>JAFJTQ020000007.1:0-628278 GCA_022559915.2 Septoria petroselini
CGCGTTGTAGTATTAGAGCGTTTCCAAAATCTCAGATTTTGGTGCGATTAGTGCTGGCCCACTCGCTATGCAGGCCCACTCGCTTGTCATGTACGTTAGTCAAGATCCTGTTGCTCGCGTGCATACTGTACATCCTCGTGGAGCTCCTTGGCACCGCCAGCGGAGAAGCAGCACGTTCCAGGACATTGCAGCATGCAAATTGACTGCTATTGCACCCGACCGGCGTGCTACTGAGTAGACATCGTTCTATAGCCCGCGGCGAACAGTTCCCATCAATCTTGCACTCCAGATCCAGGCATTCCTCACAGCACACGAGCAAGCACGGGCGCCAGAGTCTAATCTGCAGTTTTGAATACACTAGTGGTCACCCTATGCTGGCGTTAACCTTGTGACTGACGGTTGCCTTAATCACTGGCTCATGGCGACACCGCCCAGATTCTTGGTCCTGCAGACATACTCAGCCGTGAAGCTGCTTCAAGTAATGGTAGTGCGCTTGAGGCCGCCGACAGCTGCGCCGATTGCATGAGGCACGGCTCAGAATGCTCGTATTCCTGAGATTTGCCCAGGTGCGGAGTCCTTGGGGTGAGGTTGTGATAAAGAGCCTGGGCCCCCAGGGCTGAGCGTCTTTCGTGTTCTGGCGAGACTTCTTGTTTTTCTCTCGAACAAACTCTGAGAGGCTTCGCTGTGAGCTTCTCCGAGAGTACAACCTGAGAGATGGGGGACGAGAAGAGCTTTGATAAGGTTGGCCATCACGATGGTGTCGCTGAGCTGCGCACAAACTCGGTCGACCTCACCAACAATGTTGATGCCAGGTAGCTAGCAATAGTCTCCTTCAATATGAACCGCGGCTAACTATCAGCAGAGTGAGCAACCCACTGGCGGAGATATCCTACCACGACCTCATGAACGATGTCGAGAAATTTGCCCGCGACAAAGGCTTGGACGACCAGCTGGATCTGCTCAAAAAGGGAGCCTTGATCGCTCAGGATCCAGCCAACTTTGAGAACCTCGATCAGTTGGACGACCATGAGAAAGAGTTCCTCCGCTACGAGTCTCAACACCGCTGGCGGCACCCGGTGCAGCTATACGCTACGATCATCGTCTGCTCGATTGGAGCTGCCGTGCAGGGCTGGGACCAGACTGGATCTAACGGCGCAAACTTGAGCTTTCCGCAAGAGTTCGGCATCGGGTTCGGCGAGACTGAAGGCCATCCTAACCAGGTTCGCGACAGTTGGCTCGTGGGTGTGGTCAATGCAGGTCCTTATCTGGGATCTGCATTCATCGGCTGCTGGCTCTCGGATCCTTGCAACTTCTACTTTGGCCGTCGCGGAACAATCTTCATCTCTGCTATCTTCTGTCTGATCACTCCCATTGGTGGCGCACTGTCGCAGACCTGGGAGCAGCTGTTCATCACTCGTAAGTTTCGGAATGTACGATACGTAGACGGTAATAGGATTAGCTAACTTGTTCAGGTATACTCATGGGCATTGGGATGGGCCTCAAGGGGTCATCTGTTCCTATTTTCGCAGCGGAAAACTCTCCTGCAAAGATTCGTGGCGCCCTCGTCATGAGCTGGCAAATGGTACGTTGAACCATTGTCGTCGACAGGCTCTTGATCGCTGACATGCATTAGTGGACTGCATTTGGAATTTTCCTGGGATTCTGCGCCAATTTGGCCGTCTACCGAGTCGGCGACATTGCTTGGAGACTGCAGATCGGCTCTGCCTTTATCCCGGCTGTCCCTCTTACCATTGGCATCTACTTCTGCCCGGAAAGTCCTCGCTGGTACATGAAGAAGAACCGATACCAGAAGGCGTACAAGTCTCTCCTGAGATTGCGCTTCCACCCCCTCCAGGCAGCCCGCGATCTTTACTACATCCACTCTCAACTACAAGTGGAAGCCAGCATTGTCGGGAAGAGTAACTACGTGACTCGCTTCGTGCAGCTCTTCACCATCCCTCGCGTTCGCCGCGCCACTCTGGCAAGCTTTGTGGTCATGATAGCACAACAGGTATGTGATACACTTTCCACAACACAACATCAACAGAACAGAACAAGCTAACAGCCCCATCGATGTGTGGCATCAACATCATAGCGTTCTATTCATCGACAGTGTTCCGACAGGCGGATGCATCGGAGCGTGATGCCTTGATCGCATCCTTTGGATTTGGATTAGTAAACTTCGTGTTTGCCTGGCCGGCCATCTGGACCATTGACACCTTCGGCCGCCGAGCACTGCTCCTCTTCACGTTCCCACAGATGGCTTGGACATTGCTTGCTGCCGGTCTTTGCTTCCTGATCCCAGAATCCGCCGGTCAAGCTCGGCTTGGCGCTATCGCTCTGTTCATCTACCTTTTCGCGGCATTCTACTCGCCCGGTGAGGGACCTGTGCCTTTCACGTACTCCGCTGAGATCTTTCCACTGTCTCACAGAGAGGTTGGCATGGGCTGGGCTGTGGCAACTTGTCTCTTCTGGGCTGCGGTTCTGTCCATCTCCTTCCCGGCGATCCTCGCTGCTTTCACACCAACTGGCGCGTTCGGTTTCTACGCTGGATTGAACATCATTGCCTTCGTGATGATCTTCTTATTCGTGCCAGAGACTAAACAGCGTACCCTCGAGGAGCTCGACTATGTAAGTGCAAAATCCTCATCCGAGGCATGGCATGTGCGCTGACACCTCTATAGATCTTCGCTGTCCCCGGATCGCAGTTCATCCACTACCAGACCACGAAGGCACTCCCGTGGTGGTTCAACCGCTGGGTGCTCTTCCGCAAGGAGGCCAAGCTTGAGTCACTGTACAAGTTCGATCAGACTATCGAGCGATCCCAGAAGGTCGGCGTGGCTTGAACGGCCGCGTGATGCATGGAATAGTCCGAGTGCGAATATTGCTGTGTCTGCAAGGAAGCTCGTAATCAGTATCTTGACGATTAATATACCCACGCAATCGTCAATGAAGTGTCGTTCAGGTGGAAGATTTGTGAGGGTTGCATTCTATAATGCAGTTAGACCTGTAGTACAGCATTGCCGACAAGTCTAGTCAGCACACTTTTTGGCATTGAGTGACAACTTAGCACGTCTCGTGGCCAAAATACTACATCGAAATCGGCACAAAGAATTTCACGCGGCTGAGAGTCATGCATTTCAGTCTAGCTTCAAGAGCTCTAGCTGGGCTGTCGACAGGTCCTACCTCCCGAGCTGCATGAATCGCGAGACCCGCTTGTGGAAAAGAGGTGGTAATAATACGCCATGTAGCTCAATCTTTACAGCTTGCTCTTCGGCTCGACCAACTTCTCGACTTCTGCAAACTGGTAGTAGAAGTTCAAGCATTCCTTGTTGGCCAATGTGTCGGATGGCTTGATCGTCTTCCCACTAACAATCTGCTTGACGGGCAGCTCAACCTTCTTCAGATTGATCGTTGTAGGTATCTCTGGAGTCTCAAAGACATATCGGGGCACGCATCTGCGGCCGCAGTCTCGCGCAATGGCATCTTTGACGCGTTTTACCAGGTCCGGAGTGAACTTCTTGCCCGGCTTCATCAACAGGAAGAGCATCACGCTCTCGTCCTGATCTTGAGGACGGCGCTGTCCAACGCAGATGCTGTCTTGAATCTCGTCTGGAAAGCTGGTGTCCAGCGAGTTGTAGATTTCTGCACTGCCAAAGCGAACACCACTGGGGTTCAGTACACCATCTGAGCGGCCAAGCACCCAGATTCCGCCGGTCTTGGGGTGCACATGGATGAAGTCACCGTGCGTCCATACATTATCGTACTTGGCAAAGTACGAGTTGAAGTACTTCTCTCCTGTCTCATCACCCCAGAACTTCACGGGCTGGGTTGGGAAGCCGCGGGTGCAAACCAATTCACCCGCCTCGCCTAGTGGCAAGGCTTTACCTTGGACGCCTTTGCCTCCTTCGATCGTCTGATCAAAAGCTTCCACCTTCATGCCCAGGCCAGGTCCAACAGTGCCTCCACTGTAGACTGGCTGCATCAGGTTACCCGAAGCCAGGCAAGCTGCAAGGTCAGTTCCGCCAGAGATGTTTTCAAGCTGCACGTGAGCCGGAAATGCTTGATCGTAGAACCATTCAAATTGCGCCTCTGACAACACCATACCAGTGCTGGTGACACGGCGGAGGCGACTCAGATCGACGACTTCGCGTGGTAGTACAGGTGGCTTTGCTGTTGCCAGAGTGGACAGATACCGAGGGGATATGCCAAGATCAGAGACCTTCTGGTCCTGGACGAGCTTCAGAAATGAAGTCAGGTCAGGCTGGAATGGCGAGCCATCGTATAGAATTGTTCGAGCACCATTGACGAGGGACAGGATACTGCTCAAGTACATGATCCAGCCAGTAGTCGTGAACTGCAGGACACACAATTCTTTTGGTGGTATCTGTGCCATGTCGCGATGAAGGTTGCCCTCCTTGCGGCTGTTCAGCAAAACACCTCCAACATTGTGCACGATGCATTTTGGATTACCCGTGGTTCCGCTTGAATATACAATCAGGAACGGCTCCCCGAAGTCTATACGGTCGAAGCGGAGCTCTTTGTCTTCCTTTGCTGCCGAGAGGAAGAATTCGAGCGATTCCGCATCTCGGACGCTCGATATGTCCTTTGGTCTGCTCTGTGTCCGAGGCATGCTGACCAGGCCTTCAAATTCCTTGATCCCGTCCATTCCACTGATAATATCGCTCATCTTTGGGCGGAGGTCAGTAGTTCTGCCATTGTACAGCGTCCAGTCGTCCATGAAAACAAACTTGGGTCGGATCTGTCTCAATCGATCAAGAATGCCTTTCAAGCCCATGTCCGTGGATGAGCTCGAGAAGATTCCTCCCAACGCAGTTGTGGCGAGGAAGACAACCAGTGTGTCCACACTGTTTGATGCTACAATAGCAATGCGATCACCTTGAGTCACGCCCCTGGCCCGCATTGCATTCGACAGGTAAGCAGTCCTGTCTCTCAGCTCCTGCCAAGTGACATTCCTGATCTCGGTCCCGCCTTCGCGGACCTCGACGCATGCCACGTGCTCATCTTCCTTTCGATAAGTAGTTCTCTTGCTTGGATTCCTTGCATCGGGCGCGAAGAGCAGGTTCTCTGCGAAGTTGATTCTGACACCTTCAAACCATGGAGGCACCGAGTCCATGCGAGCACTCTCGTCAACGACCTGCCTGTACTTGCCTTCGTGCACCAGTGGATGCTGCTGGAAGAGCTCCTCATAGAACGCAGCTCTCTGTTCAACAGACCACGCATGCAGTTCAGGCCATGTCTCGAGCTTTGTGCCTCGCTTTCGATTGACCTCTTGCATGAATTTGTATGCCAACGTGCTTTGAGGGCTAGGCGGTTCCCACAGCTTGCGAGGGACCAAGATATTGGCCATCGTGGAGACAGCTTTCCGCCTGCTGACGTCAAATGGGAGAAGTTGGTGCCTGACAGTAGCGTGCCGCGTGTAGATCGCTCAGCAACGACTTGCGAGAAAGAGACGTGTGAAACGGATCGCAAGAAGGAGTTCAGTTCAGGTGATCTTCCGCACGCAAGGTACGATTATCGTTCGTCAAGTGCTACGACATGTCCAGTCCAACCACGCCCGGGTAAGAAACTAGCGCTAGCCTGACCTCGGTTATAGCGTCAATCCAAATTCACATGTGAGGGGCCAACATTGGCTCAGAACACACCACCAGGGGGCTACTGTATGGCCACGACTCATGGGTTGCATACTCGTCATGTTGCCGCGTCGCAGCCATCCTGTCATCGTGCATGTGGCTGCAAAGCGAGTAATTGAGGAATAAGAGCCCGACAGCTCCCTGCTCTTGCATCGTTACACAGCAGTTCCTTCTCCTTGCCAGATCCTGTTATCCAATTCACAAAAGCGGCTTATTCAGCATGAACTCAAACAACAATTCCGGAGGCCGAAGCAGCCACGATTTTGCACGGGGCGGCAACTCAAGCAACTCCAATGGCAATGGAGCTTCTAGCGGGTCTTCAAACAACAAATTCCAGCTCCAACTCCAACTCCAACTCCAACAGTGGGGGCGGCTCCTCTCTGAGCGGAGGCAGCTCAAACAATGGTGGAGGATCCTCCAACAACAACAACAGCAGCACTAGCAGCAGTGGCGGTTATGGTGGAGGATCCTCCAACAACAACAGCAGCAGCACTAGCAGCAGTGGCGGTTATGGTGGAGGCTCCTCCAACAACAACAGCAGCACCACCAGCACAAGCACCGGCAGTGGCGGTGGCAGTGGCGGTAGCAGCGGCTTTGGTGGGGGATCCTCTAACAACAACAGCTCCGGCAGCAGTGGCGGCTTTGGAGGAGGCTCCTCCAACAACAACTCCAGCAGCAGCGGCGGTTATGGAGGGGGTTCCTCCAACAACAATTCCAGCAGCAGTGGTGGCTATGGAGGGGGTTCCTCTAACAACAATTCCAGCAGCGGCGGTGGCATGAGCGGAGGATCTTCCAACAACAACAGTAACTCCGGCGGCGGCTCTGGCGGCGGCTCTGGCGGCGGCTATGGAGGCTCGAGCGGCGGAGGCGGTGGCGGCTATGGAGGTGGAAGCTCCAACAGCAGCGGGGGCGGCTACGGTGGATCCTCTGGTGGTCGTTCGGGAGGTCACTCGGGAGGTCACTCTTCTAGTCGCTCTGGTGGTGGATCCTCCCGGTCTGGCGGCTCTTCCGGCGCATCGCGGTTCACGACGGACAAGAAGATGGATGTTGCATATGAAGCGGGGTACAAGGACGCCATGGAAAAGGCGAAATCCGACATGATGCGCAACTTTGGTAACTAAAACAAGTGAGGTGTGCACCACAGCCATTCCGTTCTTTTCAGCCTGGCCGAAGCAATGCTGATTCGTTCATCGCAGGTTGATAAGTAACGACAGCGTCGCCCGTAACCAGATCGGCTTCGATTCAGTCTCGGAGGATGCAGGATGACGGTAACGAAAATTTCCAAGTGTGGGGACCTTTGGGCGATCGCGATAGCTCTGGCGCTTGTCGGCCTGACCTGTTCATCGCAGTCATTGCCATTGTCGGACACATTGAATAGGCGTTAAGAATTGTTCATTTGAGCTTTGCAAAAGTTGCGCACTACCTCGTCGCCATGCTGCTGACAAGATGAGTTGCCACCTGCACACACATTGAATGCACACCTCCTCGCACCTGAAACGCCCTCACACGCTGCTTACCGAGTGGCGAGCCGGGCAACAAATGCATCGTGCCGCTACCATGCACGCAAGAGCTGGAAAGGTGAAGTACACAGACAGTTGGAGCATCGCTGCAGAAAACTCGCCGGTTACCAGGACCATCCCCGTTACAGCTTGATCGGCCCGCTGGACGCCCTCACGAACACAGCATGTTTGTGTACGAAGCTGCCAAATGGCGAACATGACGAGGAAGCTGTGCGATGTATGCGTCGACAGGCTGGAAGCTATAGTTGCACCACATCAAAATGTGTGCAAAGCTGAAGAGCGGCTATGGTCTTCCACTAGCTGTGCGACGACTCGGACCTATCGTAGAACGCTCGCTTGTTGCAGTGCAAATCGAGATCGCGTCGCGATTACCTACGACGCCAGCTGAGCAATTGATACTTGATACAGCAGCTCATTCACGTAAACGCAAAAACTCACAGCGCCGCAGGTTGAATCTATGCTTCTCGTCAGCGTACATTCTGGCACACACGTGGCTCGGCTTCGTGAAGAAGTCTCGATCATACAGGGTGCCGTCTCAGCATGAATGCACCGGTCAAAGTGCGCTAAGAAAGCCATGCATGTGTAAGGCAGATAATCATTTCGAGTGTTCGGTGGGATGGATGAAGGGAGACATGCTGCTTACCTGGTGTTTTTTTGCCCACAGCAATGGTGATTCTGGAGAGCATCTGTGTTCAGGCAACAGCGTGCAATTCTGACTGGCGCCAAGAAGTGGGAGAGCGCGGCAGATGGACAGGGAGCCGTTTTGGGTACATGTTTCGGAGTTCTGTGATCAGTTTCATATCGCTACATAGCAGTCATTAGTCAAAGCAACGCGGTGGGCTCAATCGCCACCAAGACGTCGGCCGGAGCCACTCCAAGCCGAGCCACTGGCCCACGAATTGGGCAACGGTCCGCTGCTCTGGTTCTGCGCGGGCTGATTTGCAGGTCTCCCAGCGAATGCGGTGCCGTATGAGCGAGTCGTCTGCGGCTGGCCGGTGCCTGCAAACATCTTCTGGATGAATTGCGGAGTGTTGGTGTATCTGGTGCCGGCTCCGTGTTCAGGCCAGACGCGGTCGAGGAAGTCGTAGAGGTGAGCAGCGAGTATCCCCGTCGCCTGAATCATGGTCTGGAAGGGACCAGCCATAAGATATGTGACGGCCAGCGACGCATACGGAAGGTACTTGGCCGGCATCTGAACAATGAAGAATTGAACCTGTCGGTTGGGATCTTCTTGAGCAAAGGTGTAAATCAATGCCATGTTCAGCGCGCTCAGCAGCACAGCGCCGCCGAGGTAGATGCCTCCGCTAAGCTGCTTCAATGTCAGCAAACCACACATCGAGCACGCCACAACCCGTGCCACGAGGAAGAGTTGCAGAGAAGATATGTAGGGTCCAAAAACCACCAACAACCACAAGATCAAGGTCGCCAGCTTTCTCAATCCGGTATCCCACCATGCCCACACTCCACGAACGCTCTGTTTGTTTTGCGAATGACGAACGCCGCACAGTGCAAGGGTAATTTTGCTCGAATCCAGGAACCGTGACAGCTACAGTAAGCTGGCCGGGCAGATATATCGAGCGTAGTTGCAAGGAAAGAGAAAGGAAAAAAGGTGATGTGGCGGCAGGTCGCGAGTGCTTACCAGTATGATGAGTCCCACGAAGATCAGGTAAAAGGCATATGAGCCAGGTGAACTGAACCGAGGAGCGCCCGTCTCGAGCTGACTGCTGTAGTGGTAGAGGAAGAATGGATCCATGATGAGGCCTAGTGAGGGCCCAGTTATGAAGAAGCACGTCAAGGCGCGCCAAATCTGCGGCAGCTGCCTGAAGGTGAAGACATAGTCTTTGAAGAAGACGACCCAGGCGAGATTATAGAGGCCAAGATGACCAGGCACGCTGATGAGTACGGCTGCTGCTGTAATGGTTCTGCTTAGCATCAGAATCTGCATCAGTCCGCGCGCGCGTGCATGTTCGTACCTCGTGACAGGCGGCGCCTGGAAGAACACGTCCTGGAAAGACATGCTGTCGCACGCGGATCTGACTTCCACAGTGGTGGAGACGAGTGGTGCGTGGTGTGGGAAAGGAAGACAGAGAACAGAGGAAGCAAAGTGTTCTTCCGAATTCGACGTGTTGCCGGGATCGCAAGGGCGTCAAAAGTCGTAGCCGCTCCTGCCGAAAGTGGCTCGACTTTTTTCTGCACAAAGGCTCCTGCCAAGTTCTTCGAATTTCGAATTATCTGGAGTGCGGACTACGCCATACTAACCATCACAGCATCTTCTGTTCTTTTCACTCGACCGCAATCATGGCTGTCGGCAAGAACAAGAGACTGTCCAAGGGCAAGAAGGGCCTGAAGAAGAGAACCGACCCATTCGCCCGCAAGGACTGGTTCAGCATCAAGGCGCCCTCGACGTTTAACATCCGCGAGTACGATACCACCACCACCACCCTGCTTCCACCTGCGCGACTGCCGCGGCGTACAGATGCAACAGCAAGGGGAAATTTGAGAAATGGATAACTAACGCTTGCTGCAGTGTCGGCAAGACCCTTGTGAACCGCAGCACCGGTCTCAAGAACGCCAACGATGCGCTCAAGGGCCGTATCTTCGAGGTCTCCCTCGCCGATCTCCAGAAGGACGAGGACCACGCCTTCCGCAAGGTCAAGCTGCGCGTCGACGAGGTTCAGGGCAAGAACTGCCTGACCAACTTCCACGGACTCGACTTCACCTCGGACAAGCTGCGCTCGCTCGTCCGCAAGTGGCAGACCCTGATTGAGGCCAACGTTGTTGTCAAGACCACCGACGACTACCTGCTCCGCCTCTTCTGCATTGCCTTCACCAAGCGGAGACCAAACCAGATCAAGAAGACCACCTACGCGCGGTCTTCGCAGATCCGTGCCATCAGGAAGAAGATGACGGACATCATGCAGCGCGAGGCACAGAGCTGCACACTCAGCCAACTCACCACCAAGCTGATCCCAGAGGTCATTGGTCGTGAGATTGAGAAGAGCACCCAGGGTATCTACCCATTGCAGAACGTACGTACACTGGAGAAAGAGAAATGCAGAAACGGGCACGTGAGCGAGGAAACGGTCAAGCTAACACGCAGTTGCAGGTCCACGTCCGCAAGGTCAAGCTCCTCAAGTCACCAAAGTTCGATCTTGGTAACCTTCTCTCGCTCCACGGCGAGTCCTCCACCGACGACGCCGGCCAAAAGGTCGAGGGAGCGCGCGATTTCAAGGAGACAGTTCTTGAGTCCGTGTAAGCAGGTTTATGTTATGGCATGATGCTTTACGGGACACAAAGGGCATTGGGCAGCGTGGCGATTCACTTGTTTGCGAGTAGAAAGGCGTTTGAGAGCAGGGCCATGGAAATGAGATGCATGGGACATCATACCAGCGCCACGTTAGGTCCTACGCAAAATCAGTGAAACGTTCGAAAATGCTCAATGCTGCTCTTCTCTTTCCACTCTTTTGATTTCGCCGGGGAAAGTACTTGTCCGTGATGCCAGAGTGCTCTCATCATTGCGGTGATCTCCAGTGCGACAGTAGTGACACCGCCAAACTCCGTAGACATCTGAACACGTCCAAATTCCACTCCTGCGCCTCTCTTCCCATCGTTCACTATTCTCGCCCAAATCGACCCAAGCCCCGCGTCATTAGAGTCCCGAGTAGAACTACTCTGACCCCGACAGTTCACCTCCAACGTACACCACCGCACGCACTACCACTCCAGCTCCACTTCTGACAGGCAAGAAATGGCTCCCAAAGAACTCAACTTCATCACCGGCAACGCCAACAAACTGGCCGAAGTCCAAGCCATTCTCTCTTCGACACCCGTAAAACTGCAATCGCAGAATGTCGACCTCGTAGAAATCCAAGGCACTATTGAGGAGATTTCCACAGACAAAGCGAGGAGAGCTGCGGAAGCGGTATGTTGCACTTTTTCTTCTTTCTTTCCTTCCTCTTTCAATTCTCAACACTTGCGCTTGGAAATGCGAGGGGTCGAAGCAGTCAATCACTGTCGTCGAGAACTAAATGGCTGATATGTATCTACTATGTGGGACAGATTCAAGGACCTGTTCTCGTGGAAGACACATGTCTCTGCTTCAACGCATTTGACGAGCTACCGGGACCTTATGTGTATGTACCACCACCACTACTACTACCCTACGAGATCGCATGTAATCACAGCATGCATACTTGATCGAGCTGACGAGTCTTTTTAGCAAATGGTTCCTCAAGGCACTCGGAGTCCAAGAGTTTCACAAGCTGCTAGCAGGCTTCGAGGACAAATCCGCGCAAGCAGTCTGCACATTCGCGTACTGCGAAGGCCCTGGAAAGGAGCCGATTGTGTTCCAGGGACGGACGAGTGTAGGTGTTGTCGTCGTTGCAGTGCGGCAGCTGCAAATCTAGTGCTAAGTGTTTTGCTGTAGGGAAGCATCGTGCCCTGCCGTGGACCGACCGATTTTGGTGAGTCGCGAGCATATAATCTGTTGTACAAAGCGTGAGCGGGGGCATTCGCTGACTGATTGCATTTCGCAGGCTGGGATGCGTGCTTCGAGTACGAGGGCCAGACGTACGCCGAGATGCCCAAGGCAGAAAAGAACAAGATCTCGCACCGGGGCAGGGCTCTCGAGAAGCTGGTGGAGTGGCTGAAGCAGGAGGTGTAGATGCTGTCCGCTATCGTCCGCCGCCTTCACAGCAAGCTGGCCATCATCACCATATCACGCTGCTCAACCATGCAGAAACATCGGATCATCTTCATCCTTTTGTTGTGTCCCCTGCGCTTTCGCCTCGTCCTCTTTGCCGTGGTCCTGTTTCCACTGCGCGACCCAACTCTCCAGTCTGTCCACATTGGCGTCAATATCCTCCGCCTTCTCACTCTTCAGCTCCACCACAATTTCCTGATCATAGGCGTCCCTGGCCTCTTGCAGCAGAACCTCCATAATCTCACAGTCCATGTTCTCCTCCAGCTTCTTCCCGTCATAGCCTCGCCCCTTGAGGCGATCGTACAGCAACGCATTGTCGCACCGCACGACCACGACCAGATCGATCAGACTTGGCGGGAAGAGATCGCATGCGTGCCAGTCGACGATTTGCCCGCCTTCCTCGAGATCATTCTCAATTACATCCAGCAGCCGGTCTTCGTCGACGATTTGCAGGCTCGGATCGGCAGGGTCGTCGGACTTTTCGCCAATGTTGTGCTTCTTGACAATCTCATTGATGCTCATGTGGTGCAGGGCGGGGATGCGGCGGGCCAGTTCCTCTGCGTGGGAGGTTTTGCCGACGCCAGGCGTGCCGGTGATGATGATGTTGGGTTCTGTTCGCAGCATGGTGGTCGCGATGGTCCGTTTGAGGAGGTGGTGGGTGTGATGGGAGAGCAGCGGCCGCGAGAGAAAGACGCGTGGTAGAATCATGAGATGAGGAGGGTGACCGTGACGTTTTCGTCGAGCTTGAGCTCTTTCAAACTTTTAGAGAAGACAACATTCGCGTGGTATTGACGTTGATCGTTCCTTCCCATCAATAGAACTGTTATTGAATCTGGAAGATGCTCGCCCGACGAGCTCTCCCGCGCTTGCAGCAGCCGTTGCGCGCGTCTGCAGCACAGCGGCTCTACTACTCAACAACGGAGCTCAGCAACGGCGTCCGTCTGGCGTACGATCTGTACGAGCCCGAGCATGAGCAAGCAGCGCGCGGCAGTCCCATCATCTTTGTCCACGGTCTGTTTGGCTCCAAGAGGAATCATCGGAGCATGAGTAAGTACGCTCGTCTCGCCTCCACGTCCTCCTTCGCTCCTCGACCGCTGACCCTCCCTGCAGAGTCCTCGTCCGCGACCTGAAGCGGCCCGTCTACGCCATTGACACGCGCAACCATGGCGATTCTTCCCACCACCACAAGCACGACTACACCGCCCTGGCTGAAGACCTCGAGCTCTTCCTGAACCATCACAAGCTCCAGGACACCTGCCTGATCGGACACTCGATGGGCGCCAAGGCCGTCATGGCAGTCGCGTTACGAAAGCAAGTCAAGATTGGCTCTCTCATTCCGGTAGACAATGCCCCGATTGATGCAGCGCTCAAAAGCGACTTCTCCAAGTATATTGTCGGAATGCGGAAAATCGAGGGTTCCTCCGTCAAGACCATGAAGGAAGCCGACAAGATTCTCCAGGACTATGAGGAATCGCTGCCCATTCGACAGTTTCTGTTAACAAACTTGATCAAGGATCAAGACGGCGTGCAGAAGTTCAAAGTCCCGCTCAAGTTCTTGACCCCGGCACTCCATGGTCTGGGCGACTTCCCGTTCAAAGATCCCGAGGAGACGAGGTACCAAGGCCCAACGCTCATTGTGAGGGGCACCAGGAGCCACTATGTCAGTGATGAGAAACTTCCAATCTGTGGACGTTTCTTCCCCAACTTTGAAGTGGCGGACATTGAAGCTGGTCACTGGGTCATCAGCGAGAAGCCAGAGGAGTTCAGGCGAGGTCAGTTCACCAGTGTCTGAAGCGATTGAGAGCGTGGGCTGACCTTGAATACAGCGGTCGTTGAGTTCTTGTCGAAACATCAAGATTGAAGCTCTGAACCGTGAGGACACCGATCAGAAGTGGAAGCGTCTGCACGCCCCAGCCAAAGTCGACAACCACACGAGCTGGCATGCAGATGCTCTCGCGCCTAGTACTGTGCCTCTGCAAATGCTGAAGCAACACAGCAGGAGACTCAAACACTACGACATGAAGAGCCTCTAGTCTGGCTCTCACTGGGTGACGGCAAGTCCCACCCACGCCCCTCCAAGACGTTGAGGTGCGGAGGATTGTACTTGTTTGTAGACTGGAGCGTTTGCGTGAGTCACCTTCACTGTATCAGACCACTGCTGCGCTACGAATGCGACGACCGATAGAGGCTGCTGAGCAGAGATGGGATTGTCGCGCGGGTAGAGAGGAAGAGGTAAAGTCTCATCGGCTTATTCAATGCGTCCTGCCAAATCAATCACGCTCCTCACGTCTCGGGAAAAACCAACCGCAGTGCTTCGCCCGCTTCGAGACGTTAATTCATTCATTCATTCATTCATTCCATCTACGACCTGCTGGAGACGTTCCATCTCAAGTCCAAGACGAGAGCCTCTCCCTTCACCCCTTTGTTCTCCTCCTCCTCCCCCTCCTCCCATTCTCGCTTTCCGTCTCATCACACTATCCACCCTCCCATCCATCACCTCCATCTCGCACTCCTCATCCAGCTCCTCCACAGGCGACAGAGGCCTCTTAACCAGATAACCTCGAAGAGCATTCCGCGTACTCTTCGCATAGAAAGAATGTTGTGCTCGCGGGGCAGCCTTGCATTTATTGCTGGTCGTGTCTTTAAGCCCGCGGATCCGCTCTGCCGAAGAAGGAGAAGAAGAAGAAGAAGAAGATGTTGCTTCTTGAGAATGGACATTCTTTGTATCCTGTGACGGAAAGAAGAAGACGTGGCCGCTTCCTTTGTGATGACGATTGATGGCCCCGAGTGAGCGATGAGGAGTAGTAGTAGTAGGGTGTATAATAGTTCCCCTGCTGCCTTGTTGTTCTTCTTCTTTTCCGGGGCGGTGATCATCCAACTCATTCAAGGAGCTTCTGACATGACCCTCCCCAATTCCACACTGAGCAAACACTTCATCCTTATCAACAACAGGCTGCTGCTGCTGCTGCTGCTGCGCAAATTTCTTGGTAAGCGTACGCGTAGGCGTAGGCCGCCAAGAAAAGTCCATGGAAGGAGCATGACTGCTAAGATCATAGTGGGGACTGCTCAACAGACATCGCAACTCGTTCCTCTCAATCCAGGAGCATCCCTCACTCGCGGTCGAGTTCGCGGTTGATGGTGCAGGTTCTTTGGCCTCTGCGATCAACCGAGGCTGCGTGCTCGGCCCTGAGGCCCTCTTCTTCTTAAGCTTATTGCGTGGAGTAGCATTAGTGTCGTTCTTTCCATGACTTTTCTTTGCAGTCTTCGCTGGAATCGATTGTGAGGTCGTAGGACTCTGCAGATTGGTGGTAGCACGCCGCTGATCTGTATGCATACTTTGCGGTTCCTCCAGCGATCCGAATGAACGCTCTTCTGCTGCGTCCGGGGCACGCCTTCGCATCTCCATCGAGTCACGCAAGGCTGAGCTGTCGGGTGGCCGCTCGTTGATGTCGGGGAAGCTGCGATGCCCTACATCACTCACTCTGTAGTCTGCTGAAGTCGGACTATTGCGTCTCACAAAATTTGCTTGCTCGTGAGCTGCTTGCTCGGGTCGAAGCTTCCTGGAGAACATGTTCCCGGTGACGACTGCTGCGACAATCACTGGCGCTGCTACTCATTGTGCGTTGTCAACTGTGAATGTCGACAATCTGCACACACCAATGGTAGCCTGGAGCATTTCTGAGTTTTGGCTTGCAAATATTGGGCCAGTCAATAGCTACCAAATTTGTGGTCAGCAACACCATCTCTTGGCAGAGGAGAACAGTCGGTCGCTAAGAATGGCGTTCCTATCGGATCTCGTGATACTTGATCTTCATGGTATTCATCTACGCTGTAGCCCCTCCGGGCTCGCTACATCCTCCTGAACCAGGTCGAAAGCTCGAGGCATGATCGAGACGCTGCGCTCCACATTTGCGCAGCCTTGCGTGCTGTATCGGGGACTGATGTCCGTTCCCATGGCGCGAAAATCGCCCAACAGCTGACAACAGACATGAAGGGGCACCATCTAGCGCCCCTTGGAGACTCTCTGTACAATGCTGTCGTGTTCGATGTCGTCGGCGTCGTTGGCCTGGATATCGGCCGCAAGACCGTTCAGTGCACGCTTGAGGGCATCCTTGGAGGTGGAGTACATCATGCGTGGCTGTAGTTCCCCCGTCAGCTGTTGTACTGCACATATCGCGCTCGGTATGCACTCACGTATTGCGGCGCATCGTCTGGCACCCACGAGATGAAGGTGATTTTGCTGCGCTTGCCCGCGCCGCCCTCGGCCTCATACTCGACATCGAAGACGGCATATCGGCCACCAATGCCCAATGGCGCGCTATCGCCACGCTTGCTCTTGCTCTGCGAGCTGACCAGCTTCTCGCGGAACTTGCTGTAGTCCGGGTCGGTGCTGGTCTCCTCAACAACAATCTCCTTCCAGTCGTCGGAGATCTTGAAGATGATCCACTTTGTGCTCTTGCCCAGCTTCAGCTCGTTGAAGGCCTGGATGCACTCGGGGGCAACCGAAACACTATCGGCAGCTGGCCGTCAGCATGCGTGGTCGGAGGGAGGAGGGCGGAGGCTGCATCGAGTCACTGTCTTACCCTGAAGATGCCTACATGTTTGTTAGCTGGCGATGACTGGATCGGACGAGGGACAGTACACACCATGATTGTGGGATTGACGGAAGTCGCAGACCAAGTCCAAGAGAAATGTGTAGCTGAACGAAACGTCAGCGAACTTTTGTATTCGGCATGTTTCCCGCGAATGTGGGTGCCTTGGGCGGCGACGGAGCAGAGGGGCAGCTTACGTTGATCGGTCAGGCAGCCACAAGGAGTGCTTGCGCGGCCGTGGAGGGAGTGAGTTGGAGTGGTGGGGGAGGTGTGAGAGGTATTGGCGATGTCAAAAGGACTTGTGTTGTGTTGTTGTCTCTGGATTAGTGGGGCACCTTGACCCTTGTCGGTGTCGGTGAATGGTGGGTGGGCTGCGCAGTGCACCTGCCAAGTCGAATGACGAATGAGAACAGACTTCACTTCGCCTAACAACCAGGACAAGAAGGCACACGGCCCACCTCGTCGTCGTGACAAGTCAGCATACCTTGTCGACCAGGCAGAAATTTGAGTCAACAACAGGCAAAACATGAGCGTAACATTCATTCATCTACACATTGCGGCAAAGGAGTTTGAAGCCTCCAACTACGAACTTCCTCCGCCGTGCTTGGACCCGCCCGGGTCGAGAAGCAGATGAGGCTTGATGAAGTTCTCGTCCAAGCGGTTGAACAGCGTACCCGCGTCCTCCGACGTGACGTTCAGAATGGAGTTGAGTGCTCCCCGCGCCGTCAAGCGATCGCTGTTGCCCTCGCTGCCAGGCCTCGTGCCCGACACTGGGTATGATCCGTCCGCATTCGTGTTTCGTCCAGCTTGTGGGGTGGATCTCCGAGCTTCAGGCGGAAGATCCAGACCGTCGTCGTCGCTGAATTGTGTGCTCTCATCTTCTTGGTAGAGCAGTCCTTGCTCGGCCTGGTTCTGCTCGTCCTTTCTCACTCGCGAGCTGTTGCGTCGTTCGAGATCGGGTGGCGCTCCATTCGATCCACGGCCATTACTGTAGCTGGATGTATCGCCCCTGCTCCGATGATGCACATTGTCCAATCCAATGCTGCCATTGCCAAAGACGGCACTACTCGTCTTGGGTGTATGTCCAAACGCTGAGCCATTCTTCCGTGCAAAGCCTCCACTTTGCGGCACAGGCTCAATGTCGAACTCGTCGTCGCTGTCAATCTCTTCCACCACGTTGGTTCGAATGTTCAAGATCTCGAGCATGCGTGCGGTCGTGCCACCAAAGATGATGACGGTCAACACGACCGTTACGAGCACCGTAGCTCGTAGCGCATATCCGTTCTGTCCTGTCAAGCCTGCCGCCAGCGCTACGCCGACAGCTCCTCGTAGCCCAGCCCAGAAGAGCATAATCTTCCAATTATTGGGTATCTCCTCCGCTACCGACTCTTGTCCTCTTCTCCGTGCACGCGTCCGAATGACCCAATTGATCAGAGCACACAATGGGAACACTGCGCACCATCTTGCAACACATATCCCAATCAGCGTGATGAGGATGAAGAGCGGCTTGTACTCGAGAGCGCGTTCGGTGAAGAGGGAGAGTCCGAGATAGATGAAGATGAAGTTCTCGGTGAGCTGTGCCATGAGTCCAAAGGTGAATTTCGTGGTGAGCTGCGTTCGGCGGGACATGTTGTGGTAGGCGTAATGCTTGAGGCAGATGCCGCAGAACAGCAGTGCCACGATACCTGGGTGACGTTAGCGGTGAAGCGAGCATCGCCGACGTGCGAACTTACCGCTCATGTGTATGGCGTTGGCAAAGAAGTACGATGCGTATGCAATCAGGAAGATGACGCAGCTCTCGATCTTGGGGTCCCTCCGGATGTGTGTGAGCTTCAGAAGCAGACTGGTTGCCAGTCCGATGACCACACCCATCGCCAAGCTGCCAAAGAAGACCAGCAAGAAGACTCCGATACTCTCAAACAGACTTAGGATTGTAAGCTTTCCACCTTCTGCGCCAGCCTTGTACTTTTGCGCCGTCTCGAACAAGACGATGGCAATCGCATCGTTGAGAATGCTCTCACCGAAGATGACAGTGTAGAGCTTGGGGTCTACTTTGTAGGTATTGAAGATTGCCAGAATCGTAACCGGATCGGTAGCGGACAGTGTTGCGCCCACCGACATTGCCTCCACGAAGGAGATGTCCAAGCCTTCGAGCGGAATCCTCGTCCATAGCCACAGGATGCAGGCCAGCACCAGCGCAGATATAAACGTGCCAGCAAAGGCGAACGTCAAGATACTGCCAATGTTGCGGAAGAAGTTCCCCTGATGCAGCTCATACCCGCTGGCCAGGATGATTGGAGGCAGCAGCAGGTTGAAGAAGAACTGGTAGTCGAATGTGACCACATCCAGCACGCTGTTGACGCTCGTCAGTCGCAGGATCAGCCCAACGACCATTCCCGCGAAGATTGATATGACCGTTTCGTGCACGGCTTGGATTTTCTTGCTGCGCAGCACATAGCTCGTGAAGAAGGCTAGGATGAGCAGGAAGATCAAAATCAAGAGCGCCCATGACGAGTAAATCTCCTTCTGCCCTGCCTCTGCATCATCATCGTCGTCTGAATCGGAAGTCTGCCTTGCAGCTAGCTGTACTGCGCTCCGTGAGACATAATGGGAGAAGCCCATGTTGGCGTTCGAAAGGTGCTATCGCATGCTCGAGAGGTGGTTGGATCGCGGGGGGGAGGATGTCTCTCTGCGCAAGTGGATGCGCGCGCACGTTGGGAGAGTCTCGAGTCCGGGAGACACAGATGTTCAGTATTTCCAGAATATGCCCAGATGTTGGAGATGATGCCTTGGAGATCGGAGAGAACAGCTGGAGAAGCTCGCATCCTGGCGGGCATGTGAAATGCCAAGACTTACCTCACCTTAGCGTGTCCGCGCCGCGGTTCTCGTGCATGTGTGCATAAGGAGATGCATGATACGTCGCATGTGCCTTGCAGCTTGCCGTCAGAAACAACAAGAAGTCCCTTGTTGTCCATCAATGATGCTTCACTGCTGCTGTAGCGATAGATGTACCAATCCAAGACATGCATACGCCTGCACCACCACACCCGTTGGAAACTGACAGGGGCGCATGATGAGTTCCGCTGCTGATGTGACTTCACTTACTTCTGACCTGTTCACTTCTTCACTTTTGACTTGGCGGCTTCACCCGGCAGCAGTGGATAGGACGATGCGAGGAAGCAGCGGCTCGATATTACGGCGCGCACGTCTCCCGCCGTAAGCTCATCCTACTATTGCAGCACTCTCCAACTACACTCTAGCCATGGACGAGTCCGAGTCCGACAGCTCGCAACGGAGACCACCCGGCGACACGGCCGCACCTCCTCCCGCCAAACATGTCCAGTTTCCCGATGGATCAAGGCGGACTTCAATCTCGAAATCGCGTCCCACTGGCGGCCATACCAGATACAGCATAGAAAGCAACAACGACAGTCTGTCCGAGCAATCACCACTCCTGCGAACGAGCGCAGATGACGGGAAACTGCCACACCTGCCCGCCATATTCAGTCCGGACCAGCCGAGCAGCGAGTCGTGGGATGTTGAAGAGGATGTGCACGAGGAGAGCAAGAGCAGCTGGTATCTACTAGCTTTGACCGTCGCATTCGGAGGGTGAGTCTGTCGGGGGATACCAACCCGGACAGCGCTGATCGTTGTCGCTAGCTTGCAGATTGCGTGGTCGGTGGAACTATCAAACGGGTCGCCATACCTACTCAGCCTTGGTATTACGAAAAGCCTGCTTGCGTTCGTGTGGATTGCCGGACCACTATCGGGAACACTGGTGCAGCCGTACGTGGGAATCAAATCAGACCGATGTCGCTCAAGATATGGCAAACGCCGGCCGTTCATGGTCGGAGGGGCGATTGCTACCATCATATCACTCATGACACTGGCCTGGACGCGCGAGATTGTGGGCACGTTTCTATCACTTTTCGGCGTGGCCAGCGACGGCGAAGGCGCCAAGACAGTGGCAATTGTGCTTGCAGTCCTTATGGTTTACGTGCTCGACTTCAGCATCAACGTGATACAGGCTGGCCTGAGAGCATTCGTCGTGGACAACGCGCCGACACACCAACAGGACACTGCAAATGCCTGGGCTAGCCGGCTCCTGGGCGTAGGCAATATTGTTGGCTATCTTTTCGGCTACGCCAATCTGCCCAAGTATTTTTGGTTCTTCGGCGACACACAATTCAAAGTGCTTTGCGTTATTGCGTCCATTGGTCTGGGCACAACACTGACCATATCGTGCTTGTGCATCTCAGAGCGCGATCCACGATTGGAAGGAGAACCTGAAGAGCAGGATAGCGGTATCGTCGCCTTCTTTAAGGAGCTCTGGCGATCTGTACGTCGCCTCCCGCCACAGATCAAAGCGGTCTGTGTGGTGCAGCTGGCTGCGTGGATCGCTTGGTTTCCATTCTTGTTCTACATCACGACTTATATTGGCGACATCTACGTTGATGGCCAGCTGCGCTCGAACCCAGTCATGACGGAAAAGGAAATTGACGATGCCTATGAACACGGTACCAGAGTGGGCACATTTGCACTGCTCATTTTCGCGCTCGTCTCGTTCACGGCAAGCGTCCTTCTACCGCCACTCATCACCAGCTCCTACAAGGCACCCGAACCACAGCCGCGTACGCCTATGACTACTTCGCCTATGATGGCTCGAACGCCTAGGACACCTCGAGCAGATAATGCAGCCGAGTCTGAATATTTCGATATTCGACCCCCGACACCGGTGCGAACATCCACTGCGAATGGTGGCGCTGTCTACTTTGCAAACTCCTCGCTCGCCAAGCCAGCACCAGGACCAAGCTGGCTGTCACGCACTAAGAGCCGTGTTCCAAACCTCGAGATCAAGTGGCTGACACTGAAGCGTGCATGGATGCTGTCGCACGTCCTGTTCGCCCTTCTTACTGCCCTGACTTTCGTAGTCTACAACACCACCTCTGCCATCATTGTTGCAGGACTCATCGGCGTTCCCTGGGCGATGACAATGTGGGCTCCATTTGCGCTGATTGCCTCCGAGGTGTCCAAGCGCGACAACATTCGACGTGGTCGTATCGCTCCGCCACCGACTCGCGATGGTGACATGTTGGCCCGAGGAGAAGACGGCGCCGCAGATCAGGCGGGCGTGGTGCTGGGAATCCACAATGTTGCGGTGGCGGCACCGCAAGTTGTCGCAACATTGGTCAGCAGTGCAATCTTCAAGGCATTGCAGAAGCCGAGGGGGACTGTAGGAGACAACAGCGTGGCGTGGGTACTGAGGTTTGGCGGTGTCTTGGCGCTGGTTGCAGCATGGCTCACAAAATGGGTACGAGAGGAGGGCGACGAGGATGACACTCCGCGCTGGTAGATGCACCATTTTATTGAGACGGGTTGGAAAGAGCAAGATAAGTCCCTGAGTTCAGCAGACTGCGATCCTCATTCATCGACTAGCATTTGAAGCTCAACTGGCTTCATCCTGTGTCTGGTCGTGCTTTTGAGGATTACGTACGGCTCATGAATTCCAGACAAAGAGGAGTGAGACTGCTTCCCACCTTCAACCATTGACAGACAGGCATGAAGAAGAATAGTTGGTAAGTCAACTTACTGGTTCGGATGCCGATTGACGTGGTCTATGTGAGAAACGTCTACGTGCAACCTTTGATCGCTAGAAGTTGGAGGCTCCGTGACTGATAGACTGGTGTCAAGAGTAAATACCTTATGTTGTGTTCTCAATTCAATGAACATGATGGGTACGTGAGTACCGATTCTCACTGTAGAACTCATTGGAAAGTACTTTGACTTCTTCTCGATAGTCATGCATGCACCATTTAGTGCGTGCACCCACATCCCAGATCATCTCTCTTTGCCAAGCGCGCGCGCTGAGCAGCTGTCAACGCTCGATTCTTCGGCAGCAGGTCTCTCCCGCTCAAGTCCCTCTTGACTTCTGTATGCGAGGCAGTATCTCCAATAGCCCTCCGATACGTGCCCGGAGTCTGCGTCTCGGCAATAGCGTCCAACCACGCAGCGAGGCGGTATCCGGCCTTGGCAATCTGTTGCTCGACGGTCGCCACGGCGCTTTCGTAGTACGCTGGGTACAATTCTGTGTTGTTGTACGACTCGCCGCCGTTGGGCAGCACGACCGAGCAGACGAACGAATTGCCGTCGCGCGCCCAGACCATAGCTGTGGAAATGGGGTCCTGCACTGTAATGCCTTCCAGCCAGCTTGCCGCGACTTTCGAGTACGAGCCGTTCTTGATGCTCGAGGCCAGGTCTGAAGCCCACTCTGCCGCCTCGACTAAGCCATACCCGCCTCGCAGCTCCTCGGGCATGCTCGTGTCCCATGCAGCATGCAGATTCGTCTCGCGGCCATCGAACGTCACGTCAATTCCATTCCCGCCAATCTCGTAGTTCTCATCGTGTAGAGGCTGCGAGATGTCTCCGACAAAGTGCACGATCCAGCGGAGCGCGTAGTTGACTTGCAGCGCATCGAGCTCGGCAGGACTCTGCACGCGCTGGGTGTAGTTTGCTATCGCGCTGACGATACACCCAGCTGAGCCGCAGTCCCGTTCGTAGTCGACGTTGCAGCTCTCGGGCGGCGTGTCAAGGGCATCGATGTAGTGGAATGCCGCAGAGAATTCGCCCTCGGCTGTGTAGCGGTAGCTGTCGGCCCAGGTGGCGATGTTGGCTAGGTAGAACGAGGAAGTGTCATTGAGGATTGCTTGGGCCCATTGTGCCGTGTGGTCGGAGATGAACGTCTGGGCTAGGTAGGCTACGGTCTGGTGGCCCAGAGAGCCCCAGGCATACGTGCGAGCCGCAAATGCGGTAGCGAAGAGAAGTGTCTGGTGGGAGGTCTTCATGGCTGTGGCGGGTAGATATTATAGAGACAAGACATCAAGGTGCAGCAGAGGAGAGTTAAGCATCTTGTAGCGACGAGCAAACGTGGTAGCACCTGCCTATCGCATGCTTGGCCATTCTTATCGCGTGGATCGTCCTGCAGGTACGGTGGTTTGGCTGGTTGGAGGAGGTGGTTGGAGGTGGATGGGACTCCGGCAGATAAACCTTGTCGCCAAGCGGCTATTCTGCCCAGTGACAGCTCTTAGATCCAATGACATGCGAACATGCGAGACCAGGATGTGATCTCGATCAGCTGCACATCGCCGAGACCCGTGATAGATACTCCAACGGCTGAGCTGTCGAGGACCAGGTAGATACTGGAAGAGCCCACAGAATTAGTTGATAGGACACCACCTAGACATCATCAGGAGCACAAATTGAGCCGTAGTTGAGGCTACTTCAGAATCTTGAAGAGATGCGCAGTCTATTCCGAATGCACACACAATTCCCGCCTCATCCATCTCTTCTCATCCGCCTGAAGACCATTCGAGAGCTGAGCTCAGCATACTACTTCTTGCCACTCGCAGCCTCCCGAAACAGTCCGACCAAGTGCTGTCCTTCCTTCTCATCGCGCAAGCGTTGTGACAGAAAGCCTTGCAAGTCTGTCCAGAACTCCTCAGTTTTCAATATGCCCGCTGCGGTGTCCGCGCCCGTCTCTTTCTGTGCTGCCTCATCCGCTGCCGCTTCGCTGTCAGGGGCGCCCGTCCTCTCATCGACATCCATAGGATCTCCCTTTGGCTCTTCTGCGGCGGCGGCAGGAGCGGGAGGAGGTGCAAAAGCGCTGGGACTGCTCACAGCTGGACTCTGTGCTCTGGGAGTTGCGCCACTTCCACCCATGATCATGATGCTGAACTCAACATCTCCCTCGACTCCCAGGTCCTTCAACGTCCTGAGGTCTGCAGCAGGCTTCTTGTTCAGCAGCAGCTTGATCTTATCCTGCTGTAGACTCGTCTTTTGAGCATATTGTGACTTGATGTCGTACACAGTAGTGTCCAGGGTGACATCTGGTAGTGTGATGGTCTCGCCAGCTTTCATAGGCTTCAGGGTGGCAGTCACTGTCTTGAATTGAGCTTGCTGCGTCGCAGTGGGCCCGGTCTTTCGAGGGTATGGGTGTGTTTGCCGCGGCAGGATGTACTATACTTGCTTAGCGTCTACATATTGGCCAAATGTACAGGAAGGCGTACGGGACTCTGGTTCGGATACTTCCTAGGGTCGCTGACATGGTCGGCAGGCAGCTTGATGGCTTTCTTGTCGATCGTCACCAGAAAGGACTTGGCGAAGGTGAGCTCGCTCATAATGTACTTTTCGTAGCTCGCAAACAAAGATTCGGTGGTAGAGGAAGACAGCTTGGCGGTAGTGGTCGTTGTTTGTAGTGGAGAGATACGGGGCAGGTTGATCGCGGTCGAGAAGTGGGAAAGCTCATCAGATGACGATGGATGCGCTTCATTCACAACCACGCTAAGAACTTCCCTTCCAAAAGTTGTGTACTTCTTCTCCCATGCCATGATAACAATAATCATCCATGCCTCGATAACGACAATCGCTCATCATGGCCGCGCTGTATAATCTAGAACCGCCGCCAACGGGAAAAGTCATTCTCAACACGACCGCTGGCGACGTCCAGCTCGAAATCTTCGCAAAACAATGTCCTCTGGCCGCCCGAAACTTTCTGCAGCACTGTCTGGACGGCTACTACAACAATACCGTGTTCCACCGCCTCATTCCGGGCTTCATAGTGCAAGGCGGCGATCCTACCGGGACGGGCTCAGGTGGCATCAGCGCGATCAACCATGGCGATGCATTTGAGGATGAATTCCACACGCGACTCAAGTTCAACCGGCGTGGACTGTTGGGCATGGCAAACGAGGGCCCTAACACAAACGGCTCGCAGTTTTTTCTCACGCTGGGCGCTACGCCGGAGCTGCAAGGGAAGAATACCATGTTCGGGAGGGTGGAGGGCGACACGATCTACAATCTGATGAAGATGGCAGACACGGAGCTAGTGGGGCTTGAGGAGGGTAGCGAGAGGCCAATGTATCCGACAAGAGTGACGGGAGCGGAGGTGCTGGTCAACCCGTTCGTGGACATGGTCGCGAGGGTAAAGGAGGCTCCCCGAAGCAAGGATGAGAGCAAAAAGGAAGTGAAGAAGAGGAAGAAGCCACTAGGGAAGCAGGTTCTGAGCTTTGGAGACGACGAAGATGATGCGGCACCAGTTGTGAAGAAGTCAAAAGCAAATCCGAAGTTGGTCGCTGTGGAGGGAGAAATTCAGGAGAAGCCGGCCGTGAAGGCGACGACGCAGAAGAAGAAGGCCGTCAAGCAGGATGAGCCCATACCTGATGTAGAAGAACCTGCGGCGCCAATCC
Organism: Septoria petroselini; assembly: GCA_022559915.2. NCBI lineage: Eukaryota > Fungi > Ascomycota > Dothideomycetes > Mycosphaerellales > Mycosphaerellaceae > Septoria > Septoria petroselini. The sequence goes on from JAFJTQ020000007.1 coordinate 25,711, forward strand.
TTGTAGAAACGAAGCCAAGTACACCGGCAGTTGAAGACGACGAGGACGAGGACGAGTCCGAAGATGACACAGAAGTCAAACGACAAAAGCAACTAGATTCCACGAATGCTCAAATAGCATCTCTGAAAGCTAGCATGAAGCGAACAGTCGACACCGGAACCAAGCACAAAGAAAAGCCCAAGAGCGCGCTGGAAGCCATGATCCCCACCACATCAATACGGGGGCGAAAACGAGGCAAGGCGTCTGACGAACGCGGCGCTTTGGACCTTTTCAAGCAATTCAAATCCCGCCTCGAAGACCTCCCACCAGCCGACAAGGACTCTTCAGGCCACGCAGAGCCTGCCAATGCCCACTCCTCCACCGCCCCCACAACCGCAGACGCAGGCGCCGAAGACGAAGAAGCAGCGCTCTGCGACCTGCATTTCATCGCCAACTGCCAGTCCTGCAAAGCATGGGACGAGAACAACAATTTCGAAGGCGAAGGAGCAGAAGACGACGCCGGTGACGACGACGGGGGAGGAGGAAGCTGGATGGCCAGACAGCTGACGTTTGCCAAGGACACCTTGGGCAAAGATTTGGAGTGGAAGAGGAAAATGGACGAAATACAAGTCATTGATCCGAGAGAAAAAGAAAAGGACATTTTGATGAGTGAGAAGAGGCGGAAAGGAGGGAAGAGTGAGAGGAAGATGGCGGATGAGGAGAGGGTGAGGAGTAAGAGATGAGGTAGACTGGTATTGTCTCCTCATCTTGCCGCATGCGTGTTCGAACGATGTGGTCAAGCTGGTGACCGCCCTCTCTACCTCAGGCGATGTAAGGCACGAGTGAAGACATACACAGACTACAAAAAGTCAGCTTCACAGACGACTGATGAGCACGTCAAAAGTCAACAGTCAAAGATATAAGCAGTCGTAATGCTGCAATATCATTCCAGATCTCCATGCATGCTGTGGTATATCCAACGCCAAAAAAAACCCCCGCTGCACACCAAAATTTCCACTCGCCGAGATAACGCGAGAGAGGAAGAGAGAGGGGCGTAGTGAACGCTTCCTCTCCGCTGTCGCTTCCCCGAAAAACACCTTAACACGCCTAGCCAGCGATGGCTTTGTCCCTAGCACCTTACTGCGGCACCGCCAAGTTCTATTCTCTGCAACGTCACAACAGTACTACTCTCAATCGCTCAAGTCGGGGTTAGCGACGAATAAGCGTGGCCCGCTCATGGTCATTGTTCGTTCATCGACGCTGCCTCTTCGCCGGAGGTCGTCGGCGTTGGTTTGCTGCTGCCGTATCTGTTCTTCGGCCGTAATCTTTCTCGCGGGCAGGCCGCCAATGTCGCCAAACTTCTCCTCGCTGCTGCCGCTTCCGCCATCGCCGCCAGTCTGGGTGAAGTAGTCGTCGCCCTGTATGGAGCCTGCTCGAGGCATGGGGGTTTCTTCCTCGCCGATGCTGTCGACGGGGCTGATGCCCGGGGGCGTGTTGCCATTGCTGTAGTTGGGGTTGAGGTGACTGTGGCCCCTCCGTGCACTGCCGCTGCCGTTGCTTCGTCCACTGCCATTCCTCACGTGGTAGCGGCCGCCTCCCGTGTCCTCATCACTGTTGTTTCCGTCGTCGACCTCTGACGCGGACAGCCGCATCGGTACACCCGCGCCGCCCATCATGGCGGTTTTGTAAGCACTCGCTTTGGGAGCTCCGTGATGCCGGATCTTGCTCCGTACACCCCCAACCATGCCAGAGCTGCTGGTACTGGTGCGTGAGGCCGCAGTGTAACTCTGCCCGCCCGCCACTTCGGCTGCAGCTCTCATGCGTGCCTGCCTTTGCGCAACGAGGATGCGGGGGTCCTCATGCTGCGCGCGATCACACCACACGGTCGCCTTCTGCTTGCGCATGAGTGCGACGTAGGACGTGGGGGATATGGAGGAGTTGCTCCGCGACGATGTGGAGCGCCGAACACTCGCGGCGGTGCTGTAGTTGGAGTTGGTGGGCGCTCGTTGGAGATTGTTGCTGCTGGAGGATGTCGACGACGTGGCATTGGACAGCGTCCGCCTTTGTTGGCCGGGCTGTGGAGCATAGTGGTGTTGCTGTTGCTGCGGCTGTTGTTGCGGCGGCGGTTGGGTCATGCCGTAGGCAGCCGAGGTGGTGGGTAGCGGCGGGGAGTGCGAAGAAGCATAGAGAGGCATGACTCCGGAGCTGTTGGTGCGCGCGCGTGAATGAGACAGCGGGTTTCCATGCTGCTGCGGCAGCGGTAGTCTCGGCGTCTGAGCGGTATTGAATGACGAGGCAGGAGCGACGTCCGGGTGCCGACGGGAAGGGAGTGGTTTGCGGTGCATTGCGACTACTTGCGCCGCCATTGGCGATGGACGTGACGGAGAAGCAGTATCAAAAAGCAGTGCTCTTGTTGTCTCTTGTCTGATCTTGCGCTGCGGGGCGTGCGATCAAGGTAGGTGTTGGTTCGTGAGCGGCTGTCTGACCCGGCCTCAGCGGTACGATCGATGATGATGATGATGATCGTGCAATTATTGGTAGACACGACAATGATACGATTGACAGGCCACCGAGTCGTCGAGGGCGTGAGATATCTGGTAGTACTAGTATGTTCTAGTGCGAGGATGGGAGTCGCTCTATCGCCGTCGTCCGCGCTGCTCCTGTGCTCGGTCCCGCAAGGTGGGTTCTTTCTGTGCGCGCTGGTCGATCGCGCAGTAGTGCCGCCGCTTCTGCTGAGGCGCTCTGCTCCGATAACAGCGATCCAGCAATATCAATCACTACTGTGCTGATGATCGGCAGAGAGATAGAGCAGCGACCGCCGGAATTCTTCGTGTGCGCGCGTAGAAGACTGACAAAGGCCCGACTAGCGGCCACCCTTGCTGCTGCGCTTGTTGCTAGATATACCGCTCTGTCGTTGTCTCTACTACTACACTCCGCGGCCAAGCGATGCACAGAGCGACACTAAGAAAAAATGCCAGGTTAGCTCCTCACTAGCTCTGTGGTGTTGCTCGTGGCAGCAAGCACTGGAAAAGCCTCCCGCCGCGCTACAGGCCAATCGCCGCCGTGCTGTTCACCACGAACAGCAGATCTCGTCGCCTGCAAGCTGCAAGCAAGCACGACTCCACTGTGCGATTGGTATACATGCATGCGATGCTGCCCGTGCGTGCCTTTGCGGGGCGCGTGCCAGTCCACTCACCCAAGAGATATGCGATATCGTAAGATGATTTCAATGGTCCGGATCCAGATCAGAGCTGCAAGCTGCAAGGAGGGGTAGGTGGATGAGGTTTGACGAAGTGGTTGTAATGGTGATGATACCCAAGCCGACAGGTGAGCCTCAGCATACCTATAAGTTGACAATGAATGTTGAGCCTCTTCACCCTATTAGGTAGTGACCTATTACCAGTAACTTAGTGACGAGAACACTTCAGACGTCACTCGTCCAATGAGTGGGTGCAGCACAGCGAAACGGCGAATACGAAACAGCACTTCCTCCCAATCGCAATGCGACACAGCACAAACTCCTCGAATTGTCGCATCTGACGACCCACTAGAAACGTGGACTTCCCGATGCTGTTCGTCATTCTTGCTGAATACCGCAGACGGCGTGCGGGAAACTGAACTCAAACCCATCTATTTTCCTCCTTCTTTGCCGTTTGTTCTTGTCCATATCGGCGATGCCGAAGATGCAGTTGTCATTCGTGCGCTCAACATCTCTATCGTTCCGACGTTTCCTCTCCTGCACGGAGTGTTCGGTATGCTGCTGTTGTGGGACGGTCCCCTCAGGCCGCCTCAATGGCACGACTCGATATCTACTTGTGGCTGAATCTACCTGAATACAGTAAAGAGCTCTTGTTTTACAAGAAACTCTCCTGCAGCCCCAATGCCATTCCTTCTTGACCGCCCACTACTCTATCGAATGCAAGTTAGCTATTCAATACAATGCCCTGCACATCGACATCCACGCTGCCCTATCTGGATGTATAAGACAAATAGCACATCAAGCACGGTGCATAATCGTGACCTGCAGCAAGGATCGCTGGATAGTGTTCTGCAGAGCACAGATGCTACTGTGGCCACGCCGACGGGTCTATTTTACAAGGCGAAGTGCCAAATTTAGACTGTCGCGCCGACCCGGCGACACGAGCACTACGACATTGTACGACCTCGTCTTCTGGAGAAGCTCCCGAGTTTCCGTTTGTAGTGCACTCAAGTACGAGAAGGGTGTCACGGTACCTTTCAATTCGCGATGATCGGCGGGCCGTAAGGTGACATTGCATTGCAGCGATTGTGTCGGGCCATGGTATCAACCGCCTGGGATTCCCGACTACCACTGCAGAGGGATCTGTCACTGCTGCGGCTTATAAATGTGTGCCTGAGCACAGCATACAACTGGGAGAAGGGTGCTGCTAATCTTGGTCCCGCCTTCGAATACATGAACCCTACCGTTTGCTCCCTCTCCCCGAAACCGCATCGACACTCTTTCGAAAACGAGCGAAACCTCATCACACGATTCGGTGCGTCCTCAATGGTTGAGGGAGGAGAGAGAAAAGAGCTGGAATGCCGCCACCCGTGAAACCGGCTGAGACTTCCGCCGTTTGGCAATGGATAAGGCGTGACAGCTTTCCAGATGCGTAAGCTGAAGGAGCCATCGCAGTGATACAGGAGTGAGAACTTGTGATCCCTGCAAGAGACTGTGCCAATGGACGCGCCACTGCCCGGACAAAAGAGGAAGATTCCCTCTTTTGCTCATTCGACTCGTCCTCGCGTTTCCTCATTCGCACGCAAGATGTGGCAGCTCAACACATTCCACTTGCAAACAGTACAGTGGAGCTCTCTGCAGCTTGCCGCCGGTCATGTTAGGCTGTGACTAACTGGCGGCGCAGGATGTGGTGACAGGTCTCTTCTGGGTAAGATGAAGTCTCCTCTTGGTAGGTTGGCGCTTCTTTATCTTTGCGTGATGTCCCTCTGTACACCTTTGTCAGATGCCATCAAGACCTGCGTGATACAGCGCTGCGGACATCCAGCGGCGCCATGGCGAGTTGCACGTTGCTCGAGAGGCTGCCTCGTAAGCATACCATGCTCATCGGCAGAGTAGAGGGTGCTGCTGACTTGACCTAGGCGAGCTTCGCGACCTCATCTACGAAGAAGCCCTCGTCCTGTCAGAAGTCAACATCGATGCCTTCAAAGCCCGCGGCGCGTACATTCCCGGTCTCCTCCAAACCTGCAGACAAGTCCGCGCCGAAGCGACCAAGCTGTTTTACCTCAAGAACCATTTCCGCATCATTACGCCACAGAATGCCATGTTTACAAGCATCGCCTGGCTCAAGTCTCTGTCGACTCGCAACCGCAAGCAACTCCGAATTGTTACTATCCACTTCCGTATCACCAACTTCCACCCCGGCTGGTCGTACGCCCGTCTACAAGACATGGACAAGACCGAGCTCCAATCTCTCATGATGCACGAGTCCCGCTACCTGACGGATAAGCGCAGAGTCGAGACGTTCGAGCTGCTGGAGCAGTTGGTGTTGACGAGGGACATACGAAGGAAATGTGTTGCATTTGAAGTGGATAATCTTGCGGCAGTGACGACGCCAGGGTCAACGGTGCATAGCTGGGTGCATGATTTGGAGGATCAGCTGTATCGCTTGAAAGACGTTTTTGCGGATCGCGGGTTGGTGAGTGATCAGAGCTGGTGCGAGTATTCGGAGGCGGTGTCGAGGGTACTTGTGCCCGAGGGGTGCGCTGTGTGAGAGGGCTACTTGTTGTTAGGAGCTTCGGTGCGGCTTGTTCATTGGAAAAGAGGGAGATGGCCGGTTACGGTGCTGAGGAGATGTAGGGAAATCAATACCTCGAGTTGGAACTCACAATGTATGTGTTGTGACAGGCTCAAACATATCAACCCACTCACACTTCGAGACTCCTTGTCCATATTGGATTAGTTACCTTAGTTAAAAAGAGTACGGATCTTGCCTCCCTGCGATGCATCTTGTAGCCATGTTGGCTTTAACATAGCGAGAGGACAATGAAGACGGAGACCAGGTCCGTTGATGCGGTGTTGGAAGCAAAGTGTGGTTCAACTGCCAGCCAATTGATCATGCGGACTTGGGCCGACGGTATGCTGGCGTTGAATCGAGCGAAGTTGCAAGGTGGCTGCCAAGTTTGCAGATGCGAATGGTCTGCTACATTGAACGCGTCTTGTTCGCGTCTTGTTCTCCCATCATGCTGAGTAATAAAGTGCTTGTTGGCAGGTCCACTACAACTTGTGCATATTTCTTACATCCTGCTGCCTCAATTGGCGCATGAACACTCTGACAATTGTGCTAGGTCGCTGAGTCCCAGGCAAATCGTGGTAGATGAAGACGTGGTAGATGAAGACGTGGTAGATGAAGACGTGGTAGGTGGCTTGTGAGTGGCGGGATCGCTGGCTCCGGCTTCCGCTGGGGCACTTCCTCTCCTTTCGACCACAGTTCTGCCATCAACACCACCATGGATGCACCGCCTATCCTCCTGCAGCCAGCTGGGAGATCGGGCTGTTCATATACTCGATATCTGAGCGCCTCAGCCAAACTTGCCAGACGTTTGGACAATCTCATTTCTCCGTTAAGATGCTCCACAGATTTTTCATCGTCTTCCATCGCACTGTACCACCTCCCACTCTCTGGACCGCCCGAGAGGAGTGACGCGTACAAGGCGACGCGATGGAGAATAAGATGAAGACGATGCAACGACTTCGTTGAGCGTTGCTTGCCTTCACGACCGGCTGCCAGCCAGTGCTAACCCCCTTCTGCTAATGTTCTGTTCACCACCATCATCACGCTCATTTCTTTCACAGTTGTAACGCTCATTCTCTCATTTCTGCTCACGACCACGCTCTCTACATACGACAAGGAATAATCTAATTAGCTAACGACCCTTTGGAGAGGAAACGCGGGCCAAGGTCATTCAACTCACATTCCACCATTTCCGCCCGTGGCAACGGGCCGCATACCAGAGGGATTTGTCCACAACAGCGAACGATCCACCAGTTTCAAAGCCCGACTGCCTGCGCGACTCATTTGCGACAACGTTGACCTGCGATGAGCTTGAGTGCGGCCACGAACAGGAGGATCCAAACGACGAATAACGGGCTCACACGATACTGGAGACTGGATACTGGACTCTCCGAGACATCGTGTACAAGCTCACGACGATGACGCGATACGCGCGCGAACGGCCTACGGACATTGTGTCTCGACAAGCCGCTATGAGCGCTACCAGCTCCGCTGCCTTGACCATTGGTCTCTCCGTTGGGATAGGGTCTGCAGTCATCTGTTGCATAGTGGTCGCCTTCCTGTTCTGGCGGAAGCGCAACGCACACCGCAAGCATATGGCACAGCTGGAGCAGGGGCATTCACTCCCTGCTCCTTTGCGACAAGACATGCGCGAGGTTGCTCGGCCCACCAGCGCAGTCTCGTGCAGCAAGTCAGTCCAAGCTAGATGGGGCCAGCTCGGCTCCAACGACTCACTTCGTGATGCACAGCTGCCATCTCACACGTGTGGAAAGCGGAAGAGAAAGACCGCGTCACTGCCAACGCGTATCAAGCACAGAGGGGGCCTGTCGATGAAGCCATGGTCACGAAAGCACCTCTCTGTCATTGCTGAAAGTCCAAGAAATACCAGCTTACAGCGTGAATCTTCTCTTCCGATCTTTGAGGAGATGCAAAAGTCTATCCCCAAGGCGATTCAAGCGCCAGATGCAGTTTTCATGCCAGACACCACTCGTGCGCCCACTCGTGCGCGTGAACTACCACCACGTTCAGCAGGCCCTGGACTAGATACCCTGCCTTCATTCGCAATTCGCTCTGGCATCACCAATGGCAGTGGAGCGTCAAAGCTTACGATCAATACTCGATCTATCTCCATGGGCGTACTGACCAGCGATGGCGAGATAGTGAGCGGCCACATCGGACAGCTTCCCAATGTCAGCAAGCGAAGGAAACCGGAGATGCACGCACGATCGGTGAGCCTAGGAGCCCCAAGCACAAGACCACCTTCAGGACCTGTGCCACCACTTCCGGCCACCTCTCCAGCGATCACCGTCAGAGGTGACGAGTGTGTGGAGAAGAGTGTCTGCATCTCAAGAATGTCCTCCTCCTCTGGAATTTCGGCAAGCAGTTCCGTACTAGTGACTAGTCCTATCCTTGGGCGTCGCGGTACTGATGAGGCACTTCAATCACCTACGATCGAAGAACTTGTGGACGCCAACCAGAATGCTGAGCTAAAGGCGGTTCCGAACCGACAATGGCAGAGTCCTCGCCTTTCCGGGCCACGACCAATCGCCAATACGCGAGTCCAACAGTCTCGCACTTCAGTCCGGGGCAAGATAGTGCGGTCCAGCACAGACAGTGCTCTGACACACTGGCGCACCAACTCATCGTCCAGCGTCAGCTCGATTGGAAGTGGAAAGAATAACAGACTATCAGTTCCTCAAATCTGCTCTGCTGAAAAAGTGAGCTTCAGTCGCGTATCGTCTTCCAACTCTCTACTCGGACCCGGCAGCGTCACGAAAATCACCACGCCGACAAAGCGTGTGAAGCGAGTCACATCAATCTCATCGGTCTCTGCATACGGCTCGCCTGCTGAGCGTCGTCGCACCAGTGTGCTCCAGGGAATCTCTGGCAATACTGCTCCAGCAAAACGCAACACTCCAACCAGAGCGCCCTCTTGCTCGACCCTCATCTCCTGCAGCAGTAGCAATGGCAACCCGTTCCACTGGGATACCGCGAGCACTTCCGACTTGAAGCCATCGAAGCCCAGTGCTCTCAAAGGTTCTCCAAACGCTCGCAAGGGGCATCGCAGGCAGAATTGCGTTCGCATTAGCACGTTGACACCACAAGTCCTGGGCCCACCTGCGATGAGGAGACGAAGCCGATCAGTCAGTCCCGCCGGCCTTCAGCAGGAGGTGATTGAGGAACGTGACAGCGATGAGTTCCAGCGACCATCGACTGAGCCTGCCGCTACGCCCACTTACGAGAAGCAGTCTTTCTTGCTCGCTTGCGGTGGCCGAGCTCCGAATGCCAACGCTCTCAGTATGAACAATCTGCGAATCCAGACACTTCGCGCTTCTTTGACGCCAAGCTCGCCCACTCTGTCGGCCTGGACGTCGTACCACGAGGGTCCTCAGCGACCTCTCCCGCCCACACGTCAGAGCTCAAACGATACAGTATACACCGAACGTAGTGTCTCCAGGATGAGCGGCTCATCGTTCCACATTCCCAAGTTTCCATCGCCAGCGGGCAAGTCTCGCGCATCGCTCTCGCCTATCCAGTGTGATACTGCACCAATGCCACACTTTGTTGGAATCTCGCCCGTGGACACGCTGTCTCCGCTCGACAACATCTCGCCCACTGATTTCCGCAACAGCACGACCGTCTTCGCTCCTTACATGTCTTCTGGCAAGGCAGATCCAGTAGTGGATTCGGAGATCCCTTCCAGTCCACCACTGGCTCTATCGAAGACAGAGCTGTACGACCCTGCATCGCCACAGATAGTGGATCTGCCATCGCTGTCGCAAAGCTGCGAGGAATATGACCCTGCCAGCCCACCATCAACCATTATCCAAGACACGGACTCAGACTCAAACTGTAGGTCCAGCCTCTATTTGCCTTTTGTGAGGGACAAGCTTGACTTGATGGGCGACGAGATCTCACCTAGAAGTCGCCCTTCAAGCTACGCTGCTGCTCAGCCCAAGTCTGACAGCCCTCCTTGCTCTCCGAAGACGGTGTTGCGTCCTTCTTCAATTAACTCGGCTGAAGAAAAGCGGCCAGCAATACCAGAGAAGAATCCAGAGCGTGCGACAGTCAAGCTGACGTCGCAGAACGCCAGTACGATGATGGCTGCTCAGTCAATCAACTTCCCGGGCAATAATGTGCCCGTGCTCCTCCCGCCTAGGCAGGACGGCGATGATGACTACTGTCCTCTCCCGCGCTGGGAGCCGGAGACTTCCTATGAAGACACCACATTGGACGACGAAGAGGACGACACCTACGATCCAACGCCTCGCGCGACTCTGGCTCGCTCGCCATCACTCTCAACCATCATACAAGAGTCCTCATCCCCTCCACTGGCCGCCCGGCCACTGAGCATTGCGTCCTCGACAAAGACTCTGCGGGAGCGCACAACATCACCACTTGGCCCGCGCGCCGCTCCAGCCAAGAGCCTCCTCCGCAATGTGACCGAACTCCGCCGCATGAACAGCGAAGCTCAAGTCCACCACTCGCGCGAGAGCAGAACGTACATGCGCCTTGGCCGCGAGCCATCTCCCCTCCTCCCATGGATACCCACATCAACCGAAGAAGCCAGACGGGAAGAAAGCCAAGAGAGCCTCATCGACTTCGACTTCGACGCCACAAGCGTAGGAGCAGACCACCCGGCCGGCAACGCCTTGGACGAAATCGACTTTGCCGCGCTGGAGAAGAATATTGACGGCGCGCTTGCAGGGTTTGATGAAGAGTATAGATTCTCATTGGAACATTCGCCTCGTCGACGCAGTGGTAGTGACAAGGAGAACCAAGAACAGCAACGACCTACACTGCACCAGCGCGACTCCAGCGTGTGGGACGACGGAGAGAAGTTCTGGTCCGACCAGGGCGGAAGCCGACCGCAGACGTCTGACAGCCAGAAGGCGCCGTACTATGTCATCAGTAGTCCGGCGAAGGACTCCCCACAACAGTCTGCGTTTTATGAGGAGATGAACAACAAAACAGAGGATCCAAGGATTTCGATTAGCACGCCGGTGAGAAAGGGAGATGCTCGGAGGTCTGGAATGAATATGACCACGCCAAAGAGTCTGAAGAGTCTGTACGACGCAGATGGGTTTCTGAGGACTTGACCATCTACCATCTATCTCGAATTGTTGCATTTGTATTATGAATGAAGAAACGACAGGATAAGATTAATGTCTGGTTTGAGTCCCGAAGACGAGGACGATGAAGTGTGTGCTCGATCGATTACTGTCTCTTAAATATACCCAGAGTCTTTTCCGGAAATATCATTACTCCTTTCACCTGCCTACTACTGGCTAATCTGCATACACCTGTCTACGGATCAAACACGCGCGCACGCACTCCACATCTCATCCTCTTCCAACCATCGCCGCGTCGGGTCAGTCTAGACGGTAGCTCGCTGATTCGATGTATGCAGTCGCGAGACTACTACATGTCCAACACGCGGCCGCGCTGGAGCGGCCGCACTCTCACTTGATTACTGTATGATACCGCTTCACTTCGCTTAGGGTTTTAAGCTTCGCTTCGTTCTTCGCTTGACAGTCAACAAACCCAGGACAAGTGACGACCCGTCTGCGAAGTTCGGCTGGCTTCATTCGTTCAAATTTGACTATAGGGAATACGATTGATTCCTGTTTTGATTAAAGAAGCAGTAGTTCCAAGTCTAGTAAATCCATTCTCGCGATCGATTCTTACTTTTCCGCATGCGCCACGCATTCATTAATCTATTCTTCTCGCGGTATTCTACTAGTATTCCTACCGACGAATCGACAAGATCCAGCCCTCGTATGTATATATAATCTATATATATATAGCGCAAAGAAGGAGCCTGATAGATTCGATCGATAACCCAATTACTTTCTCCATATTTAACGACTACTCGCCCTCTATACATTTGTCCCGAGCCCCAGGGGCTTGGCTCTTACATACCCGTCAGTACTATCCTCGCAGCACTAATTACAACGAGTGTAATACATACAGCATAGTAGACATAAGTGCCATAGTCCGGCTGCGATACTGCCATGTTATAACAGCAGGCCAGAACGCATCGTGTCGGTTGCCAAGCTTAGCCTAGAACTAGTAAACTGGGGGTTTTGATTTGTGAAAGCAATGTCATCATCAGCGACACGCTTCACGCTATTGCCGGGCCCCTAGCACATCATTACGACGACAAGGCGGTGAAGGTGAGAATATTTGTGATCATGGGTGAAGAGGGTTGCGGTCCTTCCGCTCCGCACCGCCGTCTCCTGTTTTACATTAACCCCTACTCTTCACCATCTTGATGATCGCGTCAAGTTATGACTAGGTCCGCCTCGGGTACCTATTGGATCAAGGCTGTGCAGAACGAGGGAACACGTTGCTGGCTTCTCTTGCCCACAACACTGCCTCCCTGACAACTCGTCTCCGGTCCCACACTGCGGATCGAGCGGCGACCATGACCATCTCGTGCACTCTCAGCTTTGGTAGTACCCGTGGTTTGGATACTGTACGTAAGCTGCACCAACGCTGGTGTCATACCACGGATCGCATGCGTTCTGGCTGTGGTTGAGATAGCCCATGTTTATGTCTTGAAAGAGTTCCCAATTGTCCCACTGTGGAGCATTGAGGACTTGGTTCCAATCTTCGAATTGTATGCTTGGAAAGGGATCAGAGGTCCAGTCTGGCGGACTGTTGCCGTCGTCAAATCCGTCAGACGATTGTGACTCTGGCGTTGGTCCGTTAGTGTACGTCGGCGTCAATGATTGCAGGGTTTGGGGGTACTGAGTCTGCTGCTGGAATCCCGCAGAATGGCTGAGCGAGGCCGGCCGGTGTTGTAGGGGCTGCTGCATATTGACGGCACTCAGTGTGGAAATGCCATTGGGAACAGGCATGGTCGGCTGATGGTGAGAGGCAAAGTGTCTCGGTTTCTTGTGCGTGTTGGATGTTTGGTCGGCGTGCGCGGCACCTGTGTACGACCGCGCCCTCCGTGCCCGCTGGATGACAGTATTCACCTTCACCCACGCTGGGTCATCCTGCTTTGTTCGATACAGCTCGTCCCACTTTGCCAGGACAGGGTCAAGCACATTCCAGGCCATGGTCACGAACTTCGCATCACGGTTCCAGCCGAGTTCGGCGACCACGACCGCAATGGGGTGCCATTGTACGTAGCCTCTAAAGTACCACATCCAATCGCTGATGCGTTCATCGACTGACAACACATGAGTGCGATTGATAATGTCAACGGAAGAAGTAAGGAGAGCCATGCGCTCGTGCTTTGGCATCTCTCTGGTTGGCACTGTGCCCCCAGGAAAGTTGATGAGTAGGCGGGCCTTGGTCAACATGCCCTCGAGGAAATTGTCGCAGAGCCAGTCATACGATCGCGATGTATTCAGATACTGCATGTAGACTCGATCGAGCCTCTCCAGTGAATCGTCATAGAACGCTTGCTGCTGCTGTGTGATTTCCGCCGCCGACGTGTCCGGCGACGCGCCACCTCTGAGGTTCCAGATGCCGAATATCAGACTATGGATTTCAAACCTAAGGATCGGAAATGTCGAGTCTGTGATGCCCTCGCGTGAGGTCGGTGTAATTTTCATTCTGGGATCGAGATCGCAGTCGTTGAGGTTGCGAGGGGTTGCCACTTTCTTCCCCTTAAGAACCGCGTGCTTCCTCGCGCCGCTCTCTTCTGCTGTTCGAGCTTCCAGTCCACACAGGTGAAACCACAACCGTCGCCGGTACTCAACTTCAAAAGGTGGGTACCTCCCGTCTGGTTCTTCCTCGAGTTTGATGAGTTGCGCAGTTTCCACTGCTCGATTGAACACGTCCGCGATTCCGCTCATGCTATCAGTTCGGCGCATGCAGATCTAGAATGGTCAACAACAGACGCCCAGCGTGAGACTTGGACAAGTATACTCACCATATACAGCACTACGGCTTGCAGGCCTTCCATCTGCGGGCGCTCGTAGTTGGCACGTACCATGTTCTTGATGAGGCCGTCGTATCGACGGGTCAGAATGTCTTGTGCTTCTCCAAATCTCTCCCGTGTTTCCTGTGCCGAGCAGGTGCTTAGTACCGCGTAGTAGATGCTGAACATCATAGCGTTTGTCTGCCACGGCACCACGGTGTGATCATCGATGATGTCCAAGACCTTTTTGTAAAATGTCGGGCAGTGGATGATCTTCACCATCGGGTCCACTCTGGTGACGAACAATTGCCAGTACTCAAAGATCCGTCTCGGGCTGGGATGAGGTCTTGCCATGGAGAAGAGAGCCCCGGGTTGTGTATTGGGATGCAAGCCAAAGCCACCATCGTCTCTGCGCAAGTCTTCATCCTGTGCCGCCGACCGCGTGAGTGCTACGAGGGCATCTTTGACAAGACTCTGCTCGTCGGCGACAGCCTGTGGCGGCGGATGGCCGGTTGGATTTGACTGCAGCACTCCCTGCGCGTACGGCGAGTTAGAGGAGGAAGGCTGGCCGGGACTCAGCGAATCTCCGGTCTGCGGAGACTCTGAAGCACCAGCGGCCTTGGGCTGGAGGTACTCGACCAGATCTGCGAGGTGGCGTTGCCGAGGCGTCTTGTCCTTTTTGTACGGTCCTCGCTTGCGTTTGATGCCTACATCGGGCTGCGGATACACACACGGGAGTTCACTCTTCTGGCAGTTGTAGCAGCCTTCTGGCTCTCGGCTACATTTGAGCTTCCGTCGACGACAGCCCAGACACGACGTGCCCGGTTTGTTGACCGTGTTCTGGAGGAGTATTGCTTCGGACATGGCTTCCTGCCGTCTGGACCGCGTCTCGATGTCGAAGTGGACCGGAGACACGCGCTGCTGCTGTTGCCTCTACGACATGTCCCGAGTGTTGTCCTGTCGGGTCGCAGATGGACGTGCCTGAAAGTGATGAGTGGTGGTGGTCCAGGGGTGTCTTTGACGTGAAGTGAAGTGGGTGGCCAGGCGGTCATGTTGCGAGCTGAGCTTGCTTCCATCCGGCACGTCCAGCGCCAAGCGAGCGCGTCCAGACCTGCTGATCTGATGATGGATTCCACGCTCCACGTCGGCGCCTGCCAATTTTGATCATCGAGTGCGACGCGTGAAGAGAGGCTGCAAAGATAGAACAACCAAAAAACAGGCAAGAACGAAATAGGTCATCGTGTTTCTTCCGGTCTAACAAAACGGGTCCGAATTCGTCTCACGTGATCGTCCGGTCAAGTTTTCGTCGCCGAAGCGGCCACCTTCAGCTTCATTATCGTTATCACTAATTTCCGTCACATCAACGTCGAGGCGATGGCTCCATCTCCCAAGTCACGAAGACACATCCCATCTAGCATACCAGACCGCTACGGAGAAAGCTCTTGACTTCAGCTCCTCAGCAACATCGCCCATTCACCTCGGCGTCGCGCGAAGCGATTTGTGCCAGGCTTGACGAAATGGACGCTGATTGAACCGTGTTGGAAATGCCGGAAATACTGGAGCTGAGGACTGGACAGAGTGGCGTTGGACAACCACGCCCCAGGTCTACATGAACCCCGAGCTACCTCACAATTTCCCGCAATCTCACATACGTCTGAACAGGCCTGTGCGTTATCCCATCGATAGCGACGTGCGTCGACACCTCCGCCGGAGTGGGCTCCAGCTCAAAATGCCAGAATATCAACGTTAAGAGGATCTTGATCTCCAATAGCGCCCATTTCTTGCCTAGCACGAGAGAGTCAGTCAAATGGCCGCCAAGGTCATTAGAGCGGAAGCACTCACCAAAGCACGCTCTCGGTCCGCTCCCAAATGGATTAGTCGGTCCAGATTCGCGATCACAATAGGCGTTGCCATCCCGATCCTCCTTTAGCCACCTTTCGGGCTTGAACTCGGCCACATCTTCGCCCCACATGCCCCATTTGTGCTTCTGGTCCAGTCCTCCCTTGCTCCTCTGGCTGTCATCGATCTCGCCTACGAGTGGAGAGATGAAGCCGGGCCCGGCAATCGACATGAAGACATCTGTACCTGCGGGAACGCGGTGTCCCAGGATTTCAGTCTCGCACTTGGTGACTCGGATTGTGGCGGGGACTGTGAGGCCAAGACGACCGCACTCTTCAACGATGGCTTCGAGGTAGGGAATAGGGGTGTTTGAGATCTCTGCGACTGAAGGCACGGATCGGTCGTCGCTCTCCCTGCCCTCTTTATGCGTAAAAGCTGAGCGAAGCGCAGAGTGAAGCTTCCGCTGAACGCCTTGGTTATCTGTCAGGAATTTGAGTGTCCAGCAGATAAAGGTCGAAGAAGTCTGTCCTGTTAGCCACCCATACCGAGACACCCACTGACAACGACACTCACATCATGTCCAGCGATCATGAAACCAAAAAGCTCGTCCTGGATGATCCGACTCGTCACGTTTACTGATCGTCCTTCCCGGCTGGCCGTCTGCACTTCTCGAGCAACGATCAAGTCCAGCGCAGACCGGAAGTGCTTGTTCGATTTGACGTCTTCGCTCGCGTGCAACTTGGACATCTTATCATGCGCCGCACGGAGCTGTTCCGTAATCATGTGGTTCTTGCGTCGCACTGCTCTTCTCAGGGATGGAAAACAGTTCAAAGCCAACCAGAGAGACATCTTCGGTCACAGCGAACCACTCGCATATTCCATGCTGTGTCCGAGCTCCAGGATTGTCGCAAAGTCCTTGGGATCCTTAGCAAGCGGAAATACCGCTACCTCGTCCATGTCTTTCGACAGCTTCAAGTCACTGTGCTGCGCAAGAAACTTGTTCTGAGCCGTCGTCGACCCCATTTCGGCTCCGAATGTTGCGGCCCAGATAATATCGAGTGCGCCTTTAAAGATATCATCTGCTGCAGTCCACGGTCTTCCCTCTGCCAGCTTCGCCTTCGTCTTCCACAAGTCGATCACCGCCATCGCAGATGACCACATCTGCGGCGCAGCAACATCATGCAAGAATCTCGTGCTCATCGTATCACTGATCAGCCTTCTATGCGCCTTCCACTCATCGCCAGTCGGCATATGGACGTGGAACTGCGGCAGGATGGCCCCGAAAACTTGCTCAAAGAAAAGAGAGCGATCGAATTCCTGCAATCGTCGAGTCCGAATGTCGTGAGACTCGTATGGATCGACGATAACTATCCAAGGCTTTCCGAGCGGCTGCATAAACATTTGAAAGATGGGCTCGTTGAGCCGTTTGGCAGCTTCCGGAAGGAAGTCAAACAGCGAGCCTGTCTTCGCCTTCCATACCAAGGCGTCCGGTGCATCGCCAAGGATACGTTGAGCAGCAAGCTTGTTGTATGGGATGCCAGGAATAGGCTTGGGTAATGCGCGGCGATAGAGGAGGTAAACAACGAGAGTCAACGCCGCTCCCACAATACCAACGTTTGGAAGAGTGAATGTCGACATTGTCAACGCAGCTCATACGGTCCCTCGGGAATCAGTCCATGTGAAGGGCTGGGGTTCTCCTTTATGTCATCTGGATCTGCTTCACTACAAGGACTGCACATACTGCGTCGTCAGCTGCAACGCACCCAAGTCGGATAGGCACCATGTGCGACGCAACAACCCCAATCCGCGACTCCATGCGAAGGATTCGGCGACTGACCATCCAGTGATATCGAGGATAAAACAAATCTGCACATGTCAGCTCGGAAAGGATTCGCAGGATGGTGAGGTATAGTTTCAGCTCGTGGGCTGAGCAATCAGCATTCTTAGGGTTTGTAGTCACTTTTGCTGCCAGATATTGCATTGCTGTCTCGATCGACTGCTAGAAAAGAGCTGGGTTTGTCCTATTCAGGTCTTTGCAGGTGTGCCAAAGGTAGTCATTCAATCGCGCTGTACCTCCGTAGCATTAGGCAGGATAGCACTCCTCCGCAGATGGATCTTCTCACTTGCAGCGACTCAAATACAAAGCTACTCATCAGTTGGATCCAACGCGCAGCCTCTGTGAGTCATCTCTCGTTCCGGTGAATCGCCAATTTCAGTAAGACCTCCCATTTGTGTGTAGTAGAGCTTTCACAAGTTCGCTGGGTCCTGTCATATGTCGTCGCCCCGATGGCGGCAATGATCCTTCTCGTAAACCAGACGATATTGAGCAGTCCAACGCCTGCGGACTGCGTGCATGACCGGCATCACGATAAACAGGTTGCAAGTAGAAAATGTAAAGTTCGAAGAAGAAAAGTAAACAGAAGGAAGGATGTCACCCAATCCTCAAATGCAAGGCAAGAGCGATCGTATACCATATCCTCCACTTAATCATTCTTGCAAAAGAGCACATTCATGAACAAAAGACCTGCCCAAGATCAAGAAACTATACACATAGATTCAAAAAAATACCCTTTGTTTCCCCCCCCCAAAAAAATGTCATGTCAATCATGCCCTCTACTGTTCAACAGTTAGCAACATATCCCGATCACAAGATCAGATGTGTCAATTCCTTACCTGGATTCGAACCAGTGACCTCGTCATGTCAACAAGCTCAACGGCAAGTACTAGTGACGCGCTCTACCCCTGACTGCAATTCTCATCAGCATCCTGCGCGCATTGCACATAGTTGGATGGAAGTGGACAACTTACGCTAAGAGGGCTGTGTACACATTGAATGTTGTCACATCGAATGGCACATCGCGCCAGCGAAACCGTACATGAATACTCGACTCCCAGCAGGACAGAGAGAACCAAGTGGGTCCTGTCCGACCACAGGAAAAGGAGAGAGAGACAGACAGAGGGACCAGTGGTCGTATTGGAAGTGATCGAAATTCGGTAGAAGCGTTGGCGTGAGGTGATGCCAAGACTTGTTGAACTTCGGTCGGCGGCGGCTTCACAATAGAACTAGCGTGGTGCAATGCAGCTTCTGCATCTTTCAGATGTGCAGTACAATAGTTGCGCTGTTGTATTTGCTACTGTACAACGCCCGCCCACTCAAGCAATGCTAGCCACAAGATCATCCAGTGTACCATTTCCACTGGCTCTATCCCGATCCTGCACCCAGACCAGCCGTGCCAAAGCCTTCAGATCCTCCGGCGCATAGCCACGCTTTTTCCCTTCTGCGGCGACTGTCGCAGGATCTTTCATTTCGTAGAATTGTGCAGCATACTCCAAGCTTGCATCCTGTTGCATTGCAGTCTTGAGAGTCTGCTGTAGGACCAAAATGTTCAGTCCCATTCTGTCGAGGCCATGCCCGTCGAGCGCTTGTATGCATCCTACCAGTGATACCAATGCATTGTTTGCAAGGATGTGCAGGTTGGCGGTGAGGAAGTCGTACTGGGGAGGGAGTAAATTGGCCGAGATCGCGCTGTCGTACGTCCCCAAACTCGTGGCGAGATTGAGTATCGCAGGATCTGGGTCGTTGTATGGCTGGCCGAGAGAATACGTCGTATCCAGCGCGGTATATATGCCGTGCAACAAGTGCAGGCGAAGATCAACATGCAGCGTCCGCAGTATCAGAGACGACAGCTCGGTGAACGATGCGATGACTGCATCGAAGCCTGCGGCAGTCTGCTGGTCGAGAGGCAGGTAGGGCCCGGCAGGTGCAGATCCCACATTCGCAATCTGCGTCCACCTCCTTCGGTCGTGGGCTTGCATGCTCGAGGTGTCGATCGCGCGAGGTGATATGTAGCGTAATTGTTTGCACTGCGCTGCCAGCCACTTCATACTGGTGTGCAGGGTGCAGAGTGCCGCAAGGGCTTTGCGGTCAACAATCAAGTCCGCCTCCTCCAGGCGAGTGTTCTTGATCTGTCGGAGTAACAGAGCAGTCTCCTTTTCAGCGAGCACGATCGGGTCGCTGACGTTGCGTTTGGAAAGCTCAATCACCACCTTGTTGACCTCGCCATCGGTCGCGAGATGTGCCGCCAATCGCATCTTTGCGTTGCCATTCTCGGCAAGCGCACGCTGCAGCAGACTCTTAGACCACTGATAGCACTTGTCGTAGTATGTCCGCATTTGCGTAACGATGAGCTGGCTAAAGCTTTGGTCATGCGGCAAACTGTCAAGCATGACGCAGAAGGCCTCAATGAGTTCGTAGAAGCGAGCGGCGCCCTTGAAGATGGGCCGTTGCGCATGCGTCTGCCATTTGGGATCTGTTTGGAAAGCGTCCATGTCGGTCATGCTCCGATCACACAGGTCCAGAAGCGTTTCATCCAGTTGTGGGTAGAAGACGTTGATCAAGAAGTCGTCCAGGAAAGAAGTCAGTGTGCTGGGAACAACACCTGATTGCGGAGGCACGACTTCGCGAAGTCTTGTGAGGAAATCGAGCGATGGCTTGAGCAGAATGCCCATGTTGAAGACACTCGGCTCGACGAGGAGCTTGTGTCCCGTTGCCGATATGTCTGTGACGGTGTCGCGGTCTCGCTTGGAGGTTCGTGCGTTGCTGCCAACCAGGCCGGGGACCGATTGCTTAAGGATCGCTTCGAGGTCGTCTCTTTCTGTAGCAAGCTCGGGCGACTTGTGGTCAGTCTCGGAAAGTCTAAACAGTCTTCGACTCTTGTCACGAGGCTGCGGCTTGAAAATGTTCAAGTTAGGATCATTCTCCTGTCGCGTCCGTTGTCCCAGATTGCCATTCGTGGCCAGGTGATCATGCAGGAGAGACCTTATCTCACTCTGCAAGAGCTTCCACAGCTCACGAAAGCTTCGATTCAGACCCGCTGATTCATCGTGATTGTCACGTCGAATGATGGCTGCTGTCACGTCATGCAAGACACGATGCCCTTCAGCGATTGCTTCATACTTTGCAAACAGTGTGATGAGCAGATCTTCGAGGGTCTCCTTTCGTTCGCCGTCTGCTCCCCACGTAATGCCCACGGCATTCCTCTGCACCTTGGCCACTGCTCGCATGACGGCGGGGTGTCGTTGTTCGACTTCCATGTGCGATCGCTCCACGACTGTGAAGAGCTCGACTGGCAGACGGTGCTCAATGGCATCGACTGCGTTCTCCAATCTGTTCATGCGGTTGAGCGACTCCACGAGAAGCTGGATGTAGTAGAATGTGTCTGCTTCGGGGTTCCGCGTTGTGTCCTCCAACATGGGCTTCGTCGCATCAAAGGTCTCGAGGAATTCGAACATTGCTCGTTCGGTGTCGTCGATGGTCGTGCCGGTCGAGTCTCGTCGGGTGTGCGCTTTCCAACGTTCCTCGCAGTATGGGCTCTTCAAATACAGGTGATTGTGCAGCTCCTCGATCAAAATATCTGTCAGTGAGTGCTCCTGATTGCTCAGATACACCTTCAAATCGCTCAGCGCCCCAATCTCCTCCATTTCCGGCTTGCGCATCAGCTTGAGCGCATCCTGCAGTATATCGACGGCACCCAGAAAGCGCTTTTCCGAGATTTGGGCCTCGAGCTTCTCGGGCACTTGCTGCAGCTGCTCGATGGTCCCGAGGACCTGCAGCATCTGATCATAGCTCTGGCTGCTGTGGGCGAACGCCTTGAGCTCCGGTCGGCCCGTCGCCAGACTGCTCTTCGCCTGCACCAGGCCGGCCCGTAGAGACCGCACTCGCAGTTGGGAGCTGTGGATGGCTGCCTGGATTTTGTGAAAGGTACCGATGCTGCTGTTGAAGCCCTGGTGGTGCTCATTCACAATAACCTTGAGGCCGTTCTGCAGCTGCGTGTGTGCTTGCTCAAACTGTTGGTACTGGTCGGCGAGCCCGAGCGACGAGTTGTCCATGAGCTGCAGGGCGACCTTGACGGGGATGCAGGTGTCGTTGGCCATGAAGGCCCATTGATGCTCGATGAAGCGGAGGACGTCTGTGGGCTTGGTCAGTGTCCAGCGCGAATGGTCGCCATTGATGCCGCCCATGGCCATGCCTGCTGCCTGCTGTGGCTACTGTCCGCCACCGCCGGAGCGCGTGGTAATTGGAACGACGCGCCTGAGGAGCAAGAGAGCATCATCGGCACGATTGCGGCAGTCGCGACCCCCATGCATGCCTTGTCGCGGAACTCTCAGCGCGGTGTCTCACACGTACCTTCAATCTGGCCGCCAGCGTGTCCATACCGCGGACTCACGCGACTTCGACTGCGACTCTGGCTCTGCTGGTCGTAGTCGCGACTCCGGCGCTGTGCGTGGCCGCGGTCCAGTCTGCCTGTGCCCTGCACTCGTCCAGCGCCCGACGGAGGGAAGCCTTGGAAGCCTCTGCTGGCGCCTGGAGCGGGCGCGCCTCGCGATCGACTGCGCTCGGCATCGCTGGTCTCGCGGCTGCTGTCGTCAAAGTGGAAGCGGTTCAAGGCCGACTCGCCGCCGTTCAGGTAGCCATTGCTGCGGAAGGAGGACATGTCGGGTTGAGGAGGGCAGTGATGGTCCTACGCTGGCCAGTCGGAATGCGCATCCATCCGGGGAGCACTGCACAATTGTCTGTTCCCTGTTCACGCCATAGCCATGCTCGGTGAATTATGGATGTTATGAAGACGTCTATAGTAATGCACATGCATTGAAACTACTGTAAGCACATATGCTCACACAATAGGCTATTCTAGATAGACCTATGTAGAACTAGTTACCCGCAGAGCCGCATTCTGTGTTTCTCCAGCTTGCCGATCTGCACGGTAGAATAGTCCTACAGTCGCGTCGTCGACACTTCTCCCACGTCACCTCCACCCACCACCCTCTTCCATCCGCTCCGACCATCGAATCTTCAACCTCCAACGATATGCAATAGAGGCACGCCCCGAGCTCAGCAGCGACACCACCGAGCTCTCGAAGCCGCGCCGACAGCACCATGGCCGCCGTCACCAACGGCCATACCAATGGCGTGAACGGCCACGCCGCCGCCTCGAAGGGCTGGGAGCGCTTCTCCGATGTGCCGACCGTCATCGACATCCCCGTCCGCGGCGAAGACGGCGATGAGGCTGTCAATGTCGACCTCAGCGAGGCCCTCGACGACACGGGCGAGCTGTGCGATCTCCTGGAGAACGAAGGCGTCGCGAAAAACTACTGGATCACCATTGCGCTCGCCTACGTCAAGCAGAAGAAGGCAAACATGGCCGTTGACATTCTGAAGCGCGGTCTGGACGCGCTGCGATCAGGCCGAGACGAAGACCGCCTGAGTCTGCTGACGTGCATGTGCTGGGTCTACCTCTGGCAATGCCGCCGCGCTCCTCGTGTGAAGTCGACACAACCTACCGCCGACGAGCGCATCAAGGAGAATTGGTTGGCGCTGGCGACCAGCACCCTCAATGATGCATCGCGTATCAGTCCTTCGTACCCGCCGCTCTTTCTCGCTCGGGGCACTTTGCTGCTGCTCAAGGCATCGCTCCAGCCCACCAAGTTCGGCCCGGGTGGAGAGCACTCGGATCGCACAGACACGTTGAAGCAGGCGTCGAAATGCTTTGACGATGCATATCGGACGTCTGGCAACCAGAATCTGCTTGCGGTGGTGGGAAAGGCAAAGGCGCAGTTCTCAATGAACAAGTTCGACCAGGCATACATCCTCTACCAGCAGGTCTTGGAGCGAGCGCCTGACATGATCGATCCGGACCCGCGCATCGGAATTGGCGCTTGTCTGTGGCAGCTGGGGCACAAGGAGAACGCGCGAGAAGCTTGGGAGCGCGCATTGGAGCTCAACCCGTCCTCGACCATTGCGAACATCCTGCTAGGGCTGTATCACCTCGACCAGAGCAGCCAGTACAACTCAAATGACCCTGCCTTTGCGCCCATCTATCGAAAAGCGATGACAACCTACACCCAGACAGCATTCAAGCTCGATGACATGCATGCGCTGACGTGCGCCACGTTCGGAGGCTACTTCCTGCTGCGACGGACATGGGCGAATGTCGAGCGTCTTGCTCGGCGAGCGATCGAGCATACAGACGTTAATGCGATCGCCAGTGATGGCTGGTACTTGCTTGCTAGAAAAGACCACTACGAGGGCGACTTGCAAAAGGCGCAAGATCACTACAATAAGGCCGATCAGGCGAGAGGTGGGGACGAGCGAGGGTACTTGCCGGCCAAGTTCGGCGCTGCTCAGCTCAAGACGCTCATGAACGATTTCGATGGTGCCAAATTCCGGTTGGAGAAGATGGTGTCGACGAACAAGAGCGTGGAAGCCATGACACTGCTGGGCATACTGCACGCGGAAGATGTGTTTGCCAAACAGGCGACGGGTATGAAGGAGGAGGTGGCTGATTCGAGGAAGAAGGCGATTGCACTCCTGGAAAACGTACGTGTTGCGTGGAAGGATTCGAAGAAGAAGATTTCACCCGACTCTGCGGTGCTTCTGAACTTGGCCCGTCTCTACGAGCAGGATCAGCCCGATAAGGCTCTCGCCTGTCTCCTGCATGTCGAGCAGCTCGAGCTCGAGGAAATCAGCGAGGACGACTTGGCTGACGATCTGGAAGATGAGGCTGCGATTGCTGCCGCCAAGCGCGAGATGCTCAGTCCGCAATTGCTAAACAACATTGGCTGCTTTCATTTCCAGGCCGACCGGCTGACACAGGCGCGGGAGAACTTCCAATCTGCTTTGCGATCAAGTGTGTCGATCAGCAACAAGGACGAGTCAGTGGACACAGATGCGCTAGTATCCACGATCAGCTACAACCTTGGCCGGGTGTACGAAGCAGAAGGGATTGAGGACGAGGCAGAAAAGATTTACAAGAGCTTGTTGGACCGTCACCCAGACTACATCGATGCGAACACGCGCATGGCGTATCTTGCCCTCCGCGCTGATCCTGCCAAAGGCGCCGAGGCGATCAAGCAGCTGTTGGACGCCGACCCGGGCAATCTCCAAGTACGCGCTCTATACGGTTGGCATTTGAACCGGACGAAGAAGCGGACCCTGGCTCTCAACGAGGACCAGGAACAGCGGCACTACAAACACACTCTCATGACCTACGACAAGCACGACATCTACTCGCTGACAGGAATGGGCAACCTGAATCTGGTAGTTGCTCGAGAAATGCCGCGCGACACCGACCAGCACAAAGACCGACGCAGCAAGACGTATCACCGTGCGATAGAGTTCTTCGATAAAGTGCTCACGCTGGATCCCAAGAACGCTTTCGCCGCGCAGGGCGTGGGTATCGGCATGATTGAAGAGCGCAAAGACACGACTGCTGCAATTCAGATCTTTTCCAAAGTGCGAGAAAGTGTCAAGGATGCCTCGGTGCACATCAATCTCGGCCACGTCTTCTGCGAGCTCAAGCAGTTTAGTCGATCCATCGAAAATTACGAGCTGGCCCTAGTCAAGTCTCGGGAGACGGACCCGCATATCATGGCATGTCTGGGCAGAGTCTGGCTTATGCGCGGTCGAGCTGAGCAGAATCTTGAACACTACAAGATGAGCTTGGACTACTCGCAGCAGGCTTTCAAGCAGTCGCCCGACAACATCAGCTTCCGATTCAACGTGGCGTTCGTGCAGATCCAGATTGCACAGCAGATGATCTCGCAGCCGGAGGCCAACAAGACGCTCGTCGATGTTGAGGCTGCTAACAAGGGTCTGGACGAGGCCATCGAATCATTCATTGAGATTGCAAAGGGTCCAAGCCCACCGTTCCCCAGGCACGACATTGAACAGCGTGCCAACATGGGTCGCAATACCATGAAGCGGCAGCTCGCCACAGCGACGGAGAAACAGGCAGAGTACGAGCGCAAGAACGCCACACGTCTCGAAGAAGCCCGTAGACGCCGCGAAGAGGAGATTCGAAAGCGTGAGGATGAGAAGCGCATCGCGCAAGAAAAGGTCGAGGAAGGAAGGCGCAAGCTGCGAGAGGAGCGTGAACGCATCCAAGAGGAAGATCGGCTGCTCATCGAAAAACGACTCAATGATGAGCGAATTGCCGAGGAGGCCCAATACACAACCGATGAGGATGGTGTTCGTAAGAAGCGTGAGAAGAAGCCAAAGGAGAAGCGACCAAAGCGGAAGAAGAAGGGCGAAGATTCCGACACTGATGCCGAGCTTGCTGCCGATGGCACAGGCGATGAGGGCGGGAGAAGTCGGCACCGGTCGCGAGCCACCAGCGCCACTGGTAGCGACGGCGAGGCACCACGCAAGAAGAAGAAGAGACGACTTGAACGCAAAGGGCAGGCTGTTAAGAGCAACTCCAAGTACAAGTCTGCAGAGACCATTCAGGACTCTGACGAGGATGACGATGGCGGTCTCGCCGCCCCCGGCTCAACACAGCCTCGATCTGACGATCCTGAGACTCCTGGTGCTCGAGGCGACGATGACACAATGGCCGATGGTGGTGACGAAGACGAAGAACCCGCAGCCACATCTCGTCAAACGCAAAGAAGAAAACCTGCTCGCGTGCTCGACGACGACGAGGACGAAGACGACGATGCGCCGATGGGTAATGGAGATGTCGCAGCTGCTGGAGATTCTGATCACGGCGGTGATTGACCGCAACAGAAAAGCCGGATTGCTTGTCTTCTTGTTCGCAGACTCTGCGCAAGAAGTTCCACCATAGATCATCGCCAGCCAGCCAGCTAGCTTTTTGTACCTGATAGCCATTGTAGTAGTGCTTCTTACCCTCGGCCATCAGTCCATGAGACGCCATCCCTCAAACGCGATGAACGTGAGCGCCCTCATCAACCTTTTCGTTGCCGGCGAGAGTTGCAATGGTGCATCTCATGTCTCACGACGGCTTGCCAGACTATCAATGTTTCACCCGACTTTTCTCCAACACCCGTTAGTGCGCGGCAGCGAGCAGCAAATGGTGGGTTGGAAACACGTGGTTGTGGCTGCGAGCTAGTGAACTTCCGCGTTGTTTGAGTTTGCTTGGGCGCGGCAGTGGGAGTGCGAAGGGTGCGAAGGTTTGCGGTGTGTGCCGGATTGGGAGGGTGGTGGGGCGGGACATGTTTACCTGGGAGTAGTACGGGTACGTGAAGCGTTGGTGGACTAGTAGATGGATTTAGTCTCGAGTATACTTGCTAAAGCTGGAATTCTAGACGGCTTCTTCTGAGGTAGAACTAGGGAGTCAGATTGGCGCCGATATTGCTGCGCGTGCTGGAGCACGGACTTGTCCGAGTAGCTATTGGGAAGAGACTGTCATTTCCAGGGCTTCTAGACGAACTTTGGGAGGACGCTGCAGGATGTATTCCTGTTCGGTACCTGGGATGGTAAGCAGGTCGCTGGGTTATTGCCGAAAGCGGGGTATATGGGCGAGCTCCTCCTCCTCCTCCTCCGTTCCAAGACCTGCGAGCCATTGAACGCCGCAGCGGACCCAGCACTACCAAGGCAGACAATTGTCCAACGTGATGACCTTTTGCCAGTATGTCTGATCAGAGAGTCACCACGGAGCTAGCACGCGCTCAAAGTCTTCGAGAAGCAGAGTCAAAGGCGATTGCTCTCTTCTCAGCAATCAGCAAGGATCTGATCCGGCCAGGAATCACAGAGAAGCAACTCAGCGACGAGATCCATCAATTGGGCCAAGATGTGTGCAACGTGAGAACACATTGGCACAAACGAGTCGTGCGTAGTGCCGAGAACACCATGCGGCCTTTCCAAGACAATCCGCCAACTCGCACAATCGAGGAGGGTGATATCCTGGTCATCGACTTGGGTCCAGTCTTTGAAGCATGGGAGGCAGACTTCGGCCGGACCTATGTTCTTCCCGGAGGAGTCCAAGATCCTATGAAACTAAAACTTCGAGACGCCTTGGAGCCAATGTGGTGGAAGATCAAGGCTCTACACGATGCGAATCCAGACATGACAGGCGGGGAGCTGTATGATCTTGCTTTGGCCACTGCGGCGGCTGATGGCTGGGAATGGGGAGCCACACCAATTGCAGGACATATAGTCGGCGACTTTCCGCATGAGCGCATTCCTCAGGACAAGATCACGAACTACATCACTGCTGGCAATCAGCAGAAAATGAGCCAGACGGATAAGAATGGGCATAAAAGGCATTGGATCTTGGAGGTGCATTTGAGACCCAAGGGTGCTGATTACGGAGGGTTCTTTGAGCAGCTGCTGACGGTACCGTAGATGCAGGCATGGTTTGGAGGATGGCGTGACTTATTAGCCAAGTAGGTCGGTCGTAAATGCTGTTGTTTGGCATATTTCAACGCCGTCTGATCATGTCTGATGTGCGAAGCCCGCCCTTCACACTCCTTTCGGGATATCTCTCGATAATATACGCTTTGTTTGATGAACGTGCAGGGTTGGTCCTAAGGAGTCGAAATAGAAGACGTCGGGACGATGACGCTAGTCTAGGAGTCTTGGCAGAGGCTTTTTCGCTGACCAACACCAGCGCTCCTATTGACCAACAGCTATGCTTCTCCAACGACACTTCATCTCAGGGATGCTGTCAACTCACCATTCGGCTTCAACCTGTACTTTCCCGCGGCGCGTCTACGGCAACATTCCGCTCTCGCAAGTAGTCCTGAGACATGTTGCAAGGTACTGGATGCCACGAATGCCTGTGCCGTCGAATGTGTCGCCGCGTACATGCGGCTCGGATCTCCTGTTGATGCATCTAGAAATACGAAATTATTTGGAGCACTTCAGCTGGAGTGTGCAGCTGCGCAGGAATGGGGGCGAAGCGGCCGTTGTCGACGCAGACATAGGCACGCGTGCACAGCAGATCCAGGTTGGGCAGGAGAGCTGTATTGGGTTGTAAGTGACAGCGCAGGCCGTGTCTCTATGGCATTCGAGCGCCGTTAATAAGCGCTTCCTTGCCTCCGATGAACAACATCTGTTCGAGCGACGAGATGTGATCTGCAAGGACTCTCGTGTGACTCCGATTTTCCGTGCCTCATGGAGTCATGGAACGCAAACATTAGGAGTGCAGCACACGAGGCCAGACAGATTTCGGTTCAGCTGGCGTTTGACTGCTACACGTGGCAGAAGAAGTTGTGGGAGACTGGACCGAGAATTTGACATGGCAGGCGTTACTGTTGAACTCCAGTGTCATGTCCACCAGCTCATCTGGAAGCAGTCATGAACGGACACAGCGCGACCTCAAGTCCAACGAACATGGGAGCATGTTCAGAAAAGAAGTGCCGATGTTGCTGACGCATTTCGGTCGTAGCCATTGGCTGTCCATCACAGTGCAGTGTCCATCCAGGTGCCGTACTGCAAACTCACACCACGGTATTTCAGTAGCAACACCGAACTTCTGAAAAAAAGTACCATAGCAACATTTCAGAGTACCATACAAACAACATGTCGAAAGTCAAGACAGCTCCGAAGTCCAACGCCAAAGTGGTGGCGAGAAAAGCTGCCTCTAAGAAGCCAGACCCAGCTCCGATCAAGGCGCTTCCAGTTACCCTCTTGTCGGGTTTCCTAGGCGCTGGCAAGACAACACTACTGCAGCACATTCTCCGCAGTGAGCACGGCTTGCGCATTGCTGTCATCGTCAACGATATCGGAGCGTGAGTGTTGCACATACCGATAGCATAACAGGACTGACATTCTCCGCAGGGTCAACATCGATGCCAATCTCATCCGCGGCACGCATCGCCTGACCAAGACCCAAGAGAAAGTCATTGCACTTCAGAATGGCTGCATATGCTGCACACTCCGAGGTGATCTCCTCGAAGAGCTCGTGCGCCTGTCTGAGCTTGCCGAGTTTGACTACATCATCGTTGAGAGCAGTGGCATCTCCGAGCCTGAGCAGGTCGCGGAGACTTTCGATGCTCGTCTGGCTGAGCAGATCACACAGCTTGGAGAGGGTCCTGAGAGATTAGATGCCGATACGCTGGCGTCGTTGAGGCGTATCAAGGAGGCAGGTGGCCTCGACAAGTTCGCCAAGCTTGACACTACTTGCACAGTACGCAATACCTTATTCCTTGTTTCTTTCCTACGCTAACCGGCCGACACTAGGTGATTGATGCATTCACAATGTTCCACGACTTCGAGACTGCAGACCTCCTCTCAGCAAGACGAGACGACGTCACTCCAGAGGATGAGCGCACCGTGTCCGACCTCATGGTCGACCAGATCGAGTTTGCAGATGTCATCGTGCTAAACAAGGTCGACATGATTAGCAAGAAGGACCGCGCTCGGATCCTTGATCTCATCAAGAAGCTCAACCACCGCGCCAAGATTATTGAATCAAATTACGGCAAGATCGACGTCAACGAGATTGTCAACACTGGCATGGTGAGTCTTTCACGGCTGGTGTTCGATTGCAGAAATGATGCTGACTTGCAATTAGTTCAACCTAGAAGTCGCCCAGACCGGCTACGGGTGGCTCCAAGACCTCCACGCCATGACGATCAGAGAAGTTAATGGCAAGAAAATGGTCACACCCAAGCCTGAAACTGAAGAGTCAGTATCACACATTGGCGTCCATACACACCCACTAATAATGTGCGCAGGTACAACGTCCGCAACTTCGTATACGTTCGCCGTCGTCCATTCCACCCTCGTCGTCTATTTGCCCTGCTTCACGACAAATTCATCCTCCAACATCCTCAAGTCGAAGAAGATGACGAAGAAGACGAAGATGAAGAAGACGAGGACGAAGACATGGAAGACGACGACGACGAAGACACTGAAATGGACGAAGAGGATCCCCTCGATTTGCCAGATAACTCAACGATCTTAGCGAACAAGCGATCCCACACCCTTTTCTCACGACTTTTCCGATCGAAAGGAGAATTCTGGCTCGCGACCCGCCCCGCCCGCGCAGGAGAGTGGTCCCAAGCCGGCGCAATGCTCACCCTCGCCGGCGGCCGCCCCTGGTTCTGCACACTCCCACCCTCAGTGTACCACACGGGTAACGAAGGTATCGACGAGCTGGTCGCGCACGACATTCTCGCCGGAGGAAAATTCGGCGACCGCAGGCAAGAGCTCGTGTTCATAGGCGAGAACCTTGATATCCGCGGCATAGAATTTGTGCTGGATGCGTGTTTGTTAAGTGATGACGAGTGGGAAGTGTGGCAGGATGTCATGTGTCAGCAAGGAAAAACAGGGCCAAATGATCGGGATGGCATGAAAGAGAAGGAGAAGTTGTTGCAGGATGTGTTTGATGATGGGTTTCCGGACTGGGACGATGAGGAGCATGATCATGATCACATGGAAGATCAACAGGAGAATGCGGGTGAAGGCAAAGGAGATGTACAGAGAGTCGACTCGCATAGTCCGAGTCGACCTGCCGCTGCCAAAGCCAAGCATGGGGTGAGAAAGGATGGGACGGTGTATTAGAATTTGTCAAGGCCATGTTTACCGACATACTGGCAAAGGTCAACACGTTGAATGTCAGAGAGTATCTGTCTGAATTATGACAAGCTTGACACAATGCTCACTGGCTTGCAGTTTCCAACAACAAAGATGATGTCTCAAAAATAAGGAGAAAACTCAGTGACTTGGAACGCGTTGTCCATACTGTCTCCCAGTGGCCGGTCTGCTACCGGAAGACTCTCGATGAGACCGTCATTGAGGATGTTTGCAGGTGGCTGATCCACTTGAAGAAAGCACCCGACCGGATGGCGTGTACGCTGTTCGATCAGTAGCGCTCGCCCTGTAGCAGACTGCGAGCGCATCGTGGCTTCAGGGTGTTCCGTGCTGCCGATAGATCGGGAACGTTTAGAACGAGGCGGTTGGTAGGTCGTATTTCGCGGCACCGAACGATGTTCATCTTCAAATGAAGCCATGCTGGCATCCTGTCCCACAGCATTCGTGACATGATCCTGAATGGGCGTACAAAAGCTAGTGTTGTAATTGGTGTCACCCGTCCCGGCCACGAAACCCGTGGTAAGTGCACGCGGGTCAATCAAGTCGTGAGCGATAGCAGCAGAGGCATCCTGAGGCGCCGGTCGACCGTAGTGGACTCGCCATTGATGTCGCTCTTGATCCATCAGTAGGGTCGACGCTTCTGATTCGATGTCACTCGTGTCTCGATCCCCTACAGATTGCATGGCTAGATTTCGATCGGGGACTTCGGATCGATGATGAGCAGATGTCGGCAGCCGATGCCTCGTGGAGTTTGAGGGGCTGGCTGGTGTGAGATTCTGCGGGACGGCACCGTGCTGGCAATGGGGACTCATCTGTTCCAGGCCAGTCGGGTATCGATACTGCAGCGTCTGTGATGGATCGTATCCAACATCGGGTTGATTGATTATCATTTGATAGACTTCTACATTGGGATCGAGCATGGAGCTTTGGCTGGTGAATGTAGAATACTGGTGCTGCAGAGGCAAGGCTGGGCTTTCTGGCTGCGTCGCTTCGATTGTTCGATTGAGTCCAGGCGGCACAATCTCCAATATCATCTTGTCCACGTCTGTGAAGCCCAGGCGACAGAGCACTGCACTTTCTGATGGGTGACGATGGCCCCATTCTAGCTTCTGGGCATATTTCATGGCATCTTCTGGAGTGTGGTCGGCCACGATTCTCCGCCAGTCATGCTCACTTAAGCTGTAGCTAAGGCAGTGTTTTTTCAGAGCAGCATACGTAGATGTGTGAAGAGATTCATGCGTTGCACGTCCTTCCTGAAGCAGAGTACCGAGGCGGAGGTGGGCATGGTCCCTGGGAAAGTGTCCTTTGTTTTGACGATTGTAGATGAAATCCTTCCCTCGAAAGCGCTCGAAAAAGGGTTGGTGATCATCGTAGATGATCGACTTGTCACAAGATGTGAACCGTCGGTTTCGGCTTAGTGGAAGCTTGTCCCAAATGCCTGAATGCAGCGTAGCCTTCTCGTGTTGCTCTTTCTTCGTTTTGTTCCTGGCGACATGGTCGCACTCGGGACATACCTCGCCGGGATGGTTCATTTCGAGGTCAGGATGGCCAAGAAATTGACAGCTCGTTCTCCAATGAGTCGAGCGGTCTGAGGCCTTGCCAAATGTGGTGCTACAGTGGGAACAAGCATATCTGTTTGTCGCTTGCAGCTCGCGATTTGTGGGCCTAGTCACACGCAATGGTGGCGACGAAGCAGATGGCGACGTCTGTGAGAGCGGAGCTCGGTCTATTGCATGCGCCTGTTGCGAAGATGTGGTTACCAGCAATCCCAGTGACGCATCGTGTCGTTGCATGTCTTCGTCATGATCGATACTTCCGTAGCCTGAGGGCGCGGCAAGGCTGGGCTGAAAGGACTCCTTAGATGCTTGTGAAGTGGTAAGCGAGCCCGCGAGATTGAAGCCGTGGTCTGTGCTCATGGCAAGGTGGGAATCGTGAGGCCGGTCCTGTTGTCCGCTTTGACCTGCCATGCGAGGCTTCGTACTCTGGAGTCGTCCAAAAGTGCACGAGATTACATGAGTAAAGTGGAAGTGTCTGGAGAGAAAGAAGAGAAGGAGTTCCTGGCGTTGTCAGCGTAATCTACAAGATTCCATAGAGAGAAAGGAACGAGAAAGACACAACATGCCGTCGAACCCATGAAGTCATCCCAGCACATGCCAGGATCTCATGGCGGGCTCGCTTTAAGCTTCGTGGACTTCTTGGAGAAGGCAGAGCTGACCGGTCGATCAGCATGTGGATTGTCTGCGAATGGTAAGACTGCCAAGGAGTTGATTGCGCCCGCAGATAATGGCTGCCGCTACGTATCAGGCACCGACTGATATCTGGTCATGCCGGCTGGCTCTTCACGACCCGCTATAGTGGCCGCGCGAGTTGCGCCATTAGTTTTCGGCCAAGGACTCCAGCTCAGCGATGCCGCTGCCAGCTTGCAATGTGACGCCGTGACATCGCGGCAGTAACACATAACGCATGTGTCCGTCTTGAGTGCACTCTTCCTCGATCGGAGGCGTGGTGAGAGAGATCCTACTGAGCTGCCAAGTGACACTGTGCCTACAGTGCGGATGCTTGGGCCGGCGGCTCTTCGTCCCGGAGTGACTGTGAACTAGGCACATTGACGCACACCGTCGAGCCGCGCTTACAAAGGTCCTGCATGTCTTGTGTACCGACCTCCTAGCAGTAGCATGTTTGCGGCAACGGCCCTGCAGGCTCACGCTAGGCGATATACCGCCTAACTCCTGTACGCTCCGCACACAATGCTGGGGCTAACTGCTAGGGAGTATTATAGCTTTGCAAACTCAAGTGCATCCCCGTCTGTGAGTTCCGCAATTTACTAGAATCGCAGAAATAATTGGGCTCCCAAATCATGCTGTCGACCATATAACGCGAAGGCATGCCCGCTCTTCCCTCCAACCAATTGGAAGCTTTCTGTTTGCCGTAACGAAGGTGAAGTCGCGTGCGTTGTCCTCCCGCCCTCACTCCAGTCTAACCGGGCTCGGATGGGCAGAACTCGTCATGCGAGCGCAAACACTTCGGCATCTGAGTTTCAAGCATGTTTTACCATGGCAGCGGTGAGCTTGCAAACAGGAAATCCATCTCCCGCGATGGGCGCGCTGGTCCCGCAGCTAACAAGTGCGAATCGAAGGCGTTTGCAACGCCAGATGTGGATCCGGGCCACTCGCCTGCGGTGCTCGATTGTATGCACTGCCCTGACGAGAACTGCGGCACTGGTGAGCCGTTGGGCTGTCAAGCTGCGGGCAGCGTGAACCGGTTTTCGGCAGTTATGAATAGATCGTTAATCCGTCTGTCGGCAGTTGGGCCGACGATTGAACAGCAGGTAAGCTCCGACTAGCAGGGAGTGACATGCACATGTCTGCACCATATGCACCGTTAGGCGCCGGCAAGATAGAAGCGACCCATGAATTGACCCAAGTTGAGATTGCCATGATCATGTTGGCGACGTGGCACAGCGTGGCCAAATCATCAATCCTCCACGTCCTGTGGTACATGCAGTCTCTACGATGACGCTAGCTTCTTCGGTGCTCGCGAACCATCAAGGCCGCGTGCTGCCTGCATCATCAGCCAATTTGTCTGCCTGGCTGCAGAGGCGGTGTGATGAGAGCGGTGGCCCCCTGAATTATACAGGGCACCGGCGGAGCTGGCAATCTTCGAATTGATGGCATTGTTGCAATTGGCGCCTCGGACAGCTGGAGTTCGTCCCCACACAGCACTCAGCCTCGCCTGCAGCCACGGCGCGTGCGTGCCGCATCCCGCGCCTGCATGGCTTATGCGAGCTCAGCTGTCGTTGGGACTCGAGATCTTGCTCCTGATTCTGACGATATCAGATGTTTCGGGCGAGTAGTCACTGTCCGAACGCTGCGGCGCGGTGAATTTTGA
This sequence comes from Septoria petroselini, assembly GCA_022559915.2. Classification (NCBI taxonomy): domain Eukaryota; kingdom Fungi; phylum Ascomycota; class Dothideomycetes; order Mycosphaerellales; family Mycosphaerellaceae; genus Septoria; species Septoria petroselini. The sequence continues at coordinate 60,401 of JAFJTQ020000007.1, forward strand.
GCAAGTGGGAGGGCGGAACCACAAGGGGGGCACCAGCGACTGTCGGTGTTGGCGGGCTCCGGCCACGCGTATCGTGCGTGCTATCAATGTTGATAATGGCCAAAGCTGATGGTTCGATGCAGCGCAGAGCAGGTGTTGTCGGATATTGACTTTGGCCAAGACTTTTGTTGACAGGGGTCTCCCTTGCACCTGCCGCATGCTTTGCCTGCAGTCGTTCAGGGCAAGACGCATGATAGCGAGACTAATGCACGAATCATCGGTATGCAGTGGAGCAGTAGGCCACAACTTCAACTCGAAGCAAGCGCGGAGAACAACCAGCGTTGTCATTACCATGTAACTTGCAAGGTTAATTGTATACCGTGTTATCATGTTCACAGCTTCGCCTTCCCACTCCCAATATCCACCCAATCGCTCTTCCCGTACGGCACATAAGCATCACTGCCAGGCTTCAACCACAAGAACAAATCCTCGCCACCCTGCTTCTCCAGCGTACCCAGCTTATCCGGATCGACGCCCTCCTGCCTCAGACCGACCTTGTTCTGCTTGTGGTTGTGGATATGCGAGCTTGCCTTTTGGATTCTCAGAAAGACCGGCACAGCATACTTCGGGAGATTCTTCCTGCAATGTTGCAGCACGTCTCTCCCCCACCCTTGCTGATTCGCCGCGGTAGGATCCGAAAGGTGGAGGGCAGCACAGCCAGCTCGTCCTTCGTAGCCTGGTACAGAAACACCGTAGACATTTGCCTCCGCGATGCCCGGAAATCTGCCGAGCGTTTCCGCAACTTCTGCCGTTGAGACGTTCTCCGACTTCCATCGGAACGTGTCACCGAGTCGGTCAAGAAAGTACCAATGCCCGTCGGGTCCTCTTCTCAGCGCATCACCAGAGCGGTAGTATAGGTCGCCTTTTTGAAACACGTCTGTGGCGAATCGCTTGTTTGTGGCTTCATCGTTGCGCCAGTAGCCGCCGAATGCCTCTTTTCCCTCGACCGAAACAAGGATCTCGCCACCCTCTTCGTAAGGCGTCCGTTCCGCAAATCCAGTCTTTGGGTCACGATAGATATCGCCAGTGTCCGTGTCAACTCTAACTGGAATGTAGATGTTTTGGAAGTACTTTCTCCAGATGAGACCGTGGTGCCCGACACAATTGTTGTAGTAATTGTTGCGGGAGTAGACCACAAGCGAGAGCATGCCTTCAGAGGAGTTGAAGAATTCGGCTATTTCAGGAATGTTGAAACGCTGCTGCAGCTTTGACCAGACATCGGGTCTCAGACCATTGCCATACGCCATTCGTAGCTTGTGTGCCCTTTCGAGAGGGTGTGGTGGTGCAGCCAGCAGGTATCGCGCGGTTTCGCCGACATAGATGAACATTGTGCTGCCGCTGTCGTGGATGTCTGGCCAAAAGTTCTTGACGCTGAAGCGAGGCGCAATGGCAATCCCGATGCCCGATAGAAGAGAAGTGGTCGAGGTTATGACTCCAGTGCCATGGTACAGAGGCATAGGAGAATACCAGCAGTCTTTGCCGCGGACCGTGTTGAAGGGTGGATCGAAATGGGACCCCAGAAGCCAGGTTCGGTCGATGAGGAATGGACATCCTTTGGGAAGTCCCGTAGTTCCTTTGTGCAAGACACGTTAATTGATGCCTATGATGGAGAATCGAATTATCTCACCTGATGTGTAAATCAGACAATAGGGCTGTCGGCCTGACATGCCGCTGCGAAGAGAGTCCGGTGGGACAATGGCCTGCCGGGCTTCGATCTGGTTCTTGAGACTCTCGTCAAGGGTCACAAGTCTCATGCCGCGAGCCTCGATGTCCTGCTGACTAGCAGCAATACGTTTCTGACAGCCCGAGTCCGCGTCGATGATCAGAAGCTTACTCTCGCACACCGCCAGGCAGTGCATCAGAGCTTTGCCTTCAAGGTTGTAGTTGATGAGTGCGGGACCTGCGCCGATGCTCAATGTGGCGAACAAGATCATGATGAACTCGGCAGAGTTGTGCAGATACATCGCGACCAGATCGCCGGGCACGACGCCCTGTTCGAGCAGCCATTGTGCGTAGCGAGTCGTCTGATCGTGTAGTTCCTGAAACGTCCAACTTCGCTCACGAGTCCAGATAGCTCGATCCGTGGGCTGGCGTGCACAGGTCTCGGCGAGGATGTACCACGGCGATACCTTGTCATCCTTGACTAGTAGTCGTGAGCAGAACACACTTCATTACGCGCCGATAGGAGGCATACCTGCTTGGTTGTATACACGCTCCGCCTTCTTGGCTTTGAGCAAGACTCGTATATCTCTGGTCAGTTGGAATTTGCCGTCCAGGTAGGTGGCCGCAGCAGCAGCGGCTGTCGCTGCGACTGTGCAAGAAAGTCAGCATCAAGCTTTGGAAGCTACTCATGCTGGTGCTCACCTAGTGCCATTGTGAAGCCTCAAGATCTGCTCTCACTAGACAGCGACAGATGTTGCTCTATATGGTCCAGGTGGTCGGGTAAACACAGCTAGTATTAGTGACCGGCGGGCAAGTGGTCTTCCTGACAAGCCCTTCTTCAGGGAAAAGCTTCTGGATGCTGACCGACTGGGCACTGCGAGTACACAGAAGCACGAGGATCGCGGTGTGTGCTCGAGATTACTGCCCCACCTTGACTGCGTATGCATCCTCGGGCCACCTTCAGCGCCTCGGCAGATCAGAAACCCGATTGTGGAACCAAGTGGAGGAGGCTGGAAAGAAGTGTCAATGGATGCGAGACGGTGTCAACGCGATGCCGAGCTGCCACAGCTCTGGATTCTATGGGTTTCCTGAACACCATCATAATATTGCAGTCAAGTCTTCTGGGCTGCCGATGACGTTAGTGTCGATGGCTGATGGCTATGGCCGGTACACGCGCAACGAACGCATCTGGCATGTCTGTACGAGCTACGATGCCCGTCTCGTCAGTGCTGAGAGTTTCGACAAGTCTCGCGCGTGGTCTCGTAGTAGAAGAGAAGTGCGCAGATGAGGTCGAAATCGGTCTTCTGTTGACTTTGGAGGAAAGGGCAATGCGGGCGCTGGTGCCGACGAGCAAACAGTCTGCCTGGGTGCGGGGAACGGGCCGTCGTTGGAGGCCGAACCTTCTTTTGCGAAAAAGTTCCCCCAATTCCATCCGACATTCAAGCTGATTCGAGCTACATAGCACATTCGCATATAAATCTGCCACGATGGGAGTGGGACGACGCATGGGAAAGAAGCAGGCCGATCCAGGACCTCTCGATGAATCTCTGATCACGAGAAAGCGCAAGTCGGGCGCGCCAACCAGCGGCGCCATCAAAAAGCAGAAAGTCGTGGAGCAGAAGCCTGCAAAGACGCTGAAGCGCGCGCAGACCAATGGCTCCAAGCAGACGGTGCAGGGAAAGCCAATCAAGGTGAAGAAGTCCAAGAAGGTCGCCGCTGCTCCTCCACCGCCGGCGTCCGTCGATGACGATGAAGCGGCAGATCTGAATGGCGACGCGGTGGACAGCGCTGCGGGAGGCATCGCAGACGACCTGGACTTCGACGACGAGTCGCTCGGTAGCGATGCCGACGACTTTGCGGATGCGCTCAGCGACGATGATGTGGACATGTCCGATACGGATATGCCAAAGGGGAAAATGTGGTCGGACGACGAGGACTCTGATGCCGAGGAGATGCTCACGGCGGCCAACATTGCTGGACTGTCGCGCAAACTGGACGAGCAGCGAGCGCAGGAGGCCGCCGAAGCAGAGGAGGAATTGCAGGACGATGCGTTGCAGACGAACATTGCAGCGGCGGAGCTGTCCGACGACGAGGAAGGAGGCGGTGCCGCACGCCTGGCGCCGGACTTGCAGCTCCTGCGCACGAGGATCACAGAAATCGTGCGTGTTCTGACGAGCTTCAAGGAGCTGGCCGAGGCGGGCAAGAGCCGAGCAGAATACACCCAAAGCCTGCTCAAGGACATTTGCACATACTACGGCTATTCGCCTTTCCTGGCCGAAAAGCTGTTCTCACTGTTCCCACCCCAGGAAGCACTGCAGTTCTTCGACGCCAACGAAACACCCCGACCCATGGTCATCCGGACCAACACACTCCGCACTCATCGTCGAGATCTAGCCCACTCGCTGATCAACCGCGGTGTGACCCTCGAGCCCGTGGGGAAATGGTCCAAGGTCGGTCTGCAGATCTTCGAGTCGCAAGTGCCACTAGGAGCCACGCCAGAATATCTCGCTGGCCACTACATCCTGCAAGCTGCCTCGTCGTTCCTGCCGGTCATGGCCCTGGCACCTCAAGAGCACGAGCGAGTACTTGACATGGCTGCTGCTCCCGGAGGAAAGACGACACATCTTGCAGCCCTGATGCGGAATACTGGAGTCATCTTCTCCAACGATTCCAACAAGGATCGTGCAAAGGGTCTCATTGGTAACATACACAGACTGGGCGTGAAGAACACGATTGTGTGCAACTACTCCGCTCTGGAGTTCCCGAAAGTCATGGGTGGTTTTGACCGCGTTCTGCTCGATGCCCCTTGCTCAGGCACGGGTGTCATTGCAAAGGATGCAAGTGTGAAGACGAACAAGACTGAGGCGGATTTCCTGCGGCTACCTCACCTGCAAAAACAGCTCCTCCTGGCTGCAGTGGACTCTGTCGATCACGCGTCCAAGACTGGTGGCTACATTGTCTACTCAACATGTTCCGTCATGGTAGAGGAGAATGAGCAGGTGGTGCAATATGTCCTCAACAAGCGACCCAATGTCAAGCTTGTGCCTACAGGATTGGTGTTCGGTAAGGAAGGCTTCACCAAATTCCAGTCGAAGCGCTTCCACCCAAGCATGAAGGAGACGCGACGATACTACCCGCACGCCTACAACGTCGATGGCTTCTTCGTCGCAAAGTTCAAGAAGATCGCCGTGACGCCGATGAATGCGGTCAAAGCACAAGGCAGCGCCGAAGACAAGAAGCAACATGCAAACGGAGGCGCACAAGAGGAGGAGGCCGGTGACCATGAGGAGATCGTCGACGATGAAAAGGCAGATGGAGAAGAGGATGACTTTGGCGGATTCGACAGTGAGGAGGACAACAAGGTCATCGAAAGAGCACAAAGAAAGAAGCTGAAGCAAAAGGGGCTGAATCCCAAGGCGACAGAGAGTAAAGCTGTCAAGTCGATGTTGAAGAAGAAGTAGTTTCCCACGTCGACAGAAGCACCAGCCGACCTCGAGACCTTGTATAATCTACGATGAACCAATTTGCCCGTATCAGCGATCGAAGCGCATTCAGCTCGAGACATCGACAACGTTTTCTGAAGCATTTGTGCATGCCAAGTGGCTGAACTGATTGCAGAACCGCACCGGCAGGGAATACCCCACTCTTGCTCGCCGGCCGCATTTGCGATCTCGGATCTTATCAACAGAGTCACCAAACTCCCCATGCGTGATATGTGGCTGATCCTGTGGACGTCTGAACTTTTCGTACTCAACGTCTGCTTGATGATCCTGAGTTCGACCAATTCGTACACGCTAGACATACCACAATGGGAGATCTCTCTGTTCACGAGCCGGCCGACGCGCCTTGGACAAAAGTTGTTCAGCAAAAGCGAGACGATCAGAACAAGAAGATATGCAAGATGGAAGACGGCAGCCGAACTTCCCCGGAACATGCCATCGACGCCATCACCAGTATCGACAGTGTGGCTGAGCTGGCCTCAAAGATGGCCAATGGAGAGTTAAAGGCTTCGGCTGTTGTGAAAGCATACATTCACAGGTGACTGTCGCGATCGGTTCGAGACCTGCATCACTAGCTAAGCGAGTGCAGAGCGATCATCGCGCATAAAAAGACGAACTGCCTCACTGAAATCATGTTTGACACCGCTTTGGAGCAAGCTCGCAAGCTAGACGAAAAGCCGACTGTCGGTCCCCTCCACGGAGTGCCTATGACATTGAAAGACCAATTTGATGTCGAGGGCTTCGATACCACGCTCGGATATGTGGGTAGGTCGTTTCGCCCGGCAAAGGAGGATGCTTTGGTCGTGAAAATCCTCAAGACAGCCGGCGCGGTCTTTCTCGCAAAGACGAACCTTCCGCAAAGTATCATGGTGAGTGTTGTCGAAGATACAACCTTCGCCACACCGTCGTATGAGCACCCAGCTCACCCATGGCTAGTGGTGTGAAACTGAGAACCCGCTGTTTGGTCTGACAACAAATCCCACAAACCCAGAGCTCACCCCTGGCGGCTCCACCGGTGGTGAGGGCGCTTTACTTCATGAACACGGCAGTCTGGTAGGCTGGGGGACTGATATAGGCGGCAGCGTCCGCATCCCCACGCATATGATGGGTCTCTACGCGCTCAAACCCAGCAGCGGTAGACTTCCTTACCTAGGCTGTCAAGTCAGCACCGCAGGCCAAGAGCACGTCCCATCAGTCATAGGCCCCATGGCGCGCAGTCTAGATTCAATCGAGACAGTCACCCGCACGGTCATCGCCGCCGAGCCCTGGAACGACGACCCAACCTGCCACCGCCTCCCCTGGCAACAGGACATCTACACCGGAATCCAATCCCGACCCCTCATCATCGGCCTTCTCCTCGACGACGGCCACGTCCGCCCCCACCCACCCATCACACGAGTCCTCCAAGAAACCGCATCCAGACTCTCAGCTGCCGGCCACACCATCATCCCCTGGATCCCAGAAGACCTCCACAGCGAATGCATCAAAGTCATGGACGCGTACTACACCGCCGACGGCGGCCACGACCTGCGCACATCAATCGCCGAAGGCGGCGAGCCCATGATCCCGCACGTCGAAGCGCTCGTGAACCGCGGCACCGCCATCTCCGTCTACGAGTACTGGCAACTCAACCAACGCAAACGCGCCGTGCAAGCTGCGTACCTGCAGAAATGGAACGCCGCACGCGATCCTGCTAGTGGCCGGCGAGTCGATGTCTTGCTCATGCCCGTCATGCCGCATCCGGCCGTCAAGCATCGATCGTGCAAGTGGGTTGGGTACACCAAAGTTTGGAATCTGCTCGACTACACGGCTGTGGTGCTGCCAGGGGGAAAAGTCGATAAGAACGTGGACCTGGTGAATGCGGATGAAGCATATGAGGCGAGGAACGAGCTCGATCGGTGGAACTGGAGTCTGTACGATCCAGAGGATATGGACGGCCTGCCGATTGGCGTACAGATTGTTGGTCAGAGATTAGAGGAGGAGAAGGTGCTTGGCGCCGCCAAGGTTATCGAGCAAGCACTGAGGCGAGACGTGTAGTTGTTGATACTCTCCATTGAAGACTACGCTGTAGGAATGGGTATGTAACATTGCGGTGCTAGAGACTACTGGCGAGAAATAAATGGTCGATCGATCAATCATATTCCGACTGTCAGCGTATGTCCGTCGACTGTCACCATCGCAGTGTAAAGTCCACGGCCATTGCCATACTTTGCGTGAAACACCAAGTACTGCAGGTCCTTGGACACATCCGCCCCACCTGGTCCGCTCAGGCCGTTCTGTTCACTCGCAATCAGCGGCGAGGCTGCCCTTGCGTACGGCCCGGTGACGCAATCTGCTGTAGCGTAATCGACGTTGTAGTTCGTAGTCATGAAGCAGCCGGAGCTGAACAGCAAGAAGTAAGTCCCGTTTTTCTTGACGACTACCGGTGCTTCGAGGATCCCATTGTCTGCAGAACCGGTGTGATCGAGGAGTGTAGTTGCCTCTCCTTGGAGAGTGTGGCCGTCCGAAGCGACGGGCTGCAGTTTGAGCGGTGTGGGAACTAGGGGCTCGACTGAGGTTTGTCAGCTACCTTCCACTACACACGAGCTCGTGACTGACCTTGGTTATTGCAGGCGCCTCCATTACCGAGCGAGTTGCCGTCGACTTTGTAGACAATATATCGCTGACCATTGTCATTGTAACCAGCTGTGTCAATCGCGCCTCCGTCGGACAGTGGGCAGAACAATGGCTCGTCGCTGGTAGGTTTGTACGGGCCAAGCACGTTGTCAGAAACAGCGGCTCCTGTGCAGTGCTTCGAAGTGTCTTGGACCGTACTTGCGCCATAGTACATCACAAAGCTGCCGTCGTCCTAAGAGCTAGTCAGTGGCATGACAGCGCTTTTAGGAGGATATAGATACAAGCTGAATGACGTCTGGCGCCCACGTGTTTGGTACATCCTGCACCGCCCAACCGGCAGATCGTCTCTACCCGAGACACGACCTCTCGGTGACATCACTGGACCATCCACAGGACTGACTTCTGCGCTGTGGCTCACTCGTCGCGCTCACCGTCGCTTCAGCTCGCTCAGCTCGGCGGACAGCGACAAAAGCCGGCAATTCCGCGTGGCTTCGCAAGTGAAATGACCGTGAGAAGAAGGGAACAGTGTGGTGGTGCAAAGGAACCGAGGATTCCGCTTACCGACTCCATCGATTACTCCGCCTCCACAGATGTCTACCAGCATCTAGAACAAGTACATCACTACTTCTCGTGGCCAGTGTCGCTAGCTCCAACACTTGCCACGACCAGCACTCTACACCACGCTTTCTCGCTTGATCACACCAGCTCCAGCGACTGTGCCCACGCATTGTGTAGGGCCATGGGCCGTCGCGAAAGAGCAGCTCGCGCGCGTGCCCTGACCTCTTCTCCATCTCTATACGCTTGGCACGCCGGATACCGAACAACGACTGCGACCATGGCACTCGACGTGCAGAAGCCAACCGATCCACTTGCGCTGGTCACTGAGGCATGGGCGCAAGGTTTCATGGTCGGCTCGTTGATCATCATGGCCTGCGTTGCCTTCTCAAACATGCGGAGGCGTGTCTTGCTGCACAAGCTGATCGTTCTCGAGGTGAGATGATCTTCCAAGTTCTGCGGGAACTTGCATGTTGACACCTTGCCAGCTTCTTCTCGGAACGTTCCACGGGACCTTCATCTTCACGAGTGAGCAGCTGCGGCGATTATTCATGCATAACGTAGACACGCGCTTACGTCTTCAGATGCCCCGGTGTATAATTGGTACCTCAGCATTACTGCCATACCGCTCAATATGAGCTGGTCTTTACACAACGTCATCGCGTGGATGAAGAACAAACCGTTTCTAAGCAACAGGGCTAGTGCAATCTATATTGGCACTGTCATCCTGGCGCAGCCATACTGGGTCCTGGAAGTCGTAGCAAACTTTTTATATTTCAGTGGGAAAAGCAGACTATTCACCAGAACTCGACCTTGGGAGGCCCTGTGCAGAGACCCATGGTGGATATTCACAGCGTGCAACCTCTTCTACAACATCAAGTCTCGGTATGATTTTGGCTACCTGGAACTCATCCGAGCATCACCGCGCTTCGGCGTACTCCTCGGATCGATGTTGTTAAGTATAGGATTCCTCGTCGTGGACATCCTCGCAGTCACTCATGCTATCCCCTCGTCCGGCCTGCCCGACGGTATCAACCCATTCTGGAAGCTGGCATTCGTTTTTCGGTGTCTCACGGACATGATCATTCTGGACGACTTCAAGACTGCACTAGACCGTTTAAGCGCCATCAAGATGGAGAAGCTGGGCAGTAGTATGCTCAGTAGTAATGGTGCTGGAGGTGACATGTCCGATGTCATCCAAGCACAAAGGAAGAGACTGGACAAACAGCACAAGACTCCCGTGGCTGGCACCGTGGGGCAGATTGGCAAGAGCTCAGATAATGGGAACATCGATCTCGAAGCGGCGCTGCATATGGCTGATCGCCATGAAAGTGGAAAAGGGCAAGAATGCGAACAGCTCGACTTCATTACAGCGCTGAATATGGACGACCTGAGTGAGCCTCCTGAATCAAGATCAGATCGTGGCGGTTAGCGAGATACGAAATCAGACGACCAGCACAGATATTAGGGCTAGCCCCGCCCCGTGTAAACCGCTTCCTCGATGTGGTAAGGGATCACTATCGAAACCAAGACGCATCAGCCCAGCTGGTTTGGAGCACATTTAAAGTTGAGCGCGAGTGCAGGGAATACAGAACAGTCACCTTGGAACGCTGCTCATGACTAGCCCGCTGCAAACTTGGCTGCGACATTGACCCTATACGGGGTAGCTCTGTCGCGCAGGCATCACGATTGATACCGCGGAAACGCACTGGGCTTGGAGCTATACAGCAGTACATGGCTTCGGTAGGAGGAACGCCAGAAAGTGTCTGGAAGTGAAGAAGCTACCAAAAGGTGTGGAGGGATACAGCACTTCATGAACAGCCCTGATCAGGTTTCAGACATGGGCAGCCTGTAGAAGACATCGGCATGTACATGAAGTCGTAGAATATGTACGCATTTCGTCATGTCGACGCGAGTCATGCACAAACCGCTTATGACCGAATTGCTAGCTCCCATGCGATCTTTCAATGTTTCTCACATTTCTCCAGCAACATCCCTCCTCAGAGCAACCATGTCCAGCGCAGCGCGTCCCAAGCGCGAAGCAGAAGAGTTTGCGCGCTCTCACGAAAAGACGAGCAAGAAACCGCGCTTCGACTACCGCAATCCCAGCACATTGGCCGCAGACGCGCCCGAAGACGACATCATCCTCGATGCCGACGTGATTGGGAAATCGGGGACGAACACGAAACGCAACGCCGTCAACATTGACGGGTACGAATCCGACTCGGACAATGACAATTTCGACGCGCGAGCACGAGCAAAAGCGAAGCAGAAAGACAGCGCGGCCAAGAGCAAAGATGAAGACGACGATGACATGTTTGCTGATTTGGAAGAGGACTTGCAGGCAGACGGAGACGACGACGAGGAGTTGGCACGGGAGGGCAAAGGCAAAGGCAAAGACGTGAGATTTCTGGAGCAGAGCGAGATCGAGGGCCAGGTCATGAACAGCGAGGCGGGAGGCCATGTGTCTGCGGAGATTCTGCTGGGCGGCAAAGGCAAACGCGCAGCACGAGACGATGAGGAGTCAGAGTCGTCCGGGGACGAGGAAGAACGAGATCAGCTGCCCGAGGAAATGGACGAGGATGATGCTGCAGAGCTGGGAGCGGGCAGCAAGAAGAAGCACGCACCGCGGTTAGATGCTTACAATTTGAAGAATGAAGAGGAAGAGGGGAGATTTGACGAGTCCGGCAACTTTGTTCGGAAAGCACAGGATCCCGACGCCATAAACGACAACTGGTTGGAGGGGCTCAGCAAAAAGGACATGAAAAAGGCCAAAGAGGCAGAGGAGAAGCGAGAAGAGGAACGCCGGAGGAAAGCCATGCAGGACGATGCCATTCTGACTAGCGATGTGCTGTCCAATTTGATCTCGCAGCTGGATACGGGAGAGACGCCGCTCGAAGCACTCCAGCGGCTGGGGAAAGGCAAGGCGAGCGAGAAGAAAAAGGTGCCCAAGTGGAAGCAGAAGAAGCAGCAACAGAAGAACGATGGCATGGAGTTGGACGAATCTGCAGAGGTCAATCACGCAACAATCGACGCAAAGGAGGCCGCGCGCAGAATAGCAGTCGATGCCATCACCGCAGCCGCAGATGCGCTCTACTCGCGCGGCCAGCACGAGATCTACCAAGCCGAGCGCGAGGTTCTCATGCGGCAATATCGCCGGGAAACGGGCGAGGACTGGAAACCTGGTGCCGTCGACACGAACAATCATAATGAACACAATACAGCAGCAGCAGCAACAGAGGACGCGTGGGAGTACCGATGGAGCGACGCGCGCGACGGCGGATCGACCCATGGTCCATACGACTCCGCGACCATGCACGCGTGGAATGAAGCCGGATATTTTGGGGCAGAAGTGGAATTTCGCAAAGCTGCTAGCCCAGCGGCCGAGTGGAGTCGAGTGCTCGATATCATCCCCAGTAGTACCGGCAGCTAAGTCGAGACGAACGTTCCCATACCCGGGCCTGCGGTCTGTTCTTCCCTGTCTAGTGTCTCCTTTGCCATCCGCGGGCCTGGTGTGAGCATTGCCGCTTGTGGTTTATTATTACTACCCGACCTCAGGTCATCATCATCATCACAGCAGCGCAGTAAGCAGCGACTCTCCTTTTTCTTTTTGGGAGGTCGTCGCCATAGTGATCGCGTCAATTGCGGATGTTGAGCGGTCGTGCGTGGACTATTCTTTGCCTCTCACCGCAACATTGTGGGCCGAAGTTTTTCGTTGGCGGTATGTATAGTTTTGTGTCCTTGCAACGCTTGCTGTGCAGCCTTTGCTCTGGTCCCTCGTGGGCGGAACCTGGTCAGCCATGACCCTGGGAACGAAACGCGTTGCATCAAGTGAGTAACGGATAGTGCTCCGATAATTATGACGCGGAGTCGTCCTCTCCCTCGCCTGCAGACGAGCCCTTCGCTCGCCGAAAGATCGGTTCTCGGGTTTCACGTCGGTTTCATTCAGAGCTTGTTGTAAGCGCCATGTGGAGCTGTCTATCCTGTGGTGGTTGCTGGTTGTGTCAATGTGCGATCTGTCCGCTCGCCGCGCAGCTCGTGGTGAAATTGCTTCATATCAAAGTGACTCTCCGGAAGCGTTAGTGCGTGCGTGCGTGCGTACGTGGCTCGCATTATTAGCTAATTCTGTGAGCGGCATGTGGTGGTTTGTTCCAGGTCGGCTCTGATGGGCCGAAAAGTGAATCTCTCTTCCTGTGCTCGAGAGCACTGTAGTAAAACTGGACAGGCATATCAGGTGACAAAAGTCGGCTGCACGATCAAGCCCGGCAAACGGTATTTTGGTATTTGGTACCTGTCATCAGGTCGCGTAAGGTCCAATCATTTGTATGTACTGCTGTGGAGGGGGCAAGAGCGATGGAAGCACCGCGTCCATCGACATGTGCTCGAGCGAGGGAGCGACGTGCAGACAGACTCCTGCTGAGGCAGCATCCATCTGTCGGGACCAAGTATCGGGAGCGGAAGCCGTGTGGTCTGTGGAGCGCTGCTTTCAACTTTTTTCAAGGTTGCGTGCAGCTGGTGTCACCCTTCCGACGGGATCTTGGGCCTGTTGTGCTCCTCGTTGGTGCATGCAAACAACAACAACAACAACGCAGCATTGAAGATGTGATGAGACGTGTGTACAACGAGTGTGTAATTGCTCACGACTATCAGGTACGTACCTCTACGTACGCAACTCTCAGGGACAATACATTTAGGCTCGAGGTTGTTTGTGGTCGCCATGCCGGCGCCGAGCAGGGGTGCAAGATGAAAGACATGCGAGAGATTCGATGGCGAGGATTCACAGATTGATGGAGCAGCCGGGCCGCAAACGCCTCGTGGAGATCATCACCAACGGATGGGGAGTTGGGATAATTCGGGAAATGGGACCCTTTTTAAAACTGCGTGGACGACCGCAACAACAACCAGTTTCGACAACAAGGTGACGTGTGTGTGGTCATGTATTGGTTGTACGAGAGAAGGGGAGGCAAGAGTAGGCTGCAATGATGATAGTGGTGACGATGATCAACTATGCACACACACACACACATGTGTTTCTTGCAGCCACGGCGTGCCATACGCGAAGCAAGCCATGCACACTACTGCCCATCGAGAGGTAATCCTGGCATCGGTAGTGTCCCCCAGTCCTCGCACGGCATGTTGCCGTCGATGCATTTGGTCATGCAATATGCAGCAGAGACTGCACATGGTACCTACTGACTCTGATACGACGGGTGCTGGAGCAGAGGAGAGACGCTGTTGTCGGTCTGTCTGCCCATCTGTCTCTGTCCATGTCTGTCCATGTCTGTCCATGTCTGTCCATCTGCTGGTGGATCGGAGAATTGTCCCCGTCGAGGTTCCTGGCAATCATAGGTCGCTCATTGTAAAGTACGATGAATACGGTATTGGAGGCAGTAGCAGTCAATCACGTTCATGAGAATAGCAGCAGAAGCACTTTGCTCACTGATGACCTCCCCGCTACTATCGCTGTCCATCATCGTTCATCCCCACCCACCCCTGTTGTGCTTCTTGGTCCAAGAAATACTAATAAACTAAGACTAAGGAGAGAAAAGTGACGTCCGTGCACAACTGACACTCGGTGGTGCACACACACACACACACACAGACAAGTCGTCCGCTACGACTGCGCTTTTTCTTCTCCATCACGACCATCACCACCCACTGCCGGTGAACGCTTTCCCTTGCTCGCTCCCGTTGTCGCTCGCATCTTGTCCGGCGTGGCACCCGTCGTTCTTTGTTCGTCTGCCTCCACCGCCGGTTCACGAGGTCACGGCGTTGCCGGCACGACTCGTCCAGCCAGCCCGAACCCAGTTCGCATCGCATCTTGCCTGCTGCTTGCGTGCCTGCCTGGCCTGCCTGCCTGCACACTCGCATTTTGCCCACCGCGACTTCCTCCTTCCACGCACCTTCCTTCTCTCCACGCGCCTTCCTGCTGCTGGCGCGATCCCGGAGCCAACGCCCCCGATACGCGAGTGGGCTGTATAAGAAGAGCCTCTTTGTACTAGCAGCTTGGCGGGCCTGTCGAGCAGCAGAAGAAGAAATCCTCTTTCCACCACCACCGCCGCCGCCGCACCGCCAGCCAGCGTGTCACTCTGGCCACCACGACCATGCAGCACCAACAGTTTGCTGACATGTACTACGACAACCCGGCCAACCGCTCGCCCACGTCGGCCCGCCAAAATTCCCTCCACCGCCAAAACTCGCGCCAGCAGTTTGAAGCATACGGCCACCTCCCCGCTGGCCTGTACACCGCCGAAGACCACGCCCAGACCTTCAACGGCAACCCTCGATTCAAACCCAACGACATGCGCAACGCGACGGTAGGGGGCTACGGAAATGGCGGCTATGAAATGGGCAGCCAGGCGTGGAACGCCGGCGCCTTTGGCCAGAATAACACGCTGAACGGACTCGGCGGATCGGGGCTGCGCAAGCCTCCATCGCGAGGCAATCGCTCGGGCCTGCCTTCGGTACGTCCCCCCCCCCCCCCTCCATTTCTGCACTCGCAGCACCACTCACTAACAAATCACCGCCAGGCCTGGGTGGACCAACAGCAGCAGATGCCCATGAGCCAGTACGGCGGACCCGGCATGGGGGGCTACGGAGGGCAGATGGGACGGCACGATATGCACTCGGAACCGGACGAGGAGCTCATTCCCACCGCAATCGTGATCAAGAACATTCCGTTCGCTGTCAAAAAGGAGCAGCTTGTGGGCATCATGACCGAAATGGGTCTGCCTTTGCCGTATGCGTTTAACTACCACTTCGACAATGGCGTGTTCAGAGGCCTCGCCTTTGCCAACTTCACCAACCCTGACGAGACGGCGACCGTCATCGACTCGATGAACCACTTTGAGCTGAACGGACGGAAGCTGCGCGTCGAGTACAAGAAGATGCTGCCGGCTGCCGAGCGTGAGCGGATCGAGCGCGAGAAGAGGGAGCGCAGAGGCCAGCTGGAGGAACAGCACCGGCCGATGGGAGGAAGCACGCTGCAGACACAGGCCTCTGCCTCGTCGCTGTCATCCCGTATGATCAACGCCAACTCGCCGTCACCAGTCTCTGCTCGTCAAAAGGTCGGCCCTGGCTTCCCTCCAGCCACCTACGCCGATCCCAACACGGGCGCCGAAGTGGACTTAAACGACCCGACGACGTTGCAGTACTACACGAAGCTCCTCCTCTTCAAAGAGGACAATGCCCGCGATCTTCTCGTCTTCGCACCCACGCTCTCTCCTCCTGAGCGCAGGATCGTGCACACTCTGGCGCACCACATGGGTCTCGGTCACGCGTCCAAGGGCGATGCGGACCGCAGAGCCGTCCACGTCTACAAAGAGGGCCGTCAACGTTTGAGCCCGCCCATGCCTTCGCTCTCCAACGCGCAGACCGACCAGCGCCGGCAACTCAACCGAGCGGCCACCACCGACTTTAGCGATGTGCGCACCAACGAGGGTTACTACCCTCCGCATTTGCGCCACCAAGCCTCGGGCTACATTGGCTATGCCGACACGC
This sequence comes from Septoria petroselini, assembly GCA_022559915.2. Lineage (NCBI taxonomy): Eukaryota > Fungi > Ascomycota > Dothideomycetes > Mycosphaerellales > Mycosphaerellaceae > Septoria > Septoria petroselini. Next base: position 76,273 of record JAFJTQ020000007.1, read on the forward strand.
CCAATGGCCTGACTCCTGGCGCCAATTTACGGTCTGCCAAGTCCTTTGCAGATCTTCGCTCATATACGCCATCTCCCGCACCATCTACTGCCAGCTTTCCCGCTGCCCTCAGCAACAATGTGCAACGACTTCAACAGGACTTTGGCAGGGAGAGCGGCCAGTCCAACACTCCGTCCCTCATGACCTCGACATCTGGCCTTGCCGAGCGTGGAGACACCTCGGGCCTCATCAACGGCCTGGGCAACATGACCATTGCAGGTGGCTTTGGGGGAAGCCCGCGTGGCCTCCGCGGCTTTCCATCTTGGGAGAGCGGCAACCCAGGCCCCATTGGCAGCAACCGCTCCTTCAGCACCAACTACGACGACCGCTCGCAGAGTCGTTCCGCACTGCAGGGTGGTCCCGAGCGCCAGCCACGCGGCCCACTCCCCGAGCGCGGCGCTGGTTTTCCACGCCGGCAAAACGGCCACATGCAGCGCAACAGCGACGAGCTCTCGCAGCAGAGTAGCGCCGCTGAAATCACTGTCGAGCACTAGAGCGGCCACTGCTGATACCGGCGACCACTGTCCTTACCCTCCAAGCTCAGTGTCGGACTCGATACCCCTGCCGCACTGACAACGACGAAAGCATGACTTACGAAAGCATGACTAGCATCATCCGCGATTCGACAGTAGCTCCCGCTGTCGGTAACCGCCTTGACAACGATGACGACAAACCACTTATGATCGCACGATCGATACGAGAACGAACGCAAAAGTAGAGAAGAAAGATATCAAGGAGCTCGCTGCCCACCGCCACGACCGCCAAGATCAATACCCCCATGATTGTGTGTAACGACCTCGGTGCTGCATTACTCTTTACATGCGCTTTGCATAACTGGACATGGAGGATATCGAAATGCGTACTGGGTAGTACTGAACGGCTGCTGTTTTTGACTTTGTGTGAACATTTCGAATGCAAAGATTGGCATTACTATGGGGACATGGGGCGCAATGAGGAGTTCAACAACACAATACTTTGGATATGATGAGAATTCCGCCCCGAGCCCGCTTGCTGGCGACGTCTGTCCAGCGGCAAAACTCATCCCCCCAAAAAGACTCTTGTTCGACAGTTTTTTTTTTGGAAATGCTGTTGCTGTGTTATGCTGCACTGTGTGTTTTTCTGCTTTTAAACTACACTTCGATGATCTGATGTATTAACGAAAGCTTTGCTGCGATGCTGCTCTGCTTGTGTGTTGGGAAAGTGTGATGGATTAAGAAGAGACGGCTGGGTTCGGAATGGAGGATGAGTGGGAGAGAGGGAGAGAGGGAAAGAAGAAGAAATACATTGCCTGAATACGCACGCACTTAATGGAATTGAATGAGTTGGTAAACTAGTTTTGATTGCTTCCTGTCTCTCTTGTATTGTCTCTTGCTCATAAGAGTCAATTCCACTTGTCGTGCATGCAAGACGATCATATTGCAGTTTAGAGTGCGAGACGGGCAGTGAGTGGGACAAGTCCAATTTAATGGCCTTCTCCCAAAAAGATTTTCAATTTTCTGCAGTAGACACACGACGTCTCCTCGCCCAAAGAGCCAGCCAGCCAGTCACGAAACATGTCATCTAATCGCTCTGCTAATCATTGATCCCACGCCTCAACATCCCTCAACACAACCCCTTCCTCCTCCTTCTTCACCAACCTCCCAATTCGATAAACCTCCGCCTCCCCAGCACTCCTCAACACGTCAATCGCCTCGTCTACATGCTGCTCCTGCACGACAATAACCATTCCCAGCCCGGTATTCCACGTGCGCGCAAACTCGCGACTGCTCACATTTCCAGCCCGTTTCAACCACGCCATGACTGGCGGGACGGGGTAGGCTGACGCGGAGACTTGCGCGGCGAGGTGGGCGGGGAGCATGCGCGGGATATTGTCTTCGAGGCCGCCGCCGGTAATGTGCGCCATGCCGAGGAGCAGATTGCGAGCAACGGCCGCGAGGAGGGGTTTGACGTAGATTCTTGTGGGCGTGAGGAGAGATTCGCCAATGGAGATGTTAGGCGGGGTGGTCGGCCAAGGGGCCGGGTCGTGGAAGGCGAGGTGAGATTTTTCGAGGATTTTGCGGACGAGCGAGAAGCCGTTGGAGTGCACGCCGCTACTGGGCAGGCCGAGCAGGACATCGCCTTCACGCATGGCGGCTGTGTCTGGGAGGACTTTTTGGCCTTGGCGGATCACGCCCGTCGCTGCGCCGCCGGCGTCAAAGTCTTTGCCAGAGTACATGCCGGGCATTTCGGCCGTTTCGCCGCCGACGAGGGCTGCGCCGGCTTGGAGGCAGCCGTCTGCGACGCCTTTGATGAATTCTGCCGCTTCAGCAGGTATCAACTTTGAGCAAGCATAGTAATCCATAAACGTAATGGGTTCGGCGCCTTGGACAACAAGGTCATTGACGTTCATGGCCACAAGGTCGATTCCTACGCCGTGGAAAGATTCCATTTCGAATGCGATTTTGAGTTTTGTTCCTACGCCGTCGATGGCTTGGACGATGATGGGCGCGGACGGACCGAAGCCTGCGGCGGCGAGGTCAAAGACGCCGCCGAAGCCGCCGATGATGGCGTCTGTGCCCGGGCGGCGGGTGGACTTGACAAAGGGTTTGATGAGTTGGACAAAGTCGTTGCCGGCGTCGATGGAGACTCCGGCGTCCGCGTAGGTCATGCTGACGGCATTGTTGGGTTGCTGGGTAGAAGAGGCAGACTCTTCGGTCACGGTCAAGCCGTCAAAGGCCGGCTCGAGGAGTTTCCATGTGCAGGTAATGTTCTCCTGCTTGAACTGATCCAACAGGTGATTGGCAATCTGGTCAAAGTTTTCTGTCGCCAGCGCGAGAATCGTCGGTCCTGCGCCAGAGAGACAGATGCCCAACAGGCCGGGGTGCGAGTCTGGCGTAACCGACTTGAGAATCTCCGTCAAGCCAGGGATGAGACCTTGGCGGTACGGCTGGTGCAGACGGTCCTGCATGCCATCGTAAATCAACTCCGCATTGGGCGGGCTCTGACCAAGTGCGGTAGTCAGCAGCGCGACGCGTTGCAGGTTGAAAATGGCGTCCTCCTTGGTGTATGCACCAGGCACCGCCTCGCGAGCCTTTGCAGTCGCGACTTCAAAGTCGGGGATAATGGCAATGCATTTAATCTCCTTTGCCCACGGGAAGCGGATATGCTTTGCAATATTGTGCGGCGGCACAGGAGGCTTCAATCCCGTGTCCTCGCCGCCTTGGGGCATAGGCAGCACTTCGGACATGGGGACTTCGCGGCGCTTCACGTCCACGGGATCCAGCTTCTTCGTGTAGCTGCCCACGAAACCGCCGTACATGGATGCCGCGACGTTGTCGGGGTGCTTTTCAATCATGAGGCAGAAATCTAGCAGCCGGTCCTTGTCGAGCTTCAGGTTCCCGACGACGTTACCCAGCGCGACACCAGCAACAATCGCCGCGCCCGACGAGCCAAGACCTCGGCCAAAGGGGATGGCATTGTTGATGTGGACGTGTGTCGGGACAGGAAAGGATCGTTGATCGTGGCAGCGCAGGACATAGAGCGCGATTCTTGTAATGAAGTGGCGACTGGCATCGAGGTCGACCTGGTCAGCGCCCAGCCCTTCCTGGGTGATTCTGCAGTTTTGAGGTGCTTCTTTCGACTGCGGGTCGTTGATGGTCACGCGGAGCTCGAGGTACTCGGACAGAGCGAGTCCGATCACGTCGTAGCCAGGGCCTGACAATAGATAGTCAGACAAATCTTCTCCACTTCATGTCCACACTCTGATCGACATACCAATGTTGGCAGAGGAGCACGGGACCCCTAGTCATAGAGATAAATTAGCAGTGATTTCACTGAGCGTTGTTCGCAAAAAAGCGAGAGCGTACGGATGAGTGTGGTCGCCATGTTTGTGCGATGTTGAAGAGGAAAAGTCAAAGAGGCAAGAGGACTGCACGAATGCCCTCTGCCCAGCGAGACAAGAACCACTTGTTTTTGCAGACTTGATATAGAACGAAAACGGCAGATGTAGGATGAGTCGTCGGAGTAGACCGCCGAATCATAATGGACACGCCTGGAGGAATTTTTGGAGCTCTTCACACTTTCTTCAGCCACGTGTGGCGCACAAGCGAGTGTGACTAAGGGACGCGCTAGCTATGTATGGAGTTACGGGAAGAGTCGGCGAGGGCTATGGACCACGTCTGCCTACTGTTCTGTTCTGTTATAATCTGTTCTGACTGTTCTGTTTCATTCTGACTGTTCTGTTTAATTCTGACTGTTCTGTTTAATTCTGACTGTTCTGTTTCATTCTGACTGTTCTGTTTCATTCTGACTGTTCCAACTGTTCTTATGCCGTAGATCGTAATCTATAAAGAAATGATTGAAAGAAGGAATCCATCGGACTGACCTCCTGGTAATACCTGCTTGAGAATATTGTTGTTTTTGAAGTGCAGCCAGCCAGCCATTCAGCCAGCCAGTCTTTGCATGAGGTGAAGTTCCGCTGATTGTCTTGGACTGAATGGACGTGGTGGCCGGCGTCAGTTCGATCATCAGCTACTCTACTCTGCTCATCTGGGAGAGAGAGAGAAAAGTTACCACCTACTAAGCGAGGGACCGCCTGCACTGATCGACAGCCACCTTTCATTACATACCTCACCGTGATGGGCCATGTCCGTGCTTCCTACCCCTTGCAATAAAAGCGTCATGTTTCGCGTCATCTGTACACGGGATATCATTCCTCACTCTCACTGTCATCATCATCATCCCCTTTAAGCCATTTACTCATGTACGGCCCGTCAAGCCAATAACCAAGCCGCCTATAGTACCCCCTCACGCCGACGCCGGAAATGATCGCAATCTTCTTACTCCCATGCTCATCTCTCGCGATGCGCTCCGCCTCCTGCATCAGCAGCGTGCCGTAGCCCTGATGTTGCGATTTACCCTTGACGCGCTCGTGGATCGGTACAGCCGAGCCGTAGACGTGCAGTTCTCGGACGAGGCTGGACTGTTGGCCTGTGAGTTCTGGGCGAAAGGTGTACTTTTCCGAGCACTTTCGCAGGCGTAGCAAGGCAATAAGAATGTCTTGTTTGGGGTCTTCGTAGGCGAGGAACGTCTCCCAGCCACCGTTGGCGACGTAGTCTCTTCGCACGAGCTCGACTTGGTTGGGGCGGATTTTGTGCTTGACTTCGTTGATGCCGACTTCGCGGGTTCTGACATCGCGACACGTGGTGCCAAAGTCCTTCATGCGTGCCAGAGCAAGCTCGCGCAGGTTGCCGTTTTCGACGCCCGACGTCACGAGCGGCATGGGAATGTCTCGTTGCACGCGGTAGATTCTCGTCCAGGGCGGGATGAGAGCTAATATGCGAGCGACAATGTCGATGAGGACGTTGGGGGTGTAGTTTTTGTATCGACCTGTCCGCCAGAGCTCGTACAGTCCTGTGCCGCGAATGACGAGAGTGGGGTAAATTTTGAGGCCGTCTGTTCGGAAGGCGGGATTGGAAAAGTACTCTTGAAATTGGAAGAGATCACGCTCGAGACCTACATTGGGCAGATCAGGCATCATGTGGGAGACGACCTTGAAGCCTGCGTCTTTGGACTGGCAGAAGGTCTCGCAGACTGCCTTGACGGTGTGGCCGCGATTGGTGTCTCGGGCCACGTCCTCGTACAGACTCTGCACGCCTACTTCGAGTCGCGTGCAGCCGTAACGGAGCATGTCGGACAGATGGGGTGGCAAGCAGTAGTCGGGACGGGTCTCGATGGTGATGCCTACACACTTGGTGGTGCTCTGTTCGCCGGCCAGCACGGCTTCGTCGACGTGCGAAGTGGCGTAGCCTGACAGGGCGTTGTGGAGCTGCGAGATGAAGGTCTCGCGGTACTTGGGCGAGAGCGACATGAAGGTGCCGCCCATGATAATGTACTCGACCTTGTCGACGCTGTGGCCCAGGTTGCGGATCTGGTCCACGCGGCCTCGCGCCTGCTCAAAGGGGTCATAGCGGGCGCGGATGGCGCGCATGCTGGTGGGCTCGTAGCCGGTGTAGGACTGCGTGCTGTACTCAAAGTCCGAGTCGGGGCCGCCGGGGCAGTAGACGCAGATGTTGCCGGTGTAGGCAATGTGCGGACAGCGATGCGGCTTGCACATGACGGCGACGACTGCAATGCCACTTGCACTGCGGATGGGCTTTGCCATGAGCTTGGGCAAAATGTACTTTTTGTACTGCTCGGGCACGGCGGCGATAATGTCGGTGAGTGGCGGCTGGCGGGACAGGAAGTGCTTCTTGGAGAAGGAGCCGCGCAGAGTGTTGAGGTTGACATCCTTCTTCTTCGCATTGGGCTCCTGCGAGCGGATCCAGTCGTCGACGAGGTAGTTGGCAATGTCGGCACACGCGCGTACGTAGCGCTCGTTCTCGGGCGGCAGCTTGGCGCGGACGGCAGCGGGCAGGCGCTTGTGCCGCGTCTCGGTGACGGTGGCGGTGGCCATTCTTGTCTTGTTGGACGGGTGGTGTGGTAGAGGTGAGGGAGGTGGAGTGAAGTGAAGTGTATGGAAATAATAGATTAACGGAATTGATTCAGGCCCATCAATTGGCGTCAAATGGTCAAGACGAGACATGGACTCGTCGGGAAGTGTCGGGAGAAAGCTCATCAGGAGCTCTCACGTCGTCTGTCTGTCCAGCTTCTGCACAGAAACAGAAACACACCTCACCGCCGCCTCCTCCGCTCCGCCCTGCTGTCGCCGATTGCATTGACAGTACCCCCCCCCCTGTCCGCGACAATGAACGCGCTCCGCCAGCCGCTGACGCGCGCGCTGCGCAATGCTCCCGCCGGCCTCACCAAGTCCGTGTCAGCAGCAGGATCATCAGCAGCATCACCACCGGCCAGCTATGCCACCGTCTCCGCCAGCGACGCGCCCGGCAACCCGTCGGGATACGCCAAGACGGGGCTCAACCTGCGCATCACCAAGGACACGCGCGTGCTCTTCCAGGGCTTCACCGGCAAGCAGGGCACCTTCCACGCCCAGCAGGCCATCGAGTACGGCACCAACGTCGTCGGCGGCACCAACCCCAAGAAGGCCGGCAGCACCCACCTCGACCGCCCCGTCTTTGCCACCGTCGAGGAGGCGCGCAAGCAGACGGGCGCCGACGCCAGTGTCATCTTCGTCCCCCCACCGCTCGCTGCCGCCGGCATTGAAGAGGCGTTGAAGGCCGAGATCCCGCTCGCCGTGTGCATCACCGAGGGCATCCCGCAGCACGACATGGTGCGCATCACCGACATGCTCAAGACGCAGGACAAGACGCGTCTGGTCGGCCCCAACTGCCCCGGCATCATTGCTCCCGTAAGTTCTTTCTCGTTTTCTTTTTTCTTTCTCCTTCCTTCCTTCTCCCTTATGATGACCCTCTTTGCACAATACATGATAGGAAGAGTCTGACCCGCCCATTCGGCGGGATTGATTACATGTACACATCTGATCCCCCCTGTTTCCCGCATTCACATCACATCTCCCGACTTCCTCCATCAACTGCTGACATTCACCCAGGGCCAATGCAAAATGGGCATCATGCCCGGCTTCATCCACAAGCGCGGCCGCATCGGCATCGTCTCGCGCTCCGGCACCCTCACCTACGAAGCCGTCAACCAGACCACCCTGGCCGGTCTCGGCCAATCTCTCGTCATTGGAATCGGCGGTGACCCCTTTTCCGGCACAAACTTCATCGACTGCCTCCGCGTCTTCCTCGCTGACGAGGACACCGACGGCATCATCATGATTGGAGAGATTGGAGGCAGCGCCGAAGAAGACGCCGCAGAGTTCCTCAAGGAGTACAACGTCGGCGGTAAGGACGGCCGCGGCAAGCCCGTCGTCTCGTTCATTGCCGGTATCTCTGCTCCTCCGGGGAGACGCATGGGACACGCTGGTGCAATCGTGTCTGGAGGCAAGGGAGGCGCAGACAGCAAGATCTCTGCCCTGGAAGCTGCAGGCGTCACAGTCGAGAAGAGCCCCGCGAGCCTAGGCAAGACTCTGCGCGACCAGTTCATCCAGAGAGATCTCTTGTAGGAGTTTGTTGAAAGCAGAGCAAGTGTTTTGTTATTGTCCATCAATGGGCTGCAGAAAGGGTGCATGCATCACGGCCGACAAGAGAGGGGCTTTTGTACAGCCTGCTATGGCCAATTGTTCGTTGTGACGTTAAGAAAGTAGAAGCGTGAATTGCATGGCGTGTGACATGACATTCAGGTGGCCTGTTTACACTCCTGCACTGGAAATTGTCCGAATACCGTGTTTATTATCAATCGGTGAAGCGGATCGATTGTTGCTGCAGATATCATATGATATTCTATTGCTAGTCTTGTGTATATGAGAGGGAGTAGGGGGTAAGAGAGAGAGGGAGGGAGTAAGAGAGAAAGAGAGAGAGAGGGGGGGAAAGAGAGAGAGAGAGAGAGAGAGAGAGAGAGAGAGAGAAAGAGAGAGATAGAGAGAGAGAGAGGTCTATTACCGGAGTAGGATGTGAATGTTGCATCAAGTCCAAGGATGTAGCGCTCGAACCAAGCGAGCACAGTTGATGCATGCCATCTGTTAGAATCATCGACAACTAGTCGATTCAGAATCTCGCAAGCTAACTCAGGGGTAAACTCCCCGAGACGGCTCTGCGACCGTGACTCTAGTAGATTGGACTATATTGATATCCACAAACGATTCAACAGGTTAGTGCTCGCTCCCCTCTACACTTGCTCATCGTGCCCTTGTCGCTCTGCTGGTACGGTACCTCTCCAGGCTCGCCTCTCCCTTTACGGTCTTGCTATTACGCTTGCTTGCTGCCTGCCTCCTTCTTGTCTGACTGCACATATATCCGAAAGGAAGTCTCGCTTATGGCATGTCCCTCAATGCCATCGACTCGCCAATCACCCAGTCCTTGACGCGATGTTTGGCCTGCGCCATTGCACGCGGCAACGCTTTGGCATTTCCTCGTGATACTTGATCTTGTTGCAGGCTTGGTGTTCCTTGTTCCTAGAGTAATCCTGTTCCGATCCGCCATGTTGATGATGGTTACTTTCGCTCGCCATCTTTTAGCTATCGAGCTCTCTTAGACACTGAGGTTCTTCACATGTCGCAATGAGGCTGTTAAATCGTTCGACTGGGATCAATAGACTCAAGAGAGTATAGCTATGCTCAAGCGACCGCAGAATTGTGATGCTCTACTCCTCGTCTTTCCCTCATAAAGTCAGGGGTAATTTCGCTCTCAAGTCCCGCCTCTTGCGACATTCTGAGAACGGTAGAGTGAGTTGCTCCGTCCCTCCACTCTGCGTAGTTAGTCTTCGTTGTATGCGTCACACGCATGATGTCTTTCTCTTTGACACATCTCGCGTTTTCGACACCATACCCCTGAAAAGTCTCGGGCTTCCACACGGGAGTGTCTCTACAAGCTGCAGCAACGAGAGCCGCAACTGAACATCGATTCCTCGAAGGCTGGTTCTCTGAGGTCCTGTGGATGGAGAAGGATGCTCTCATAAGGACCCACGGCTTCGATGGTGTTGCACACTAAAGACCGAAGCTGATGAGCTTCATGGCCGCCATTCGTGATACGGACCTCCTGAGACACGTCATAGGAGAAGGTCACTCCACAATTGAGAAGTGCCTGCCTGGGTCGCGAAGAACTTGGGAGAAGGCGTACTCAAGTTCCATGAGGAAGAGGTCATGAAGAAGCTTACCAAACTCCAGCACGACGAGGAGCTGCAGGCGGTCCTGGATCAACCTGAAAGCTCTGAAGATGATCCTAGTGAGGCGTTCTTGCGCTGGAGACCTGGAGAGTGCGACACATCAGAGCTGGGAGTTTACGACAAGAGCATACTCATGCCTGGAGGTAGTCCAACTCCTTCGCCACAAGCAAAGTGCCATGCCCTTCCACTACGCCGCGGCTCAGGTAGCAAGTCGAAAACTTCGCCGGTAAAGACGCGAGTCTCAAGTGACCCTTGCAGACCTCCCTTATCCATCTCATCCGACGAGAACGGGTCAGGTACTCCGCCGATGAAATATCGGAAAACCTTCGTCGAATCACAGCTCGCCATAGGCGCAAAGCTGCGAGGAAGACGATTCTTCGTCACACACCAATTGCAAGGCAGAACGAAGAGCTGGGTGAATCTCCTTACTATGAGCGTGTGGGAAGCAGCAACAAGCAAAACGAGAGCTGACGTGAAGGCAGCTGACGTGGTCAAATCTTGAGCCTCAGGCACCAACATTTCCAGCTCAGCCATGACTGCGCCATCGCAGGATTCCAAGCATGACCACCGAAATGCTCTCACGAGATCACAGCTTGACGTCAACAGGATCTGAGGCCTGTCGCCAGTGTCCCACTACCGGGTAACTCTATAGAGGGACGCCAGGCTATTGGGCCATTCGCCGACACCTGACTTCCTCGTCCTCTTCCATGCGCAGCAAGATTCTGCCGCGCCGCAGGGCTGAGGATCAAACACAGCACGTGAGTAGGCTTGCTGCTCCACAGAGGGTCGGCAGTGAGTTGGGTAGTGAGAAGCGTAAAGTAGGACAGCAGCATAGATGAATATTAATATAAATATGAATAGGAGAGACTCACCCTGTAGAAACTAACTCATCCAAACTCCTCTCCACTTCAGATCTCACAACTCCATCGCAGCACAACCGCAACGTTCGCATCAATCCAGTACAAAATAACGACATCATGGGCTGCGCTTCTTCCACGCCCTCGCGGGGGCCAAATAGCAGGTTCGATCACGCCATCTCGCAGCCGACTTTGTCGAGCACAAGCTGACCAGACCTTGCAGACATGCGCGCAAAAGCAAATATGGCTACTACGATGGAAGCGGAGCATATGTGGCGGCGTGAGTATCGTTTCTTCGTCCTTGTAGATCGACGATGCAAGAGTCTAATGCAGATGGTACAGCTCGGCGGCATCATATGGTGGTGGACATCATCACGGCGGCCATCACGGTGGGCATTTTGGCGGAGACGGAGGTGGTGGAGGCGGTGGAGGTTCTAGTGGATGTGGAGGCGGTGGCGGCGGAGGCGGTGGTGGAGGAGGATGCTAGAAGTTTGTTGTCAATGATGCTTCTTGTTGATGAGTGCGATTCTGTTTTGCATGACGTGCTTCACCTTCATGTCGTTCCAGTGTGTTTCCAGCTCATGCAGAATCCGTTACGTGGACTTCTCTTCGATCATGTTGCGTTGCCTACTCACCTTGTCGACTTCCTGGCTGCCTACATGCAATGCACGTTTGCGTCCACAGGCGATGCTCGGACATCGTCGGGTCGTACTGGTCGCGTACTGATGCTCAAGTGTCGTTTGGGTAGCCCAGTCACTCGCCTCGCAAGTAGAACGTGCAGTACGGATGCGTGAGTCGCAAAAGTGTATCGGCCTCCCAAGCTCTGGTCTGACGACACGATTATGTGGCAGTGGTATGGGGTCCGCTGCCGCGATCGTGCCTATAGCAAAGTCTGTCATTCTGTATTTGGCTCTCATGGTCCACGTATAGAGTGCCTATGCGGTCAAGAGGACAATAGAGTTGAGCTGACACTTGTGCCGGGTTTGTGGTAAGTAAGCCTGCAACTTTAAAGACGCAGAGTCCAGTGACAAAGCATCCAGTTGCCAGGACAATGCTTGAGAGACTTTCGCTCAACTTCGCAGCCCAGTGTCAGTCCTTGGCATGTTTCACAGCCACGAGGAGCATGGTGTTCCAACCTCTCTCGGCAGTCTTAGCCGTAAGCTCGCCATCGAAGTTCAATAGCACAAGCGCTTCGCACTCGAGACTCGCTGGTGTGACGTGCACTCTCGGCGGTAGAGTGCTGACTTTATCACACTCTGTATCCTTGAGCTCAAGCTGCCGAGCCGTCATCTCCATCGTCTTGTCTGCAGAATCCAGCATGTTACAGCAAGTTTGTGGTGACAAATGGCGTGGCAGCGCCGAGATGCCAATGGAAGGCAGATTCATACGATGAAGTCAACTGGTAGATCAGTCCGTCGAAGCCGGACTCAATGTCGAGATGCAGAGATATAAGGCTCGAAGGACGCCGACTCCAGACTATCATCCACACCACAGCATCCAGCTCCAAGACAACTGCAAAGCATCATCCACCAAATCCTGCAACATCAATCTTCTGCCCATCATGCAGATCAAGTACATCGCATCTGTTGTGGCCGCTATGGCCATCAGTAGCGCAATGGCTGCTCCAGTAGCAGCGCCAGAGGTACAGACACCTTTCCATGACAGGTTGAAGAGGGCCTAACACGTCACAGCCTTTCGCTCTTGCAGAGCCCGTTGAATCCGTGGCCCGGCATTGGGACGACTGGAAGGGCAAAGATTGGCATGATGAAAATGATGACCGCAAGGTCAGAGCTCGGGACCTCGATGTCGATCTTCCAGACTGGGAGAAGCGCTCGCCAGACGCGGCCGAACTCGACAGACGTGAAGCAACGGCTGATCCTTCTGGCGCTGAAGTGGCCGATGGCAAGCTTGCTCGTCCTTGGAAGGACTGGGACGACCGTCGCTGGGGCTGGGACAACAGGAACTGGAACAACAGGAACTACCGTGTGAACAATCGGTGGAACACCCGCGACCGCTATTGGAATGGCCGCTGGTACTACTGATCAACGAAACCCTATGCAATGAGAGTGGAATTAGTTGGTCAGTTGAGAGATGGGGGAGAGAACTCCAATGAGATTGCCATGGTCCGACGACCTGTATGATAACGCTCTTTATACGATTGAATGGAATGTGTCCCGCTGGGGTAGACAGATCTTGTCCGCTGCGGTGGTCGTGCATCCAGAAATGGTTCGTGCACCTTGGTATAGAATGTCCAGCATCGCGCGCATGACGATGATGAATGCTGCTGTTGGCGAATGTGTTGTGTTTCGACCTTGTCCCAGAACATGGCTGCTGGCAGCGCTCTCACACCAGCTAGGACTGCGGAGAGGAGTCGGGAAATGCAGTTGTTATTTGAGCAATATCGGAGAAGTTCATGGTCCTGAGCCGCAAGGTCGAGGACTCGAGTGAGATGATTGTGTGGTGTGTAATAGGAGCAGCCGGAGATGGCGATGGACGGAGTGAAGTTGGACCGAGACGATTGCACAGCTTCACCTCTCGCGCTTCGCCCTCCTCTTTACTCCGTCGTCCACCTCTTCAACATTATTGTTATTCAGCGAGAGGAGATATCGAACGCAATGCACAGTCATCAGTATAGACCTCCGCGCAACACAGTATGCTCGACGGCGAGGGCGTGACCAGGTAGGGACGCGTTTATAAGAAGCCGTGCCACGGCTCCCCAACAGCTCCTCAACACTCATATACATCCACTTCACAACGATAAGACAGGACTCAAGCAGACACAATGGCCACCGTAGCACCAGCACTGCGCAAGCTTGTCGTCACAGGCGCAACGGGAAAGCAGGGCGGCGCACTGATTCAAGCCCTCCTCGCAAAGCCTACGCCAACATTCGAAATCTACGCCGTGACGCGCAACAAGAACAGTGCTTCGTCGCAGCGACTCGCTACAGCTCCAAATGTCCACATCATCGAAGGAGATTTCTCCAACCCTTCAGCCATCTTCTCTCAAGTCAACGACCCGTGGGGTGTGTTCAGCGTGACACTGGTCTCGAACGCAAAGAAGGAGGAATCGCAGGGCAAAGCCATGACAACGGCTGCCCTAGCAGCGGGCGTACAACACATCGTCTTCACAGCTACCGATCGCGGTGGACAAAGCATCTCCGATAAAGAGCCCACAATCATTCCTCACTTCGCATCCAAGTACAACATCGAGCAGGATATCATGTCTCAGACAAGAGAGAAAGGAGAGGCTACATACACTTTCCTCCGACCTGTGGGCTTCTTTGAAAACATGACAGCCGATTTCTTGGGACGAGTGTTTGTTGGCATGTGGCGTCTCAACGGCGACGAGTCCAAACTCCAGCTTATCAGCACCAAAGACATTGGACGCATAGCAGCTGAAGCGTTCCTCAATGCAGACTCTGCAGAGTACAAGAATACCGCCATCTCGCTCGCGGGAGATGAGCTCACGCTTCGTGAACTTCGGGACACATTCCAGTCTGCTACTGGGAAGCCTCTGCCTGAGACGTATGGGTTCGTAGCCAGGATGCTGAAGTGGCTCTTGCATCAGCAGTTGGGCATCATGTTTGACTGGTTCAAGAGCACAGGGTTTGGCGTCGATGTGCCGGCGGTCAGAAAGCGCTATCCATACATGAAGGACTTCCGTTCTTGGTTGGACACCGAGAGCGCTTGGAGAAAGCCGTGGCAGTCGACTCCAACCGCATGACCCCAGCTTCTTCTATTCACGACTCGGCCCATTGCCGCTGCCATACAGATTTCAATCAAAGCGTCTCTATCCATATCATCCTGGGTATCGTGACACGCTCGTTCATTCCAGACTCCAATTCCCCAACACACCTGATACCACTCAAAGCAATCCCTTCCTCGCCAGATCAATCTTTCTCTGCGCTTCGCCAGCCTTGAAGCCTCCTTTGCTTACACATGCCATGCTTCCCTCGCCGAATTCCACCTTATCTTCTGTCTTTGGGAACGCGCAAGGGCAATGGTGTGGGAAGTGGACACACGAGAGCGTGTGTGGGCAGAGGTATTTGTCGCAGCGGGCTAATTCGATTGTGTCAGCGCGCGATGGAAGCATATCAGCAAGAAGATAGCATAGCATAACATACCGCCGTCGTAATTTTGCTGATACCAGTCGCTATCACTGGCCATGTTCTGTGGTTCTTGCTGTTGTTGCTGGTTGAACATGTTGCCGAAATTGAAGAATTGTGCCATTGCTGGGCTCATGAGGAGCAGAATTGCGCCGACGATCGTTAAGAGCTGCATCTTGCCAGAGGTCCTGTGGTTGATCCGGTGAATACCGTGAGATGTCGTAGGACAGTCGAGAGGTGTCCAAATCTGTATACCTGAGGCAGGAACGAGCCGGGAATGAAGGGATGTCGGGTGAAGCCAAGCTTTTCGGTCGACAGAGCTCGAGATTTCTCTGAGTCTCTCTGGGTCGTCTTCACATCTTTTGCGACAACACGAATACCGTCTACTACGCACACTCTCCACAATCCACCAAACACCACCGCGCAGCAGCACTATCCGCAACCATGCATCTCATGTGCACTCTCGATTCGAACGGCAAGCGTGTCTACACGCTGAAGAAGGTGGTCGGCAGCGAAGTCACAAAATCTGCACACCCAGCGAGGTTCTCACCGGATGACAAGTACTCGAGGTGAGACATGGCAATCTGGACAACGTGGTGGGCGTGGAACTGATGGATGTGGCAGACACCGAGTGACCTTGAAGAAGAGATATGGCCTGCTTTTGACCCAGCAGAGTAGGTGATTCACGGGTGTGCTCTAAAAAATTGGTAGACTAACAGTTTCGCAGAGGACAAGACTGTGCTTGGCCAGTAGATTGGTAAAGGACAATGTCTGGATCTGAGTTTAGCGATGGAGTACGGCGTTTGGAGAGAGACAAAGAAAGATGGGAAGGAGATGCTATAGCGGAATGAATTGTTTTGCACCCCGTGCAACCTCGAACTACCCCGACTCATCCCGTTGTACCCCATGTCCTCACTGTGCCGTTCAAAAACCTGTGAGTTTGTGTGTGCATGGCAAGAATGGCAAGAACGCGGTGAAGTACTAAGCTGAGCTATGACTGCTTTAGTGAATAAAATCCGCGCAGTTTCTTCCACGACCACTGACCACTGTGTCGCAGCCAACCCGCACCAGACCAACAGAAGCTTCCAGGCTTAGCACACACCGCCTCTGACAGACTACCTGAGGATGGAGAACACACCGCTCGGCAGACTCTCTGCAGAGCTGCGCATCGAGATCTACAGCTTGACCCTCGTTTCCGACAGCCCACTCGTTATCTGCTCCGGCAAAACCCCTGAAGGAATCCAGACGAAGCCAACCGCTATTCAACCTCCAATCACGAAATTATGTAAACAGAGCAGGGAAGAAAGCCTTCGAATGTTCTACCACCTCAACACATTCATCATTAACATCTCTGGCTCTTCTCGTGAAGGCGTAGACCTCGACGCAGACCTTCGAGCAGACTTGCTATGTAAGAGTAGCGAAGTGACGCGCTGGATGAGGTGCACGGACAAGAGGAATCATCAGGCCATATCGAGTCTCAAGCTGGTGATCTGCAAGGCGTGGCATACAAAGGTTTACCTGCACGATTGGAAGAGGTTCGCCGGGATCTTAGACCGATATGGCTATCAGCCGCCGAAGCTCCAGACTACAATTCGTCTCTTCGGCTTAGGACAAGCTAGGGCATTCTTCGCATATTTCGGACGCGCTATCGGGGATGAGATTGAAGAATGGCGAGAGCAGGAAGCAAAGGATTTCTTCGGTGCGTTGGGGTGGAAGGTCGAGGCTGAGTTCGAAGTCGTATGAACAGAGGCTCTGGCTGCCACTGTCAGAGGTGGAAAATCGAATCTTGCGTCGAGGGCATCAAAGGCATTTTCACCAAGGTCTTTCGAGCTGAAACTTGTGCTTGTGGATCTTAATGACTTGGCTGTCGAGCTGAGCATTTGGTCCGCGGGTCAGGTCTGAGCGGGAATGGGACATTGTACTAGTAGTGCTGGTAACATCCTGCCTCACGTATTCGATTCTTGACCATCATCATTCAGGATATCCTAGAAATCAAATGTTGTCCCATACATGACATGATATGCCAATTCGACAAGAGCACTCGCCCAGTAGCAGAAGAGACAAGTTGTGATCGTTCGTAGGTTATTCGTAGTGCTGTCTTCATTTTGCAGACCCGTGCTGTGACCACGTCATCGTACATCGGAATAGTCCATGCTGTCACTCATCTGCCAAATGGACTGCAGAGGTGAAGATGCACGTCTTTGGATAGCGAACACGTTCCTGGCAGAAGTGGAGCCATCTTAAGACCGGGGTCCAAACCTTATTCAACAATAGTAGCGAAAGCTGCAATCGTTCGATTTTCCTTGACCATCGTCTTATGCAGCTACGTCTCGCTGCTTTAGCTAATACATACTCTGCCATTGGCTCGCGCCTATTATACCGCACTGTCCTGCAACCTAAGAGACTTTCGCGACCCGCGTGCCGTTACATTACAATCGCAAAGACCGAGTCCCCGCGACTACCCACCAAAATGCCAGCCACATTGAAGGAGTTCGAGAGTGTGTTCCCCAAGCTCGTTGAGGACTTGAAGCAGGAATGCCAGAAGTACAAGCTGCCTGAGCAGGCTCTGACTTGGTTTGAGAAGGTATGACACACAGTGACGAGGCACTGCACGAAGTAGACTCTCAGCTTGGAGCTTTCGAGCCAGAATTGTCTCGACTGGGAAGCATCTAGGCATACGGCTAACGGTGCTGCGGCAGTCTCTCTACCACAACACGCTTGGTGGGAAATGCAATCGCGGCCTCTCCGTCATCGACACCACCCAACTCCTCCTCGGCCGCAAACTCACCGACGATGAGTTCTTCCACACTGCCCTCCTTGGCTGGTTCATCGAGCTCCTTCAAGCATTCTTCCTCGTTTCCGACGACATCATGGACAGTTCGAAGACACGCAGAGGCAACCCGTGCTGGTACCTCATGCCCAACGTGGGAATGATTGCGATCAATGATGCATTCATGCTGGAAAGCTCGATATACCTGCTTCTGAAGAAGTACTTCAAGAAGGAGAAGTACTATGTGGACGTGATTGAGCTGTTCCACGATGTCAGCTTCCAGACAGAGCTTGGTCAAACGTGTGATCTGTTGACGGCACCGGAGGACCACGTCGACCTGGACAACTTCTCGCTGGAGAAGTACACATTCATTGTCATCTACAAGACGGCATACTACAGCTTCTACTTGCCAGTGGCACTAGCGCTTCACTTCGCTGGCCTCGCCACGGAAAAGAATTTGAAGACTGCTGAGGACATTCTGATCCCCATGGGAGAATACTTCCAGGTGCAGGACGACTACCTGGACAACTTCGCCGACCCAGCCACTCTCGGCAAGATTGGCACCGACATTCAGGACAACAAGTGCTCGTGGCTTGTCAACCAGGCGTTGAAGAAGGCCACCCCAGAGCAAAGGAAGGTGCTGGAAGAGAACTACGGACAGAAGGACAGCACGAAGGAGGCTGCCGTGAAGAAGCTCTACAATGAGCTCGAGCTGGAGAGTGTGTACCAAAAGTATGAAGAGGAGCGTGTAGCAGAGATCCGACAGAAGATCCAATCGATCGATGAGAGCGAAGGGCTGAAGAAGGAGGTTTTCGACGAGTTCTTGAGGAAGATCTACAAGCGAAGCAAGTAGATGTGTCGTGATGTCAGAAGTTAAGAGCAGTGCAGCGACCAAGATACCAAGAGACTGTGTCAAAGTAGAGTCAGCAGGGTGCGCATATAGCCCGCCATTGAGAGCGCATGCAATTTATGCAAAGCAATCAATACGCCTGCCGATTTTCGATCTCATGCCTCAGGCAGCAACAAACAACGCGACTTCCCACTTGTGACGCGTTTTGTTTGGATTTGTCGGCCAGGATAGTTGCCTTGAACCTTGCTGCTGTATCCACGGTACCTGGGCCTCAAGAGAAGCACGCCGGCGTCCTGGAAGTCCAATACAACAACAATAGAGACCATGCTTTCCAGCGAGCAGGAAGCAGAGCTGGTGGCACAGCTGCAGCAAGCAATTGCCGCCTGCAACGAACGATGTCTGTACTTCGCGGCAGCCTGGTCATCGGAGCTCTTGAACTCCTTTGGACAGAGCATAGATGATGAAGGAGACGGTTCCGATACAGAAGTCGATGAAGATGCTTCTTTGCCAAACATCCGGACCACGACTCGCGATCCACGAGAGGCACGGCGAGAAGCAAAAGAGCTACCTCGATACATGATGGCCAAATCTTTCTTCGACTGCCGCGAATTCGATCGGTGTGCCGCCGTGTTCCTCCCCAGCCAGGTCCCCCACGCCACTCCTTCATACGAGGCTATCACTCCGTCTGATGTCAAAGGCTCACCTGGGAAAGAGCCTCGTATGCCGCTTGGCTCGGCTCGAAGCACACAGAAGCTCAAGCGTGCGCCGCCGCCTCCAGCTCCTAAGCATCTCAGCCAGAAGTCTTTGTTCCTGGCACTATACGCTCGGTACTTGTCTGGCGAGAAACGCAAGCAGGAAGATTCTGAGACCATCCTTGGACCTCACGACGGACCGTCAACCGCAAACAAGGAGGTTCCCGACATTGCTGCCATCCTGGAAGAGTACTTCAATGCTCGAGGTGGACTGCAGGACTTTGGAAACTCTGATGGCTGGCTAGATTACCTCTACGGCATCATCCTGATCAAGTCGAAGTCTGAGAGACTGGCTATGCAGTGGCTTCTGAGAAGTGTCAACCTGAACCCATGGAACTGGTCGGCTTGGCTAGAGCTCACCTCGCTCATCGAAGGACCCGAACAACTGGATGACACTTTCAAGGCTAGCCTTCCCAAGAACATCATGACATTCATCTTCATCGTGTACTGCAACCAATCGCTTTTTCAACAGGACCAGCAGGTCTTCGATACCTTGGCCAATATGATGAGCATCTTTCCCCACTCTGCATTCCTGATACAGCAGAAAGCGCTTCTGCTGTATCACGCGCGAGAATATGACAGTGCCTCGTCGCTTTTCGAGGACCTGCTTCGCCGATTTCCACATCGGTTGGATGCGATGGAAATCTACAGCAATCTTCTGTACGTCCTGCAGAACAGGCCCAAACTGGCGACATTGGCGGCAAAGGCGAGCGAAACAGACAAGTTCAGGCCAGAAACGAATTGTATTCTGGGCAACTACTACAGCTTGATTGGCGAACATGAGAAAGCAGTTCTTCACTTCCGACGTGCAATTTCGCTTGATCGGAATTGCCAAACAGCATGGACGTTGATGGGCCATGAGTACATCGAGCTGAAGAACACTCAGGCTGCAATCGAATCATACCGACGCGCAGTGGACACGAATCGCAAAGACTACCGAGCGTGGTATGGCCTTGGACAAGGCTACGAGATGCTCGAGTCGCACAGCTACAGCCTCTTTTACTACAACCGTGCTGCCGCACTCTACCCACTTGACCCCAAGATGTGGGCTGCCGTGGGACAAGCATACAACAAATGCCACAAGTACAGCAACGCAATACAAGCCTATAAACGAGCGCTCATAGCCGGTGCACAAATGGACCCGGCTGCAAGCTTTGGAAGTGCAAATGCGGACCCGCTTGCTCAGGCAGTTGGTGGCGCACTTGATCCACAGATTTTGTGGGAGATCGCATGTTTGTACGAGCAACAGAGCGACTGGGAAGAAGCCGCGGCCTACATGGAACTCACGCTTGCACAAGAGGAAGGCGCTGAAGAGGGCGATGAGGGACTTGGTGTGACGCAAATCACCAGTCGTGCGCGACTCTGGCTTGCGAGATGGAGCCACACGTGTGGCGACTGGCAGCGTACGTTGGACTTGTCAAACGAATTGTGTCAAGACGGAGTGGAAGTGGAAGAGGCGAAAAGCTTGATCAAGGACGTGCGAGCACGAACGCAAGAAGTGGAAGAGGAAGGTGGAGTGTCGCGATTCAGCAGGGCTTCAGAAGAGCTATGATAGACGTGAGAAGCATTCGACGGCGTCGGCACGTTCCTTGAGAATCACGAGGGCGAGCTGAGCTGACCAGCACGCACACGCACACGCACACGCGCCGACGACCGATGACATAAGCTTGCATATCACCATGAAAACAAGTTCTTCGCGACCTCCAACCCCGAATATGCTCAAAGATGGCACAACCTTTCGATCTCTCTCTCGGCCTCGAAGGCACTCATGTGCTAGTCACTGGAGGCTGTGGCCTGATCGGGCGAGAGGTTGTAGAGGCATTTCTAGCCTCAGGCGCCAATGTGTCTGTTCTGGATCTGCCTGAAGCCATCGCGAATAGTAAGCGCTACGGCAGAGATCTCAAGTCCATTCTCCATCTGCCTGCGGACATATCACAACCCGAGTCGTTGGACAGCGGATTTGCGAAAGCGGAGGAGTGCTTTGGGACAGTAGAGTGCTGTGTTGCGCTTGCGGGTATAGATTTGTCCAGCTTGCCGCAAACCGAGAGTATCTGTGACATGGATCCAAAAGTATTCCTGTCCTGCGCCTCTGCTGATGCTTGACACTGATGGCACGAATAGATCTGGCAAAACCTTTTTGACATCAACATTAACGGCACTTTCCTCACAGCTCAACGCTGGCTGCGAGGAGTCAGATCTGCGCTGGCAGATACCACTTCCGCCTCATATCTCCGCAACGTGAGCCTGGTTCTTATGGGCTCCGAGTCTGGCAAGTTCGGCGTCCGCACAATGGCTGCCTATGCAGCTGGCAAAGCAGCCGTGCAGTACGGACTGCTTCAATCTCTAGCACAGGACGCGCCGAAGATCTATACCAAGGCCCGCGTCAACGGCATAGCTCCCGGTGCTGTGAACACGAGTCGTTTCAAGGAGGAATGTGAGCTTTTTGGCAAGCAGTGGCAGTACGCAGAATGCGAAGCGACCGTCGGGCTTGCGAGACCTGTGCCTGCGGCGGATGTGGCGAGAACGTGCTTGTTCTTGGCGAGTGAGAGATGGAGTGGAACAACGCATGGTCAATTGCTGCATGTTGATGGCGGCAAGACGGGGAGTCTGATCTGGCAGCCTGGAGAGGCGGAGACCAGGCGGTTGTGATATTGGTGTGCAGAGAGGAGCAGGCCGGCGAATGAGTTGCCTCGTCTCGCGGCAACGTCTCGCGGGTCCTTCCTCACCGCAATCCCATCCGAGTCCAGTGCCCTCGGAACTTGAGGCCTTTTTAACACGATGGCAAAGTACGTTGTTACTGTGCTGACGGGTCTGCGTGGTTGCTTGCTTGCAGGTTCACACAGTGATCACGGAATAATCGGCCATCTGAGTCGAACTTCATACCTGCTAGTCTAGGTGGCACCACTCAATATACCGTAAGCTCTCTGGCAGCATCCAACATCGACGACGCGAGAAGCACATGTTGCTGTGAGAAAACTTCATCATCATCAAGGTGCAGAGATCTCCGTCGTGCGTGCACACCGAATAGGCAATCACATGCATGAGACTTGCAGCCAAGAGCGACATCGTGACAGAGCATCTGAACGGCGCTGGACTAGCATGTGCTTGTTCTTCGGCAGGTAGGAGCTGATGAGAAACTATGTCTCGGTTATCAAGACATCCGCGAAGGAGCACGGTCTCGAGGTTCTCGACAGGTACGCTTGAACGAGGCAAAGCGAGACTAAGACCAATTGCAGAAGACATCTAACGTACATTAGCGCCTAAATTAAAATCTGAATTTCGCACATCCGCTGCTGATAGCATGAGTAGAAGATGTCCCGGCTTGGCGCGCATCCCCGCTCGCCGCGCAATTTACGTGTTTGAGTAGTCCACTTTGTAGCTACATTAATCGACAACCATGGATCCATATGACACTGCTATTAAGGATCTGAGACAACAGACCAAGCCGAACATATTAGCGACCGCTAGGAGGCACAATATTGACCGTACTACGCTATAGAGGCGGTTCTATGGCACGCAAGGAACCAAGGCCTAATAGTACGAGAAAAAGCAACTCTTGACATACGCACAAGAGGCTACACTTGTCCAACACATCAATACTCTTACCGATCGATCCATTCCACCTACGCCTACGATAGTTAGGTCATTTGCTGCCGAGGTCGCAAAGCAAGAGCCTAGAAAGAACTAGATTAGTGGGTTCCTTAGCAGGCATAAGGATAAGCTGGATTCACGCTATCTACAGCCTATTAATGTTCAACGCAAGAAGGCTAAGAACTACTATAATATTAAGGCATGGTATGCTACTCTAAAGGCCAAGACAGACTAGTACAGGATCCTGCTAGAGAATGTCTACAACATGGATAAAAAAGGGATTATAATAGGCTTTATATAGAAGACAATGCGGATATTTAGCAAGGGCGTGTTCCTATTAAAGAAACTGCTTGGAAACATATACGATAGCAATCGTGAATGGATTACAATTATTGGCTACATTTGCGCAGATAGAACCTCGCTACTACCTGCCTTAATATATAAGGCTATCTTAGGCAATTTACAGGATTCTTGGCTACAAGACTTCGATGGTGCTAGGCATATAGCCTTCTTCACTTCTTCTCCAAATAGATGGACTAATAATAAGCTTGGTTTGGTATAGCTTAAGGAAGTATTCTACCGGTATACAAAGGACAAGGCTCGCAGGCAGTAGAGACTACTAATCCTTGATGGACATGGCTCTTATATAACTATAGAGTTCCTCAACTGGGCCCTAGACAACAAGATATTTATCTCTATGTTTCCGCCTTATTTAACTTACCGCCTATAGCTGCTAGATGTTAAGCTATTTGTACTATTGTCGTCCTACTATAGCATAAACCTAAGCCAGTATATAACAGAGTCTTAGGGGCTATTAGCTATCTCTAAGCGCGATTTCTTTAGGCTATTTTGGAGTGTATAGCAGTCCGCGTTTACGACGAAGAATATCCTCTTAGGCTTTAGTACTATAGGCATAAATCCACTTAACCCGGCCGCAGTACTCGATAAATTGACTAAGCCTTCTTAACATCCTAAGCCTCCTACCTTACGTCTAGCAAGCAGTGGTAGCTCCATACTAAGCGCGATA
Source organism: Septoria petroselini (assembly GCA_022559915.2). Lineage (NCBI taxonomy): Eukaryota > Fungi > Ascomycota > Dothideomycetes > Mycosphaerellales > Mycosphaerellaceae > Septoria > Septoria petroselini. The sequence goes on from JAFJTQ020000007.1 coordinate 99,925, forward strand.
GACTATAGGAGAGTCCAGACGTTAATAGAGTAGGCTCTAAATAAGAGAGAGACGCATTAGGTCAAAAAACTCAAAAACATAGTCTACCGCCTAACAACATAGAATGCCATCCTTAAGATAGAGAACAGGGGGTTTATGGCCGCTCTATCAAATAAGAAGAAGAAGAGGAAGCGTAGCAAGACAGTAATTGAGGAGATATGTGCTAAGGGAGAACAGGGAGGCATTTTCTGGTTACTATAGAAGATTAATAGAGCCAAGACTCTTTAGAAGGAGAAGGACGACAAAGCTGCTCTTAATAAGGTGGAAGCAGCTGCTAAGAAGAAGCAGCAACGTCTAAAGACTGCTTAGCAACAGGTCGCTAAACAGCAGCGTGCTATAGAGCGTGATATTGCAAAGAAAGAGAAGGCCTAGAAACAGCAAGAAGCTGCTATTAAGAAGGAACAGAATCAGCATACACGCAAGGCTAACTTATAGCTACAACATGACTTACAGGCTTCAGTAAGGCCATAGAGACGTCGTCAAGTAGTCCTATAGGCTCCATTACAGCAGCCAGTGTTTAGTAAGCCTGTGAAGCCAAACAAGCCAAAACAGCGAGCTTCTAAGAAGGCCAATCCATAACAACTACCATCCAAGATAATAACACTACAAGTTGACTTTAACAAGCTACATATATAGCAATGATAATGTCCAAGTTTGAACCTATTCCATCCAGCAGTTGTTGTGATATAGCTATTTCAAGAAGGTGGTTGAGTTCTTGGTTATTGCGCGGCAAGCGGGGATGCGCGCCAAGCCGGGACATCTTCTAGTGTTCGCTAGCGTGAATCGTCCGAGACTTATAAGGCAAGATCAATGCAAGACGACCTGTTGGTTTTCTCACGTTCTCGCATGAACGGCACCGTCAACCGAAATCATGTACGGAAGCGGTCTTGCTTTGGCTTGTGCCTGCGTGACAGTCGTTCATGCACATCAGACTGCGAACAACGATGCTGAGGCTCACGGCCTCAGCTACGATGTTGCCGTGATTGGAGGCGGTTCAAGTGGCTCGTATGCTGCGGCCAGACTCAAGCAGGAAGGCTTCAAAGTGGTAGTTATTGAGCGAGAAGGAAGACTGGGCGGTATGTTTATTTTCTGATCCAAAATTGCAAGCGCTGATGTCGACGATTGATAGGCCATGTCAATACGTACCGCGACCCAACCTCGAACGGAACGTACGACTATGGCGTCCAGATCTTCTCGAACATTTCAGTCGTGACAGACTACTTCAACCACTATGGCATTCCACTCGTGACCCCTGGAGCAATTGGTGGCAACACACAGACGATCGATTTCGCTAGCGGAACCGTCATTCCGACAGTTCAGAATGCTACTGCCATTGGAGAGGGCCTTCTTAGGTATGGCGCTCAGGTGTCCAAATACCCATCTATCAACGGCAAGTGGGACATCCCCGAGCCTGTTCCTGAGGACTTCACACTCTCACTTGGGGATTTCATTGCAAAGTATAGTCTTCAGAGCTGGGCCTACATCGCATACCAGTACAATCAAGGTTTCGGCAATATCCTGGCTCAATCGACGTTGTACATGTTCCGCTACTTCGATGTACAGCAGGTGAAAGACATCAGCCAGTCAGCTTTCGTCGTCAATGGTCTGCAGAACAACCAGGCCCTATACGATCGGGTGCAGGCCGAGCTAGGGGACAGTGTCCTGCTTAACACGAAGCCTACATCGATCAAGCGCAATGGCGACTCAGTGCAAATCACAGCCAAGAGCGGCTCGGACACGCACCACATCACTGCCAAGAAGCTGTTGATCTCGATCCCTCCTACCGAGAAGAAACTCTCCTTCCTGGATTTGTCCTCGGAAGAAAAGGCGATATTCTGTCAATTCAATTCCACCTACTACTGGAACAGCATCGTCCTCAACTCCGGCCTGCCCGACAACACGACATACTCCAACCTCGCGCCGCAGAATCCACTGGCCATCCCTGCAGTCCCGGGGGTCTATGCCATCAGCGCAACTCCCTTCCCGGGCGCCATCGCGCCATACTACGGTTCTGATCGTGATCTGACGGAACATGAAGTCAAGGCCGACATTGTCGCGACCATAAAGCGCATCAGAAAGGGCTTGAACATTACTGTCGACACCGAGCCCGTGTTTGCAGAGTTCAATGCTCACAATCCTTTCTTCCTCACTGTTTCCAACGAAGCAATCGAGAGGGGTTTCTATCGCGACTTGGAGGCTCTGCAGGGCCAGAAGAATACTTGGTGGACCGGAGCGACGTGGAACAAGCCTGCTTCGAGTGCGTTGTGGAACTTCACAGAGTATGAGTTGCTTCCTCGGATTGTGGCAGAGCTGAAGTGAGAAAGCTTGATGGACTGGAGGGAGAAAGGGGCTGTTCTTCGGCTTGATGAGCCGTCTCGTCGGTATACATAGCCTTTGGGTGTCCGAAGCAAACCGCTCAACATGAACAGAATTAATGTATGAACACAAGATCTACCGTGATACTGTCCAAGCCACCAACCCTGACCAACTACTCCCAGGCTCAACAGAACTTGCTATGGTCTGGACAAGGCCCACACGCTGCATGGTGGTGCCTTAGACATCGCGCGTCCTTTTAACAAGCAGGTGGACGGCCTAGCTCGAGAACACTTTCTCAAACCAGCCTCGGTACTCTTCAAACGCGAGCACGTGAAACACAAGTATGACAGCGCAATGATGGCAATATTAATAATGGCACCATTCTTGCGATCGCACATCCAGCAGCTCCAGCCCCGCTATGGGCAGCAGACTTATCTGATGCGGCATCGTGCAAATGCGGAAGCTCAGCACTACAAGCTTATTTAAACCTCTCAAGCTCAACGCCCCCGTCGATCTTCGCAGCACATGTTGGAGGATTCGATCTGATAAAACATCTTATCAGACTGAGAGCGAACGTTGGAGTGCCTTGTATATGATAGCCTGCCGCGGGTATTCTCTCGTATTACCGGGAAGACGGCTGCTTCATGCGTTCGTGCGCGACCTGTTCCAGAGACGATGCCTCCAACAGCTTAAAGAGTGCGTGGAATCGCCTCGGATCTCCCCCACTCCGGCAATCGTGGCAGATGACTGGGTGTGACTGCTTCCTACAGAAGCTGGCAAGATTTCTTCCTCTGGCGCAGACACTTCCAGCAACTCTATTGCCGCGGCGTCCAGTAGCATGTTGCTGATCTGCTTCAAATGCCCTCAAAGCACAAGTCGAGAACATTACCCGCATCACACGAATGAGGACGGAAAGAATCATAGTTGCGCTATGCAAAGGCGTGATTTGCAGCGAAGAACCATAGATCCGCTCGCCTTGTTGAAGCCACGGCAAAGCGCCCAGCGATTATGAACCTCCAGACTTGACATATAGAGCAGCAGCCCCCAGCCGCTGCTGAATGTGAACTCGGCCCACAACAAGCATTCTTCAATACCAAAAATGGCCGAAGCAGGCCCCGCAGATCCAGCTTTGGCACAGCGTGTGCTCCAAGCACATGGCATCTTGGCTTCAGTCGCGTGGGCGGCGATCATGCCACTCGGTGCAATTCTGATTCGACTCGTTCCTTCCGGCAAAGCATGGCTGGTCCACGGGGCAGTAATGGGCGTTGGGTTGGCAATGTTCACTGCTGCATTCGGGTTGGGTCTCTGGGATATGGCACAGTACCACTCAACAGTGAGTGAGCCTGCCTGTTTCGTTGTCAAAGTATCGCTAATACGATTACCTTTTGTCAGGTCAGCAAGTTTGCGCACACAATCATCGGGACTGTCATGTTCGCGTTCGCTTGGCTGCAGCCTTTCCTAGGAGTCGCTCACCACTACATCTACAAACGCACGAGCAAGCGTACTCTGGTCTCGGCGATTCACGTCTATTTTGGCCGATTGTTGATTATTCTGGGCATGATCAATGGCGGAATCGGTCTTGCACTGGCTCAGCAGAGCACGAGGGCCGAGAACATCATCTATGGGACGCTTGTCGGGGTCATATGGGTCGTGTATACGCTGATGAGCCTGGGCTACGAAGTCAAGCGGGACAATAGAGCGCGTTGGGCTCTGCAGAAGGTTAGCAGTGCTCGAAGCAGTGGAAGTACGGGCAGCTGTGAACATGTTAGAGGTTCTGTAGGCAAGTTGGAGATGTCGTAGGAGCAGGTTCGATTTCATTGCGTCCGTTCCGCACATTGTCATCGCTGCCCACAACAATAATAGCTGCCTATTAATGATCTGCCGTGTGACTCCTTCAAGTATCTGCATGCAGAGGCCTCCAGTCTCCACGTAGGAGGAGACGTGTTTTCATGAACCGGCATTTAACATGGCTCTGAAGCAGTCCGGGGATAGGTTCGCTGTCGTGGGTGCTTAATCACATCAATGATGTGAGATGTCTCGATGTCGTTGTTGTCCTCTACGAGAAGTCTCCTCGGCTGCCAAACCGTCCCACACATTCTCACTATATATATCCTCCCGCACAAAACCTCCGGCACTCCAAACCAACCTCTCTCAGCCGGCGAGCGGCGAGCTCCACCACCACCACACAAAGATCCGAAGCAAATCTAGAGTAATCCACCCAGCAAGCACAAGCACCCTAGCAGGTCCCGCCTTTTCCCACCTTCTCCTGCTGCTGTACTTCTATGGAAATCCTCCACCACGTGGCCGGTCTCTACCACTCTTTCAGCCACATCAAGCACACGCTCGGCACAGCACACGACGAAATGGCGACCTCAAGTTTCGAGCGAGCAACGGAAACGGCCGACTTTCTGCGTCTCAAGCTGCCAGAACAGCTGGCTCGGCCGCGGGTCGCGATTGTCTGTGGCAGCGGACTGGGAGGGCTGGCGAAGACGGTGAATCCAGGGACGGAGGAGTGGCACTACAAGGACGTGCCAAACTTTCCGCTGAGTACAGGTAAGTCTAGTCCAACGACGACAACAGATGAAGAAAGTATGAGAATGAGAGAATGAGGATGTGAGTTTGTGTTAACACATAATTTGTGCAGTGCCCGGCCATGAAGGCAAGCTTGTCTTTGGCACTATGGGCTCCCAGGGCAGTGAGGTGTCTGTTGTACTTTTCGTTGGAAGAGCGCAGTCAGTAGCGACCCTATATAGCCCCGTCACATCAGGACTCCCGCTCATTTTGGTCTTAGTTTCTACGAAGGCCACTCCATGGAGGATGCGTCCTTTGCCACTCGAGTATGCAAAGTACTCGGCGTCGAGACCATCATCCTCACAAACGCTGCAGGCGGACTGAACCCCGAGTACAGCGTTGGCGATCTTGTGTTGCTGAATGACCATCTCAATTTGGCTGGGCTCGTGGGCTTCCACCCGCTTCGCGGAGCCAATGAGGAACAATTTGGCGTCCGCTTTCCACCCCTCAGCGACGCGTACGACATTCATCTGCGGCAGCTTGCCCACAGAAGCTGGACCTCGCTGCGACAGGAAAGCCCAAGCCAGCGTAGAATGCATGAGGGCGTGTATGCTTTCGTGGCCGGACCGACGTACGAGACTCGTGCAGAATGCAGAATGCTGCGTAACCTGGGGGCCGATGTGGTGGGCATGTCCACGGTACCAGAAATCGTCACCGCAAGGCACTCGGGCATGAGAGTGCTTGCATTCAGCCTGGTGACGAACAAGAGTGTACTCGAGCCGACAATGCGTGCAGACCACCCAGAGCTGCAAGGATTGAGCAGAGAAGAGCTGGATCGCCAGCTTGGTCAGGGTGCGGCGAACCACGAGGAAGTGCTCGAGGCTGGTCGGGACGCGGCACTCGATATGCAGAGCCTGGTGCTGCGCATCGTGACGCAGCTGTAAATCTCAAGCGTGTAGCACGGCATCTAAGGGAGGTAGAGCGTTGCGTGAAGCATACACGGTAGCCTTCAACCAGAGCCCTTCTTGACGCCGCCACTGCGCTTCTCCTGCAGAGCTTTATAGAACGCCTTCTTGCCGCTGGTCTTCTTGTCCTGTATCTGCCCGTACTTGTTCTTGAAGCGGCCAGTCTCGTGTTCGCCGGCAAGGACCTCCTCCGCAAAGGTCCTCTTGCGCTTCTTGTTGTCGATGCGAGCACTGAAGAATTCTGTTGCACCCTCCTTGATCGTGCCGACCTGGCTGTACTCTGGTGCCTTCATCTTTCCATTGTCCTTTTTGTAGTGACGGTGAGGATCGAGCACATTTCGCATTTTGATGAGCTGCAGATCGCGCTTGAGCTCGGCGGTCAGCTCGGTCTTGGGCAGGTTGTACCAGTCGCTGCCAGCAGTCGCCTTCTTCTTCTGTCCAGCGATCAGTAAATGCACCATGCGGGTCAAAGCAGAAGCTGTGGGGTAATGTGTAAAGGCTCAGAGTAACTATGATAAAAGATGCTCTCAGTAGTGCAGAAGGACAACCAAGACGGCGCCCGGACTCTGCTCAAGAAAAGAGTTTGGGATTATTTTCCTCATTGCCGTGAAAATAGGAAAGCTGTAGCTGACACGTACCTCTTCTGCTGCCTTTCTCACCACGACCGGGTCCTCGACCTTCCTGATCTGCTGTCTGCGGTATTTCTCCTCGACCAGTCGAGACGAGTCGACGGTGGCTACATGGCCGCTGACCGAAACGTACGGTTTTGGCAGATCGCCAGTCTCCAGCTTCGGGAAAGTCATGCCTTTGGATTCGTTCTGCGTCGTTAGCTGCATGTCTGTCGCTTGTGCCTGCAAACGTGCGGTGGCGGCAGCGAGCTCTTGCTCAATCTGCTCGTCCGTCAGGTCATCATCGGGACCTGTGGTAGCCTTTGCAGGCTGCAGCGTAGCAGTGGCCATGGTTGCAGCTCTTGCGCCAACACTACATTCGATTGTGTGCGTGAAGCAGAAGTTGTCAGGAAGAGCCGCTGGAAAAATAGCATTAGCTCCATGCCAAGCCCGGGACGGTTCCGAGCCGGCACTAGTCCCCATCAGTTACTCTACACTTGGTGTGAAGTGCCACCACATACATCTCGCTCAATATCGCTACTGAGGCCGCACTTCATGCACCACTGGAGTGGACAGGGCCGGTCCGCTGCCCTCAACGCGCCCCTTATAAGACTCAGCGTCAGCGAGCCCCGGTTCAGCGCACTCTTCATTTCGAACAAGCTTGACGCTGGGTCGTGTTCATCACTCCTGATTATGCGAGCGAATCAACTTCTGCGCCGCCAGGAGAAACGAAATCTTACAAACGAATACCGAAGGGATGGAGCAGCCAACACAGTTCACGTTCACGCTCGAAGCCGGGGTGTACTCCGTGGTCAAGCGAACCGCATGGTTGCTTCACCGCGCTCAGTTCACCACGTGCCACGGGTCCAAGACTCCAAAAGCGTCCTGAGATTCCTGTCAGCATCGACTCTTGCTGGAAGCTCTTGTACAGAAGATACAGCAGCGTGTGAATCGTTGCTATTTCTTACGACAGAACATTGGCTCTGCCTCCTCCTCTGCTGTTTAGAGCATTGGATACCACAAGTCATTGCCCGATGGTCCTTGCTCAAAGTGTAGCTCTGCACTGTTGGAAGCGAGATTGTGCAACGTCCGGGTTGGCCTGCGAAGCTGATCGGGATTTGGGTTGACATTCACAAGCTGTTCCTTGAAAAGTTACTGATCTTGGCAGGCACGACACCAGGAAGTGGCAGGAACTGCTCCTCCCAACACTTGTGTGAGGAGTCAACCAATTTCCGACATCGAAGTGCGTTGTCATTCCGCTATCATCCTCAGGGGATTGTGCAAGAAAAGCCCTACATGAAGCCTGCAAACCTGAACCGGAAGACGGAACACAAAGGCTGCGAAATGGAGCCTCAGTAATCGATCGTGACGACAATTGTGATTCTGCAGTTCCCTTGCTGCATTCATCATACTCTATAGGCAACACGGATCACTGCTCCGGTTCATCAGCCCGTCCAGAGCATTTCACTTCATTCGCGCCGGCCTTGATTTGAGCATCTTCACACATTCGTTCTCCACAGCTTTCTGGCCTCGTAGTCATAATGCGCATTCACATACTAATCGACCTTGCACTCTTGGTGTCAGCACTGGCAATTCCAGCACAGCAGCACAAGTACGAGGATACGGGTTCGATTGAGGGCGACACACACAGTCACACGCACACAAAACACAAGAGACAATACATCACCGATCCAAACCAGAATGGCGTATACGAATACATTGTTATTGGCGCTGGAGCAGGAGGCGGACCACTCGCATGTCAACTCGCTCGTGCTGGCTTCAGCACCCTTCTCCTTGATGCCGGCACCGACACAAGTGGTTATCTGGACACACAGATTCCTTCGTTTCACCCGCGAGCTTCTGAGCTACCACGACAAGCATTGGTATGGAAAGAACTTTCGATAAAGATAGTCACCAGATGCTGACACTACAACGTGTAGAATTACTGGGTGGAACGCTACGCCGATCCGGAGCAACAGCTTCGCGACTACAAGATGACCTACTTGATACCGGATGACCCGATATACGGCGGCGCGGAATACACTGGTGAACGACCGCCTTCCGCTGGCTGGACGTATCTACTGGCAGGCAAACGTTACTATGTTGGACCCAATCCTCCAAAGAATGCCGTTCGTCTCGGCCTAATCTATACTCGTGGCCAAGCGATTGGAGGCTGCACTCAGATGTCCGCATTGGCAATGGTCACGCCCCACGACCAAGATTGGATCAACATAGGACTCGCGACCGGAAATGTATCGGGATGGACGCCAGAGGTCATGAGAAGTTACTTTGTCAAGATCGAAAAATGTCGATATCTGATCAACAGTGTGGTCGGACATGGTTTCGATGGCTGGCTCAACACCAATGTCACACGTGAGTAGACAGAAGGAGAGTGCATACTCATTGACGGCATCTTTGCTAATGCTCTATTGCAGCGTTGACACTCGTCCTTCGAGACCTCAAGCTCCTCAGTTTGATCATCGCAACAGGCACGGCGATCGGAAAGGTTAGCGTAGCATGTTTCTGTGTTGTGACCAGCTCTGACCACATGGTATAGGCTGCGGGATTTCTCGGAGAGACTCTCGCAACGTTGACGGGACTCACGCACATTTTTGCCGCCGATCTGAACGCACCCGGTCCAGAGAGAGATTACGACACGGACGTCTGGCAGGTACCTGCTGGAATCAACCCGACTACAGGCACGCGAAGTGGTGAGTGAGCATCGATGTTTTGTGAGGCCAGGACTTGACAGCTCTCAGGCATCGTGGACTATATCCATCAAACCGTGCAGGAAGGTTACCCTCTGACCGTTCAGACTGACACTGTTGTGACCAAGATTCTCATCGACAACAGTGGATACCGACCACGCGCGTACGGAGTACAGTATGTATATGGCGAGAATCTGTTCTACGCCTCGCCGTTGTCAACGGGCTATCAAGGCGTGCCGGGTTACGCTTTTGCCAGGCGAGATGTCATCTCTTCGGCCGGCACGTTCGAAACTCCGAGTGAGTGTGAACCAAAATTCCAACGCACAAAAGTTCTCTACTGATTCCTACAGAGGTGCTGAAGCTGAGCGGCATCGGACCTGCGGAAGAATTACAACGCTGGGGGATACCGGTTATAGTGGACCTCCCTGGAGTTGGAGCGGGCCTACAAGACAGATACGAAATCGGCTCCATGGGAGTTGCGACTACGCCCTTCTCAGCTTTTGAAGATTGCACGTATGCCTTCTCATTCCCGGACCCTTGCTTGGACGAGTTCCAGAGCCACGACACAGAAGTGAGCAGATCTACCATGTCAAAGTGTGGCTCGTCCCTAACATTCTTGCAGGTTGGACGCGGCCGCTACGCGAGCAACGGACTTGTAGGTCGCTTCGATTATCTATCACTCACAGGAGCAAGTACTAACGCTCCACTAGGCACTCGGCACAACATTCAGCTCATCAGTCAACGATGACTTGATTCCAGACATCTTCATCGTCGCCGTTCCCGCTTGGTTCACAGGCTACTATCCTGGATACGCGCGCGCTGCAATTCTCGATGCGATTCACTGGACCTTTGTGGTCCTGAAGATGAAGACCCGCAGCAATGTAGGCTACGTGATCCTCCGCTCTCTCGACCCGCTTGATCAGCCTGAAATCAACTTTATGAACTTTGCCATTGACGGCGATAAGGACGTCCAGGCCGTGGCAGAAGGCGTCCAGCGTGCACGGGACATTTACGACAGCGTGATCCCGCTCGATGGCACTCTTGTAGAAGAAGTCCCAGGACCTGACTATCCTTTCGGGTAAGTCGAAGAAGCCTTCTTCCCTCGTGCAACGCCGCAACAGACACTAATCGGAACATTCACAGAGAGCCCCTCAACCAATTCATCAGAAACAACGCCTGGGGCCACCACGCCTGCGGAACCTGCAAAATTGGCAGCTACGCCGACCCGTACGCATGCGTCGACGACGCCTTCCGCGTCTTTGGCATTGACGGACTACGCGTGGTCGACATGTCCGTCTGGAACAAGATTCCAGCCTACTACCCTACCGTTCCAATGTACATGATGAGCGTGCGTGCGGCCGATGTCATCCTAGGCCAGCCGGCTGAAATGCTTGGACTCAGTTACCTCAACGGCCTTCCTTTAGGTGGCGCGTTGGGAACGCTGGGTGATGCAGCTATCGGTACTGTGCTAGGAGCAGTAACAGATGACGTTGGACCGAAGGGTCTACTCGGCCAGGCCGGTGGGCTGCTTGGCAATACGCCTCTATTCGTGAGTTCTCGATCGTTGCCCGGAGACGCGTAGACTGTGCCATCCATGTACTGACTTTTCGATTCGCAGGAAGGTAACAAGCTTAAGCGCTGGGTCGACAAGGCGTCTGCGATGTTCAAGAGGTCTTGAGGGCTGGTGCGGGTGCCGAAAAGTATGCGAGAGGACACCTGCTCGCAGTAAGCTTGCCCAGGGACTGATGTCCATCATACATAGATTTTAGTTCTTCCCTTCACAGTGACAAAATGATCTAGTCTTCTTGATTCGATGCGAGAAAAGGCGTGAGCCTGTTGATAGATCTGGTACAATGATCGCTGCTGTACACCCGAAAACGCCGTCCAGCACACCTAGTGCCTGGGAACCCAAGAAGGCCAATCACGACCCTGACCGTCGTCCTGCTGTGCTGTGACCCGTCCCTAGGCCATATCCAGGATCTCCAGCGCTCTTCTTTGATCCCGACTAGACAAAAAGGCTGCCTTGGTAGCCTGTGCAAATGGTAGCCAGATCTTCGGTATAGTCAGGGGCTATGTCAATTCCAGCCTCTGCGTAAGAAGCCCCCGCGATAGCAGAGCTATCTTCTAGGAGACCGAGCAAGCCATATACTTTGTCCTGAGGAAGAGTAATCTCAATATCGATGCTCAGGATCAAGAGATCTGTCAGATCCACGCCAATGTCTCGAGAACTTGAGAGACGCCCCAAGCGAGCAGCGTTATCAATTCCTGAGGACAGGCTATTCCAAAGCAGCAAGTGATTCGTGAACCACTGCGCTGCAAGACTAATGTCTTCCCACGGTCGGTGGTGCACCCCTTGATGTACCTGCGATGAAGTAGCCAGCATGACTTCCTGCACGACCCAAACACGGGAGAACCAGGCAAGAGAGAAGAATCTGCGAGGAGCGTTCCCGTCAAGTTGAGATGCTGTCTTCGTCCACCCGTCAGGGTCTGATAGAGGATCGAATCGCGAATCGCCCTGTGTTTCCATGAGAGCCCTGCTCAACGGGCCTCGATGCTCGCAAAACGTCCGACAGTGCGCGACTAGTATGTCCATAAAAGCGAAGGCAGCTTCAGCGTGACCATCGTCCTCTCCGAGTCACACGAGGACTCGAGAGGCTGTCCGATACACATGCCGCATGATAGCGACCTGGTGCCCCCTCTCGGCCAAATCCTTTTGATTGATGCAAAGAGCATCGAGTCAGACCGTGCGGTGTCTTTGCTCGAAGCAGAGTCGCTGAGCACCACCTCTGCGGACTCTGGGACATTCAAGACCTGCTTGTCGAGGATGACATGCTCGTTCGCTGACATCGCCCCATGTCCAAGACATCACTTCGTAGATCGGATTCACATAGTCCAGCTTGCCTCCTAATCTACTGCTTACTGTTTCTTCCTGTGCTACGGCAAAGTGCTCGTCGCCTTCTTCTCGTGGACGTGCATCAAGCAGCGAGGCAACCTGCAGGCGACATTGGACTTTTCCTTCCTGATCCAATTCATCCTCGATGTGCAAGACTCTGGTTTCCCTCTTCGAGGCGTCAGGTGGCTGGTAGATGCTGGTAGTCTCGGAGTTCTCCATGGCGGTTTGATCTTTGCTGATGCTGAGAGCAAGTCGCAAGAAACGAACAGGGACGGGTGTTCAGTGTAGGTCGCAACTACGAAAAGAGGTCAGAAGAAGTCAAAGCGGACTGAGCTGAGCTAAGCAAGCAGGTGCATTATGCATGCAACTACTGCGCCATGGCCGCCCGCAAAGAACGACACTGTTCGCGTAAGTCAGGCAGCTGTTCCTTCATGCTACTACACACCATGGTATCTCAATGCTACTCTTCCAGCCCCACGATCCAAATGTGCCCAAACGCCAATCTGCGCAAAAGCTCATGTGCGGTGTTCAAGCAATATATCCTCCGGCCATTGTCCAAAACACGCTTTTCGCTCGAACGCCCAAAAGCAGCACATCACAGCAATCTCGCACTCTCTCTGCCATTATGATCGTCCGATCTCGACGAAGCAATGTCCCATCCTGTCCTTTCACCGCCATCGAATCGCTGGAAATGATGGCCGTCCAGAACCGAATCACTGGCAACGCTCTCCTCATTCACCGCGCCCACACATACCTACTGTTGCGGGTGGTGCTTGCCATTCGTCTCCGGTGCGTTTCCATCCTTGCCCTGGCCGCCCAGATATCTCTCCATGAACTGCACGTAGTCGTACTTTGGCAAGTCCCGGTCCTCCTTAAGGTCCGGTCCATTGTGCAACGGCATGCTATCCATCAATTCCTTGACAACCTCTTCGGGGATCAGACTGTGCGTCAGATCCAGTTCTGTGACATAGGGCTTCCCGTCTGCAACTTCTCGGAAAGACTCAAAGACTTGTTCTGCCGTATTCTGATCTTCTGTGACATCGACCATGAAGCGGATGAACTGCTCGAAACTGACGTTGCCGCCTCGCCCGGCGACTTCGAGGAAGCGTTCGTGCATCTCCGTTTCATCGTACACCAGGCCGAGCGAGGCAAGAGCGGCAGAGAACTCGAGCTCCTGAAGGTTGTTGGAAAGATCGCGATCAAAGTGGCGAAACACTGATTCAAACTCCTCGAGCTGAATTGGCGTGAGATTCGTCATGTTTCTCGCGACCATCTGGTTGTCAAGGAATGCCAGCTTCTTCTGCACGGAGCTCCGCACCAGACTGAGCTCGTAGGCTAATTCGTCGTACGTGTATGTCGTAAAGTCGTTTTCTTCGATGTTTGCTTCCACGCACTGGTTGTCCAGGCTTGCGATGATGTCAAGATACTGGTCCAGGGGTGGTAGGTTCCTCGATATCTGCGACGTATGTTCGAGCTGGTCCTCGACATCACCTTCCAAGCCGGATATGCTGGCGCTGATCGTTTTGAGCGCCAGAGCAAAGTCGTTAGCTTTGTCTGCAAAGGAGCGGCGAAGGTTGTTTTTGATGTCTCGGATCGTGTTGTTGATGACCTGCGATCGTGCTCGCTCCGCCTCCATGAGCACACCCCATGCAGTGTCCAGTGCTTCCAGACTCAGCTCTGCAGGTGGTTGGTACGGCCGCAGCCGGTATGTGTTGAGCTTCGTCTTGATGTTGCCCAACATGCCCGCCAGCTCGCTCTTCTCAGCCACCCACTCGCGCTTGCCTTTCTGCTTGTACGATGTGAAGTGCTGGCTCTGCCCTTTCGCGTCCGCATATGTGCCATCAAATTCTGCCTTTTCCCACTCTTCCCCTTGCTTCGCGATGGCAGCCAACAGTGCTCGCATCCTCCGCTCGTAGTTGTTTTGCATCTCCCACGCGCCCTGCATGTTGCTCACAAACTTCTCCACTCTCCTCCCGGCATTCTCGACCTTTTCCATTTGTGAGAACGCGTGGAACCAGTAGGCAATGTAAGTCATCAGCGACCTCTCATCGGGCTTTGCGACATCTGCGACGTCCTCCACATCCAACAGCTCCGGGATGCCAATCTCCTTGCTCGCAATATCGAATGCCAGCTTCATATTGCCCTTGTGATCGCTCTTGTCCAACTGGTCGTAGTCAATCAGATCCGGCCGATGGATGTCCAACAGCGCACAAAACGCCAGGCCATCATTCCAACTGCTCGAAAAGTCCCGCACTTCCACCTCATCATAGCACGCCGTCTTCCTCTGACACCACAGCAGCAAGCCCTCCCTCGCGCTCAAGCCCTGGTCGTTGATGTCGCTGATGGTGAAGCGCAAGATCAACGTCCAGATCAGACCGAGAATGATCTTCCGGTTACCGTCCACCACATCCTCGGCGCCAATGTTCGTTAGCTGGATCTTCCTCGACTTGATAAAGTCCAGCGCAATGTTGACATTCTCGAAGCGCTGGACGCGCAGTTTTGGGCGTGCAGCATAGCGGCCCAGAGACTCCTGCGACAAAATCTCGAGGAGATGGATCAGAATGACGCCGTCGCTGAGGTCACTGACCAGGTTGTCGAGGTGCAAGGCGCGAGCTTTGAGTTTGTTGTTGAGCCTGTTCGCGTCAGTATATCGCTGGGTAGTTGAATACGCTGTGTGTCTCAGCAGGCGCAGACTGACCATTTTCCAAACGTCTTTTCCTGGACCTTGACCCTAACGTCAGATGACTGTCAGCATCGATTCGCGAGGGGAGGTGCCTCGTATTGTTGTCTCACCAAGATTGCTCCAGCACAGCCATTTCACCCGGCAACACTGAGCATAGCGGCCAACAGCAGAAGAAGAAGGCGCAGAAGGGGCAGCGTGTCGTGTCGTGAACACGGTATGGATAGTAGTGTGTCGGTCGTGGTGAAGATGATGTCGTTTGTTTGTTGCAGGAGAGACCCTTTCTCATCAGCCGACCCACAGCTGAGTCTGAATACCACCACGCCCCCGCTTGCCAGCTCGGCTTCCCCTAAAGTAGCTACAACGTGTATAACGGCGAAGACCGCTCAGAAAGTGCACAAGAGCTCACGGTATGGAACATGTTCGAAGCGTGGAGACAGGGCAGCGTGGCGTCGAATACAACACACTGGAGCAACATGTAGCAATGTCATCACAGCTACTAATGCACACAAGAGCCTGCCTCTGCGGGACATCTCGAAAAGCCTCCACACATGAAGAAGACCAGCACCATAAACCCCGCGGGCGCCGTCGCTCACACAAGACACAACTTTTGCTGCGTTCCGCTCTCCTCAGCATTCCATCTCATTTCAATCGTATGGCGGAACCATTTCCTTTCCACATCGCATAAAATCATCACAAATATTCTTCTCCTTCTCACCGGATCAATCCTGTTCAGATCCAGCCTCCGTCCTGCTCGTCTCCAGGTAAGCTCTGCACGGCCATGCGGCTGGGCGTGCTCGATCGAGTTCTCTGCACAACCCTTCCACTCTGGAAGAGCAAAGCGCGGTCGCCAGGCGTTTCTGGCCTCCTCATGAGAACGAAATCACTAGTCGCGCGCTCAGCTTGGGCGGGCCGTTCTTCGAGACCGGCAAATAGCTTGTGCTCGTCTCTGCCGTCGGGGCTGTGAGGCACGCTCTCCAAGGTACGAAACGAAGCGCTCGCCACACTCTTTCTCACGCTCGACCGTTTCCTGCTGTTGTGACTATGCAGGAGATCCGGGAGACTGGATGTCGATGCTGAAGACCAGCGTGTAGAGTCGGACGCCGATGTCGTTTGCAAAGAACGTCCCGACGACTCAAACGAGCCGTACGACGAGCTCTTCCGGTGCCGCCGGCCTCCCGGACGAGTCGACTCGGGATCACTCAGATATTCTGGTATGCTAGCGTCAAAGGCCGAAAAGTATGTCTGCGCAACATCGGGTGACTTGGGCTCTGGGTCAACACCGTCCGCGGTTAGGCTGAAAGTGGGAGGGGAGCTCACTTCGGAGTTCGCAACCTCGACTGTAAGAGGTGGAGTCTTGATCAGCTTGTCCGTCGACGCATTCCTCGCAGCAAGGAAGCCGCGATGCCCCACAGACGGACCACGCTTGTGGTTGAACGGCTGGCCATCATCATTCAGTGGCGAGATGCCGGCAGTGCTCGAGGTCGATTGGTGCTTGTTCTCGCTCCCCAGTGCAGAAGGTTCATTGATCCACGCCGATAGTCTCACTCCACCACTACCATTGCTGTCCGGCGTCTCGTCTTCCGGGCTTGGCAAAGGTCCATCGTCCTTCGCAGGAGGCATGTACGGCGCATACTTTTCCCAGTCAAAGTCGCACGTCGCCTCTGCTTCCTGCTCAAACGCGAAGTCGATATCATCTTCCCAGTCGAGTCCTACAGGAATGTCCGAGAACGCTCTCGTGGAGGTGCTTTGCACAGTCGGCGCGGCAGATTTGCTCGATCGCTTGCTCTTCTGCGATGCAATACTCGCGGGATAGCCAGCTACCATGCCAGGTGGTGCAGGGAGGAGCTGCCCGATACTTTGCCGACTGGATGCAAGCGACGTTTTCGAAGGTTTCTTGCCGACTACAGCTGCGAGAACTGTTGGAGGGACCGGTGGCAGGGGTTGCTTTTCGCGAAAACTTTGTCCCATGGGCTTTGCGCACGCCGAAAGCGTGGGCCGACTTTCGGACGGCGGAGATTCTGTGCTCGGAGAACTGCGCTCGATCGAGTCGTTCGAACAGACGTGTGGGATGGTATGCGATGCGCTGCTCGCTAGAGGTGCATTGAGTGCGGGAGAGGAGGTCGAGCGACGTGGTGATCGTCCAGGTGAGCGTAGAGTCGGCCGCTCGTTGAAATGTTGGTCGACATCGAACTTGGTTTCAGAGGTCTCGTCAAAGGTCGTCTCGTCGACGCTGGGGCTGCAGCGATGCCGTGAAGGGATTGCCGGTGGAAGTGGCGGAAGTGCCTTGGGCGTTCCGATGCGCGAATGTCGGACTTGATCTGCTGGAATGCCTTGCAACATATGACCTTGCGCATCGAAATCGAGCAGCTTATTGGCCAATGCCCTCTCGTCCACAGTCTCGAGTCTCGTGGGCAGGTTCTTCCGTCCGGTATGCCCAACATGGTGAAAGTTGAACGGCGATGAGATCGATGTCTTCTTTCGGTGATGGTAGACTATTAATCAATTAGCTCGCCGAATGCGGCACAACTCGTCGTGCGATGATCTTACAGTCGTCCTCGGTCCTGAAATCTTGTGCGCCTGCGTTGCCCTTGACTTCAGACGGAGGTACCTCTTCCTGGAGCGGCGAGGTGAATGGGATCAAGCCAATATTCGGTGCCCTCGAGTCGAGTTGGTGACTGTGCCGCGAACGTTTAGTGATGGGCCGAGACATTCCTGCCATCTTCTTTCCGCCAAAAATTGAATTGCGAATGCTCCCCAGCTGGTCTGCAGTCTTTCTCCGTCCATGCTCGTGCCCAGCGGTCATCGGTCGTCGCAGCTGCGGTTCGAGAGTTGTGCTTGGTGCATTGGATTCGCCGTTGGGGTCCGCCATCGTCGCTTGTGGGGCCGGAGTTGGCTGCTGTGGTTGCTGCTTGCGCGATGCAGCGTCTGAACTGGAACGTCCAAAGAATGATAATCGCTTCCGTCGCGTGGTGTCCATCGGTGCTGGCTGCTCCGGTTCGCCATCTGCCCATGGCCGAGCCGGCGGTGGTCCTTCAGGCTCTACAGCAGCCATGTTGATGATGTTGTCGAATGAACGATAGTGGTTCGGATCCGTCAGACTGTTGGAGGCCGTTTCATGAGGCATTGATGTCATCGTCACCGCTCGCAGCAGCGAGCATCCTTTGGGCGTCGAGAGTCGCGGGCACTAACAGCTGTGCTGCCGAAGGTTTGACTGTGCAGGATGCTTAAGGCGTGCGCTGATCCGTCCGATGATGCTGTGGACTGGGTTTGAAACAGCTATTTGAGAGCGCCAGATGGGGAGAGATTCAGAGTCGGGGCCAGAAACAGGGCGTCTTTGGTTTGAGATGTAATGTGTATTGTTGTTGAAGAGCCAGAAAGAAAGACAGAAACAGGAAGCTAGAATACTACTAATTGCGACTTGACTTTGCGACTCATCTCACGCCGACGAGAAAACTGTACGACGTGCTTTCGTGTGCCGTGCGACCAGGATCATGGGCGGCCATTCGCTCGTCGTGCTGGCTGCAGCGGTCTACCTTGCCGCGGCGCAGGAACGCTTGCGGAGACTGCGTGAGAGAAGGTGGATCGCTGGAAAGGCTGCTGCTGCTGCCCAGCACCATGCAATTTGGCCAGTGTCAGAGGCAGCGCCGCAGCGTCTCGTGGCGCCACCCGTGTCATGCACCGGCACGTCTCCTTTTGCGGTCCGCCATGGTGGCCCGGAGGGGCGTGACAGCCTGCCATCACCAGCGCCGACTGGACTTGTTGTTGCTGTTGTGATGATGATGATGTCCGGACCTGTTGGCGAGAACAGCGTCGACGTGCACCAGTTCATAGAACCACAGCACGTGTGGAGCGTGTAGAATACTGTACGGTGCATCTGAAGACTTGCAGCGGAAACTCGCCGGACAGGACGTGGCCAGCATGGGATGATCCTGGTTCGGGAGGCAGAGCACGGCTTCCAACTCCCGCCAGCCATCTCATCATCATCATCATCTCCATCTGCGCCGACAAGCGGGCGTGCTAGGAAGAGGGCACTGTAGCAGCGGGTCGGTATTCGCTGTTCCTGTTCTCGTGAATCCGATACATTGCTGTTTCCGGCGACAGCAATAATAGCGACCCATCTCACGTGGCAGCAGTTGCAATGTAGTACCAACACCAGCGACAATAACAATAACGATAAGGCGCGCCTAAGTGCCCAGCGGCGCGGAGACATTGATGAGACGGCCTGCTGAGAACGGCACCGCTTTGTGCACATGGCGATCGTGCATGCCTCCCTTTCCGCTCAGTAGTGCGACGCGGCGGGTGGAAGAGAACGGGGGCCAGGATTGTTGTCACGTCTGTAGTTCTATTCTGCTGCACTCGGCAGCAGGCCTACAGCACGACTAGGCAAGCTGGGCGCGATGGCCTCCGCCTCGGCCATGACACTGACCACCAACACGTCGCCCAGCTGCGATGAAGACAATAATGTCCCTCGCTGGGATGACCTCCTCACTGAGATCAGCAAGGTGGAACACATCTCCACCACGACGACGACGAACGAGAACAGCCGTGGTGTTCTCGGGGAAGAAGGCCACAGAAGTGCGTAGAAGCGCCGATGGGAGTTCCGCCAGCACGGGTTCAGCCGGCTGTCTGTCACAGACTCACAGCAGAATGCGAGACACTGGCGGGCTCACCAGCCAGGATGTGGAAGTCCCTCAGATCGCCCAGTTCGGCCAGGCACTACTGTTCTCCTGGGCGACACAGCATGGCATTGGTTTCCACAGATGCCAGCCCCAGCATCCGAATGTCCCCTCAATCCGAATTTCCCCTCAAGCCACGGGCATTCTGGACATGTTTTGGGACGCCAGCTGCAGTAGTACGAGTCTGTGCCATGCGTGCAAGTAAAGCCCGGACGCTCGCATAATAGGGTGGATGTTCACAATGCCATGCCCACGAGACCAGCAGTGCAGCGCCTACCTACAGCTTTTGCAGGCTTCACATGCACCGTAGATGGGCTCCGCACTTCCGCTGGAGGTTTGATCGCCGCTCCCCAAACCGCCAGCACTTGTCCGTCTCACATCATCATGCCAGGTTCAGTATGCGGTTGAGGCGCAGAGCTTTTCTGAACCTCATGTCCTCAACCAGGTATCGACTTCCTCTCCACTTATAAGCTTGCTCAGTACTGTATGTAGTCTAGGCCTGCTCCATAAGGATAATGATGTGTCGTTATGATCCGCAACGCGATGTGATGGGTCCCGCTGCGCAGATTTGGATGTCTTCAGATTCAGATTTCAGCCGGAGCAGACACCACGACGCTTCGGGTTCGTGGTTGCACATACAAATGCTGACAAAACAATACCCGCAGCCGCGAGCACAACATCATGTGTGCAACCCTCCTGACCGCGCGAGAGACTTTTCTAAGAACAAAAATCGAACCCCCATGTGGAAACGTTCGAAATGCCCCTTGCTTGCAGCCTGCTGTGCGATACTGCGGCAGCATTTGTCACATTGCAGTAGTCGAATGCAGTCGCCGAGCACATACGCACATTGGCTGTCATTTGGCCCCAAGTGCCCGGTCGGTGTCCTATGGTCTGACAGATTCTACCCATCAGTATCCCGCCTTAAGCTACGCTGGCAGATTTTCATTCCCATCAGTCCTCAACGAGATGTGGTCCGCACCACGTTCAGTCTTGCCTATTCTGACATGTGCAAAATCAATCTAAGTTCAGACAACCAGGCTGTCCTTCGACTTGTCCTGTGGCCGAAACAAGCATTCAGAGGATGTTTCGGAACGCTCGAGACACACAAGTCCAACCGGCATGATCCCCAACGTCTTGCAACTCTAACAACACCCTGCCACAGCCCTCGATACCTGTAAACCGAAAAGACTGGGAAAGTCTGCCCGATCAACTCTCCAGACTCGCCATGAAACTCGGAAGCACACCAGATGTTGCACGTCAAGACAATACCTCTGAGCCCAAGGCAAAGTCTGCAGCACCACCCAAACCGTGCTGCCACATACATGATGATGAGACCTGCCATGTTGCCAACATGCCACATCTCTCAGAGTGCACCGGACCAGCGCAAAGGCGGCTGAGTCGCTAAAAATAACACATCTACAGTAAATCGTTCACGACCTCCTGCTCACCAAACAGGGCAACCGCACGACCATACAAGGAGAATCGCTGCAAGGCTGCATACAGCACATATTAGCGAGAGGACGAAAGGGGTTATCCTGGTTATCCTCAGGCTAACTTGCTACAGCCAGCGACCTGCCTACAGTACACAGGTGGCAGCTTATTACTCCTCTTGAGAAGCCTTTCCAGGTAGTTCTAGGATAGCCCCTTCCGCTATCTCGCTAAACTGTGCTGTATGATGAATCACGTTCAGCGACCCGCGATATCGGAGGGACTTGCGATGCAACAACAACCAAAACGCTCTTTTTCACGGCTTCCAATCAAGTCCATTTCCGCTGCTCCTCTTAACCATGCGGCTCCGCATCACATCACCCTGTCAGCAAGAGCGTCGTGTACTGTACTTGGCGATACTCATGCTGTGCTCTACGTACGCTCTACGGTATGTCCATGATGAGGTTATCGTCTTGGTAGAATACTGCCTCTGGACTATAGCCCAACCATAAAGACGAAGCCGTTTGACCTAGGTGATCTGTCTCACAAAAGTACAACGCTTCCACACGAGAATAGCTAGCAAGCAAGCAAGCAAGCAAGCAATAATAATAAACTCGAGCGCCCTACCCACGTCCGCCTCACCTCATCCCTCACTTCATCTCACATCACATACCCTCCGACCTTTTATTCCTCTTCATATAAACTAATTCATCCGGCGTTCGAAAATTGTTCCGTTTATCTTAATCTATTCCTTTAGCCGTAAACCTTATCTACCACTCCACCCTTCACAGACCAGACAATGAGTTGACAACAACAACAACAACAACAACAACAAGTCTTCTACGAAACAAAAACTCCCCAGCCAAGCCAAGCCAAACCAGCTGTAGAGCTACTCACGACTCACTACTGACCCGCGTCATCACCTCCCGCTCGCACAACACTACGAAAAGCCATCCGTACTTCCCGACAGTTGTTTTGTTGTTAACTTTAGTGTGGTTGGCAAGCCGTTCTCCGTCCCCGTCCCCGTCTCCGTCGCCGTTTCCCATCCTCTAACAAAACCTTCTGCGCGACACTGACACGCGCGCGTGAGACTTGTAGTAGTAGTATCTTTTCACACTCTCGATGCGAAGCCAGCGTGCCAGGAGACGCGTCTATCGAGATGACGCTGCGAAATGACGTTGATGATGAATCGAGTCGAGTCGTGGCAGATTTCATCATCATCACAGATACATACAATGCCAATGGTCTGGTCTGGTCTGCCACAAGTCGTACATGTACCTGCACGGCACCGGCAGATGCACACCACTGCTTTGTGCTCGGCCTGGATATTGAGGCCGTACTGCTTTGGCTACAGAAATCGATGAGTTGAAGGAGAGGCGATGAGCATCATGTCACATGTTCTCCGTTCTGTGCTCTGTTGTTACTAACACTGATGCTGTCATCGTTACATGCTGAAACCCTCCCTCATGTCCGTCGTGTCTCTTCTTTTCATCGGAAATAGATACTCGTCAGGTCAGATGTGTTCCGCCATCACCCGTAACTTAGTCGCAGTATCTACAATTCTCTCAGAATCTCCCCAGCCTGGCCCATTAAGAATTGTGGAACTGTAGACCAAAGCACGCCCTTAAGCACAGATTCGCCTTCATGTTCAGCCCACTGGCCAGCCTTTTTGAGCTTGCCCTTCCAGTAGCTTTGCTGTTGCGGCTCCAGCTCATCCCAATGCCTTGCATCGGTGCTTTCGTGAGCCAGGTAGGCTTCTTTGTCGGGATGGACAGCGATACTTAGGCCTTCCCCGTCGGGAAGATCGTGCACAACGACTGCGGTCGCGGCAGCGTCTTCTGGTGATGCGTGGTGTTCTGCGAGGGCATCCTTCAGATCGGACGCCGCTGTTGGTACAACAATGTCGGGGACTTTGGCCTGAGACAGGATGTCGGCGTGATGAGATGCTGCTGCGGGTTGATCGAGGATTTTGCTGGCACTGTTGGGGACAATGTTCCAGGAAGACCCAGCGGAGAAGAATGAGTAGAAGAGGAGTGATGTGACGAGACCGACGAATAGGAACAGGCCATATATAGTCAGTGTCCAAAAACGCTCATCGGTCGGGTGGCTGAGGACATATCTCGAGTCTTTGTCGTTTGGCACCAAAGGTACCAGTGGAAATGTTTCAATCACGAGTGTGTTTCCGAAGCTGACAGATGCCAATCGCGCATACTGCGGTCCAGGGTGCTGAGACTTTGGTGAAGGTAATGAGTCCCCATTCTTGCCTGTTGTGGCCCCCGAGTCGGCAGCGCGAATCGGTGAATGAAAGGGCTGCCAGCAGATCTTCGTGATGCCTTGTTTGTGAACGTCCCTAAGAGCCATGTAGCTGCGGATGGAAGAGAAGGTGTCAGTCATGGCCTGGTAGTTGACAGTCAAGACCTCGATACTGCTGTCTTGGCCGGAAATGGCCAGTGTGAATTGCTGGTTCCCGACCTTATCAGTGTCCAATGCTCCAACATCCAAACTCGTTGCCTGCTTGATGTGCCCTGGCAACGCTTTGGTTTGCATGACCAGAGCAGGACCGGTAGGATACAGATGGTACACCCGCAGCTCGGCACCACTCTTGTTCGGCTTATTGACAAGAGCAACTAGATTCTCAGAGTTGAGGAAGCGAAGAGCTTTGAACTTTGGCCGACTCCCTTTAGCCTGAAAGTTGTCGCTGGTGGCCATCTGATATGCTCGTCTGGGTCCATTGGGTCGCTTTTCCACCTTCTTCTTGTTGAAATCGTACTTGTAGGTCTGCTCCCAGATGGTGTGCTCATCACAATAGGCAAGACTGAACAGATCATCGTCGGCGATTCTCGTAATGTCCAGATCTGCTGCTTCGTGCTTGTCCAAGTCTATCCTCGCAATAACGTCCTTGTCATCTGGAATCGCGGCAGTCGCATCGAAGACAATGACCTCTGATTCTTTCGCAAATCCTGAGGCAATTGCGCCTACCCGTCTGCTTGGCGCATCTCTCTTGCCGACTGGCGACAATCGCAAAAGTCGCTGGTACGTCTCCTTCTTCGGCGCAGAGGACGATTTGAACAGCGATCTCTTCCCCAGGAGTTTGATGTCGCCCTTTTCACTGCCACTGCTCACAGTCTCATCCGTCTTCTGCTTCTTACGGGGAGGATACCGGATGTCAAATGCTCGGAAGTGCTCGTTCCTGTTCTCGTTTTGGGCAGTCGAGGATGAGTTGATGCCAGCGAGTGTGATGAGCCCGTCTTTGGTTGCGAGGTTTGCCAGAGACTGAATCGAGTCTTCCTCGCGGGACAGATCGATTTCGGCGACAGGTTCTATGGTTGCGCGGTTATTGATATCGAGAACTGACTGTGCCACGGCCTTCGTTAGCCTCTCCGCGTTGCACACTCTTCCACAGTGCAGACACGTACAATCTTGTTGGGGACACCGCTGCGACCCTCGCCGCCGCCTCCAGCAACTACCAGGTAGCCTCTATTGTAGGGATCAAAGTCGGCGGCATATACAGGATAGTCGAGCGTGTGTTTCGCGTAGGAGACGTCGGAATTGGTGAAACTAGGCATGGCTGCTGACGGGTGAGAACGCGCTCATGCAGTCGTGGGTGCAGGTCTTGAATGTATCATGCGAAAAGGTATACGAAACAAGAAACAAGGCAGGTGGTGGTGGAGGAAGAAGGGACAGCTGGTGACGAAAGCGGCTCTGACTTTCGATATAGTTTCTACAAAACACACGTCCACCGTCACATCAACTGCTCAATCTGCGCCTTGTGAGAGATCTGTTGGTTACTGCTGCCGTTCACGCACAGCGTTACGCATGTTCAAGAGTCGAGATGGCGGTTGACAGTCCAAAGCCTGCTTTGGGGTCGCACTGCAGGAGGCTGACAGAATCTGCGAAGGAAGATGTCTGATACAGGCTTCTTTCACGAACATGTTGTAGCCCACGGCACACTTTCATCCGTGCCACTGAGAACATGGACAAAGTCCCAGAATGCGGCAACCTCTACATCGGCGGTCTCGATGCCCTTGACGATCTGGATCGCCTCACTCAGGCCGGCATCACACACATACTCTCAGTGCTAGAATTCGACTACTGCGACTATCCCGAGTTTGACAAGTACGAACGGATCCTGATTCAAGCAGAAGACCACCCTTTTCAGGATCTCTCCCGACATTTTCAAGTCACAAACGACTTTACCGCCTCCGCTCTTGCCCCTGGAGCCGTGCCGTCAGAGGGAAAAGCAGTGCTTGTCCACTGCGCCATGGGACAGTCGAGATCAGCTACACTGATCTGCGCCTTCATGATGCACAGCTTGCGGATCACTGCGGACAGAGCGTTAGAATTGCTGCGTTCCTCACGGCCAATGTGTGCTCCCAACGAGGGGTTCATGGCCCAGCTATTGCAGTATGAGAAGTTCCTCGGGGTTGCAGGAACACCTGTGGTAATGTCAGAGGCCGTTGTCGAGCGCGAAAGCTGAGAAGTAATTGCTTGAACATGATACGATGCTCCTGAAGCCATGGGCTGCAGTCGGGATACTGCCTATAGCCAGGTCGCTGGGCAGTACCACGGCCGAGCTTCGTCCAGCATGCTGTTGTTGTTATCCTCAAAAGATGCGCACAAATGCACTGGCTGCTGCCGCGAGGGACAGGACCTTGCCATAGGCTGACTGCACAATAGACGCACACCAAATGTCCAAAACTCGATTGTCGCAGATCACTGGATACCATATGTACCAACAATCTCCTAGCTCTTGTGCAGCCGTTGACCTAGCTTTCATCTCAGGCCATTTCGCCGCGTCCTCGTCGCATCATGATCACTTCTACAGCTCACTACTGCACTCGACCGCCAGGTCGCAGCTCCGCCTACTAGTGATGTGGTGGTGGACCGCCCGCAGGTGGTGCTATCGTGCCGTATCCTCGTGTGCCGCCAGTCTGCACGTTGCTGCTGTACACGCCCGGTGCGGCGCGCTCGTCAAAGTAGCCCTGCTGTGCCTGTTCTTTGCGAGAGTAGTAGACGTATTCGATGTAGAAGCTGCGAAGGGGTATGTTGGTCTTTAGCAAAGAAAGGAAAAGATACGAGCGTGTGCTTGGTGTGTTGGTGGCACTGCTTACGCATGGATGTGGCCCGGGAAGTAGCCGAGGATCGTGAGGCAGATGTTGATGAACAGATCTGCTCCGCAACCAGCGACGAGGTAGACGCCGACTGGGGGGGGTTAGATTAGTAGTTAGCAGGCAATAACAGCAGTCGCATGGTCGATTTGTGACATTATTGTACATACCTGGTGGGAAGAAGATGGTGATGATCACCAGCAGTAGAGCTGAAATCATGATGGCGAACGGTAGTCGTTGGTACGTACGCTATGCTGGTGAATGTTGACGAGTTCGTCGTGCCCTATGTGTGTAGAAAGCTGGTGCCTGGTCAAGCATGGCGTCGCATGTTGTTAAACACTATCTAAGCACGGGGAAACTGTGGCAATTGCGCCACTCTCGCTCTCACGCGTGTTTCTCTCTCCAGTCATAGGCTCATAGCGCTTCCAGGCAGCGGTGATGGTTTTGTCGGCGTAGTTAGGCTCGACAGCGGCTATACTGACTTGCAATCATCCCGTGACAGGAAGTGACAAAGTGTGGTGCATCTCGCGACCGTGGCTGGTGCTGGGCGCTGGCTGGTTTTAGTTCCAACTTAGTGTGAAGAGATCCGGGATGATGTTCTCGTATCAAACCGCCGCCATACGTCTCTTTCCGCCGGACTTGCTCATGTCTCTTGTCGCAGTGGTCGGAACAATCAATCCAGAGGTGAATGACAACAACAGACACCGACACATGCATCAGTGCCAAGTGCTAGTAAGATGCTATCATGCCTGTCCGTGTTCCCTTCTGGGACAGTAAGCCGGGCCATGCTGCTGGCCAGCTTGATCTTCCCTGCCCTCTTGATCTGGACCATCTGGTATGGAATGAACTCCGACAAGGACGACATTCCAGCCATCTTGACCCAATTCATACCAGCCGGGCACGCGACTTGTCAGAAAGCCACGCTCTTCGGATGTTCTTCTTGCCTGGAGCAGCATCAAGCTGTGAATGAAAGCGACGCGGAGTCCTGGCGGTTTGAGTACGGCCGACATGGGAAAGACGCGACTTTGAGCGAGAGCCAATGCGATGCAGCATTTCCCGGTCTGTTCGAAGATGTCCACCAGGGCACAAACTACTGGCAGCAGAAGCGCCAGACCAAGATTACGTCTGCGGTATTAGACGAGATTCACATGAAGAATGGCATGACCAGAGCGGTAATCTATGAAGGCGATCTATACGTTGTGCAGACCAAATCTGCCGCTGAAGACCACCGAAGGAAGACCCTGGGCGTCCTGAGCTCCATCCATCGCGCTGTGGCTGCAGCTCATAATCGGGGAAGCCTACCGAACATCGAATTCGTCTTCTCCATCGAGGACAAAGCGGCAGATGTGACCAGCCTGCGGACTGAGCCACTGTGGGTACTGGCTCGAAAAGCTTCAGAGGAGTCCTTCTTTCTGCTACCCGACTTTGGGTACTGGGCCTGGGACAACATCATTGGCGACAAAAACAACGAGATAGGTCCCTACGACGAGGTAGTGCACAAGGCGATCGAGTCTGAGAAAGGCGGCAAGTTCTTCGACAAGACTCCTCAGCTAGTCTGGAGAGGCAAGCTCAGCTTCGCCCCAAAGTTGAGGCGCGGACTGATCGACGCAGCCAGAGGCAAGGAGTGGAGTAATGTCAAGGAACTGAACTGGAGCGTCAGGCACAATTACCTGACGCTTGACGAGCATTGCCGGTACATGTTCATCGCGCATGTTGAAGGGCGGTCTTACTCCGCCTCACTCAAGTACCGACAGGCGTGTCGATCAGTCGTTGTCGCCCACAAGCTGCAATACATTCAGCACCATCATTACCTGCTTGTCTCCGAAGGGCCACATCAGAACTTTGTCCAAGTCGAACGAGACTTTTCCGACCTCACGCCAAAGATGGAAGAACTTCTCGCAAATCCTGTCAAAGCTCAGGAGATTGCCGATAACAGTGTGCGCACCTTTCGGGAGCGATATTTGACCCCTGCCGCGGAGGCGTGCTATTGGCGTGCGTTGATCAGAGGCTACAGCACTGTCTCTGAAGAAGCTGCCATCTGGCACACACTCAGCAGCACAGGCAAGAAAGTAAAGCGTGGGCTAAGATACGAGACTTTCATTCTTCTGTCCACTGAAGAGATGATGGATTACAAGTTCAAACTGGACAGCTGAGGAGAGAAACGGCCACCTCAAGACAACAGTACCAGACATGCAGCGCGGTCTCACGGAGAGTACCTCTTTATGCATGCCGAAGCATCACAATGGCTGACGTGTCGCACATGCCACGTGTCACGAATCGGGACGATGCATGGGGCCCTCCTTCCGCTGCGTTTCAATGCGTGGCACTGCATGCGGTTCCTTTGAGATGGATAATCGGCAATCATCCTGCAAGATGCTGTTCGCGACACAATAGGCATCATGTCAAGAGAGATTACCAGTGCTTAGCAGAATAAAATGCACAGAAGAATCCACATACATAACAAGCAGAATCACTTCACAGATGTCCTCATACATGTTCCCTCCAATCGCAGCAAACTTGTTTAAAAGTCACCGGCTTACCCCTTCCATACAAAGCCACATTCCCTCCCCTTCCCATCCATCCGCCTTCCCCAATCCCATCCGTGTTCTCGAAGTTCTACAACATTACCCACAACAGCAACCATCGTCCGCACACCCCAAACACCCCTTAGCTGCCGCGTGCCAACTCACCACTCATCTCAACAATCAATCACATCCTACATCGCTCCTCACGCCACATTCAGACATCGCACCCGTGTCATCAAGCTTGTTTTTTTTCCCTCGTTCGGTAGTAGTGGATGTACATACAGCAGCGAGAGGTTCCGTCCGATCCGCTCTGGGGAAGGAGGCAGGGGCTCAATGTGGTGATTGTGCCGAGAGCGTTTTCTGGTTTTTGTGTTGGTCCATCTCTTCTTTTGGAATCAGAAGATGCAGTGTGACTGGACAGAAGTGGTAGATTGAGAAAAAGGACGATGGACTGCTTGTTTGGAAACTCAAGCAAGGTTGAAATGTAAGATTGCTGCCGTCTGATCGTTGCATGCATTACTAACGCCGCTCATTGATGCCTCCCTTTTTGTAACCATATCTGACCAAATTCTGGACGGTCGGACATAGTATGAAGCCCCGGAAAGCGGTAGAATATGGCTAGACGGCTTTCAGCATACACAGCGACTCGCTATATCAAGCCGCCTCTCTGCGTGCTGATCGAAAGCGCTACAAAAGCGCAAAAAGCACTTCCAAGATGCTGTCTGAACTCCTCGCTAGTCTATCATCACAATGTCTGCAACTCATCTTCTCTCTGCTACCACCTTCATGCACTAAAGTGTCGTCGCATGCCGATATCTGTACACCCATAAATTCCAAGGCTACACCGCTGCAAAAGTCCTTTTACCGAATGTTGAGGCTCTCATACCGTGTCCAATTCTGGCGGGTGCGGTTAGCATGCTCGAGACCAAGGTGGTCGTCAGGACCGAGCTTGTCTGAGAGGATATCATCTGCAAACACGTGTTAGCGCACCAGAAACAGAAACGCCATCGAAACATGACCGTCCACTTACCGTCTTCGACCAAGACAGGTCTGCCGTAGACTTGACCTCCCTTGATGACAGCGAACTTGATCTTCTCCAAGTTCTTGCCCTTCAGGCCAGTCCGTTTCGATATCCGCTCTTTGGTCTCCTTGAAAATCTCGCCCGCCTTCATCAGGAAAATGAAAGGTATTCCGTGCGCTTTGGAAGCGTCTTTTTCGAAGTGATAGCAATAGAGCAAGCGATCACCCTTCTCAGCGTCCAGCTGCGACTCTTCCTCTGGTATCCGTTCGGCGTAGACATTCATGAACTCATTAAGCGCAATAACGCCGTGCGTGTTGGGCAGGATCTTGTACACCTTGTTACCATGCACTTCATAGAAGCGAATCTGGTCCATGATCTCGTCCGGTAGGTTTGCGCGCTGCTGAAGGGCATCGAGGACGTCGACAAACGTGGCCTGCTTATGTACCAGAATGTCGTGGGGCTCCTCTTTCTGGATACCTTCTGTCAACCATGTCACGCGCACGGTTTTCCGTTGCTCCAGATCCGTCAGGCTCATCTCCAGAACTTCATAGAACAAATGGTCTGGGGCTTGCGATGGTGCGTAGCCATAGCTGCCATAACCATTGTTTCCCATGAGAATGTGGTTGACTGTCAAGCTTTGCTGCCTTTTCACTATGGCCCGCGGCTTGCCAGACTGAACGTTGGTGGTGGTGAAGCGAATGTGCGATGGCTCAATCGGCGTTGCGCTCTTCGATGAAAGGTAATCGGCGACTTTGTGTGCAAGCGCGTCATAGGTGTCCTTTTTGGAGAGAGCGAGGGTGAAAACACCGTCGTCCTCACTGGGCAGCTGCAGGTTTGCCGTGGACTTGGGCGAGAAGTTGACAAAGAGGCGGTTCATGAGGAAGTCGTAGAAGCTCGGTGCATCAAGGCACGCCGTGGGGTTCGTCTGCCGAATCGCATTCTGCTCTGCCTCTGAGAGGTTGCGTTGGAAGCAAATGATGTCGCCGTCCTGGATCTCCGAAGCCAGCAGAGTATTCTTAGGCTTCATTGGCTCGATGTAATTCTGTTTGATCTCTTCAAACAGTTGGAGGTTGACATCACCCTGCTGCCACCCCATCAGTGACAAGATTGGGCCTGCAAGGTCTTGAGCTCGGTCGGTGGGGCTCATGTAAATGTGCCCGACGCCGTGTAGTTGCTGCTTGTCGACGTCAAAGTGCTTCAAGAACAAGATGATGGGCTTCGTCTGAGATTGCGCGCCGTTCACGAGGGGCGAGCTGATTGCGTCGTCGTCAAGCTGCCAGATTGGCTTTCCGTCTTCCCCTCGCGTTGTCCCTTCCATGAAGACTCTGAAGCCCGATGTTCGCGTGCTGAACTTATCGGCAGCCTCTTGCAGCGTCATGTCTCCCCACATCAGTGGATGGTCAGGTCGCACAGTTCCATTCTGGCGATTAACCATGATCCAGGGACGGATGAGATCGGTCTCGACACCTTGTTGTTCCGCTGCGTATTTGGTAAAGTCTGTTATCGTCATGTTCCTCAGCAGGCGGTACACGGAAGGCGCGGCCGGATTGGTGGCTTCATCGCCCCAGGGAATCAAATCTTGGCCGTCGTGGAGTTGGAAGTTCTTCTCAGTCGCTACCAGCACATTCATGTACAGATGGGCCTCTTCCTTGTCTTTGCGTCGGCGCTCAGCCAACAGACGCTCTTCCTTGAGTTTCAGAGGAAGGTGCTCCGGGGGCTTGACCTGATCCTCGGTGAGGATAATCTGATCGAGGCGGCTCTCCCGGATGTACACCAGCATATACGCGTTGTTCGAGCGCTTCGTGGACCATTGGCGAGTGTAGGGATTCTGCCCCTTCTGTACACCATTAACGCCTTGGTAATCACCTCCAAAGTTGTCGTCGATTGCTTCTCGCTTCGTTGCCCGCGTAACCCGATCGTCGTCGAAGCGGTAGAATTGACCATTCTTCTCCGGCTTGAGGAAAGCGTAGTAGTGGCCGGCATTGAGGTCACCAGAATGCACAAGCACACCGTGGAGGTGGTACACGTAAGGCTCCGACTTGTCTGCGTTGTCGTCCAAGTAGGGGCCGGCGTCGAATACCTCGGGAAACTCGTAGCGGTCATTGACTTTCATCATGGCATCCCGCTGAAAGTCGTACTCGAAGCGCTTCAGCTGTAGGTGGAGCACATTCGGGAAGCTCTCGAAAATGACGCCCTTCTTTGCGTCTTGCAGTCCAAATCCTTCCGCGGCATACTTGTTATCGCCTTCCAGTGTTTCGACCTGGATGTAATCCTTGAAACTGTCGTGCAAGCCCTTGCAGCCCGAAACATTGAGCTGCAGATCCCAGAAATCTTCGATCCTGCTGGACTCGTAGTCGACATTGATACACCTCAAATACGTCTTCATCTTGCCCACAAACATTTGCTCGAGCGCATTCTCGGCCTCGGTCCCCTTCATGCGGGCTTCCAGCTTTTCCATCAGAATGCGAGACAGCTCCTGCACGTCCTGTTGCTCGAAAATCTGGCGACTCTCCCAGCCGAAAGATCGCGTGAGCTCGTTAGTCGACACGGCCACTTGATCGGCTTGGAGGCTGTAGAACAATCGCTGGAGCATGTATGCCGAGTTGGATGCTTCCTTTTCCTGCGGGGTCTCTGTGGGTATTTGGTAGACTGCTTTGCGGAATGCGCCGGTCAGGTAGAGTGATTGCAGTAGCGAGTTGAGGTAACACGTGGCTCCTTGGTTCCTGAGACCCACCATGCCGGTCTCCTTCTTGCTGTCGTAGTTGATAAAGTTGTGCCATAGCACGCCTGTGGGGTCTTTGAGCACACGCACGTAGGCAGTCATCCTGGCGCTGCCATTCTCGACGAGAGGCCGGTCGTGATTGTCGAATTTGGGCGCGAAGATGCGGTTCTTATCCGCAAATCGCGTGAAACCCCAGTCGCCTTCGTCTGCTGTGAATCGATGGTTGGCCTCGTGGTGGAGGTAGATGGAAGGGTCGTTCGGATTTGACAGGACCAGCATGAACTGCGCACACGCATACCAGCCCTCCGGCGGCTTCTGGCCATTCTCGTCGTCAAAGCCCTGTTCTAGGTAGAAGGAAACACTCTCTGAGGCCGAGTTGCCGGCAGGAAAGAACAGCACTCGCCACGGATGCCCTCCGCAGCTGAAGACGGGGCCGTGACTCCGCTTGGGCTGCTTCGTCCAGTCTGTGATGTCCCAGGTGAAGCAGGCCTCCTCCTCAGTCTCTTGGTCTGGCAGTGGTGGCATCCAGCGCGCCAGCATTGCAGCGTGATCATCGGCGAGCGGCTCGGCCGGCTGTGATGCCGGGTCGGGATCGTCGACCATGCTGTCTGCGTCGTCGGGCGATATGATGGCGACGTTGTCGATGTCGTCGGTCGGAGTGAGGTGCTTTTCGTCGTAGTCGGAGTCCAGCAGCATGTCGCTTCCTAGCTGTCGCACGACCTTACGTCAGCTCTGTGTGTCGGCAGCTGTTCTACCTGTATTCGACTGTGCGCGAGGGAGACGCGGCAGCCGCTGGGGGCAGGAAGACAGTGTAGTGTACTGATGAGCAATCAGACGCAGTCACGATACGTACATTGTCCATGATTGCAAAGCCGCGGTGGTGCTGATGCCTGCAGCCTGCGCAAGAGCTGCCGCGACTGGAAAGTTTCACGCAAGCAGCGGGTTCGGTGTTGCTGTGTCCTGTCCCGCAGTGACAATGAATGGCACGTGCGGCGGGCGGGCGAAAATGCGATGCGGCGGGAGGGCGGAGAGGGAGAGAGAGGCAGAGAGGGAGAGGTGGCGAGTGTGATGGAAGAGTCGTCGAGAGTCGTCGTCGTCGTGAAGAGAGCAGCAGCAGCAAGCAACAGCAAGCAGCAGCAAGCAGCGACGTCTCGTGTGGGAAAAGAGAGGCACTTGCACGTCTACGTCACACACATGGTGGTCAGTGAATCTTCGACTACTTTAGAGGTAGAATCGTTCTACTAATAGCAGACTTGCTTCAAGAAGCTGCCTGCTCTTTCGTCTCTTCCCGACCGATGCCAGAGCTATATTTTAGTTTTACAGACTTCACTTCATCGACCATCCCTCACCAAATGGATCATTGACAAACCGACATTGCGCTCCATTCAAAGGACACACTCCAGCGATTCGGAACTGTGTAACACTGTAGGTCCGGATCGACACTGATTACATAAGCCGTGGCCGCCTCACGCGTCTGTCTCTATCATAACATCAGCTCTTCGGGACTCTCCTGCAGCGACCATGGCCCCGAGCATGGCAAGTCTGCTCCGACGGGACTTTGTCAAGGGTGCCAGGGCCTACACCGCTGCAGGATCCGTCTCTGCAACCATTTCTCCTTCCAGCACTCTCCCTCCGCCGTGGCGTCCCTCGACCATCCTGGACGAATGGGTCTCGCGCGAAGCAAGACCCATCAGTCTGCGTCAACTCACCTTTTTCGGACGCACTCTGACCGAGGAGAGGCTGTTGAGCTCTGCCAACTATGTTCGGCTCGAGCTGCCCACCAGATTGGCGCATCGATTGCGCAATATGCAGACATTGCCCTATTCGGCCGTCACGAACCAGCACATCAGTCATGTCTACGAGCTGTACTATGAGGCATTCGAGAGGTTCCGGAAAGTGCCTCCAGTACGCTCACTAGAGGACAACGACAAGCTCTGCGAGGGCATTAGAGGCACTCTCAAGGAGCACTTGTCCGTCATTCCCCAGCTGGCAATGGGCATTCTCGAGATCCAGAATTCAGTCAGTAGCGAAGAGTGTGACAGATTCATGAGAACGCTGTTGCGCTCGCGGATTAGTCGGCGCGTCATTGCTGAGCAGCATCTGGCCTTGACCGAGACGTTCCACTCGCCCTGGCACTTTCCCAACGCCAAGAAGCCCCTCACTGCCCCGGAAGACGATTTCGTGGGTGAGATTTTCTTAAAGTGCAATGCAAAGGAAGTCGTGGAGAAGTGCGCTGCTACCGCGAGGGACCTCGTTCGCGAGGCGTACGGCGAAAAGGTCGCCATTCCAGAAGTCGTGATCCAGGGCCACCTAGACACGACTTTCCCTTACATCCCATCACACTTGGAGTACATTGTGGGCGAGCTGCTCCGGAACAGTATTCAAGCAGTCGTGGAGCAAAAGGCTTCGGCCAACCCGCCACCAATCGAAGTGCTCATCTGTGAAGCTGCGCAGCATGTCATCATTCGCATTTCCGACCAAGGAGGCGGTGTCGACCGCGACGTCTTGCCATACCTCTGGTCGTTCGCAAAAGGCCCACGCCGGAGCAACAGACTGCAGAATCTTGGACAGGTCCCACGACTCGCAGCTACGATGCAGGAGCTGAAGGCGCCTGAACAGCTCGACAGAGAAGGCCAGCATCCTGGAGACAAACCTGGCAACCCACTCGCGTCGCTATCGGTCAGACCACCTGATCTGAAACTGGGCATGGGTCTGCCTATGAGCAAAATCTACGCAGAGTACTGGGCCGGCAGTTTGGAGGTACACAGCTTGGAAGGCTGGGGCTGCGATGCTTTTCTGCAGATCAGCAGGCTAGGCAACAAGAATGAGCAGCTCAGCACAAGAGCAGCCATGGACGCCCTATGATCACGCAGAGATGTATTCGCCACCGTGGTCCATCGCAACATCATATACACGACGACGACTGTCTCGTCTGACCGCCGCGATCCCAGTGTTCTTTTCTCATAGCAGGCTTCCTGGTACTCGACTACTTTGACAGCAACTGCCACAGTCTACGATCGAAGCTTTCTTTGAAGCAAGCACATAATCGAATTGGTAAATTGAACCCGCGAGCATTCGATTGAGAATACCATTCCAAAGCAAAAACAACAGCCTTGGATAAAAGCGTCTCACCGTTGCAGGAGATCACTTGCGATGACCTTGCGGCCTATCTCGGCAATTTCAAGTGGGAGTCCAAGTGACCTAACGCACAGTGCCTGCCCCTCCGCAGCGAGAGAGCAAAATCCCATGAGGATCGATAGCGAAAGGGTCTGCTGGACTGTGGGTGGGAGGACGGCAAAGCTGGGAGCAGCGAGATCTGTATCTTGAGAGGCACGGGCGAGGCTTTCGAGCTATGGAGACGAGTATTGCGCCAATACGTCTCCATCATAGCTGCTCTGCCACATGTGCCTGTATCGCAGCCCAGCATCCCACGATCAAGACCAGCGGAACCAGCTGTGCGCTCCATGTCGTCTCGAGACCATGGCCACAAAATGTATCTCGCAGCATGCAATGTTTCTTGAACTAGCTCTCACCACAGATCGATAATCATTCCTGCGCAAGAAAGTCATGTTGTTGGCACATGTCTCATTCCCATCTCTGTCTCTTGTATCGCATACAGTCCGCACACCTCTCCTCCTCCAATACGCCGTTATCCACACCAAATCTACACATACCCCTTGCGTCCACCCGTAAAGAACATCTTGACAATAAACACCTGCAGCCCCGCCATGGCAATCATAAACGCCGTCTCCATGATATTCATGTTGAAGATCCGCTTCTCCGTACTCCTCACGGTGCTGAAATTGCGGTTCTCGCGCGTGCGGAAATACTTTTGCTGGCGCGTGAGCGTCGAGACTTGGCCGGAGAGCTTGAGAATGGCTTCTTCGACGCCGGAGAGCTGTTCGGGGGACGCGCCGGCTTTGGAGGGCAGGCCGGTGCGGACTTCGTTTTCGATCTGTTTTGGAAAAACGCAAAGAACGTTAGTCAGGAGGGAGGGAGGGATGGGGGCTGGATTGAGGGGTGAGGAGTTGATGTGTTCCGTGCGTACAGTAATGTCAACATCAACCAGCTTGTCTGTCATCGTAGACATGGAGTTGTCAAAGCAGAAGCGGTATTCACCCGTCTCGGTCGCGGCGAAGACGTAGTCGCCTTGTCGCTCTTTCTGGCCGTCGAGGACAATCTTTTCTTTGCCGGGTTGTTTGTCGGGGCCGTGGACGGAGTAGTCGACTATAGGTTGCCCAAAATAGTTGTGGTCAGCTGGCCTGTATCACTCTTCTCCATTTTCGCTTTTCTCCTTCTTCCTTTCTGCAACGGTTGGAATGGCAGAGAGATTACGCACTGTCAAAGTCGCCGCCACTCTGTACGGCAAAGTAGAACCCTACTTTGGCATTTTGCTGGTCAATGTGCGCGTAGAAGCACTCTTTCGCGTTGGGTGTGATTTTGAATGTGAGTGCCGTCGCCGATGCGTAGGACGCGAGCAGTCCGAGGATTGCGGTGGTAGAGAGAAGCATCGCGGCGCCGGAAGCAGATCGAAAAGGCGGTAGGTGGGAAGGGAATTGTTGCCGTGTCGTCGTCAATCGTGGTGCACGTGGAGTTCCATCTGGCATCTCTCGAGGTTGAAGTGCCCCTGCCAGATTTCCATCAGCGGCAGGGGTCAGGCGTCAGGCTGGATATGATTGGCTCGGCTTGAACGGCTAGCGGATTTGCCCTCCGCTCACCTGGTCTTGACATGAGATGGTTGCTGAAGCAGATATCGATGAGAATCACTTCATGGGCCTATGACAGAGTGGGGCTTTGGAAGCATCTCATCAAGAAGCCAGCATGTGAACGCGAGAAAGCAATGTACCGCAGTCTTACCATCGCCTTACGCCCAGACTTTGGCAACGTCAATAGGTAATAACTAAGGTATCTCGATATTGAGAACCTACTACTGGCTGTAGTGAGGGCTGAACCTGCCATACCCAACAATGCGTTGGACGGAGCTATCTGCGGATGGCGGTGTGCGAGACGTGCAACGCATTCGCATGCTCTTGATATTGCATGTGAACGCTGCAGCACTGCAGCAGTAAAGTCTACGCTTGACTCGCTATGTGCAGGGTTGTCCACGTGCAAGCTGAACCTTTCCCTCGAACACGAGGCGATCAAGTCCTTCAGATTCTCTTGGTCTTAGCAAGTTCGTCTATCGCGGGGACTCTCGCAAGCCCGGGGAAGGAAGCGAATCAGTCTGGACTCCAGCAAGAGCTGTCGCCTTGCTGTAGCTGATGTCGATGGAACACTGCGGTTCCCAGCCATGGCCATGGTGAAGAGCAAGAGGCAGCGTCGCGTACGCTGCTAGCTTACTTTCATAATCTCATCCGGCACATCTCACCGCCTCTTGCCTCCTCTCTTCCCACTTCCAGAACTCCTCGAGCCCTCAATATTTCGAATGTCATGCGAACTGAGCTTGAGCGTGCTGCCTTGCATCTTGCCTATCCCGACGCCACCGACACCCCTTTCTCGCCGCTTCTGAGACTTGGGCGCGCTTCTGAACCTTTCTAGAATGACTCCGTTCTCAGTTGCTTCCTTTCGGCGACTTGCTTCCCGGCTTGCAGCTTTGCCCACGATGCCTCGTCGCATGTGCATGGGCATCTTGTCCTGTTGCAAGGCAGAAGCCTTTGCACCAAGATCCTGCAGTCGCATGTCTAGCGCTTTCACTCTTCCTCTGCCTTCAGGCGTAGTTGAGGATGAAAACGTTGATGAGTCTAGAAGGTGAGATTCCTTGAGCAGCCGTTGTAGGGCCAGGTCATGCTTGAGATTCGTAGATTCCGCGCCATCTTCCTCTGTAGTATCGGCTTGCGTCGACTTGACTGCCGGTTTCGCGAGATCTTCTCCTACCGTAAGCGGTTTGGACGATAAAAACTTCTTGGCAGAGCCATCAAAAATCGCATCGATGGTCGGCGTGACATGTTCGACCACTTCGACCTCCTCATCATCGTCATCATCTCCAGTGAGGCCACTCCAGTCAGACTCAGCGTCGCTATTGTCCTCGCCGACATCCTCGGTTTCCAGTGCTGTCACACTTTCGATTGGCTGTACTTCGAGAGGCTCAAATTTCGCCTCGAAAGCCTTTTTCAGCAGTGCTCGAGCGATCGCATCGCCATCTTCCGAATCGTTTCGCCGCGCGGATACCTTTATGCGCTTCTGTTCGACGGGTCGCTTTCTTTTGCCCAGTGTGGCCACCATGTTGTGATGTGAATTGTAATGTACTGACTAGACTGGGAGAGGGTCGCTTCGAATAGTAGGGCCGCGTTGCGGCCGACACGCCAAGCTTTTACTCCTCCTTCACAAGCTCTGATCCAACAGCAGCCAGACGATCTCGACATCTCCAACGCATGATCAAAGATGACTCGATTTCGACCGTGTATCGATCTGCACGCTGGCTCTGTGAAGCAGATAGTGGGCGGGACGTTGTCCACAGACAACGCGGGCCTCAAGACCAACTTCACGTCTGAGCATCCCTCGGCATACTATGCAGAGCTCTACAAGAAGCACGACCTTCGTGGCGGCCATGTCATCATGCTTGGGCCTGGCAATGACGAGGCTGCACAGCAGTCTCTAGCAGCCTGGCCTGGCGGACTGCAGATAGGTGGTGGTATCAAAGACATCAACGCGAAGCAGTGGATCGATGCTGGTGCAGAAAGGGTATGACAGAAGGCACTACAACAGAAGTCACACGCTCATCTACCACAGTA
This sequence comes from Septoria petroselini, assembly GCA_022559915.2. NCBI lineage: Eukaryota > Fungi > Ascomycota > Dothideomycetes > Mycosphaerellales > Mycosphaerellaceae > Septoria > Septoria petroselini. Next base: position 138,859 of record JAFJTQ020000007.1, read on the forward strand.
GGTCATCATCACTTCATTCCTATTTCCTTCAGGTTCATTCTCTCTGGAAAGACTACAGTCAGTCCTCGACGCGTTGGGCGGCGACAAGGAGAAGCTGGTCATTGACCTCAGCTGTCGCCGTGTTGGAGAGGGGTGGAGAGTGGCCATGGACAGGTGGCAAACCATCACCCAATTTGAGATCAATCAGGGTATGTCAAAATAACTCGCGCTATGGCAGACGCCGGCACTAGGCAGGGCTGACACGTGGCTGTACTGCAGAGAACATTGCATTGCTGGAACCCTACTGTAGTGAATTTCTAATCCATGCAGCCGATGCCGAAGGTCTGCAAGCCGGCATCGACGAGAAACTGGTCGAGTACCTTGCGAAAATCTGCTCGATACCGGTCACGTATGCGGGCGGTGGCCGGAACATTGCAGACCTCGAACTTGTTGAGCGCCTCAGCGACAGCAAGGTGGACCTGACGATCGGAAGCGCCCTGGACATCTTTGGTGGGAAAGGAGTGACTTTCGACGAGTGCTGTCAGTGGAATCAAGCCAGGGAGTCATGAAAGGCCACTTCGCTCAACCCCTGCCGAGTGTGGCATAACATCCGCAGACTACACACAGACATGTATGCCAATTGCAAATCTCTCGGCAGTGGTAACGAAAATGGCAAATGGCGTTGACCTAGGTCGGAGAAATGTCGTGTGCTCAAAGTATCGCAAGCCTTGTCGAGCTAAGACTAGAATATGCGCGACGCAAATTTCAGCCTCCTCGTGCCGTATCGATGTCACGATGTGCAGTGTATGCGATCTGGATGTTTCTTCTCGCAGGTCGGAGACGTCACTTGCCGTGCTGTGTCGCCGCGTCGTCTCGCTTCGACTTTGCCGGATGATGGACCGAGAAGCCCTCTATGCACTCCACCTCAAGCGCTGCTACGGTAAAATGGTACCATTCGCCAAAGCGCAGTATTGGTCCTTTCTACATTGAGCTCCGTGTCCGTATCTACAGTGGTCGCGGCTTCGGCGAGCTGTGGACATCCCGGCAATATTGCGCGCTCTCATGGTTTCGATTCCTACAGCCCTTCGTGTCCGCAAAGTGTGCGGCCGCGGTAGGATTTGGTATGCGTTGCCACAGTCGTCCACTTTCAGAAACGCTCTCATGCTGTGACACATGGTCTGGCACGACACCGACGACTGCCAACGGTGTAGCAACGTTACCATCAAACCATGCATCTGGCGCGCGCGCCGTTTCTTTGTCCGCAGAGCAGCATTGTGTTCGGCATCGATGAAGTGTGTGCATTGTGTTCAACCACCTGGCTGGAACTGCCACTGTGGATCATAACATGCGCGCCTATGGGGACTCCGCTGTTGCTTCTCCACTTCATGCGTCTCGACTGCGGGTTATCGGTCCGGTTTCCAGCTGAACGAACGTCGAGGCGTTCTGCACAGAAGGACCTTGAGCCAATCGACGCGATGTTGCCCCCGCCACATCTGATCACTGGGTCTCGACACTTGACAAAGCACTGCATGGTCGCGGCGGAGAGGTGACACTTGCAGCCGGACGGAAGTGTGCTCCCGAGTGCTTTTCCAGCAGCCACTGTGCGACCAGGGCTTATTGCCATGGGATCAGCTGTGCAAGGCAACCAACACATCGCATTCGTTCACGATCGTTCTTGTGGTATCGATCCCAAGGTTTCGACAACACCAAAGTCTCAAAACGCCCCGCAAGCTTGTACAAAGCAACCTGTCTGGGCACGCGCGAGCTCCATTATTCGGCACCGTCGTCCATGCAGGGCCGTCTTGTGACTTGTTGACCGCATCATCATCATCACACCACAGTTTGAGCGCGTGGCCGATGTGGATTTGGACGACGCGCAGAATCCTTTCACGCTCCAAACGGGCGCGACAAAGGAGCCGCCCACATGGCCCGGACAAAGCGCTCGCCGCCTGTTGCCGCGGCTCGGCGTGGCTGTCGCTCGGTGAACAGTCGACTGGAATGGACATTCCACCTGGTTGTTCAAGTGACGATGCAAGAAGCGGCAGAGACCAACACAGCACATCTGTGGACGGTCAATGTTGGGCCTGGTTCATAGTCACCCGCCGTGTGGGAGAAATGGCAGAAAAGGACTGGTCAGCTCTGGATGAAGCTGTGGCGTGAACCAACAAGGCGATTGGCCGTGTCACCATGTGGAAGAACCTGGGGTCTGGGCGCGCCGCATGGGCCTCTCCCGCAGCTAATCTTATTCATTAGTTTCTTAGCTCTCGCGTGCGGCCGTTCTCACTTTGTGGATTTGTGGGGATCAGAGGCACAGCTTCCTCCGAATAAAGAAGCCCTCCGTTCCGCGCCATCACTGCCTTCTGTTTCTTCAGCATCGCGTGCCACTTTCCCTTCGCACACCGACCTGAAGCTCACCTTCGTTGCCCACCTCCGCCTCGAGCAGTACCTAGTACAGAACAGAAACATACAGCATCCCTCGACAGAAAGCGAACTACAGCAGCAATCATGCCCGGCGGCGCTCTCGCTGCCACTAGCGATGTCAATCGCATTGAGGCTCCAGTGACCTTGAAGGCCTATCTCATCTGCGCCTTTGCTTCCTTTGGCGGCATTTTCTTCGGATATGACTCTGGTTACATCAACGGTGTTACGGGCTCGGAAGTCTTCATCCGCCTCATCGAAGGCGATGTCGACCCTCTCGCGCTTCGCGGAAGCTACCTCTCTCTGATCACCTCTATCCTCTCGGCCGGTACCTTCTTTGGAGCACTGATTGCAGGTGACTGTGCCGATATCATCGGACGCAAGTACACTGTCATCCTCGGCTGCCTCATCTACATTATCGGTAAGTTCGAGCGCAGACACACCTCCATACACGGCCGTGTCTAACAATTATGCAGGAGTCGTTATTCAAATGATCACTGGCGTCGGAGGCGACGCTCTCGGCGTCATAGTAGCTGGTCGTCTGATCGCTGGCATCGGTGTTGGATTCGAATCCGCCATTGTCATCCTCTACATGTCCGAGATTTGCCCAAAGAAAGTCCGAGGTGCTCTTGTGGCTGGATACCAATTTTGCATCACCCTCGGTCTGCTTCTCGCCTCGGTCGTCAACTACGCAGTCCGCAACCGCACTGGCCAAGATGAGTACCGCATTCCAATTGGCATCCAGTTCGCCTGGGGTGTCATCCTTGGCGGTGGTCTGTTCTTCTTGCCAGATTCGCCACGTTACTTTGTCAAGCGCGGCCGTGTCGAGCAGGCCCGCAAAGCACTTTCGACTCTGCGTGGCCAGCCAGGCGACAGCGAGTACATTGAGGCGGAGCTTTCTGAGATCGTTGCCAACGAGGAGTACGAGCGCTCAGTCATCCCATCCGGTGGCTGGGTTACCGGCTGGGCCAACTGCTTCTCTGGATCCGTCTTCAAGTCCAACTCCAACTTGCGCAAGACTATTCTTGGTACATCGCTCCAGATGATGCAGCAGTGGACTGGTGTCAACTTCATCTTCTACTACTCGACTCCCTTCCTGGCGTCCACCGGCGCCATCGAGAACACCTTCTTGATCTCCTTGATCTTCACCCTGGTCAACGTGTGCTCGACTCCAATCTCCTTCTACACGGTTGAGAAGTTTGGTCGCCGTCCACTGCTTGTCTGGGGTGCCTGCGGCATGATGATCTGTCAGTTCCTCGTGGCCATCATCGGTGTTACCGTTGGTTTCAACAAAACCTACCAGATTCCAGACCCGAACAATGTTGGCGAGTTCCTCACTCGCGCAACCAACGTCCCGGCCGTCAACGCTCAGATCGCCTTCATCGCCATCTTCATCGTAAGTTGTACACCTGTGCATGTCGTCGTCATGCCTTTTCTAACGAGAGCACATAGTTCTTCTTCGCATCAACTTGGGGCCCAGGTGCCTGGATCCTCATTGGCGAGATCTTCCCACTGCCAATCCGTTCTCGCGGTGTTGCTCTCTCGACTGCCAGCAACTGGCTGTGGAATACCATCATCGCCGTCATCACCCCATACATGGTCGCTTCGGACGAGGGCAACCTCAAGTCCAGCGTCTTCTTCATCTGGGGCGGTCTGTGCACATGTGCCTTCGTGTACGCGATCTTCTTGGTTCCTGAGACCAAGGGTCTGTCGCTCGAGCAGGTCGATCAAATGATGGCCGAGACCACTCCACGTACCTCCGCCAAGTGGACGCCGACCACCACCTTCGCCAGCCAGATGGGTCTCAAGGAAGGTGGAAAGCTTGACATGGAAGTCACTGCCGACGTGGAGCGCAAGGGATCTGTCTTTTAGACGACAAAAGAGCATGCATTATTGGGCGCGGCTTATGACGGGACGATGTTGATGTTGCATAATACAATGATACCCAACCTTGGAGTGGTTGCCGACTATGTCTATACGGCAGCCTATCTGAGTCGATATCACCACGGTCAGCCGTCAGTCTGCTGATGCGAGTACACTTACTGTAGTCTGTAGTCTCCCAGCATTCGTCTCACATCACCTTTGCGCTTCTCGGTGTCCCCTTCACGATCAATCGCTCTTTGCATGGTGTGTTGTGCTAGCGTCAGTCAGAACGCATCGTCTGTCACATGCAGTGCCCTTTCGGTACCGCTTCGGCCTGTGCCAACCCGCATGATTCGCGAGCAGCAGTGCTTACAGCATGCGGACTAATTCGCATGCGTTGGTGTTCCTGTGCACCTGAGACGGAAGGTGTCGTGCAACAGCACCCCCCCCCCCTGTCGTCCACACGCCGGCAGGACTCCCCTGTCAAGACTCTCGCAAACATGCGAGCTCCACGGGTCCACGAAAGCCTCACGACAGCACGGTGCACGAGGACCTCGCCATCATCATCTTGCGGCCTTGCCTCTAAGCGAACACACCTTTGCTATGAACAGCGGTCGGTAAACCTTCAGTAGAACGGGGTAGCTTCTATATCACCCGCCGTCACAGCTCTTATTATCGCAGATCCTATAGGAATTATGAAGAAGCACACACTTCAGTCACTGACCAATCCCGGTCCTCAAGGCACTGTTAGGGCAGGTTTGAGACTTGGCCTGGATGATTACTTCAGCCCCGAACAATCCGCGCCCCGTCTTCGCTCTGCTCTGATAGATTGTTGTGAAGAGGTGCCGCAAACATGCTCGAATTGCTGCAGTCATCTCTCTTCCAAGCAGCGGTCGGCGCTATCCTGCTAGGATATCTAGTGCGCTTTGTTGCCCGTGGATACCAGGTGCGCAAGAAGCGGCGACAACTTGTGAGTGCATGCGAGATACTTCTTCTTCGGAGACATCGACTGACCTATTTCAGCCTGGCCCACCGCCATCATGGTTTTGGGGAGACCTCAAGAACGTCGGCGAGGTCGCAATGACTCTGCCCAAGAGAGTACATCCTCATGGTAGGCGTGTACCGACTTCTCCGACTTGACACCATGTCGCTAATCAAAGTGGCACAGTATACCCTGGCATTCTAAAGAGAAAGCTCAAGCTGAGGAACTTCATGTATCTTGATATGTGGCCAGTCTCAGACCCTATGATTGCAATCATGGATCCAGCAATCTCACAACAATTCTCAACAGAGTATGCGGCGATGAAGCATGCGTCCATGCCAAACTTTCTCGAACCGCTTGCTGGGAAGAATGACATGGTATCTGCTAATGGAGCGATGTGGAAGAAATGGCGATCCATGTTCAATCCAGGTCAGTCGATGGTTCAGAAGTGCCATCTTTTCTCATACTAAACGTGATCAGGATTCAGCACTCAGCATTTGATGACTCTCGTGCCTGGAATTGTCGACGATGCCTTGATCTATGTCGAGCGGCTTGCAGAACATGCACAGAAGCAAGATTTGTTCCGTCTTGAGGAAGACACCACTCGCCTGACAATCGATGTAATCGGCAAGGTCGTGCTTGATGTTCGCTTCAATATGCAACGAGGAGAGAATGCGTGCATTGATGCACTTCGAGAGCAGGTCCACTACCTCCCAAACAACACGATGGACCCATTCGCCATGTGGTGGCCATACGGCATCTATCGAAGATGGAAGAACGACCGAATTATGAAACAGTACATTGGCAGAGTCCTTGACGAGCGATTCGCCACAAAGGCAGCACCGACTAGCAAGAAGCAGCGGAAGCGCACAATCATCGACCTGGCGCTTGACAGCTATGTCACTGGCGAAAGTGATGTCGAAAAGTCTGCTGCTACTACCAATGAGCCCCTGGTCATGGATGCAGAGTTCCGCGAGGGAGCGATCACACAGATACGTGTCTTTCTTTTTGCTGGACATGATACAACATCGTCTACAATCTGCTACGTCTATCATCTCCTGCGCAAGAATCCCAAATGTTTTCAACGCATTCGAGAAGAACACGAAGCCGTACTTGGACCTGTGGCCACCACGGCAGACACAATCAAGAGCGACCCCAGCATTCTACACAAGCTCGAATACACACTCTGCGTCATCAAAGAAGTGCTGCGACTCTTCCCCGCTGCTTCGGCGCCGCGCATGGGCGAAAAGGGTCTCTTCCTGACGGACCCCAAAACGGGCGAGCGGTACGACACGGAAGGCTACATGATCTGGCTGGTCCACCACGGCCTCGGACACAACGAAGACGTGTGGGGCCCTACAGCCGAGCAGTTCATGCCGGAACGCTTCCTGCCCGAAAACGCAGGCAACATCCCCGAGGGCGCCTTCCGAGCGTTCGAGACGGGTGCGAGAAACTGTCTGGGGCAGAATTTGGCGCTAATCGAGACGAGGATCATTCTCGCCATGACGTGCCGACAGTTCGAGTTTGATGTGATGCTGGATGAAGAGAGTCTGAAGGAGATTGGCAAAGATGGGAGCTTCTATTCGAGGGATGAAAGTTTCAGGAAGGGAAAGCAGGATGTTGCTGGGGAGGAGTTGTACCAGGTGCTCATCGGGGCTGCTAAGCCTAGAGAGGGAATGCCATGCAGGGCACGAATGGTGGATTGGAAGCCGTAGTGTTGAGATATCCCATCGCAAGGAACAGCGCCACGAATCTCGACCGCGAGAAGAATGGGGGAATGACTGCACATCGTGAATACGTCCTGGTAAGACCTCTATCAGGCCGATCCCATCGTGGCAAACAGATTCTGCTGCCTGTAGCATAAAAGCGCACGAAACCAGCAATCAGCGGCTCAGCCATTCTGTCCGACAAAACACAAAACAACCGATCATGTTCAACATTATGCCTCCCATGCCTCGACGTCGCTCGCCACTCGTGCAACTCTACCTCGTAGCGATGACGCTCGGTCTCATTTACTGGATTCTCAACGTCTGGTGGTACGTCCTAGATGATAGCCTTGTTCGGGTCTCACAAGGTCGTCCTGGTGCTGGGCTGGATCACAACAAACGGGCTGGCAGCGAGATGTGGACAGCCTGCACAACGAGATCGGAGAGAGCAAATAACGGAGGAAAGTGGAATGGTGCTGGACAGACTCAAGATCGAGAGGCCTGGGTGCAGGAGGTGAGCAGACTGAGGCGGGCAAGAAGGCAGAGAAGGCAGAATGCTCACGCTCCAGTCGTGAGGCATGCATTCTAGGAGAGGTAATTGTTCTTGAGGGTGAGTAGCCAGGTCGGCCGTGAATGGAAGAAGCCAGCGGTTCGTGGTGACGCTTTTGTTGTTCGCAGTGGACGAATGCTGAGGGTGTCGTGTATGCAGGTAGCCGCGATGCTGAGTCCAATTGATCAAGATGTGTGTTGAGCCATTCCGTCGCACCTTCCGCTTGCCCGTCGTAGTTCTTACCTTCTTCGTTATTGCCGTGATTCCACTCGTCACCGCCATACGCGATCCTACAGCTTCACGTTCTTCAATAGCACATCCGCATCTCAACGCTTCACTATTCCACATTACACAATTCCCACGATAGTCCTACAAGCAACATATACACCATGATCGTGTCATTCATTTCACTCCTCGCCTTGACGACTTCAGCGTCAGCTTTGGCCGTTCCCCAAGTCACGACTGGCAATCCTGGAACTTCCCCTCAGGCATTCGCGTCGGACACTACGATGAGCTTCTTCACTGGGAAGAACTCTCCTCCCGGTACGGATATCGGCTCGGTGTCAGGTCACACCTACACCGCTCTTGACGGCTGCGGCATTCGAGTCGGCCACACCGTCATCAAGGTAGGTCTCGAGCGATCCTGCTATTGCTCCCGACGCTAACAATGCCTCTCTTTGGTACAGTCAATGTACTGCACGTCTTTGAAGCACAGCGCAATCAGCATTGGACAAGTTGCCAATGGCAGCTGCACCTTCACGCTCTTTGCCGGCTCGAACAGCTGCGATGTCTTGGGATCAGGGTCGACTGGCGAGCGCAGGCATGGTTACAATCGACATGAGGTTGTCATCCCGAATGGTGATGAGGAGACTTGCATCGGTACCGGCGTGGTGGATGGAGGCAAGTTCTCGGCCGCGAGCGGTGTTTGGGCGTGCGGTTGATTGAGAGACGCCGGGGAAAGCTACGCTGTCTGTGCGGTCCATGTTAGCAATTCGGATGGACTGTAAGAACCTAGCAATCTATGGTGAGGGTAGCTGATCAGTCCGGTCTTTTCTACAATCTGCTTCCTGCTTTCTGCGTCTCAACAGGCGAGTTCAAAAGGTCATGCACAAGGCGCTGTGGGCAGAGTCTGGAAGTGACTAGCGGCCCCGAGACATGTGGTCGTCGAGCGCCATGGTACTGGAGAGGCATCAGCATGAACTTGACGATGCACAATGGTTGAGTCCAGTTTTGCCGCTTATATGCAGGGATGGCTGGTCCAAAACCCGATCATGTCCTGCGCCAGGCATCGCAGCTTCTACATAGTCTACTATGTACTACTACTCAGCTGAACGCTGCTGCCGGCCATTTCGCGTTCTGACGGCCGCAGTGGGAAAAGTCCGAGTGACACACCTCATCAGACAGCCGGCCAAATCTGTGATTCTGGAGAAGGACCGAATTGAACGACGGTGGCACACGGCCAAGAAGTGGGGCTCACACACTGACCAGCGGCGGCTCGAGACTACTTTTGCGGAGGTGCGTGGAGAGAGCTCCTTCGGGCTGGCGAGCTTGCTGAGGAGAGCTCGGGCGCTTTTCCAATGTGTGTGTTGACAGGCCCGGGCGGCGTTTGATCATCTCAACGACTGCGACCACCGCCGTGCACCTGTCCGCAGCGGCCCCAACCTCTCGCCGTAGTCTGCAGCGTAGAAACGAGGCGGGAGTGCATCGTCGTGTCCATGCAGCTGCATCAATACTATTAATTATTAATTGTTATCTAAGAACCACTGCTTGGTACAGCTCTGGATCTTCAGACATTCACCGCATTGAACTACGTCAGACTCCACAATCACGCGCGCCCTCCAGGGAGCTAGCCAGCTGCTCGCGAGCACACACTGTGAGAGAGTCGCTCGGGCCACTCTCATCATCATTGTGAGAGAACTCCAGCCTCTCTCGGCTATCAACAACATCGCCTTCTTCCTCTCTCTCACCCACACCCCTCTCCTCCATTGCTCTTTCCCATACATCGCGGAAAGCAATCACAAAGGTAAGTGAGCCCGCCGCAGCTTCCGCAACCATGACACTCAGCGGCACTACTCCACTCGACTCCATGATCGCCGGATGGTGTCCATGACCGTGTGCGAATCAACCCGCTGATTCGTGTGCCTTCGCAGAGCTCCTTCCTCGAGACATTGCTGCATCTCGAGTGGCTTTCAGTCTTTACCAGAATCCGCCGCTCACCACATACACATTTTCACCATGGGCGACCAACCCAAGCGAGACGTGCACAACCATGTGCTCTTCGAGGTGGCCACCGAGGTCGCGAATCGTGTTGGCGGTATCTACAGCGTGCTCAAATCCAAGGCCCAAGTCACAACGGCTGAATATGGCTCGAGCTACACGCTGCTGGGTCCTCTGAACCGCGCGTCGGCCGCTGTCGAGGTCGAGGAGGTGGAACCGCGAGATCCCGCCATGATTGCCACCATCAAGAGCATGAACGACAGAGGCATCAAGACCATGTACGGCAGGTGGCTGATCGACGGAGCACCGCGCGTACTGCTCTTCGACACCGGCACAGGATACTACAAGCTCGACGAATGGAAGGGCGATCTCTGGTCGACCGCCGGCATCCCCAGTCCTCCCGACGACCATGAGACCAACGAGGCCATTGTCTTTGGATATTTGGTGGCCTGGTTCTTGGGCGAGGTATGTCTGCTTTCTTCATCGATTCAATGATTCCGCAAATGTGACACAAACTGACGAGCCTAGTACGTCTTCCACGAGAAGGAACGTGCTGTCATTGCTCAATTCCACGAGTGGCTTGCAGGTGTCGCGCTTCCTCTGTGCAAGAAGCGCAAGATCGACGTAACGACCATCTTCACCACCCACGCCACGCTGCTGGGTCGATACCTCTGTGCCGGATCCGTAGACTTTTACAACAACCTCCAGTACTTTGACGTGGACGCCGAAGCGGGAAAGCGTGGCATCTACCACCGATATTGCATTGAGCGTGGCGCGGCCCACTCTGCTGATGTCTTCACCACCGTCAGCCATATCACGGCCTACGAGAGCGAGCACCTGCTGAAGCGGAAGCCGGACGGTGTCCTGCCGAACGGCCTCAACGTCAAGAAGTTCTCCGCAACTCACGAGTTCCAGAATCTGCACCAGACCAACAAGGACCGAATCACGGAGTTTGTGCGCGGTCACTTCTACGGGCACAACGACTTTGATCCCGAAAAGACACTCTACTTCTTCACAGCGGGACGATACGAGTACCGGAACAAGGGTGTGGACATGTTCATTGAATCTCTTGCCCGTCTCAACCACAAGATGAAGGCCGCTGGCTCTGACATGACCGTGGTTGCTTTCATGATCTTTCCCGCGCAGACACAATCTCTCGCAGTGGAAGCGCTCAAGGGCCAAGCAGTCGTGAAATCGCTCAAGGATACCCTGGGACACATCGAGAAGGAGATTGGCAAGAAGCTGTTCGAAAAGTCCATTGCGTGGCAAGAGGGCCAGGACCCGCCAGACGAGAAGGACCTGCTCAGTGCTCAGGACAAGATCATGCTGAGGAGGAGATTGTTCGCCATGAAGCGCAACACCCTACCGCCCATTGTCACCCACAACCTGGTCAACGATGCCGAAGACCCGATTCTGAACCAGATGCGCCGCTGCCAGCTCTTCAACCACCCTTCGGATCGTGTCAAGGTGGTTTTCCACCCAGAGTTCTTGAGCTCCGGAAACCCAGTGCTGCCAATGGACTACGACGACTTTGTGCGAGGCACGCACATGGGCATCTTCAGCTCCTACTACGAACCCTGGGGCTACACACCAGCAGAGTGCACAGTGATGGGTGTGCCATCGATCACGACGAATCTGTCGGGCTTCGGATGCTACATGGAGGAGCTCATCGAGAACGCTTCCGACTATGGTATTTACATCGTGGACCGTAGGATGAAGGGTGTCGATGAGAGCGTAGCCCAGCTCACCGACTTCATGTACGACTTCACGAGAAAGAGCAAGCGACAACGCATCAACCAGCGTAACCGCACCGAGCGTCTGAGTGATCTGCTCGACTGGAAGAGGATGGGCATGGAATACGTCAAGGCGCGACAGCTCGCTCTCCGGAGAGCATACCCAGACAGCTTTGCTGAGGGTGACGACGAGCCAGGGTTCTTCGATGGAACGGACAGCATCAAAATCACCCGACCCCTGTCTGCACCTGGCAGTCCGAGAGACCGCAGCGGCATGATGACGCCTGGCGACTTTGCCTCGATACAGGAGGGCCGTGAAGGTCTCAGCACCGAGGACTACATTGCGTGGAAGCTGCCCGAAGAGGTGAGCACAGAATTAACTGATACTCTAGCGGAATGCATACTGACTACTACTACAGGAGGAGGTCGAGGACTACCCTTTCCCGCTCACCCTCAAGCAAAAAGCCAAGGCTGCTGGCGGTGACAGTGGCGCTGCAACGCCGACGCTCAACGGCAACGGTGCCTCGCTGCCGATCTGAGACTTCCCAGCCGCTCAGTCACATTGACGCGCTGAATGAACGGGCAGTCGGTCGGGCCGCGAAACGCTGATAGCGGACGGTACATGCACGAGAGTCAATATTCAAGGCTGTATACGGCCACTGAACATCCTTCGCGATTTTGGCATTGAGGCGGCACTCGTACGAGCTCCCACACGCGTACGACTAGCTTTGGTTCGGTTTGTTGCAAGCAGAGATGAAAAGTGGATATACTTGGCGAAGAGAGGAGGTGTGTTGTTGGTGTTGTAGCATTTGTATCATATCTGGAGATTGACATCAGCCGGTCTCTGTAGACTACGGATTATGAGACCAATGTAGATGTTCACCCCTTGGACTGAACTTTTTCCTCAGCTGACTTTACATGTTAATTCAAGAGCACGTTGGTGAAAAGCTTGGCGGCAGAAAGCAGCTGGAGCACACGGGAAATCCTACTTCACGATGAATGCCATGGGCATTCAGGTCGCCGCGCCCCGAATTCAGCAGCTGACGGCCGACGATTTCGTAACTACAACGTGTATCGAAACTGCGGATGTCGATCTCCCTTCGCCCCAGCATCAATCAGCTTCGCCGTTTCTTCCTCGCTCATTCGCTCTCTGCGTCGATTGACCCCTCGCAGAATCACAAACAAACCACAGTACCCCAGCGCAGCACCCACAATCGCAGCCAGACTGACCGCGTGTCCAATCACGTATCTCCCCTCGCCATCTGTGATCCGGTAAATCTGTCCTGCCAGAATCCCCGCGCTGTTGCCCACTGTCTGCTGCAGCCCAATGGCAGTTGCACGCTTGTAGTAGCCCGCGTTGGAGTTGCTGTTCCATGTGACGTTGAGGCCGACGCAGCAGTAGATTCCTGTGGCGGTAACGAAAGTGGCAAAGTAGAGTGCGGCTGTGTGGTTCATGTTGATGCTGAGCATCATTGCATACCCGATTGCTGTGACGAGGGCTAAGGGGACCATGAAGAAGGCTCGTCGGCGCGCGAGATCGGAGAAGTAGGCGATTGTGAGGTAGAAGATTGAGGCCCAGATGTAGACGGGGACGGTCAGGAGTTGGGTTTTGACGCTGCTGAAGCCGAAGCCGCGGATTATGGTGGGGAGAAAGGTGCTGAGGTTCTGTCAGTATGTGTACATTCTTTCTGTCGATAGTTTGGGTTCCCACCTGAAGCCGAAAGAGCAAGTGTTTGCACAGAACTGGCAAAGAGCGCTGAGCCACACCTTGCCGTCCTGGAATGCTAGCTTCACTTCTTCTTTGTCAAAGGTGTCGCTCTCGCCTTGATAGAGAGCTGCTTGGCGGTGTCGAATGCGCATGAGTTTCTTGTCGTTGTCATCGAGCCACCAAGCCTTTTCAAAGTTGTCTGGGAGCAAGAAGATACAGCCTATGCCTACGGCGATTGAGAGAATCCCTTCAACGAGGAATAGCCAACGCCACCCCTCTAGTGCTCCAGTCAAACGAGTCAGTCCGTAGGCGAGCAGCCCTCCAAACGCCCCTGAGAGCGCGGACGCCACAAAGAGATACGAGACTCTTTGCGCTTGTTCGATGGGCTTGTAGAATGTGCTGAGGTAGACGGTTAGGCAAGGGAAGAGACCGGACTCGAAAGCTCCTAGGAGTAGTCGCGTGGCGAGCAGCGTGGCGTAGTTTTTCATAAACGCACTGCCAATCACGACCAGAGACCAGCAGATGATAAAGGCCGGGATCAGTCGAGAGGGTCGCGCGGCCTTGAGGATGAGCGATGAGGGGATCTCGAAGGTTATGTAGGTGACTGGAGGGGTTTAGTAGCTGCTTGCGAGTTGGGTGGAGTGTCTACCACGGACCGTAGAAGACTGTCACTGCTACGTTGAGCTGCGAGCCGCTGAGATTCAAATCTTCGCTCATGCCTGCTATCGCGGCATTGCCTGAGCGGGGTCAGTGAATTGTACGAGGAGTGTGGTAGTGGTGGATACATGCCAATGTTACTGCGATCCAGGTAGGAGACGAGGAAAACTAGGACCATCATTGGCGATAGCCATCGGTCTAGCTTCCGGACCAGGCGCTTTTTCGCTGCTGCGTCGAGTATCTCTTCGCATGATGAGGAGCCGAGGTCGATATCGGCGACCTGCTGCTCGTTCTTGGTGTCCATGGTTCGTGGACAGATTCGATCAGCAGTTTCTAGCGGCGGCAATGCAGAGAAGGCAGTGCCTTAGATGTGAACCGGCATGCCGTGCAATTCATGATGACAACTTGGCCTATCAAGAATCCCAGAGACGGCCGATCAGTGACACATTGTTGTCTTTTAATGGGTGCTGTGCGGAATTTGACATGCAATCGGCACCATCGTATCTCTTGGCTCGACAAAGTAGCATCACAGTCAACGGGCCGGAGCGGTCGTGTAACACGGCCAGATAATCCTCTCGCCGTGAAGCAAGACTTCTGCGTGGCAAAGATACACAGGCGATAAGCTTGTCAAGATCTTGGACGCCTGGTGTTCGGCAACGCCTAGGTCGCCCGATCGGGCAACTCGATCGCCTAACACGGCTGCGCCGGAGCGAACAATTCATGGACATCACTTATGACTCTCAAGTGCGTGTTGGTCGGATCCTGCAACATAGAAGTTTTCGACTTCCATAGGACTGTTCGAAATGGCCGCGTCTTGGGATCGTCTGGTCCGTTTCGTCGCTGAAGAAGATGGCCAGGAGTACATTGGCGAGCCACTAGATTCGCAACTCGATGGTAAGCGACACTCAGTTTACAGAGTATACGTCTGCGTGTTGCTGATGCGTGGCAGTGGGCGCGGCCCTGGCAGAGAATGTATCCGTTGAAGTCAGAGCATATACGGGCACTTCTCCTCTCGACACGAGTGCTCGGCCGACTGAGCAAATCGTCAAAATCAAGTCAATATTGCCTCCTTTGACGCGCCAGGAAGTCGGGACCATCAGATGCGTGGGTCTCAACTATCGAAACCATGCGGCGGAAATGAAATTTCCAATCCCAACTCATCCGTCCATCTTTTTCAAGCCGGGGAGCTGCCTGAATGGTCCCAATACCGACCTCATCATCCCACATCAAGCGACAGATGAGCAGGCAGATTATGAAGCCGAATTGGCTGTAGTGATCGGCCGAACCTGCAAGAATGTGAGCCCCGATCAAGCCCTGGGATACGTCCTCGGATACATGTGCGCCAACGATGTGACGGCGCGAAAGTGGCAGTTTGCTGGCGGCAACACGCAATGGTGTTACGGGAAGGGTTTTGATAACTTTTCACCCACTGGCCCGTGTATCGTGTCTGCCAAGAACATTCCCGATCCCAGCGTCATCGCATTGAGGACAGAACTCAATGGGAGAGTAATGCAAGAGGGGCGAGCAGATGACATGATCTTCTCCATCGCACAGATTGTGTCGCATCTGAGCCAAGGAACCACCCTCGATGCTGGAACTGTCATATTGACTGGAACGCCGCACGGCATTGGTGTCAGCAAGGAGCCACCGGTCTTCCTACGGCATGGAGATGATGTGAGAGTGGTGATGAGTAACGGCCTAGGGAGCTTAGTCAACCGAGTTGTGTATGAAGCCAGTCCTTAGCAGTATAGTGTTTCAGCAAGCGCAGCTTCAGAGGCCAAAGTGGTCTCGCGAATCATGCATATGCCACACATGGGATGTGCCATGTATGATGCTAAGCAAGCGGAAGATCTTGATGCCCATGGCCTTTTCACGAATGTGGGACGAGTGGGACGAGCGTGAGGGGAGACTGTTGGTAGGAAGCAAGTGTGGAAAGCGCCCCTCTTCTAGCGAAGCGCAGCAACTCCCTGTAACCGAACGCGGCCCCAATATATGAAGAACAGAGGCTAGTCTCACGGCCGTAATTCTTGGTGTTGTTTCATCTCGTCTTGTTGTGCTGGCATGGAAAGGGAGTTGCCCTAGGGGAGTGTCATGACCGCCGTGTCAGTCTGCATGTCTTCTCGTTGGAGGCATGAAAGATGTCAGGTAGCTTGGAGTTGGTACTGGACAAAGTGAGTCGTCGGAAGAGAAGTCTAGGTGTGCCAAGACGGCGTCCGGCTCTGGGTCGGGACGATATGGGGGTGTCTCTCCCCACTTTCACCTTTGGAGGTTTTCTCGTTCTTACGCCCCATCACCGTGAAAGCAACCCTATGGCTTCGTGCTGTCCTAATGGAATGGTGAAACGAGCACTTATCGTAGACTGGACCCAGTGTGCTCTCCACCGGCCGACAAAGTGGATCCGTAATGTCCGCCCAACGTGGAAACTTGCTGATTGTACGAAGAAGGAGACGCACAAAACACACAGTGAAGCAAGGCCTGACACAGCGGCATGAAGCACTTGAAGACCCAGCATCGCGCGATATTATGCCGAAGTGCAGTGTTGCTGCATATGCACCTCGAGAGAACCGAGCAAGCGAGACCACTCATCCTGCGAGGTTTCCTGAATGAATATGCTGGTGAACAGCGGATATGCTTGGCAGCAATATACCTGATACCCCATTGATGGGAATTGTCGTTGACGAGTCTTGGCCTCGCTATAGCAATATGGAAGAACAGTGGCGCTAGGGAACTGCTCCACTGAACGTGAGATGTCAACGAGAATGAGTATCATTAAATGAGTATAATTAGCTGATGCTGCCTCCATTGCGAGCTTTGCATTGTAGGAAGCACTCTCATGCTAACAGTACAGCAGTCAAGATGAAGTACTCCTGGCTCTTTGCTCCCCTGGCCGCGGCCGTGGCGACGACTCCAGCCGAGTATCTAACCTGGGCTGCAGACACCTACATTCGGGAAGGTGTAAAGAAAGACTATCATTACACCACTTCCATCCTCTACACTGGCTACGAAGTCGCGATCGACTATACCGGCAACGAGACTCTGGTCGACTGGTACAAGTCTCAAATCGATGGCGCCGTGGTGCTGAGCAACGGCTCCATTTACGACTGGAACTACACACACTACTCCCTCGATGACTACCGCATAGCCAACAACTTCCTCTGGTGGTACAACCGCACCGGCGAGGAAAAGTACAAAACTGCTGCCAGAACTGTCCGTGACCAGCTCAACCGCCACCCACGCAACAAGGCCGGTGGGTTTTCCCATAGGTATCCAATCTACGACGGACAGATGTGGCAAGATGGGATCTTTATGGCTGATTCCTTCTATGCTCGTTGGACTGCACTTTACGATTCCGCAAACGTGACGGCTTGGGACGACATTCAGCTCCAATATGACCTGATTGAAGAGCACTTACGCAACACCACCACCGGACTCCTAGTCCACGGCTACGACGAGACGAAGACCAAAGTCTGGGCTGACCCAGTTACCGGTGCGGCGCCGTTTGTGTGGTCTCGTGCAGTAGGCTGGTACTTTATCTCTCTACTAGAGGTCATTCCAATCTGGCCTGAATCGCATCCTGGCAAGGAAAAGCTCTTGGGCTACTACACCAGCCTTGCTGCAGCAGTCAAGGAACACCAGTGCAGCCAGTCTGGCGGCTGGTGGCTCATCATGAATGAAGGTTACCCTGGAAGGGAAGGAAACTACATTGAGAGCTCTGCAAGCGCAATGTTCACGTACGGCATGCTGCAAGGTATCAAGGACGGATACCTTTCGGCTGAGGACTACCTCCCGTCTGCCACCAAGGGCTACGAACTTCTAACTGACAAGTTCGCCGTGGAGAATGAGAATGGCACATTGAGATGGGAAGGAACGGTCGCCGTCGGAAGTTTATCTGGAAATGGTAGTTATGAGGTGAGTACTCCTGGATTGTGTTCTGGATCGACGCTAATGATATCGCAGTACTACATTGGCGTCCCTCTTGCAGTCAACGACTACAAGGGAGTGGCTCCATTCATGTATTCTTCCAATCCTGCACTGTGGAAGTAGTTTGGAGTGCTCCGAAGCTTTCAGAAACCGCAGTACCCAGTCGGCGGCCCTCAGCCTCACACAGAAGTGATCTTCCCCAGCTAGCACGGATCAGTAGTACACGCTCGTAACTGATCAACTCTGAAGCGCTTCACTTCCGAAAATCTTCTATTACATGTTCTACCTCTGCTGACTTTGTGATCTACCCGACAATGGTTGCTCCAACAACTTCTTGACATTGCTAGCAAGAGTCTCGACAGTACCATGACTTGCTCGAGAATGACTCAGCGTTGTAGCGTGCGAGTCTCCATGCCTCCACTCAGCCGGCACACTTGCAATGCGCATGTGGCGAGGGTTGAGCTCCTCCTCACTAAGCAGTCGCGGGAATAGCTTCGTGATGAGTGCTTTGAGTGACAGCAGACAGGCACAAACAATGCCGACGTTCGCCTCTACTGCCGACCACGTCACCGCCCACACCCCAGACATCACATAATGGCCTTGCCGTGAAGTGACCAGAACTGTTGCCATGCGCACCACGCTAACGACGCAGACGAGAAACCCGAGCACGAAGACGAGCATAATGGCCAACTTTTGTCTTTTGGGCAAGTGCAGTCCAGCTATTGACGGCATCGGTAGGATCAAGACCGCGAAGTCGAGCACAATGTCCACGCTGGCTACGGACAGCCAGTAAATCTCCGGATCTCTGCAGTGTCCATCGAGTGCGGAATCCCAAACTTTCGCGGTGGGGTGACAGAGGAAGATGCCTCCAAAGGTGCCCCAACATGCCGCCGGGATGAGCGAGTACAAGAGGATGTAGCAGAACAGTCTAGTGTGATGTGTATAGAAGATCCGCAGGTACTGGGCGAGGATTGACGCCTTGGTCACGTTGATGAGGATTGTCCAGATCGTGTTGTTGGCTAGGATGAGTTTTGTGATGTGTGCCGTATTTGCTGGGGCGTTGTACTTCCCTATGCCCTCAGCGACACACAAACCGACGAGGATACATATGGTCCACGATAGTGCCTGGATGCTGTTAACTCGTTCCATGTGATGGAGGGTGTAGGATGCCATACCATGGACAGTAAAATGACATAGTCATCTAAGCCCACGCAACGGGATATCATGCATCTCGTATACCATCGCAGCGCTACCACTGTAGTTGCGAAGACTGTGCAGATTATAGTCGGAATGAGCGCCCCAAGGCCGATGTCGCCAGCTCCAAAATGGGCCGCTGCCGGCGTGTCGGACTGGTCCCGCGAGGTTGAAGTGGTGTTCATCTGAATTGCTCTCGCAAAAGCGTCCTCGACGCTTCTTCAACAAGGCAACATCGAGGTCAGTTGCGGCCTGCCTAATGTCAAGCGTGATAGCGGAGCGCTGCCTGTGCGGCACATTCAAACAAAGGACAAAGCTGTGTTCCATGCGATCTCATCGGATGACCGCATCAAACATCTGGTGAGAGATTGTAGCGGGTAGCTTCGGGCTCTGAATGTGGAGCAGCCAGTCCCCGGGAGTCTTATTGTATTGTCAATCATCGGAAAGGTCCACAGGCCCTGAAAGGTTTGTTCGATCCTTGGCTCAGAGTTCCAAAAAGATCAAGAGAGGCAAAGCGGATAGCATCGTTCAGCTCTGTGCAACGCAACAAGAAGTCCATATCCAGGCGAAAGCGATTCCAACACGTTTGAGGCGAGCGTAGAGGGCGGACCTGTCCTGGCCTCACATAAGAAACCGGAATGGATTCTGAAGGTTCTGCCGAAGCCCGGCGACATGTTCTTGTGCAGTTCGAATGCTTCGGTGGCACCCGTCCATGGACAGCTCAAAGAGACATGCTTGCACAGACAGCTCAGATGCTGTTCAGTGGCTTATCATATCCTGTGGCCAGATGTAGATCTGAGCCTGATGATAGGATGGTGTCTGCGGTGCAGGGTTCATGTCCCCTTTTTCCGTGAAGACGAGGACACAGATTTGTCCTGCTTGGATCTTGACATGCTTTGGAACAATGCCAGCTTCATCTGCATGTAGGCTTGCACTGCGGGATTCACCTCATCATACATGATGCCATTGGGGTTTGTGGATTTGGGCGGTACTCCCGCAGTCCATGACGCAATGTCAGAGGCTTTGCCATCTCGAAGGTATTGGTGGCCATTATACGAACTGGTGGGTGAAGCTGATCGGTTGCTTGAGGTGGTTGAACTCGAGGTCCTAGGCATTTTGGCCAGAGTGTCCTTGGCCCTGGTCGAAGTCTCCTTGATACCAACTTGAGTCGTTGCGGGTTTGGCATCTTTCCATCTGTCGCTGGGCGACGACATGATTATAAGTGGCCAGCGATGCGGGCAACCTTGGGCAGCGACCTTGGAGTGGCTTGCGGCAAAGTAACCTTTCGCAACTGTCAGACGTGATACGAAACCACGCCGTTGCTGTATGATTTGAAGCAGACCTGTCTTACCACATGCCCGCTATAGCGTCCGGCAAATCCTTCTTCGCCAGAGCAGGAGGCGCGTGAGCCACGGAAGAGGGTGCAGCCAGCGCAGCGACACGAGAATCGTGATGCACGCCTTGCGAGTGTCCGATACGTGGGAAGAGATGAAGTCGCCTCAACCGCTGGCGGACTGCATTAGACGCATAGGCAAGCAGCCATGAATGCCAAAGCTGCTGCGACTAGGTGGCAGACACACCGAGCAGAGCCCAGTGCACGGGGAAGTCATTTTTGACAAATACCCGATGGCACAATCGTCCAGTCATGGTCCCTGATCCAGACCGGAGAGAACAGATTGCGTTTGGGCACGCAGAAAAACGCGGGCGGTGGGGCAGAAGTCGATGATTGTGTACTGATTTGGAATCGGGTCCAAATTCTCCTCTAGAACTACAGCTCTCCGAGTAGGACGCGAGGTGGCCCGAGATGTGGACCAGAACTTCTTTCTACTTACTGTTTGGTGTCTCGTCGCCGTCGTGAGGTCGGAGGATTGTGGCATCGCCATGTGGCAGCCGCGGCGACGGTGTCTCGGAGAACAGGACATGAGTCCTACAACACCGCCAGTGCGCTGCTTGCGAGGTCACAGCATCTCACTCATCATTGTGTACCTACTTGTCAGATCGAAGTGCATCGTGACTGACGGCAGCCGAGATTGAAGAGAAACAAGCTTCCCATGATTCCAAACACTGATTTACCTGCGACAACCTGCAAGAGGACATGGCCTCTGCGGCATGACGACGAGCGCCGTCCACATTCTAGTGATCCTTTGCGATGATACATCTGAGTTCGCTCGCGGTGCCGATAAGTAGGAATCGACTGCCCGCGCCAACAGTCGCAATCCGTAATCGCATGTGACTTTCTCGCACTTCGCCGCGTCGACATTCCCCTTCTTCAGGCCAGCCAGAACAAGTCTATCCGAGCACATGGCAGCCGCGACGCCTCGTACGCCGCGTTGCGCCATCCTGCATGTCGGTAACCCATAGCAGGCAGCGCATTGCTCCGCGTTATCAGTAGTCCAACTGGGCTACCTGAGCGCTGACTTCCAATGGCACTCCGCCCAACCGGAGCGCTGCATGCGATGTTCCGGATCTACCGTCTTCGAGGACTTCGTCTTGAATGCCATCAGGGGCGCACAAGAAGGACGCGAGTGTGACAGATCGTCCAGACCGCCAACTGCCATGTGTGTGTTGGCCTGGTATAGCAGGAAGAAGCCTCCAGCCTTCCGCCGAGGATTGCCGATCACGCTTGTCCGTTGCGACTACATCGTTCGAACAACGCCGGATATTTCAAGCTGACAGATGGCTAACATTTTGCAATGGTCGAGAGCAGATGGTGGGCCCACTGCCATGCATACCAGAATTGTCAGCTGTCCCGCGATACAGCACATCTCACCTGCCGCGACATGAGGCATCCACATTGGCGCTTTTACAGTTCCATTACTGCAGCGACTTGCTGGGAATTGAATTAGGCAAGGTCACTGCGTCGGTGACTAAACCTCGTGCCAGACTCCCAGAACGACAATACAACTTACGAATACAACTTACCACTCTGCAGCCTCCCGAGGAACAGATCTGCAGGACGGATCACAGCATGCTGCAAGCCGACAACAATCATGATTGTTAGCATCACAACAACTTGATGGAATCGACAGCTACTACAACCACGGCACGACGAGCAGGTCTCTTGATATGGAGGTCTCTCGAAATGGAGGTCTCTCGAAATGGAGAACGGAATCCTTGCTATCACGACCCCTTCGACCTTACGTCCCCAGACTCCGGCGTGAGCAATACCGAACGGGACAGACTACCCGTGTACAGGTCGGACGTCTACGCGGTTCCCAAGGTTCAAATCGTCTTT
The DNA here is from genome assembly GCA_022559915.2 of Septoria petroselini. Classification (NCBI taxonomy): domain Eukaryota; kingdom Fungi; phylum Ascomycota; class Dothideomycetes; order Mycosphaerellales; family Mycosphaerellaceae; genus Septoria; species Septoria petroselini. The sequence continues at coordinate 161,022 of JAFJTQ020000007.1, forward strand.
ATCAAACGCCCCATCTCCCTCTGCTGAGCCCCTCTTCTCAAGGCGCCCATGCCGCAACATGACAGATTGAAGAAGCCACCCAAAACTCAAAAGTGCCATCACATGAGCCTCGCATGATTTGTGCACGGCAGCAGCAGCAGCAACAGAAATTCTCTGCCTTGCGTTGCCTGCTCACCATCCAGTCACCTCTTGCCGTGCCAAAATCTCCATTACACAAAAACACAAGCACCTCACGAACGCGATACACCGTACAGTAACACGTCCATTCGTCTACGTAGCGACCCGAGACCCCTTCCTCCTCTCCACGTGCCAGCGTCGTAGCCGCGCTGAGCTGTGATGCGACGGTAAGGTATCATCAGTGCCGATTGACAGACAGGTCGTGCAAGACGCACACGCACATACACACAGCAAGAATGCACATTGCCGCGTCTCAGCACTGCTGCTGACACGTGGAAGAGTGACAGTCTGGCGACGCGGGAAGTGACCGTGGTATCGAACATGCGAGGCGAGACGCGCGGACTTGCGAGTACATGCGAGGAGGGTTGCATTCTTTCTCTTCACGTTGCATGCCGTATACTCTTCCCGCCGTGATGTGCATCTGCTGATGATCATGCTGTTGTCAGCTGTGGATTGCCGTCATTCGGAAATCGGTCCCCGACTGAATGAAGTCTGCTTGCTGGCAGCGAGTGTTTCATTCCAGTATACTCGACCGTTGTAGCCATGCCTCATAATCATACCTCGTGGCCTTGTTTTTGCCATCATGCTACATTTACTCCGTCGCTAATGTTTACCAATAAAAGTCCGGCTCTGCTCATCTCGTCCGACACGCACAAAGGAGAGCCCAGCTTGACCACGGCAGTCCGGCGCGGACTCAGCCTTGCTCTCGTCGTCTCGCATACTATTCAGTCTCGTTGAAAAGCCTCGCCGTGATGTCGCCCATGTACTCTTCCTCGAGTAGGTAGTACTCGCCGTCTGATCGATCAATGCCCACCCACTCGAACGCTGCGACGACCTCTTCCACGCCAAAGCCCATGTCGGTGAACTGGTCGACCATGCGTTCGTTGTATCCCTTATAACTGGCGACTCTTGCGGCCTCTTTCCTCCGCTTCTCTTCCTTATCGTCGGCTTTCTTTTGCTCCTTCTCGTCGCGCGAACTGCTTGCACCACCCTTCCCAGTTCCAGGGCGCGGCGGAGGCGCAGAAGCGTAGTCTATAGCCCACTGCCGTGCCACGTGCCTGAATTCGTCCGGACGTGTGATCAACATGCTGGCCACTTCTGCGTCTTGAGGATCCTTGGGCTCAGGCGAGCTGAGCAGGCTTTGGAGGGAGATCAAAGCACTCTTCAAGGTCAAGACGGGCGACCAGGCACTTCCAAGCGTGTCTAGACAGATGGCACCCGTCTGAGAGCTCACGTTGGGGTGCCAGATCTTGGTGAGGAAACGCATCTCCGGTGGCTTGAATGGATACTCGGCCGTTATGCGGATGTCGACCTCGTATTTGCCGCCTTCATACGGGGTGTCTGGAGGCCCCGTGAAGTGGCCTTTGAAGTGGGTAAAGTCGATAATGTCCGAGCCGCCGGCGGGATCAGTAATTCTGATGCCAGAGTGCGAGTCTTTGAGAATGTCGGCGATCTCCTTCTGCAGGCGTCGATTCCGATTTGCGGCCATGGTTGTTCAAAGAGGTATCTGCGAGGGTAATGGAAGAACTGGAGGTCGGTGGCAAAGTGTCAGAGCAGATGGGAGTGATTGCTTCAGCGAGGCTCAAGAGAGCGGAAGAGGGAGAAGAAGATATGGCTTGCTGGAGGATGTCTTGAGGTTAGGACTTCTGGATCGATCGTGTGAGGCAGCCGTGTCGCTGCGACATTCACACGTCGCCGCCGCTCGCTTGTTGGACAGAGAAGAGCTGGGGTCGACTGAGAATGTGTCGCGTGACCAGTGGAATGTGCTGTCTGGATGACTCTGTTCGGGACTCGACCGATCATCACAGTGCAGAGCGAGCTGTGCAAGCGGCGCACGGACAACAAGGCAGGAGCGCAAGGCAACGCGTGCTTCGTCACTTCCCGAACGGATAGCTCTCTCACACGTTCATCGACGACATCTACAACTCCATCCACCATCTTCCCTCTCACCATCGCCAACACTTCATCACCGTCAGCGACGCCTTCACTGCCTCCTTGCTGCTTGCAAATACATTCTCCAGCTACAGAGTGACGGACGATGGTAGGCGCCACCGGCAAACACGCCAGCGACGCATCAAATACCAGCTGACATACATGATAGGGTCAGAACCAGTCCGGCCTCGGTGGCCCCGGTGGTCCGCCTGGCGACGGCGACAAGAAGAAGGGCGACAAGAAGGATAAGCCCAAGTACGAGCCGCCGCCACAACCCACCACGCGCATCGGCCGTAGGAAGAAGAAGCAGGCCGGTCCCAACGCCGCCGCCAAACTGCCCACCGTCTATCCCACCGCGCGATGCAAACTCAGGTATTTGCGCATGCAGCGCGTGCACGATCACCTGCTACTGGAAGAGGAGTTCGTCGAGAACCAGGAGCGCATACGCAAGGCGAAGACGGCAAACGAGAAGGCTGCACCCGCGAGCGGCGAAGGCGACGACAGAAACGCCGACGAGCGGAGTCGAGTTGATGATATGCGAGGCTCGCCGATGGGCGTCGGCAACCTTGAGGAGCTCATCGATGACGACCACGCTATTGTCTCGTCTGCGACCGGTCCGGAATACTACGTCTCCATCATGTCCTTCGTCGACAAGGACCTGCTCGAGCCTGGCGCTTCCATCTTGCTGCATCACAAGAGCGTGTCAGTGGTCGGTGTCCTCACAGACGATGCAGATCCGGCCGTCTCGGTGATGAAGCTTGACAAGGCGCCGACCGAGTCGTACGCAGACATCGGAGGTCTCGAAACGCAGATTCAGGAAGTGCGCGAAGCTGTGGAGTTGCCGCTGCTGCATCCCGAGCTATACGAAGAGATGGGTATCAAGCCGCCAAAGGGTGTCATTCTGTACGGTGCACCAGGCACAGGAAAGACACTCCTTGCCAAAGCTGTCGCCAACCAAACATCCGCGACTTTCCTCCGTATTGTCGGCTCCGAGCTGATTCAGAAATACCTCGGAGACGGTCCTCGTCTTGTGCGCCAGCTTTTCCAGGTCGCAGCCGAGAACGCCCCGTCGATTGTGTTCATTGACGAAATCGATGCCATCGGCACGAAGCGGTACGAGAGCACGAGTGGAGGAGAGCGCGAGATTCAGAGAACCATGTTGGAGCTGTTGAACCAGTTGGACGGATTCGACGACAGAGGAGATGTCAAGGTCATCATGGCGACCAACAAGATCGAGACACTCGACCCGGCGCTGATCCGTCCTGGTCGTATCGATCGTAAGATTCTCTTCGAAAATCCAGATCAGAACACAAAGAAGAAGATCTTCACGCTACACACGGGCAAGATGAACTTGGCAGAGGATGTGGAATTGGATGAGTTCATCAGCCAGAAGGACGATCTCAGTGGTGCCGATATCAGAGCCATCTGTTCTGAAGCCGGTCTGCTGGCCCTGCGAGAGCGGAGAATGAGAGTCAACATGACTGACTTCCGAGCGGCAAGAGAAAGCGTGCTGAAGACTAAGACAGAGGGTGAGCCCGAAGGCTTGTACTTATAAAGAGCAAGCTAGATGCGAGAGATGCTCGCCATGCATTGCGTGAGCAGCATTGTATTACCACGATAGCATAGCTGCGTGCTGCGTTCTGCGCTTCAGCTGAAATGAATAGATTTGGCCACAGGCACCAATGATTTCACATTTTTGTTCAGAAGTGCAGGTGAGTAGTCAACAAAACTTCAAATTACGACTATGCGATAATGCTATGTATCCGTCATGCTCAATGCTCTCGTAAATCATGTCATGCCCTGTTCAATGCTGTTTCTCACACTCATGCAGTCTGTCTCCGTAGAATTATCTCTTGCCAAGCATCCATCTATGGGAGGCTTTGAGGAGTGTAGCTCTGATCCGGCTTGACAGTCTTGCCACTGGCGAGCTGGGTATCTTTGTAAGCAGGGTAGACGATCTGTTTGCCCTTGACGACACTGAGAGTCTGGTACCCCTCGCCCGCGCCAAACTGTCCGGACCACGTGCTTCCAACTTTGAAGCTTCCGCACGCGACGTTCTGGTAGGTTGCGCGCGCGGCAGGGTTGCCGGTGACTTTGAAGGCGCAGGCGGTGGCGGCTTGGCCGTTGTTGGTGTTGATGGCGAAGCTGTAGTTGCAGGACTTGGCGTCTTGGGCGCAGGTGCGCTTGAAGTTTTGGATGGTCCATTGGGGGGTGCCGGCGGCGGCCATCATGTTGACTGCGTTTGTGGCGGGTTCTGGGACGGGGTTGGCGAGGGAGGTGCTGGCTGTGGCCAGGAAGGCGAGGACGGTGGTGGTGAACTGCATATTGATGGTTGGTTGGTTGAAGTGTCTTGGTTGGTAGAATGTCTTGGTTGGTGGAATGTCTTGGTTGGTAGGAGTGTCTTGGAGTAGATTGCTTATTGTGTTGTGCTGTTGAATGATGAGAAAAGTAATCTAGCTGGACAGAGGTCGTCCTTATATACTCTGCGGTCGACACAGTCTCGACCAAGGCAATGTGTACGGATACGCCATCATCCTCAGGATCCGCTTCGTATAGCCGGTAGTATGAAATCAGGTCGCATAGAGTTTGACGCAAGGCTTCTACTTTGGGACACCATCGTGAGCGGTCAGTCCGTATGACATGGCATACTTCTTTGTGCAGACGTCTCGACTAGGCAACGACCCTCAGCCTAGAGCACCATTTCTCGTATGCATCTAAAGACCAGCGCAGAAAGTGAGTGCACCTGACTTACGAAAGCTCGTCAGAGATCCACCTGTGCCGCCAAAGCGATACTGCCGTGCCCCAGTATGTCCATCGTAACAATGACTGTACTATGATAATAGCATCTTTGTCTCACAAACACCGTCGAAGCTGATGGTCTCGATGTGTCCAAAGCAAAGTGGGGAGTGAAGTGCCGACTTGGCCGGCAGGAGGATTGCGGGCCGTTCTCAAAATAGATCGTCGTCACAAATTCTACGATGGCGGTACTTCTAGTTCCACCAAGAACACCTTTGTCTAAACATAACATAGACTTTGACGGCGAGCCGCGATTCTAGATTCTTCCCAGAATTGCAACATCACGGTGCACCGTAGCCGTATGTGAGCAGCTCAGCCCACAAAGTCAAAAGTCAATTGAGTGATTTTTCTCGTACCTGGGTCTACGACCGCGACAGTCTTTGAGATGGATGCGGGAAAATGCCATCACATTCCGTTGCGATTGATGGGTAGCACAGCGTTACTGCCTTGCGCAATGGTGTATCTTAAGAAGCCATCAAAAGCCCGTGACGGCCCTCATTTGGAAGGACGATGCCATCGCCGCGGTTTCGTGTACGACTTGATCAGGCTTGGATCTGTGTTGAGGTCTCACCGGCAGTCAACTCGTCTCTCCCTACTTGGAACAATGTCTTTAATGGTACAACGTAGCACGGGTCAGCGAATAGATGATGGAAATGTCTCTGCTGAGGACTGTATCGAGCATTATATCGTCCTGCCTTGCACATCTTACGCCTGAGAGCCCGCAGGCTTCTCGAACAGATAGTGGCACACCCCCCACTCTTCACCACCGTTCCAGGCGAAGAGCTCAGCGCAGGCCAAGTAGAAGACCTGCCATCTGTAGAACCACTTGGCGGTGTCTTGCTTGCCATACGTCTCCTCAAGATGCGGCCAGATTTGCTTCTTATTCGCATTCATAGTTTTCAGCCAGTCCTCGCACGTCTTTGCGTAGTGCTGCCCGCTGACCCACCATTGTCGCTCCAATGTGAGATCGCGTTGGAAGAAGTGCAATAGATCTGCCGAAGGCATGGTGCCGCCGGTGAAGAAGTGCTCTGTCATCCAGCCAGACTCAAAGTCGTAGGGCGAGGACTTGTTCGCGAAGATGTGCACAAACAGCTTGCCTGCTGGCTTGAGCAGGGTGGACACCTTGGCGAGGAGGAGTTCGTAGTTCTTCATGTGCTCGAAGAGCTCGATCGAAAGAACGCGATCGAATTGAGCCTCGAGAGGCGTGCCTGAGAAAGTGTATGTTGCAATGTCACCAGTCACGACTTCGAGGTTGGGTAGGTTCTTCCGTTTGGCTTCAGAGTCGATGTGCTCCTTTTGCGTTCGCGAATTGGAGAAGGCTGTGATCTTCGACTTTGGTAACACTTCAGCAAGGTAGAGAGACAGCGATCCCCAGCCGCATCTATAGCACCGCATTAGACAAGTCAAGGGACACGAATTCATCGCATGCATACCCGAGATCGAAGATACGCATTCCATCCTTCAGCTGCGCCTTCTCAACATAGCTTTCCAGCATAGCTATCTCGGCCTGCGCCAATGTCTCGGTGCCCTTTGGATATAGACAAGAACTGTACTTCATCCTAGGTCCGAGCATGCCAGTCAGGACTCCAGTGCCTACTTCATAGTGCTGCTCGTTCGCTGTGGCGGTCTCGATCGCAATGGGTCGGCTACGCAGGAGTTCCACGTATTTCATCTTCGTCTCATAGCTCTCCGATAGGCTGGTAGTCTTGATGGTGTTGATACGTTGCTGCAGCTGGCTGCGAATGCCTCTTCGGAGCAAGAACTCGGGCAGGTAGCCGCCATCAACGACGGCTTCCACGAGGGCGTCTGAGAAATGTTAGAGAGGGCAACACAAAGCCTTCGCGCTGCCACTTGCCGTAACTCATCTTGGCGGTGTGTCGAGTGAAAGTATGCAGCAGATCAGCACCACAGCCAGCATAGGATTTCGGGGACTGAACCGAGCACGCCTGACGTCACCACTTTTCATGTGAAGCGTGCATAGACCATGCACAATTCGTACACTGATGAAAATTATTAAACCACATGGGAACGACACGAACGGGCTGCAGCACCATCGAAGCCAACTGCGATAGGTAGACTCAGTCGTGGAACAACACGAGAATATGATTCTGCAATAACCATGTCAATGCCTCTTTAGGTCGGGATTTCGCGCACGACCTTGATTGAGTGCTAACCCCTAGGTCTCCAATCGAGGGAACTAGTAGATGCTCCGCGAGGCTTGTCCCAGCTTCCAAGACTCGCTCAATGTGCACGAGGGGTCCCCAGTTTGAAAATGCTGTGCCTCGACTGTAGGCTACATACGTTCCTACAAGGCCATCGCCCACGGAGCGCCTGGCTCGACCACGGGCGCAATGAGAAAGCTGCTTCTCCTGCCGTGACCCTGTCGTGTAATCTCCCGCTCATCGTCAGATGTGATGAACTTTCCTCTGCCTTTCCTTCCCTGTCACACTCACATGTAGTACACCACCAACGCCTTGCTTGTGCGATGCTGTACTGAGTGACTAAAGCAACGCTCGCAAGACTTGTAAATAATGCCATATCTCAAAGCACGCAGCAAAACCACCCGCGGATTGGAGTATGAGCTCATATCTTGACCTCTTTCATATCATCTTCCACCGACTCCAAGTCTTTTTGAGGTGTCTTGTTCTCTTTCTCCTCGTCGTCGCTGTTGCTCATCATGCTGTTGCCCAAGCGACTTTTCGCGATCGGTTGGCTGCCTTTCGTTTCTTCGAGATCGCTGTTCGTGGGAGTGTCAATGCTAGACGCCAGCTTTTCCTTACCCTTGTCCGGCTTCGCCGACGTGGGTGTTTCGATAGCAGAGATGAGCTTCTCGCTTGACTTGGTCTCGACTGCAGTGTCGAGCGAAAGGGGCTGTGCAGTCACCGCGTTAATGGGTGAACTTTCCTCGGTGACGCGGGCCAAAGGACTTCCAACACCTCCATGACCACGCGGACTCGAGTTGTGCATGGGCGCCTTGCCGTTTGCGAACCTCTGAGGAGAGCGACCGCGATCTTCCTTCGTGGGAGACCCGTATGGCGAGAAGCCATTCATGCCCGTCTGTACGTTACTGTTGATGCGCAGCGGTCCCTTTTTGGGCGCCCTTCGACCGTATTTCTGGTCGGACCTCCAGCGGAGAATGTCAATGTATGCAGGCTCCACGCCTTGCTTGGGGAACTCTCTCAGCTTCAGCTCTTTCGTCTCCTCGTCGATGAACCATTTGTCGGTGTGCATGTCGTCCGCCAGGGTCGCGAGGAAAGCAGACCACGACCGAGACACCACATACTTGCAATCATAGTCGCGGCCCATCAAGATGACTTGACCCCATCTTCCCGTGGGGCCCGGGGCAAGGTCAATCGCAATGTTGTTCCCTCCCCAATCTCTAGCCAACGGGATCCATGCTGGATGCGCGTACACCTTTTGAACGGCATTCGGCGGCTGTGAATCCTGCTTGTCCAGCAGTTCTCCGCGCCATTGAGGGTTACTCGACTGTTGTGCTTGCGCTATAGGGACTGTGGAAGATGACGATCCCGCAAACGCCTTGAGCGGCGCTTGGGGAATTTCGTAGGAGCGATGTTCGCTGAGGTATGCTTCGTTGACTGTGCGCCACTGCTGCCACTCCTGGATGATCTCCTCAATGTCCAGCAGCATGCAGCCAAAGACCACTCCTGTGGGCATGCCACCTCGTTCCTGCCCGTCGTGGATCTGCAGCGACTCTCTCACTTCTTGCGGCAATGTGCAGTCGAGCTCGTGCTCCAGCATGTTGACATCGTTGATCGTGGCGCCCATGCCCAAGTTCTCAAACAGCTCTTCGTAATTGTCCTCCAGCCAGCGGTCGATGCGCCTCCAAGAGTGGCCGACCGGCGGCGGTGGAGGGAGGCCGTCGCTGAAGGCCTGCATTTGAATCTCGCCCGTTCCCACCTCCGCCATCTTGCCATTTTGCGCGGACCCTTGCCGGGACAGGCTGTTGCGCTGGCTCGGCGAGTTGGGGGTGCTGGCGGTGCTGTTCACGAAGCCATTGCCGGCTTCCAGGTCCAAATCCGTTCTCGACTCCAATGCGCTCGTGTTGTGCGAGGACGAAAGCGCGCTCTTCGACTGCGAGACCGGGACGTGGCCGCGGCCATATGGCGAATCGGGGCCCGCGTGGCGGTCGTTGGAGGTCAGCGTGTGCCAAAAGGTGCGCCACTGCGAGGACAGTCTGTCGGGTGCCATGATGGTCAGCAAACATGGCCTACCGCAAAGGTGCCTACCCTACCTGCTGCACGCCGGCAATGCAAACCGAAGGGCTTGGCGCAGTGGCAGCGGCAGCAGTAGTGGTGGTAGTAGTATGGGGTAATACGAAGAGATTTTGGAACATTGACGTACGCGCCGGCCATGTTGGCAGAAGGGGTGGGCTGCGGTAGAGACTGAGACTGTCGCGGACCAGGCGCGGCGCGGCGGAGCGGAGGAAGTCGTCGGCGATGTTGATGGCGATGGCCGCAGAACAGTAGTGGTGGTGGGTGGAAGCAGAAGCAGAAGCAGAAGCAGCAGCAGTGTGGTGAAGGTGAAAGCAGTGGATCTTGGATGCCGAACTGTTCAATCCTTAGTGATCCCTGTTATTTCCAGGGGCCAATTGCTTCTAGCTCATGTCGGCTCCCGACGAGAAGGCAGCAACCGTTGACAGACGGCAAGAGCGAAGCAGAATAGTAGAATAAAACGCGGCATGCAGCAGGGGCGGAGTTGAGTTGATGTGGCGATGTTTCTCTGGCGTTCTCCAAGAGTTGCTGCTTGCAATCGTTGTTTACCACCACCAACACAAGCCTTCCTGCAGGGCGTCTCCACAGCGGCGCGGCATCGCACAATAATGCGTGTGGCCGGCTGAAACAACACCTGAGATTGCGGCTCAAAAGCGTCACCACGATTGGTTCCCCCCTTCCACAGATTGTGTCATGATCACGTCCCAGATGTTCTCTGCTGAGCTGACTCCGAGACATGGTATTTTGGAGACCGAACGTCATGTGCGACCGACCTGTGCGCCGCGAATCGGCGACGTTTGCTGGTAGATACGGACAGACCATCAGCTTGGTGCAAGCAGGTGCGGCAGGTGCAGCAGGTGCAGCAGCCGTGGGGCCGAGAGATACGGCAGTCGCACAGCGGCCATGCCACATCTGCCGCTCGCATGATATTGGAGGCCAGCAACGGGCAGTCCATTTGTCACGGGCAATACCGATACAAATCGCCCAAGCAGGTCTCTGCGACGCGCGTACCTCTTATCGGTACGGGCGTGATCAAGCAGTGTAAGGTATCAGCCCACGCAAGCAAACATGACCTTGAGCAGACGCACTACTATCATCCAAGAACTACATCGACTCAACCCCCATCTACTGCGCGACTTGCTGTCACCACTCAAGACCGTCCCTGTCCGCTGCGGCGCTGTGAGAAAAAGCATGCGCAGCATCGGAGCATTAGGACCGTTCTCGACAACGATGGCTTTATGTCTGTTCGATATGCCATCGAAAGCGCAACACTCTGTGCTCGGCCGACCACCTTACTGTTCTGAAGCTCTGAAATGAAACCAACTCCGATTGAGCCTACGAATCGATTGTCACTCAGAGCTCGACAATTCCCAAGCTTAGTTGGAATATACCTTCTGCAGACCTGGACATGCCAGAGTCATGCGTCAATCAATCCGTGTTTCTCTGGAAGTACTGCTCGAGGACCATCGACTGCTGATGAAGCAGTGAAGGCGATGTTCGAGGCTTGATGGGCGACGGGCAAGATACAGGATAGCTGAAACCTCGTCTAGAGCATACCAGTGCGACACGGCTGTCATGAGTGGTAGCTGCATACTTCTGTCAGAAGACAGGAGCCAGGGGTACAGCGTCGATGAATTCACTTGATATGGTGAGATAAGACTGCATCTCTAGGCTCGTGCCTCTTGGAGAGGTCCTTACTTGACCGAACAAAGTAGCAAAAGGCAGTATTGACGCCTCTCGTTGCCAGGAGCTTTCAAGTCGGAGGCAACACCATAGGCACATGATGGCTCTGGATCATCGTCGCATACATAGAATCATGGCTAGCTGCTTATCCCCACGGCACGTCCTGTGTGGGCGGCGGAAATGCACTCATGCATACAGACATATGTACTATATGCTTCCGCCGTCAATAGCCTGAACGATCAGCCGAAGGCATCCCGCCTCACCTCAATACTTGAAGCGACAGCCCGTTCATGTAGCACAACCACCATGACCAATTCCGACTCCGTCCTCGTCACCGGCGGTAGCGGTCATCTTGGTAGCCACTGCATTCTCCAACTCCTCCAGAAAGGCTACCGAGTCCGCACCACCGTACGCACACACTCCCGCATCGAAGATGCCCGAGCGAAGTACCGCCACGGCGGCGCAACAGACGCGCAGATTCAAGCCATTGAAATTCTAGTCCTCGACCTTGTCACATCCAGCGAGGAAGCCTGGACGGCAGCCTGCACCGGCGCGCGATATGTAATGCACACCGCTGGCCTAATCGCCACGGGAAAGGAAAAAGACGTTAATGAGCTGCTGGTGCCATTAAAAGACGGCACACTCCGCGTCCTCCGAGCAGCCAAAGCAGCAGGAAGCGTGCAGAAGATAATTTTCACAAGCTCCGTCGCCGCGATCGCGCATGGCCATGGCACTAAACGCGGCAAATCTCAACCCTTTGCCGAAGCCGACTGGACAGATCTATCCGACAAGAAAGAGAAACTGCATGTCTACCCGCGCGCGAAAACGCTGCAGGAGCAGGCGGTGTGGGAGTACATCCAGAGCGAGCAGGGTAAAGGATTGGACCTTGTCGTCATTAACCCCGTGGCCATGTACGGCCCCTCGTTGAGTGTAGAGTTTGCGTCGAGTTTGAAACTCATTGGGATTTTGCTGGGGGGAATGCCCGGCGTGCCGCAGTATGGGACGGGCATGGTCGATGTACGGGATGTGGCGAGCTTGCATGTCAGCGCAATGGAGAGTGCGGCCGCGAATGGGCAGCGGTATCTGGCCATTTCTGGGCGGACGGAGGAAGTCGAATCTGCGGATGGCGTGTGCGATTTCGTGAGCATGATCTCTGCGGCTGAGGTTCTGAGGAGGGGCTTACCGGCTGAAAAGACGGGGAAGATTCCGACGCGCACGCTGCCGAACTTCGTTATGCGTGCTGCTGGGTATTTTGATCCTGTTGTGGGAGTGTGTTTGCCTGATTTGGGCAAGGAGTTGGCGGGGACGTTTGCAAAGGCGAGGAGAGACTTGGAATGGAAGCCGAGACCTGTCGAGGAAGCGCTGCTGTCAAGTGCGAACAGTCTGATAGAATTTGGTGCTGTGTAGAGTTACAGAGTGTACCCTTTGCACCGCCTTAAACTCCAACCGCTTACGTGTTTTGCAGCAATTCTTTACATTCCGATCTCATCTTCAGGTCATGCATCTTCAAATCGTATACCTAAACCCCGGATCCCCTTGCAACACCTTCTCCCCCCGATCTGCCTTCGCGTTCTCTCTACGGAAGTAGATTGAATTCGCACAGACCAGTATCACAATCAAGATGTTGCATGCCAAGCAAGCATATATACCTGGAAGGTACTCCGGTCGATCCTGTCCCCTGAAAACCAAACTCCCCGCTATACCTCCAACCCCTCCCCCTCCAACCAGCGTCGCAGATGTGAAGGCCCGTTTCCAATGACCTCGAGTATTGTTCGATTGGTACGCGATGCACGTTGGAATTCCACCTTGAGCGGCTCCACAGACGAGGAATGTAGCGAAGAAGCGGACTCCTGAAGAGGAAGCGAAACCGAGGAGTGGAAGGCCGATGATGCCCATTGTGCAGTTCATCAGTAGAAGAGGGCCGCGGATTTTGTATTTGTCGCCGAACCAGGCGCAAACCATGAGGACGAGGGCTGCGAAGACGTATTGGGGCGCGGAGAGGATTTGGGAGAGCATGGTTGAGAAGTTCATGTTTTCGCGGAGAAGGATGGGGAGGAAAAATGACATGGCGTAGGCGGTTGTTGTGAGGCACTATCGAAGGAGAGGTGGGTGTTAGTCGGTCGGGTTTCTGTGAAAAAGGGGTCGAGGGTAGCACACACGAAGAAGATGAGCGCGAAGCTCCAGACCATGATATCAGAGCCTCCGCTTAACCATAATCGAAAATTCCACGGCTCGGCGATAGCATCGTTTCTGTCTTTCGCGATGCGGCGCATGATGAATCGGATCTCGTTGTCTTTGAGGAAGCCCCAGTGCTGCTTCTTGATAGCGCGGTCTGGGAAGTCGACCAGGTAGATGTAGCCCACGAAGCCGATCAGCACAGTGAGTATGCCTTCGATGATCTTGTCAATGGTCAGTAAGCACAGGGCCCAATTAATGTTTTGATGTTTCTTACAAAGATCCACCTCTCACATGTCAGCATATATCCCAGTCGACAGTGATGTTTTCTTTCACTCACCTCCAGCCCGAGTATCCGCCAATTCCATCCATCTGCTGCAAGCCGTATGCAAGAATGCCGCTGCCACCAGACGCCATCGTTCCAAGCGAGTAGAAGAGGGCAAAGCGCTTCTGCTGATCGTAGCGTGCGTACCACGTGCTGATCAAGAAGACACATCCTGTAGTCATGAAAAATTTAAATCAGCGCGTGTCTCCACTGCAGATCATACAGTTCTCGAAATACCAGGAAAGAACCCAGCTTCGAGCAGACCAAGAAGAATTCGCAGCGGAATCAGCACGGTCCAGCTTTGCACGAAACCAAACCCGATCATCACCGCTCCCCACGCAATACATAAACCAGAAAGAAACGGCCGTGGTCCAAGTTTGCGCGTGAGAATCGTAGCGGGCGGTTGGAAGACGGTGTACGTGACGAAGAAGACAAGCGCGACGGTCGACTGTGCGATCATGGTAGTTAGTAGTCAAGCAGCAACACTCTCGAAAAGTATGTGACTAACATAACGAAACCCCCCAACCATCTCCAACTCGACATTCATCCCTGCAATAGCAGCATTCGGTAAATTGGAGCGGTCCATTAGTGAGACACAGTACATGAGACCCGTCATGAGGACGAGTCGTTTGTCGATTCGATGAATGATTTTGCGCTGCTCAGCGTAGGAGAACTCTGGATCATCATCGAGAGATTCTGAGACTTGCTGCTGAGACTTCTTGCTGCCATTGTCGCTTTCGGAGGAAATGTAAGGCGATGCTCGTTCGATCTCGAGGGGTTCCTGTTTTTCGGGGGCAGTCATCTTTGACAGATCGAATCGATAGAGTGGGAAAATGTATAGCCACGAGCAGTGGAATAGAAGCAAAGGGCTCAACTGGGGCTATATAGAGAGCCTGTCCAAATCAACCCCTCGCCACTGATGCAATCCCCGCACACTTATGCTGTCTCCACGGGGCCCCAAGATTTTGGCAATACCGATGTCTTGACAAATTGCAGCCTGCCATATCATTAGTTGTTGAGATGCCGAGTGATTGTGGATACCAGATGCGCCAAGTGCACATGGATAGGACCTCATCGTGGGATATCTTGCCCGAGTCTCCACAGTAGCTGTTTGCTCGTGAAGTCGACCGTGAGCGTGAGTGACAGCGAGCGAGTATGGGAAGCCCTAAGGCCTTGCTACGAAGTATTCTGGTTCATCGTCTATGTCTGAGACATGGTGCATTTCGTCAGTCGTGGTAGGAAGCAGTCGTGTAGCGGATCGTGATCAACTTTCTCCTGCTGCCCAGACATGGCAAGCTTGGCAGCTACTGCGTTATCCGGCGTTGTGCTTCGCGAAAGTCGCTGACTCTCGCGTACATAGGCTGTTGTGTACGCGCAAGGGCAGATGGAAGGTGGAGGTCGTGACAGAAGAGGTCGGGAAAATACTCTTGGCATAACACCCTCGCGCGCCCTGCGTCACGGCCTGCACATTCACGTCCATCCTGAAATATCATCATCATGCGTCCGATGAAGACTCTACGTCTCGCACTGTACATGCCGTGAAATTACACCCCCAAGGCAAGTCTTCTATCTTGCCAGACACCAGACGCCATTCGCTAAGCCGCAGCAATGCAATCTGTCGGTCCGATGACACTATCATCTACAACTCCTGACTCCACTCATTCCCCGTGTATTTGAACCAGCTCGGCCTACAGTCCTCCTTCTGCAGGAATGGTTCCCCGTCATAAAACTTGCCGGCCTTACATCTCTTACACTTGGGTGAGTTGGGGCAGTTGAAGAATGGGATGTGTCTGTACCCAATGTCCTTGAACCAATGTATTCGGCTCTTCTCCTCGAACAACCCTAGCGCGATGGAGTGAACAGGTGCATCGCCCCAGCGTTCGTAGAAGAAGCCACCGGCGCGATCGAGGTGCTCAAAATAGGCCTCGTAGGCTGGTGAGCGCCAGAAGTTCATGTCAGCGATTTCAAAATTGGACCAGAAGTGGCAGGTGCTGTAGCCATTGGCAATCTGGTTGTGTTCGGGGCGACGCTCCTTGTCGGTCAGCCAGCCCATAGCGTTGTCCTTTGCAAGGTACTTGTTGTTCCCAGCCAGGAACTTGATCGTCTCGGGCCACAGCTGCTCAATGGACTGGGGCGAATCGTAGATGTTGATCGTGAAGCCATAGGTTTTGTTGTGGTCGCGCATGTAGCGGAAGACGTCGTAGTCGACATCGCAGTAGAAGTTGACATGAGGCTCCACGCGCCAATAGTACTGCATGTCCTTCAGTGCCGGGTGCTTGTAGAAGTAGCCGCTGTTCCATCTGCACATTTGGTGATAGCTCTTCATGCTGGCGTACTGAATGTTCTTCTCCTCCAGGATCTTGGCCGACTCCTTCATGAGGTCTGCGTTGATCCACGAGGGAATCTCCCAGTGCTCTTTGGGGATCAGCTCGTAGTTGCACTTGGCTTTCGTCGCGGCCGAAGTGGCCTTTTTGAACTCTTCGGTAAAGGGTTCGTCGTTGAAGAAGGTCCACGGATAGTTGAATTTGTGGTTCCACGTGAGCTCGAGCTCGCGCATGCTGGCCACAATGTCGTCCTGCTCGCTGTTGCGCACGAGCGACAGGAGGGTAGCATTGATGCGATCGCTGTTGGGGTTGTCGGGGTCGTAGTTGCTGCCGACGACGCGGTGCAGTGGCTCGGGCGGCTCCAGCGTTTCTGTAATGTCCCCAGGTCAGTCTGTCTTCTTCTGTTTCTTCTTTTTGCTCTCCTCCTTCCTCTTCTTTGAGCCATACCGTCCAGATTGGGATCGCGGACCATGTCCTCCAGCTTCGCATGTCCCTCGGGCAGCTTGGCGACGGTCGGATTGCGCATGATCTGGACCAGCAGAAACACAAACAGCGCCATGGTGGCCAGCGCCAGCAGCCGGATGGGCTTGGGGATCCCGACGGCCATCATGTCACATGCTTCGAATGTCCAAAGGAGAGGAAATTGCTTCAGCCAAAGCGACAGAGAGTGATATCGAAGGTCAGTCGTGCCTTCCCTCTACAACGTCCATCAGCGGAAGTCCCTGCCGATCCCTGTTCTGTCGCGTCTCGACTATAGTCCGCCGTATTGGGCTACCTTCGCGTCAACATCGCGTCGTCCTTGAAACACTCCACATCCACACGCCATCATCATGTGGTCCGGAAGACATGGCACATGCAGCACGACTAGACCAGCTCACCGAAGGGCTTGTCTCCGCCGTTACCGGCCAAACCGCCAAGCATCCTGCCTTCCGAGCGTGGAAAGGACAAGCGACTAAAGGACTTCGAGACAAAAGTCATGCCCGGACGAACCAGTTCGCGGTCCAGGCCAGACTCGACGGAGTCATCGAGAAATTTGCGGTCTTGAACCGGGATGACTTGGCAGATGCTCTGCAGGAACGAATCCAAGCACTAGATCCTGCGGCCTCCCAATGGTCTCCAGAAGTCCTTTCGCTGTTGCTAGAACTTTCCGATCGACCGGCCGCAAGGACCAGTCGGGCGCATGACCACATCGACGAGGCATCCAAGACTTCTGCACTTCAGCTGAAGTGGAAAGACGTACTTGCAGAGGACCCCATCGAAGACCCTGCCATCTGGGAGGATGTTGATCGTGGCTACCACTCAAGCGGAGACGAACGTTCCGACCTCGAGGTTGACTCTGAGCCTACCATATCCACCATTGCCACATCGGTCGACGATGATCCCAGCGCCACTGCAAAGCTGTGCCTCACTCAGCCGGATGAAAGTGGGCTCTCAGCAGTTCGCCAAGCACAGATGCAATGGAAGCAGAACGAGTGTGACGCGAAGAACGATACCATCTCGGAGCTGACCTTGAGCCGCGAAGTATTGCTGATGCTTCATGGCCTCCCAACTAATCTCTTTCCGATGCACATGGGACGTGTCTCCTTGTCGAGATCAATGAGACTGGCCACAGCAAGCAGCACCTCGATCTCGGACTTGGTTGTCGATTGCGTCAAAATTGCAACGGCGCTGAACTACTTGCGAGGTTGGGTGGGGAGTTCGCAGAGCTTGATATACTTGCGCGCTATTCAAGCAGCAATACAGACCTTGCTTCGTGAATTTGTCTCCCAGCTGGCCATCATCGATCAACGCTTCGTAGGACCCAGCGGAAGCGCAGTCGTGAGCATTGTCGACGTGCTGACAGATGTGCGTACCCTGGCCGCTCCACTTGTTCAGCTCTCGTCCATGGTCAAAGTGGCAGCACTTTCCACAGGCAGAGGTCAGCAGCTCGTCATGCTGGACACTTTGTACGACGAAGCATGTATTGCGCAGGTGTCTGGTGCGATGCCGACTTCCGATGCGACGGTGACTGTATTCTTGGCCGGCTTGCGAGCATACTTGAGGCCTATTGCTGCCTGGGCAATTTCCGGCGAGTACGTCGCCATCGGCCATGACTTAGCACTGGTGCAAGCTGTGAAGGAGGATTGCGCTGCTGGTCATATCTGGCGCGAACAATTCGTCAGAAGCACAAAGGCCGACGGCTCCCCTTTTGTCCCAAAGTGTCTTCAAGACCATGCCGATAGACTGTTCGCACTGGGAAAGAGTCGGGCGTTTCTTAAGCGGCTCCAGCCTAAGCTGGCCAATAAAGTCTCCACCGATTGCGGCGGTACGAGTCTGCCAGACTTCAAGCCAATGCTTAAAGAATTGGCCCAGAATGCTCTTCAGTCTTTTCCGCAGCTTCTGAGCGATTGTCTGGACCATTGGATTGCAATCATAGGCGAAGATTGCACCCCTCAGCTTCTCGCAAGCCTTCGTTGCGAGTTTGAACTGTCGTCGACTTTGGAAGGACTGCCAAAGGTGTTCTTCTCCGCCAATGGAATTGCCTTCCAGGACTTTGCCGATGCCGTTGCCAAACGCATCGTAATCAAAGAGTCGGGTCTTGCTTGGAACGACCAATTCATGCTAGCAGAACTTGCTCGAGGGACGATCGGAACTTGTGAGGGTGTGGACGCCGATTGTCTTCACATCAGCACGCCACCTGGCAATGTAGGATCCACTACCACTTCAACCACCCGTGCTCTGGATACCTTCAGCTTGGAGTACACGTTCTCTTGGCCACTTCAGAATATAACTGGATGTGGCGCCTCTGCAACTCACGCCAAGGTGTTTGCATTCCTGCTTCAAGTGCATTACGCTGGCTCTCTGCTGACCAAGAGATTCTTTCACCTGCGGTCAATAGAACAGCGGTTGAAATCAATCGTGCCTCTTCGTCAGAAATTGCTATGCTTCATCCACATCCTGCACTACTTCATCGCTACCACTGCAGATTTGATACACCGGGAGATGCTCGAGGCCATCAAACATGCTACGGACATTGATGCCATGACAGCAGTATGGCAAGATTACGATCGGCGACTGCAGATGAGTCTGCTGCTCTCGCCAAAGCTTGAGCCAGTACGAGATGCAATCACAGGTCTTCTCGAGCTCAGCGAGCTCTTGGCCAAGAGCACACGATTGCACAGTGTTGTGGCACTGCAGGAGCAGTTCGACCGAGGCTTGACATTCCTCATTGCAGGTGTGCGAGGGCTTAGCCGTGCTGGTGGTGAAGCGGCCCTTGAGACTCTTGCAGAGAGACTAGAGTGGAGCATCCACTGAGGTCACAATACCACAATGGCTTGTGGTACCGATGTTAGCGGCCTTCCTAATCTGGCAGGTGCATGCGAACTCCGATGGTGTGGCTCATGCCAAGTATAAAGGAGCGATTGTGATAAAGGCTGACGACAGCCTACTTGAAGAAAACGACTCCTCGCTTCGTGCGAAGACATTGCGACTCATCATCCTCAGAGCTGTTCGAACGGTATTGCAAGACACCATCGTATTGGCATGCAAGCTCTTTCCGGAAGCCGACCCCTGCAAGCATCACACACCATCGGAGGATCAAGCAAGCACTGCCTGGTCTCTTCCTTCTCAGCTAGGAAAAACGTGCCCTATACTCAGAGCCTCGATGGCGATAGAGGTAGCTGCCTATAGCTCTCCTACCGCTGAACGGAGGCCATCCAATTTGCACCTAATGGCTTCTCCACAAAGATTCCACCTTCCGGCAGAGACTGACAGGCACGACGGCACCATCATGGCATGGCCTACTTCCCACTCTGTCACTGGCGAGGCGCACGACTACCCTTCTGGCGACCTTGGGCTCACTCGCCTCGAAGTGGCCAACATAGCACGAGCGATCGCAAAGTACGAACCTCTGCATCTCTTTGTCCGAGACGCGAGAACCGGCGAAGGTCGCGGCATTGAAGATACCAACGTTAAGTCTGCACAAGCATTGCTGGGCGGAGTAGACAACATCACGATTCACCAAACGCCCAATGTCCATTCTCTCTGGGCAAGAGATACGGCTCCCGTATTTGTGCGATCACTGACTGGTCCGATCGACATTAAATGGAATCAAGACGACGCTGCAGGAATTGGCTCGAGCAAGAGAAGCACGCGCAGCAACATAGTCGGCATGGTCTTGAACTACAATCTGTGGGGCCGCAAGAATGCACCGACTGCTGATATGTACCTGGCTGCGACTGCTGCCGAAACCCTGGACAGATCCTCTGTTCTCGCTCCATTTGTCGGCGAAGGTGGAGGCCTGATGTGGGATGGCGAAGGAACTATGCTTGCGACAGAGTCTGCGATCCTGAATCCCAATCGCAACCCAGGCATTGATAAAGAGACGATGGAAGGTTACTTTGCGACATGTTTTGGCATTTCAAAAACCATCTGGGTCCCTGGCATTCGAGGCTTCGACATCACGGACGATCATATCGATGCACGGGCACGTTTCCTGTCTCCTGGCAAGGTCCTGCTCGGCAAGCCTTATAGCTCGGACCTGTTGGAGAACAAGACATACCACGATCTAAAGCGTGTATTGAGCAATGCCACTGATGCAAAAGGTCGAACTTTCACTACAGTCGAGGTATCTGAACCCGACCTCGAAGCTTTGCTCGGTAAAGACTATGATCCAGAGTCTGGACCCGTAGCATCTTATGTCAACTTTCACATTGTGAATGGCGCAGTCGTCATTCCAGCATTCGGTGACGCGGAAAGAGATGCAGAAGCGGCCCGGATCATCGGCGAGCATTTCCCAGGGCGGAACGTGGAGCAGGTCCCGCTGAGACAGCTTCCCATGCAAGGCGGAGGAATTCATTGTGCTACGCAGCAGATTCCTTCCGAATAAGGCTGTGAGCGTAACGAGCAAAGTCCCTCTTAGCACCCCAATCTAGTCCTCCATTCAATCCTGCACCATATCATCCTCACACCAACCTGGCGCAGAAACATGATTGCACCTCGCCACTCGTCCTCTACTAAACTGCACAGCATAATCTCTCGCCCATCTCGCGCTCATGCCATAGGCGGGAAAGTCCGTGCTGACAATCTGCGCCCCGCTCGCCAAAGCATTCTCCCGCGTCGTCGTGTTCCTCGACAAGACCGTCGAGATGGGCTCATCAGCTCTCGTCCGCACGAGATATCCTTTCCTGACCAATCTCTGAATCTCCTTAATCTCAGGATTATTATACTTGATAAACGCGCAGTCTTCATCCCCTTCTACCGCGTTCGTGAAGACTGTTCGATTCTGTAGAGATTCGTGGCCGTTGGAGCGGTAGAGCGTCCTTGCATCTGAAGTTGAATTTGACGGGTCATTATCGAAGAAGAAGAGGAATTTCCCTCTTGAGTCGGAAAGTTTCGGCCAGCCGTAGCGGAGCACGCTCGCTTCGAGGGTCATGCCGTCCCGGCGGACGTCATCTGGCGTTATGAGTTTGGAGCGTGGGAGGATGGATAGGATTTCTCTATCGACGGCGAGGATCCGGTCGAGGGTGAAGTTTGACGCTTCTTCGGCTGAGACGCCGCCGAGAGAAGCGGCTAGAGCGTCACTCTTTAATTCGAGATCGAAAGTTAGCGGTAGGTGGTTTGGATGTGCGTCGGACCAGGTCTTCGCTTGGGTGAGGCAATCGATGAACGTGTGGCAGATGGAGTTTGTGTCTACGTCTGTGATGTGGAAGACTTTGAGGCCCGGTTGGAGAAGGACGGTGTTGTCAAAGGGTGCGGTGCCGTTGGGTCCTGTGGTGAGGTTGGAGAGTTTCCAAATTAGAGGGTTGGCGTATAAGCCGCCTTTTTCGTCCGAGTGGAGGTCGAGTTCAAAGGAGCGGACTTGTTGGTGGTTGAGCTGGTCTTGAAGGGATGCGTGGGAGTAGTAGAGGTTTTCGAAGCCGGCAGGGATGTATTTCTCGAGGGCTTTGCGTTCGGTGAGGGCGATTTCGCGGTGGTAGGAGTTGTGGGTGCCGATGACTTGGATTTGGTTTAGACGGAGTTGGGAGGCGGTTTCTTGATGGCCGGAAGCGTCGGTCTGAGCGTGCGCTGTGCCGCCATAATAGAAACCTGATGTTGCGGCGAAGGAGAGAAGCTGAGACGTGTGTTAGTGGCGGTCGAAGTCGCGACGGGATGAGTATGAGCATCAGCTTACGGTCTGGAGTCTCATTGCTGTGCAGCACCAAGTATTAGCGAACGGGTCTCTGCAGTGACGTGACACAGACTTACTGTACAATCCGACACTAACCAGCAGAAAAGAGAGCACGAAGGCGACTATGGGCCGAAGACGACTCATATTGACCCCTCAACTCAAACATGGCGTTCCGCTAGTGCCGCGGTTCACGAACAGTCTTCTAGACTGTGACAGATCAAGGCTGCTGAAAGTGTGCGAACAGGCGTGAGATCAGTATGTGTAAAGCCGGCGAATAGGATGCAGCAGCCGCAGTGGTTCTCCATAGCACATGTCTGGTGCTTGCATGCGGACGATGAGATGCTGTGATAGGGCGCTGGAGGTCGACGTTCATGTCGGATGTATCTACGGTCCGAGCCCGAGGATGACGTAAGCAAGGTGTTCTCGCCGTCGCCTTCTTTGTCTCTCTTCGCTCGCACGCTTGGAGGTTTGGTATCGTTGTAGTTATTCTGCGAAGCTGAAATGGGACATCCCGTAGCAACACTCCGTAGAGAGCGGGCCAACGTGGGGAAGGAACGGTGGGGCACAACGTGTGGACTTGACAACAATTCGAACACGTTTTAGCCAGATCACCGATCAAAAGCGTGACGAAGAGTCGTTGTAGAGATCGAGTCTGCAATTTCGCTAACTTAGGCATCAACTCTCGAGCAAGGTGCAGAGAGGACGCCACACGATCTTGGCCAAGAGCTGAGGCAATCGACTTTTGCTTCTTCTGATGAGAGCGTAGTTATTTATTGATACATGATCTTGTGCTTCCCCAGCATCTCAGGCTCATCGTCTGGTTTTCTTGTGTTTTCTGGGCATCGTTGTTTGCGTGATCTTGGAGCACGGAACACGCCATGCTGCTTCCTATACCATGGTCGTTGTCTTCACAGCACACCGCTATCGCAGACCTTGCAGACACGCGAAGTGCCCGCATGACAACCCTGCATTGCTACCCAGATGACCTGGCTTCACGTCCGCGTGCGCGGTCCACGGCGAAAGGCGGACAGGCTCTCGCAGCAGCAGACAGAAAGCAGCATGTCTGCGGGAAGGGAGCTCTCTCAGCGCGATTGCTACTTTAGGGCTCTCACCCTGGCGCAAATCTGGTCCATCGGAATCGCGCCCGCCGATATTTGCCGGTGTGGGACATGTGAGTCTTTGGATGGTGACTGGTGAGTGGTGAGTGGTGTGCCTGAGCGGCCTTCAAAAAGTCTCTCGCAGCGCCCCCACCAAACGGCCAAAGACGCAATTGTTCTTCGTCAGGACGAACCTCGGATTGTGACTGCTCTTCCTCTCCCATACACACACACTCTCTCTGTTTGTTGAAATCATATTAATCGTCGACCAACATACGCACTCGCTCGGGTCAAGCGTCCCTCTCACACGACACCCTCTTCACACAATGGACTTCCCGGTGATACGGCGGCGGCAGTCCCCCCCAGTAGATGCGACCAACTTCCTCAACGGCATGCTGGGCGACCGAAGACCGCACGTGCAAGAAAAGAGCATACCAGGCGGCGGCAACTGGGTCGTGCAAAAGTTTGGAGGCACTTCGGTGGGAAAGTTCCCGGTCAAGATTGCAGAGGACATTGTACAGTAAGTTCACCAACAACACGTACGACTTCAACCGCCGAAGAGCAAGTGCTGAATCGAACAGGGCAGGCCTTGAACCAGGCAAGCGCATTGCAGTTGTATGCTCCGCCCGCAGCTCCACCACCAAAGACCAGGGAACTACCAATCGCCTCGTGCGCGCCGCCATCGATGTGCTCGAGCCCAACTCGGGCAAGTTCCGCGACATTGTCGAGACGATCCGACTCGACCATTTGCAGGCTGGCAAGGATGCGTGTAGTGTGTGGGGCGCCGCCAGCAGCATACTGGATCAGTATACCACAGCGGTGAATGCGGAGTGCAAGAATCTCATGAAGATTCTGGAGAGTGCCATGTTCCTGAAGGCCGTGACGGATCAGACGGAAGACATGGTCATATCAGTGGGCGAGAAGCTGAGCTGTCTCTATATGGCTGCCCTGCTGCAGAGTCGAGGCGTCAATGCAAAGTACCTTGATCTGAGCGAGGTGATTCACTTTCCCACGGGCAAAAGTCTGGACGAGAAGTTCTACCTCAACCTGGGCGAAGCCATCGCGGAAAAAGTGCTCGCGCTGGAAGATGACGCCGTGCCGATCATCACAGGATACTTTGGCGCAGTCCCGGGGGGTCTGCTGAAGGAGGTAGGAAGAGGCTACACCGATCTTTGCGCTGCTCTCACGGCGGTTGGTCTGCGTGCGCAGGAGCTGCAGATCTGGAAAGAGGTCGATGGTATCTTCACTGCGGATCCGCGCAAGGTGCCTACCGCACGCCTCCTCGACTCTGTCACTCCCTCCGAAGCTGCTGAGTTGACCTTTTATGGCTCCGAAGTCATCCACCCGTTCACCATGGACCAGGTCATCAAGGCCAGCATTCCCATCCGCATCAAGAACGTCATGAATCCGCGCAACAAGGGTACCGTCGTCATTCCAGACGCAGAAGATGCGCTTGCAGTCCGCCGACCAGGCCTCTTCCGTGGCCGATCCATGTCGAACCTCGCCGAGCACGATCGCCCCAAGCGACCCACTGCTGTTACAACCAAGCGCGGCATCACAGTGCTCAACGTGCACTCGAAGAAGCGCACCAGAGCTCATGGTTTCTTGATGAGCATTTTCCAGACTCTCGACAAGCACGGTCTCTCAGTCGACCTGATCTCCTCTTCCGAAGTGCACGTGTCCATGGCGCTGCACAGCGAAATCTCCCTCCTGTCTGGCTCAGGCGAAGAAGAGCTGAAGATTGAAAACGCCGCTCTGCAGGGCGCGGTCGACGAGCTTTCGTTCTGGGGAGATGTCGATCTGGTGCCCGGCATGGCAATCATCTCTCTTGTCGGAAGACAGCTTCGCAGCATGGTTGGCATTTCCGGACGATTCTTCAGCACCTTGGGAGAACACGGCATTAACATTGAGATGATTTCGCAGGGAGCGAGCGAGATTAATATTAGCTGTGTCATTGAGGAGTCCAATGCTGATCGGGCATTGAATGTTGTGCATACGAATCTGTTTACATTTTTGGAGTGAGAATTAGCGAATGGGGCATAGCGGGATGGAGTT
Organism: Septoria petroselini; assembly: GCA_022559915.2. NCBI lineage: Eukaryota > Fungi > Ascomycota > Dothideomycetes > Mycosphaerellales > Mycosphaerellaceae > Septoria > Septoria petroselini. The sequence goes on from JAFJTQ020000007.1 coordinate 185,966, forward strand.
CTGGGAAAACCAATCTGGTCTTGGAGAAAATGTCTGCAGCCAGACACAGAACGAAATTGAAGCCAGAGCTGGCTTTGTGATAGATTGAGCAATATGAATCTTGTATTGCTCTTACATGATTCTTTGAGTGATTCGACATCGTGTGACTAGTGGGAGACACTTGTGCCGTATTTTGTCGATGGTAGCAAGATCAACGGAAGCCCGTCTCTTGCTGTGTTAAAAACGGGGGACCCGGGATCGAGCCCGCGCTGTCTTGAAATTGTGCTTTTCCATATTCCCGAAGACAACGACGACGAGTACGACTACCACCACCATCGGACTCTTGCAGACCCATGTACTGGAATTCGTCCTCTCCATACACACCATCATCATCGTCAAAGTCCATAGGAGGCGCGTGCGGGATGGACAAAGAGTACTGAGGATCCAGAGCCGATTCTTCCCGACCACGGGCGTACGAGGTATTCGGAACCAGCGGGCTGGCGTGAAGGTCCTGATCCTCCTGCTGGATTTCAGCCACCATGGAATTCTGACTGGGATGATCGGAAGGAGCAGCCACAAAGTGCTTTGAGCGCACTGCGGCGAGCTTTTGAGCTGTCTGAACGTGCGAGGTTGTGTCCATGTGCTCGATCAGACTGTCTGCCTCCTCCTGGTCGTTGTGCGCCTTTGGCTGCCAACCTGCGATGGCTCGCTGGTACGCGGCGTCCATTTCTGCGCGGTAGTGTGAATGTGTGAACCACTCAGTGGCTCGGGCTTCGCTTGCTGTCAGTCTGGAGTCTTCGTCGAATGCCAGGCAGCCTTTGATGAAGTCTTTGGCTCTCCGAGTGATATGCAGCCATTCTTGGCCGTGGTGGAACCTGTACATGCCCACGTCGTATTCTTTCTTCGAGATGCCAACATTGCTGACGTTACGACCAGGGAAAAGGACGTCGGTGCTGAGGAGAGCGCATGCGACACAGCCGACTGACCATATGTCGACCACTTTGGAGTAGCCACTGTTGCCTTCGAGACTCTGCTTGTGCTGTCGGAGCAGTTCTCTGCTTGTTGTCAGTAGAGACCAACGGTGTTCAGCGGTCAATGACATACGGTGCAGCATAGCCTATTGTGCCGACCAACGTCTGCATGCGGAAGACGCCTGCCTTCTGTGCAGCATTCTCCAGATCCACAATTGTCCTGGATTGACCAAAGTCGGTCAGCACAATCCTCCCGCCATCCTTCCAGCTTGTCATGAGGATGTTCTCCGGCTTGATGTCTCGATGTACGATCTGGTTGGCGTGTAAGTACTGCACTGCCTCTAGCAGCTGGAGCAAGATGACTGCAGCTTGTGGCTCTTGTAGTGGTCCGTGTCTTTCAGTGTATGACATCAGATCTCCGCCAGTAATCAAGTCCTGGAAGATGTACACGTTGTATGGCGTGGAGATGACTGCTTGGAGCGTGATGATGTTCGGATGTGAGAGCTTCGTCAAAACATTGAATTCTCGGGCGATGACCTCTTTGGTCCTGTGATGGTCCCGAAGTCTCTCGTCTTCTTTCCCAGCTTGCTTGACAATCTTGCATGCGATCTGCTTGCCAGTCCTCTCATCGTTCGCAACATGCACTTTGGCGTAGCCGCCTAGACCGAGCACACGAGTCGTGAGTCGATAGCGATGAGCGAAGATGCGAACCTCAGCTTTCTGACTGATGTCAAGCCCAGGAGGCCTGGATCTGTATTCCTCAGGAAGCGTAAAGTCGACCCAAATGTTGCTGGTCAGCTGTATGGAGTCTCCTTCGCTGAGCAGAAAAGCACCTTGGTCTTTGCCTACCGAGACGCCACCGTCTTCATCGTCCAGACCGAAGCGACGGAAGATGACAGCGTTGTTGGACAGCACACGGGCCCAGATCATTGGAGCGATCTGCTCGTCGTCATCCTGGTACTTCACGCAATGTATCTTGAGATGATGTTTCGAAATGCAGAGATCCTCGACACCAATGGCATCATGGACGAACTTCCGGCCAATCTCAAGTTCATCGTCCGAGAAGAGACGAACCGTTCCTGGTTCATGTCTAGCAAGCAGCACAAAGGTCAACGGGGTGATGTGTGCTTACGCTGGACATCAGGAGCAGCCGTGTTGCGAAAGCTCAAATGCCCAACCTCTCTTGTCTGCACTGGAGACACTGCCATGTTGGATGAAAATGCTCTGATCTGTGCGGCGGTATTGCAGAGCTCGATTTCGACGTCGAGAGAAGGTCGTGGAGCCTGGCAGTTGTTCGGGTTGCAGTATGAGCAGGGAAAGTGCTGGGACTCTCAGTGGCGGTGCGAGTCAGTCGTGTGTACCGTATGACGATTCACTTGGGATTCATCTGTGCAGCAGTGTGATATGCAAAAGCAGCATCTCAGTGATGTATAGTAGAGTAGTGGAAACTTGCTAAACAAGTGGCCAGGCTGCAACACGACCGTGAGGCAGGAGCGCACGACCGCGACTTCTGGGTCAGTGACGTAGTTCTAAACAGAGACTAGCGTATCTTGGCGCCGACTGCCCGCACAAGTTCAATTCTGAGAGCTGCACAACTGCTTCTCCTCCTCACCAGCGAACTCATCAAAGCAGAACCGGTATGTCTTCACCACAACGCGCCGTCGCAGCGCATCACTGACGATAGCACAGCCAAGATGAGAGCGAAGTGGAGAAAGAAGCGCGTTAGACGTCTGAAGAGAAAGAGAAGAAAGACGAGAGCCAGATCGTAAGTACCAACCGAACAGCCATTGGGCACCACCACCTCGCATCAGCAACAGGCACTGACCTCCCTCACAGCAAGTAAACGCCTCGCATCACAATCCAATGACAGCCTGAACAACCATCACCGCACAAAAACGCAACCAGGAACGGCGCCCAGCACCAAGCAAGGCTACTGAAGGACGGAACGTATCAACCCTGACAGCACCTTGATCGACGGGCGTTACACAAGCACACCTACTGAGTTGCGGCGGTGGAAAAGCACGAAAAGGACAGGCGATCTCTCTCGCGCGTTGGAATGCATGACATGATCGGTGTTTGTTTGATCACATGACACTGTGGGCCACGCCATTTTACTCTCTAAAACCGGTGCAAGGTGCGGCAAAGTCTGCCATGAATTTGACGGATGGAGTCTGTGTCTTGGGCCTTTGAGGGGTTTTTCGGAAGGTCCCGTTTTAGCAATGGCTGTCTGCAATGAAAGCTTTGATCTGCTGCTCTGTTGTTTCCTGCGTCTGCCCGTCTCTGTCTCTGTTCTCACTGCTGCTTTCTGACGTTGTATCTATTCTGCCAGTGCGAGTAGGAAGTGCTCTGCGCGGAGCATCTCTGTGCCGGCACCTTGATGTCTAGCGGTCGAAACAGCGGGTATTTTCAGCCCATTGGCTGCTCACGTTCTGGGTGCAATAACTCCTGCCGCCCAGCTGACGTCCATTGATCGAATCCATCCTCAAACTTCTCGACTTAGTTCAGAGTGAATCATACCTACCAGGTATCTTTTGATAGTTTTACTCAAGAAGTCATCCACATATACCCTCAATCAGCTGGACTGAAGCCGCTGGTGCGTCTTTATCAGAAACAGACACCACTCGAACCCGCCAGGACGCGAGACTCGCACAGGCCTCTTGCAAGTGACGACTCTTCTTGCTAGTTATGCTCAGCTCATGTCCATACTCTCTTGGCCTGTTCGTAACCCCAAAGACGCTGACCTACGCTGGGCGGTACACATTTCGCAGTGACACTTACTACCCTTGTATCTTCCTTGGCCATCCCTCGAACGATTCACGTCTGTTTTAGCGAGATACCTCCCAGTCTAGCTACGTAGTAGTTCATGTACTTTTCGAGCCTTGCACTTCTCGACGTAGATCGTCGCGAATTATGCTTACCTTTCGCTAAGGACGTCCTTGTAGAGAAGTCTTAAGAAATACGTCTCTTCTATCTAGAATACACCTCCTAGTCTGGCTGCGTAGTAGTTAACATGATTTTCGAGTCCCAAATTCTCGACGTAGTTCGAAACGAGTTATGCTTACATTTGAATCGTCCTACTCGGGAACACGTCTCTTCTATCGAGGATATACCTCGTTGTCTGGCTGCGTAGTAGTTAGAATACTATTCGAGTCTTGACCTTCCCGTAGTAGCTTGAAACGAGTTACGCTTACCTTCCAATAGTCTCACTCTATACGTCCCGTATAATACGTCTTTTCTGTCAAGACAGTATCTCCTCGTCTAGCTTCTTAGTAGTTAGTAATTCGAAAGACCCATACATCACTACTACTTGCAGGTCATTTTCACTTTTTCATTTACTCGCAAACTCGTCTATCCACTACGCAACTATAGCACCAAGCTATACCAGATGCCCTTCTGGGCGCGGAAGTTGTACACGAAGGCATCACGGGTACCGTCATCACGGTACCCCATCAACTTGGCGTGGATTTCGCCCACATACTTCCGCTCGTTGGCCTGGGCACTATGGAACATGTACGTCAGCTCGGTTTGTGCAAAAGATCTGTTGCTACGCAGATGCGCGCTGAATAGCATAGGAGGAGGTGATTCAAGGGGACACTTACCTCTGGGTCGCTTGGCGCCAGCTCTCGGCGTCGCTCAATCTGGTCTTCTCGACCAGAGAGAGGATGCTCCCCCGTGCCTCGATGGCGAGGATTTGGGAGGCCTTCTTGCCTTCCAGCGACTCATCCAGCGCGCGCTGCGCGCCTTGGATGATGTCGTACTGGTTGGCCTTCCGGCCCCCGTGGTCCACCCTCAGCACATCCACGTTGTTCTCCTGAGAATGAGTTAGTCTGTGAAGCTTAAAAAGTTGAGTGCTGGACAGTATCGTCCTCGAGAAACTCACCTTGCGCTCTTCGCCATCGTGCTGGCTCGAGTGGCTTCTCAGCAGAGGAATCCTGGCCTTGGTCTGAGCTCTGTCGCGTAGTTCCTGTAAAATGTGTGCGGGCAACGATGATATGGGTACCTCCACCTCTGCATCCTCTGGCGTGTCGGTTCTAGCCACACGCACAGTTGTGGAGGTCTCATGCCGCAGGTAGGCGATGAAAATGTAGTCCTGGGAGTCGAAGGATCGGTGCGCACGAGACAGCTCGGCTTTGATGTCTTGCTCCCATAGCGACTTGACGATGTCTATGGCTCGCTCGCGGGTGTTTTCGGTGCCATGGGTCACGACGACGACATCACAGCGCTTAGGGAGCTGCTGAATCGGCTTCGGATTCTTCAAAAAGCCAGACTTTGATCCAGCTCCATTCTGAGCGAGCTGGGATACGATTGAGTCTATGCCGATCTGAACACCCACAGCGCCTTGCTTCAGATTCGCGTCAGGAGAATGTTGGGCCTTGATCAGGCTATCGTATCGTCCTCCTGCAGCGAGAACTCGCTTGCTCTTCTTGTTCGGAACAGCAGCTACGAAGATGAAGCCGGTGGCGTAGAAGTAGGACCTGTTGCAAGAGTGTGGGGTGATGAAGACCTTCCGAGTAACACCAAACTTGTCGCAAAAGTGGACGATACGGCGCAGATCATCCATGGCCGCATCACTCTTGACTCTGATGCGTGGGTCTGCTGTTCGTAGCTGAGAGTTCAGCCTCTCAAAGGCTTTGCGTGGCGACAGTGACCACTCGTACTTTTGCAGGTCATCGAGTGTGGTGTCCGTCAAGCCCATGTTACGGAGCTGGATTCGTACCTTCATCCAAGTACCAGCTGTATCAATGTAAGTATCAGTGTGCGCAACCCCACTTTGGATATTCTTACTGTTGTTTGCACTCGTGTAACCAATCATGCCAAGAACCTCCTTGACCTGTCGTTGGAGCCTTGATGGCACACGGCAGGCATCGAGAATGGCATCGATGAGCAGTCCATGGCTTAGGTAGTAGGCAGCTTGCTGGGCCACAAATTGTGGCAGTTCAGTCAGTGCCTCGTCAACCACTTTGAGAGCTTCGGCATCGTTCATGGCTATGTCATCGCCCTCGTCATTCGCAATGTCAAAGTCGGCTTCCAGACTCGCCCTTGGCGGCCCTCCGGTCTCGCGATAGGCTCCGCTGAAGGTGAAACTGCATCGAGTTGTTGCCGGTTGGCGAGCGAGCTGCCGAGCATATGGCACTATGAGGTCGTGTGGAAGCTGAAGCAGGTTTCCAGAAGCATCAAGTACTTCCATGACGGTGTCCGCAAAGTAGTGCGTGCCTTTGGCAGAAGGGAATATGAAGTCACGACGCGTCTCCTCTGCTCCGTGTCTGTGGAAGATTGTTTCCAGCCTTGCTCGGATGATGTTTCTGAGACGCACATTGATTGGGTTCTCAATCATTGATGCTGCCTTCATATCCCAGCTAACGCCTTTGGCTTGCTGGATGCCATTGTCGGGCGTGAAAAGATTCATCATCATCTGCTGGTGGTACTCTGAATTCGGGTCCACTAGCCCAGCAAGAGCTTTGCGTGTAGCCTCGTCTTCGATCTTGAACGGCAGCTCCTGTAACAACTCGGCAGCGCTAGGTCGCTCCTTGGGCTTGTGTGAGATCAATCGGCAGATCAGGCGGCCTTGCAATGCCTTGTCCCCTTCAGCTTGGAAGCTCATGGGAAGAACATGGTCCTTCTGCCGCACTTGCTGCAACTGATGGATGCGCTCCATGCCTGTGCTGAAGTGCTGGCACATCTCGTAAAACATGATGCCCAACGAGTACATGTCCACCTTGTTGGTAGGCTGAATACCGCTGCCGGTACGTAGTTCTGGCGCGACGTATAAGGCAGTGCCTACGCTGTTCGTCATGCTGCCGTTCGCTCCCTTGGAACTGGAGCCATGCTGTGAATCCACGTTTGTCTGTGTGGTGATAGTCGCCAGACCAAAGTCTCCAAGTTTCGGATTCCCGCCTGCGTCAATGAAGACATTTTGTGGCTTCAGATCCCGATGTATGATGTTTGCCGCGTGGACGGCCTTTAATGCGTCCGTGATCTGCCGTATCAGCCTGTCAGAGTCTTCCTTGCTGATACCTCTGCGAATGAGGTCGGCGAGGGTGAGCGTATCGCAGAGTTCCATCTGGATATAGAGGACCTTGGCAGTCCGGTGTGAGTCTGATCTTAGCTTTTTGAACCGTTGTCTGCCGGTGCTTGCTGTAGGCTCCGAGGTCGTGGTCGTCTCGTTTGCATCAGTACTTTCGTCTTCGTCGTCCGTGTCACCAAATATAATTCCATCGTCGTGGTCAACATCGTCATCGTCATCATCGTCATCATCTGCAAACTCGATACCATGATGGTTGTCGCTAACAAAATCAATGCCTCCCGTGCTGACATAGCCAAAACCTGCCTGGTCACCATCCTCATCGTCTGAAGATGAATCGGTGCTGAAGATGGCGCCGTCCTAAAGTAGTCAGCTGGTGCTCCGAGTGTGTTTGCAGTGCAGGCGTGAAGCATAGACTTACATCCGCAGAGACTGAAGTATCCGCCTCCAACCACACATTGTAGTACCGAACAACGTATGGGTGGTTTACTCGGCTGAGTAACACCACTTCTCCAAGTGCCTGATCAAGATTGGAAGCTCCTTGCTTGATCTTCTTCACCGCGTAGTAGTTGCGATCGAGTTTGTTGTATGCCTCTACCACTTCGCCGAAGCCACCTTTTCCCATGCGCCGCTTTTCAGTAAATGTCTGCAAATAGCGCGATTCGCTGATTTGGTCGGGCAAGTTTGTGGAGTTGTGTCTCGATCGGCGGTATGGGCTGGAAACGCCAGAGCTCGCTTTCCTGACGTGATGATCATGCTGGGATATCGACTGCGTCAGAGGTGCATCTGTGCGCAGCACTTCTGAAGACAAGAGATCGAAGCATGACGGTGTCTTCTTGGCCGCGAAGATTTTGTTGAGGAAGCTTCGCAGCAGGTCGGAAAGGTCGCCTTCCTCGTTCACAGCTTGAGGTGTGTCGTACTGCTCGATTATGGTCAGTCCCAGCATCATCTGCAGTGCAACCACACCCAATTGCCAAATGTCAGCGGCATTGCTGTCGCCCAGAGAACAAGGTGGCAGCCATTGTCTCGGTGCAGTCTCATCGTGTAGGCCAAGTATGTTCGCATAGCCGAAGCCAGAAAGCTTCAACGAGAAGGTCGGAACACTGGTAATGTAAACGCTACGCGTATTGAGGTAGCCGTGAGACATGCTGTGCTGATGTAAGTATTGCAAGCCTTCCAGCATGTCTCTCGTGAACTGTTGAGCCTTGGTTTGCTGGAGGCTACTTAACGAGAGCAGATCATGCAAAGGACCTACACAAGTTAGTCGCGTCGATGGAAAGGTGATGAGGTTTGCCTACCTCTGTCAGCATATTCTCGGCAAATGAGAAGCTCGAAAGTCGTCTCATCGTAGCTGTTGATGCGGCAAGCCAGAACGTTGAGCAGGTTCGCGTGGTCCAGCTTTGCGGCCCTGGCTAGGATAGCCTCGAGCTCGATGATGGCGGTCTTTGGTTTCTTTACACGTCTGCGCTTGACGGCGACAATGGGCACATACCCATCACCAGTTGTCACAGGCCGGCCGAGGAACACGCTCTCCACTGCTTTGCTGTCCGTCAGAGCACCGGAAAGTGCCACGTCAGAGAAGTTCGCGAGCTCGCCTCGGACGCGAATCTTAGCAGTCTGACCAAATGATACCACCTCCGGCAAAAAGGCCTGAGGCTCACTGTACTGACTGAGCGACATGCGTGACCGCCTCTTGCTGCTTTCTTGTCTCATTTCTTGCTTCACGCGGCGATCTAGCTCGCGACTCTTCTCGGCCTCTGCCTCCTGCTGTCTGCGTGCTTCGGCTTCCTGTGCTTGCTGGGCTAGTCGAAGAGTGACTTCCTGTGCGCTTGCTCGTTCTTCGTCGAGACTCGGGAGAGTGTTTTGCTGACGCGCGGTGGCTGCTTCATTCAAGACTTCTCTAATTTCATCGGCAATGATGTGGATCATGGGCTGACCAAGCAATTCTGCAGTTCGTGTTGACAGGATGTTCAATATTCGTGTGTTCGTTCTATCGTGAAGTCGTGTCGTGTCCAACAAGTCCAATCCTGGTGGTGAGCGAGGATACGTGGCCGAGAAGCGCACAGCCAGCACCACGGAGAGTTCGTCTTCTTCGGATCTTATGGTAAGCTTGAAGCTGCGGTCGGTGGTCTTCTGCCAAGCGCCTTGAGCAGCAGTCTCTTCATAATCGTCGGCAAAAATGGCTTGCAGCGCCAAAAGTTCGTCTTCCTGGGTTTCCTGGTAGTCAAGTGGTGCGCCAACAACAGCGGGCGCCGTGCTACTCAAGAAGTTCGCGGAAGCAATCGTCTTCTTCGTCGATTTCGGGGCCATACTGCTTTCGCAGGTTGTGTCGACATGAATCTACAGCCAGGTCGTGGCTGCAGAAACACTTACGCGCTGGTAGGAGTCATAATTCTGTTCCAGGTGAGGTTTTCAAAAAGAGCGCGTCACACTTCACCTTCACCTTGTGTTGGCAACGAACAATGCATATTCACCTGCAGTCGCTGGTATGCAGTGGGGACACGGGTAGACCCGTACACGCCGATGCCGCTTATCGAGCTCGACTCAGACCTGCATATGTTTTCTTATATGGCCAGCAAGAGAAGAATGATGAAGGGCAGGAATGTGCCTGCGGAACGTAGCAGGACCTGTGGAGTGCCTAAGCATCGGTGTGGCCTCGAATACAGACAGCACCGCCACTGGCTGGCTGAAGCCGCTCGTGCTGCAGTCAGTCTCCCAGGGTTCGTCTCTTGGGCCGGTCGTTGTGGTCAGTATCGAGGACATTTGCAGACGAGTAGATCTACGAGTACATCCAACACGGTAGTTGGCGTGCCAGGCTGACATGCAGCGACACACGCGAATGAAATGATGAGATGGCAGTTGCGATCGTGGAAGATGTCGACGCGTTCTTGCCTCGCACTCCCGCGACGCCGGGATTGACCCGGCTGTTTATCGCTGAACCGCTGCACGTCAACAAAAGAGAGTTTGCCTGACAACCAGCCACTCTGCAGAGACTCCCCACTGCCCACCACGCGTCGACGATCACTAGACATTGCAGTCGCGATGCTGTAGCCTGTCCAAATTAGTCCTGTGATCCACGTCTATCAAACTATTGTAGCAATCTGGATCTGAACACCACGACATCGCTGTGCAAGGATGCTGCATTGGTTTGCTGGCCAGAAGCCGCACGAGAACAATGGAGATCCGGACTCGACGGCCTACATGGAACCCCCCGAGACGCCTGCGCCCGTCTTCGCAGTGCGCGCCTTCAAACATGCGCTCTTTGGCACGCCGGCCACAGAGAAGCCCAGACGACATTCGAACACCGACAATGGCCGGCCGGGCCAGCCATCGCGACCCCGAATGATGCGGCCGAAGAGCACCAACGACACGACTACATTGGGCGGGTTCGACGCCGCAGTCGCCTCGGAGCCACTTCCTTCTCCTACTAAGGGAATCTTGATGACTCCAGGCACTGCGGGCGGCAAGAGAAAGACAGTCACGTTTCCCGACCATGTCATCGACACCGAGGAGAAGCGGCCTACCAAGACTGGCCTGCCGGAGGACTGTCCGGGCAAGTTCCCAAGTCCCTGGGCGAAGCCGACAAGTGAAGATATGGGACACGAAATAGACGCTATACAGAGGTCAGGCGGGCGCAGCAAGCTCACCGAAGCGTTGGAGCAAGCACGCGACGAGACGACCAGGCGCAGAGTGAGACTAGGCAGGGCGGACCAGTCGCAGGAAGACTTGGCGGCAGATCTTGCGGAGCCAGTATCGGACTCAGGGAAATACTGGAAGAGGGAATACGACTTCTACCGCGAGAAGACTACTGCCGAGGTTAAGAAGCTCGTGGCAAAGCAAAAACTTGCGAAGAATTATGCGCGGGACAAAGATGACCAGTGTCTGGAGCTTACAGATGAGCTCAAGCAGGAACGGAAGAAGGTGGACAGATTGCAGCGACGGACGGAAGACCTCGAATCTCGCTTGAAGGAGTACCAGGACCTGCTGAAGCAGAGCAAAGCTGCCGAGGACAGCGCAAAGGATGAGCTTGCACGCATCAAGCGAGGCTTTAGCACCACAGGCTATAGGCGGCCTGTAGACACAAGTACACAGGCAGCCATGTCAAGCAAGACGGAACCAGAAATCAGGCACTGGAAGAGCGCATACACGATCACGGCAGCACCTCATGCCTCGAAAGCAGATCTCCAGCTTGAGCGTCATGAGGCACCGCCGCCGGTCTCAAAAGAACAGTCAGAACCTGTCAAGACGCGCCGTAGGCCACGTGAGATTCAGACCGAAGCACCGGACGATCTATGGGCACCGTCTTCAGCCTTGGAGCTACCGCAAGCTGATCCAGCGCGTCCTTCATCCCGAGTCAGTCGAGCAGTAACGTGTGGCACAGGCGCCACGCCACTCAAGTCTCTGAGCGTCAACAGCGTGCCAAAAGAGACAGTATCACTAGCACTGTCGATGGGTCTACAACCACCTTCGCCGACGCGAGACCAGCGACAAGACTCTCCACTCCAGCCTGCAGAGCCCTCGGCAACAGTTCCTGCCATTGTCAATGACGATGTGTCAATGCCCCTGCCTTCCAGCCCGTTCGACCCCGATGCGACAATGGACAGGCCTCCTCCATCGCCCACTGCCGAGCGATCTGCGCGCAAAGAGCTCCGGCGAGCCGCAGTGGACACGAAGGAGAATATTTCACCCACCCATAGACCAAAGTCGAAGGATGGTGCCGAGAAGCCTTCTGCAGCTTGGAGCGCGATGAATGCCCCCGTCTTTGCTGATAAGCGGCAGAGGGCTCTGGAAAAGGCGAGGGACCGATTGGCGTCAAGAGGACGGATGGTGTCTTGATTGCACACCGTAGCTCACCACAATGATGATGACGATGATGATGATGATGACAAACAATCACTGCTCGAGAGCACAACAAGTAGCTCACCCTGTGCGCATGCATTCATTGCTCGGCCGTATTTGTGTGTATCGATCATGTACTCTATGCTGAAGCTGAAACTCAGAACTGTCGACACATGTTTTGTCTTTCCCGTCGAACATTTCCAAACAGAAAAAGAAAAGAAAGCAAAGCGCGACGCGAAATCCCTCCTCCATGCCATGCCACTCGTTTACCATGCCTCCCTTACATGTCCCACGCCTCGCAAGACCAGCGTACCGTCTCAGATGTACTTGAACCTCTTCGCCAGCGTGACGCAAGTGACTGCGAGGCCAAACACCACGCCCACGATGCCGAACCACCAACCGAGGCCTTTGGAATTCATGCCAGGCACTTCGACGTTCATGCCAAACAGACCTGCTACCAGATTCATGGGCACCAGAATTGTCGCCAGCACCGTGATCTTACCAAGAAGCTCGTTGGCACGCGAACCCTGCTCCGTATGCTGGAGCGTAATCTGGGTCAAGTGATTGGTGTGGCTCCTGCTGAGCATCTTTTCGAAATGTCCCAGGTTAGACATCATGGTGACAATGTGGTCTTGGACGTCAGACAAGTACAAGCCCACATCGCCACGCGGCGCGACCGCGTACGACTCATTGCACTTCTTTGCGAATGACTTGATGACATCTGCCTTGCCGCCAAGCAAGCGAGTGAGAGCCATGATGCGCTTGCGACACTCACCAATGCCTTGAAGCATGGCTCGTGAATCCTCGAAACGCGCCGTGAAGACCGAATCCTCAATCGTGTCGGTCTCCTGTTCGAGTTCGCGCAGGACTGGAGCAAAGGAATCAACAATCTCGTCGATCAGAGCATAACAGATCCAGTCCGCGGAAAGGTTGACATAATCACGCAGACGTCCGATGCGCTTGCGAACAGTGGCGGCGTGATTGTTGGGGCAGAAGGAAAAAGTCAACAGTCCTTCGCGAAAGACCACGGCATAGATGTTGATCGGCTCGAGGTAGTCTTCGTGCTTGGGATCCACCATGTAGCATGACCTGAAGCACAGGAAGTAGTACGTCTTGAACAGCTCCACTTTCTCACGCGTCTCTTGAGTGGTGATATCCTCACGTGTCAACGGATGCACACGAAAGGCGCTGCAGATTGCGAAGATCTCTTCTTCCGACGGGTTGAGCATGTCAAGCCACCACACGCCACCCTCGGGTCCAAGTTCGAAGATGTCGCGGAACGTCTCGCCGGGCATGAGCAGACCACCGAGCTCAGGGGCATGGATCGTCTCATCGATTTCAGACGAGAAGAATGTCCAGCGGTTGAGAGGAAGTTCAACGGTGCTTGCGACCTGCTTGAGACCATTGGATTCGTCGCTGGAAGTACCATTCTCCTGGTCGTCCTTCTCGTTGTTGGAGACGAAGTAGTTGTTAGACTGGCTGCCGGCGCGCTGGTCGTTGAACACTCGCGGCTCAGTTGACTTGGCAGGATACTGTGGCATAAACGGATGCGCAACTGGCGTCTTGGTGTGTGTCTCTGCCACAAACTCCTCGAGATCCTCAAAGTCTATCGTGTATGTGTTTGGTGGATCCTCTGGTGGGAAGCAGACATCTTCAATAGCAGAGCTGCGGTGAGAGGCAACGTCTGACTTTATACGACCGATGCCGTCCTCTTCTCCAAAGGTTGGCCTGCGTCTTGGGTGCGTAGCGTTTGAAGCAGTTCTATGCAAGGATCCAGCAGTAGACGGCACCTTGCTGTTGATGGTGCCCGAACGTCCTCGCCTGTTTGGTGGCGCGAATGCATCTACAGAATTTGGGGGTGAGGTCGAGCCACTCGACGCGTTGGAGCGAATTGATTCGCCATCGCCTTCAGCGTTATCTGGTCGCCGAAATTTGGTGCGTCTCGCAGGAACGGGACTGCCAGTGCCCCTTCTTTCATGGTGTATGCGCCGCTCGCGGTGCCAGTCTTCGTCTGGGGAGCGAAGGTTGCCTGATCTGCGAGACCGGTTGCTCTTTATGCTTCTGTCATCGTCGGCGACTGCGTGCTCAAAGTCCCGTGCGATCGAGCCGTGCAGCTCCACTGGTAGAGCCAGTCTTGGGACAGGAGGCCTGTCGCCGTCTACGATGCTTGCAAGCGTGCCACGTCTTCCTTGAAAGTAGTTTTCCGTGGCAGGAGCAGGTGGGAGGCTCTCTGGCTGATTTCTGTGGTCGTCCAAGTCCGGCTCGGGCGTGCTGTATCGCGTTTGCGACTTCTCAGATCGTGGGGTGTCCATTGTGCTACCGTCGCGTGCAGTCTGGCGTCCAGACGCTCTAGTGAAGTGATGCCTCTTCTAGTCTACTCTCGACCTCTTCGTGCTGCCCTTCTGCGGGACAGTCTCGAGTCCTTGCTTCGAGCCAGGGTGTTCCTGGGCTCGCACACGCCTTCCCTCGCTTCCTTCAATTATCCCATCGGTTCTGGAGTTTGCTTGCGTTGTGATTGCGCTTGACCGCAACCTCGTTTTAGCTTCGTTCGGTCAAGTTATGGAGGTTGCTTGATGTCGCCTCCGACGAACCAGACTGGCCCGAGCAGAGGTCGGATCTGAACGAACTGAATTGCCTGAGCCCCCGCCAACTTGGTGGTATTTGGAGGATAGTCGCTGTCGCGACCTGGAGTCCTGTGGTGTGGAGAGGCGAAAAAAGCCTCACGTAGCTCAGCCAGAGTTAGCTGAACGGCGTCGTAGGGGTGGTGTGGCCGGTCGGTCAGTCAGAAATGCCGCATGTGTATGGCCTGGCACGAGTGTAGATATCTAGGCCTTCCAAGAGGGTAGTGGTGCTGTGTACTGTTTCCAAGAAAACGAACTGTGGTCGTTGAGAGAAAGAAGAAGAAGAGCAGCAGGAGGAGGAGAGAAGCGCGAGAAACAAAGGACGACGGACAAGATTCTGTAGCCTTCTCCGTCATTATTGGCCAGAAGGAGTCCCACGTTCCGACTTCGACTCACGTTCTGCTCTTTCCCATCGCTCCTTCCCGCCGGTGCACGAGCATCGAACTCTTGTCTTTGCGCATGCACTCCATGTTTGCCTGAAACCGACTGTGCGGCCCCAACGACTCTACCGTCCAGGCACAAGTGTCACGTCTCGTGCGAAGTCACATCATCGTCGGCAGGAGGACAAACAAGCTTTGCATTAGTGGCTGCTCCCGTCCGCTCTAGATCGGCTGGTGCAGTTGGTGGACACCTGTATCATCGAGAGCTCGAGGTCAGCGTCGACATAATAACTCTGCCCAATCTAGCACACACAGCCTGCCACCATGGACGCCATACTAGAGCAAGCGCGTACCATTTACGAAGGCGAGATCGTGAGTCGCGCATGCCACCGACCAACACAATCGTGCTAACAACCAACCCTTCAGGACTTTGAAGGCCAACGTCTCGCAGAATACATCACTTACGGCTTCCTCTCCCTCGTAGGAGCTGTAGCCTTCTTCATTGGCTTCTTCACCCAGAACATCTACAGCACGCTCTACGTCGGTCTCGGCGGAACAGCACTCACATTCCTGATCGTGGCACCTCCATGGCCCTTCTTCAACCAGAAGCCTCTCCAGTGGCTACCTCCCCGAACGAGACAAGGCGCGATGCAGGGGTTGCAAGGGATTCACATTGAGGTTGATGGGAAGAAAGTTAGCTAGGGGTCCCAATCGATATATGTGGCCGCGAGGAGGAGGGAGGCTTGGAGAAGCCAAGCGAATGCGATCGAGTGTCGAGCTAGCGGGCAGGGAGATGATGGCAGGAATGGCAAAGCTCTGGATCCGGACTCCCAATTCGAGTACGCAACGCGAAAGGCTGGCGGTCAACAGACCGGCATCATGTGCTAGCCCCAATTCTAGCATTATCTATGCTATGGCTGCCGGCGATCGCGCATCATATCTCGTGACATCGTTTCGCGTCCTTGTGCTGCCTGATACCTCGCTCGTGTGCTCGCGGGAGAGCACAGTGTGTGCCATGCTGCGGCAACATCAGGAGAACCGCCTCCGCTCGCTGTTTATTGTATGCAGACATTCCTCTCGTAGTAATCATGCCGAACTCTTTCTCCGCCCTCCTCTCAGCGACCATACTTCTGAAACTCCCAGTCCCTGTTGTCCAGCGGGCACACCTGACGTGTCTTGAGCCATCTCGAAATGCAGTGGAAGTGGAAAGCATGCTATGATACCACCTCGTCAGCGCAAAACCCGCTTACACCAGGCCCTTAGACCAGCAATAACACTCACGTTGCAGATTCCCCAAGCGACAGTGCATTCCTCGCTCGTGGCACTGGCCTGATTGGCCTGGCAGTCGATACACAGGTCCATGATGTGGTTCCGGCAGATGGCGCAATTGTCCACGACAATGTCCCAGGCCCATAGCGCGACAGCGTTCCACTAGGCAAAGACATAACCGTCAGTACACTGCTACCGTCGCTCTCACCAGACCAGACTCAAGGGATCGCAACGCAACCTTACCTTCTTCACCTCAAACCTCTTCTTCCCATCTGCAGCATCGCCGCCACTTGCGGCGACCTTGGTCTTCTTCGGCGCCGCGTCGGTCATCTCCACGTCTGCCATATTGGAGTTGAGAGTCTTGCGTGTAAGGATGTGGCGCGTTCAAGGAGGTTTCGTGGGTATGCAAGGTGTTTGTGAGCAGCTACTATGACAAGTGCCGCCTGGACAATCGATAAGGATTTAAGGCAGATGCGTCAAAGTTTCAGACTGCCTTTAATGAATGTCAATATTTCACTTGCGCGTCATACAGCTGACGGTAATAAGATGCGAACACACATAGCATGAACATTATTCAGTAGACTGAAGCTGAATAGAGCATGTGGTATAAACTCCTAATTTTAACGCCATGTTGAATGCAATGGTATCTTTCTACTCTATTTGCGCCTTCTCGGCCTGAGACGCCGTCAATGAGACCTGTTCATCAATCTCGCCATTTTTCTTCCGTATCAGCGCCTTGCAGACCAATTTCATGACCCAACTCCTGAAGATCTGCCAAGTTTGGCACCCTCCCCTCCATGGCGGTCGTCCATGAGCTTTGCAAATCACTAGTAGAGCACTCTTGTTCTGATTCTGCTACCGAGGTCTTCCAGATTCTGGTAGAGGGTCTGAATTTCGCTGACATTCACGTTCGAAATGTCTGCCATCAAATAGGCCACTTCGCCACGCGAATCCGTCATCTGCTTGTCGACGTTGTGGTCTCCAAGGATCTCGTTGACTTTGCGCAGCACACCTGGCACGTTTCTGTGAATGTAGATCACACGCAAGTGATTTGGCTCTTCGATGGTCAGCGAGCGCAGGGTGACCTCTGGGAAGTTGACAGCGCCTTGCGTGGTTCCGAAATTAACGTAATTCACGAGGGCGTCTGCAACCTCGACACCAATGGCCGATTGCGCCTCCTCAGTCGAGCCGCCAATGTGCGGCGTAAGGATGATGTTCTTGAGACTGCGGATGTCATCGCCCCACGTGCCGAGCTGCGAATTGAAGGTGTCGCCGTTCTTGCCTGGCTCGTCTGGGAACACGTCGAGCGCTGCGCCTCCAAGCTTGCCAGCTTGCATGACCTTGATCAGGGCTGGGATGTCGACAACGCTGCCACGCGATGCGTTGAGCAAGTAGGCCCCGTTGCGCATCTTTGCAAGCTGTTTCTCGCCAATCAGGTTCTTGGTCTCTTCAAGCTCAGGAACGTGGAGCGTGATGAAGTCGGAGCCTTGCAAGAGCTCGTCCAGTGTAGCCACCTGATGTGCTGTGCCCAGACCCATGAGGTTGATCACATCGTAGTAGATGACTCTCATGCCCAGCGACTCTGCGAGAACCGAGAGCTGTGCTCCAACGTGTCCATATCCGACAATTCCCAACGTCTTGCCTCGGACTTCCCAGCAGCCTGCCGAGACCTTGTTCCACGTGCCAGCATGCATCTCCGTGTTGCGATCGCCAATCTGTCTTGCCAGCGCAATGATGGTTCCGATCATCTGCTCGGCCACTGAGCGGGAGTTCGAGAAAGGGGAGTTGAACACGGCGATGCCCATCTCGGCGGCATACTTGAGGTCGACCTGGTTTGTGCCGATGCAGAAGCAGCCGATCACGATCAAGTTCTTCGCATGCTTAAGGACATTGGCCGTGAGCTGTGTCTTGGAGCGAATGCCAATGACATGCACGTCTTGGATCTTCTCAATCAGCTGGTCCTCGGGCAAAGAGCTCTTCAGAGCCTCCACCTGGTAGCCCTGCTTCTTGAGGATCTCCTGCCCCGCGAGGTTGACATTCTCGAGCAAGAGGACCTTGATGTCTGTCGTCTGGAATGGCTTGAGCTGTTTGGCTGAGGCTCGGGGAGGGCCGCCATGGAACGAGTTCTGCGGACTGTGGAAGTTCAGGACGGGGCTGGAGGACAAAGTGTCTTTGAATGAGCTGGACACGGTACGCGACAGCTGATCGTCGCGAGCTGGACGCTGCGGGATGTCGATTCCATTGGACGGCATAATTGCAAGTGGGAGTTTAGTGAAGAGGTAGGAAAGGAAGAGAAAGTGGTGGACGAGGAAAGGACTCAGACAAAAGGTCTCATCATGGTCTCGGACCTTGACTAACTTCCTCTCAGACTCATCATTGTTGAAAAAGTCCACGAATGCTCCGATTTCGTGGGAACCATGACGCCCCGCCAAACGCCAACGCTGTCCGGTCGCCGAGCACCCCCCTCGTTTCATCACATCGTCTCATCATTCCCGCTACAATCATGACAAGAAACTCATCGAGATCGCCTAGTGAACAGGAACTGGCAGTTTATTGAGATGGAATGCCACTTTTCAAATACCTTAGAACTATAGCAATGGTGAGGCCTGCCGCTGTGGGATGATTCGCCATCAGATTTGGGTCGCTCTCTCTCTGTCTCTCTTTCTCCTGTCTGCCTTCATCATTGGACAAGACCGCTGCTCACAACGTAACTTCTAGAAGGATAGCCAGCAGGTTCGGACGACACGTTTCGCCTGTTGCAGAGACAATGAACTCATCACATCTGCCGGAAACAACTGCTGGTCTGTTCTACCCACTGCTCTCAGGCAGGCTCGGCACGAAGTCAACGACATGGCTGACAGTCACTGGTCTCCACCACAAAGCCTATGCGTCCAGCCCAGTGTGACGAGTATGACGATGCGGACTTGGAATGTCTAAGCGCAATACCGAAGTACCGATACCATTCGTGGTCACAAGCGTCCGGAACTCAGACTCGAAACGCAGACCCCCTCCGACGTGATAACTTCATCCGCACCACCACCCGCTTGAGAGACCACGCGGCAACATCGGTCTTCGAACGGCGAACTCTACCAGCGCTACAGTCTTCAAGATCAATGGCAGTCATTGACATGTCAGCGGTTACGTCGAGAGTGCCGAAGAATCTTGGATCCAGCTCACCACATCACAAAGGGAGTCACTGGACCTTCACGATCCAGTACACGCGATACATTGCATGTCGAATATCCGGTCCAAGTCACGCAGCTGTTTCGGCCATTGAGGAGGTGTACTGTTCCATATCATCTTGGACTTTCAAGCTACAAGCTCTCTCGCACACTTTGTGCCCGTCTGCGAGGCCAATTCCGCCATCACTTCCTCTCAAAGTATGCCGAGAATGATCAAGCGCTACCACAGTGGTCTTTGTAGGACATGTCCACGAACTCTGTTCTCGAATCTGAGCGGATCACTGAAGAGCGCCTCCAGCAGTATTATGGAAGCAGACCTCTAAAAAGCAGCGGATAAACCAGAGGGTCTTCTCCCGGCCAAGACGGCACTCCGTCACTCATTTACAGGCGGGCTGGACTCGCTTGCGACACCGAAATAGAGATCGCAGTACGTAGGAGGTAGACTACAGGGGAGACACCTGATTGTGACCATTGAGTGACACCAGCACCGGAGTGGCGACCGAGCTGAGCTGACTTGTATGGCCATCGAAGTCTGTCTTACGGCATACCTACTTGCTGTCTCTGGTGATCGATCGTCATAGTGTTCTATAAGCAAACACTCGTTGATGATTTACTTCACGCACATCGTGGACACAAAACGAGTGCCAAGATACAATTCTTACCTAAGAAATCTGGTCCTGGTTTGTGGCGGGTCGGCACTTGACCAGCTTCCTCTTGTTTGTCCGTCGCATGGTGCCCAATCATAACTCAGCAGAGCAACGCCCCTAGGAAGGCCCTGGAAGCTCTAGATCACGGTGTCACTTTCACGTTGCCACGCCCGGCACGCCGTGAATTGCGATGTTGCGGTGTGGCGTTTGTGGCCCGACGTTGGCGAGAAATGCCCAATTCATTCGGGCATCGTTCTTCTAGGAACGTCAGGCAGTCTGCTATGCTCCGCACACCTCTATACAGCAATACCGACAGTCAAGATCGCACGAGCACTGCGAATGGGACCCCCGCAACAAGATTACGTCGCCAGTATTTCGGCATCGAGAGAATCCCAGTCGTCCACGGAGCGACAGCCGCAACCTTCCACCTCACGGCATGTCTATCGAAGAATGCCCCTCCATGCGGACCATGCCTCCCTTTGACAAGAAGGATTCCGGCGTAGATGTCGGCGGCGATATGGCATCGCAAGGCGGCAAAAAGAACGACAGTCCGCGACGCAAGATGCTGTATGAAAGTCGCCGGGCAAGAGAGTTCTACCGGTGAGTCGCAGTCGTCGCTTGACCTCGCTGCAACCGTGAAAAGTTTCTGTTCTGACCGTCCGATCAGATACTACCAGCCCATTCGAGAATTGACAAAAGCCGGGCCGCCAAAATGTGACATCGGAGACGAACAGGCGGCGCAGTCGCATAGGCCGCTGAGTTGTCCGGACAGGGCTTTGACCGTACGAGGTCTTGGTGGCAAGGGCATACGATTGGAGCTAATCCATCATAGGCATTTTGCCAATTAGGCGCCCTACGCATGGGCACAAAGCGTGCTATGCTATTCTTCTTCGACTCTTCCAATGCTTATGTTCTGGCGGAAAGCACCAGGACGCTGAGTCTGCAAGATGACTCCAAGCATGCCGCGGATGATGACCTGTGGCTCGGACATAGCATCATTCCACGAGGCTATTCTGTCTGCGAGCACACCATCATGCTACCCACCAACGCAGGCACCAACAAGGACGACCCCAATTCGAGCTTGATCCACATTGTCACTGATCTCGCTGAGGACACCCGGTTTTGCGACATGTCCTTTGTGAAAGCAGGTCCCATGGCCAAATTCTACGCGGGTGTACCAATCACCACGCCCAGAGGCATTAACATTGGAGCATATTGCGTTTTGGACGACAAGCCGCGGGAAGGCTTGGATGATGACAGTGTCAACTTCATGCGCGACATGGCGACCACTGTGATGACCCACCTGGAAATGGTCAGAGCTACGGCTGAGCATAAGATTGGCACGAAAATGGTGGCTGGGCTGGGAGCCTTCATTGACGGCGCATACGGCTTTCGAGACTGGGCTGAAAGGAATGCAGACTGGAATCTGGAAGATGTTGAGCAAGATCCAGCTATGCAGCATCCGCTGGGCGTGCAGCCAATGACTTCACCGGCATCAGCGATTGCGGCTACTGCTGTGGCGGTGGGCGAACAGGAGAAAGAGTCCAATCGAGTAACCCATTCCAACGGCAATTCACCTCATCGACGGCACACTGCACGGAATAGCGCAACAGGTCTCCCTCTACCAGTAGCAGGACCTCCACATGCATTGAAGTACAGACGAAGCGCCGAGAATCTGGAAGATCCCGAAGTCTCCAGCAAGCAAAGCACTTTTGACCGTGCTGCCACGTTGGTACGTGAAGCCATGGGTGTCGAAGGTGTCATGTTTCTGGATGCAGCCGTTGGCACGTTTGGCGGCCTGATCGAGACTGTGGAATCCGGAAATCATTCCACAACACATGCAGAATTAAGTTCAGACAACCACCTGAGCACGGCCGACGCCAACACAACGGGAACCGATGGCGAGACTAAAATCATCAAAGAAACTACAGGCGAGGATCTCTCACAGAAGCAGTGTCAAGTATTGGCCGCGTCTTACGCATTGTCGAAAGCGACTCAAGATGAGATTGAGAACGTTCAAGAGGTCGCGGACGCCGCCATGAAGAGCCCCGAGCAGATGACAGAAAAGTTTCTACGATCTTTGCTGCGTCGTTATCCAAGGGGTAAGATATGGTCGTTCAACGAGTTTGGAGACGCATCATCTGATGACGATGAGTCTTCCGAGTACACCAGCGACGACAAGTCTTGTATTTGTACCTCGGAGACCAAGGTCCGTGGCAAGCAGACCCATGCATCATCATGCTCCCGGCGCAAGCAGCAAAGTCGGCGAGATGACTGCTCAGAGATCCTCAAGCTCTTCCCTGGTGTGAGGAGCTTCGGTCTTGTGGGAATGTGGGACAACACGAGACAGCGCTGGTACGCCGCTTCGCTGTTCTGGACATACTCACCCCTGCGCTTGTTCTCTGAGGAGTCGGAAGTCAAGTACATGGCAGCGTTCTGCGATGTGATTCTGGCCGAGTTGCATCGCATCGAAGCTCAGACCTCCGACCGCGCGAAAGCAGACTTCATCAGCACTATTTCCCACGAACTTAGAAGTCCACTCCACGGTATTCTTGGATCAGTGGAATGCCTACAAGAAAGCGAGTTCGATTCGTTCAATTCAAACCTAATCTCTCAAGTGGAGATATGTGGGCGTACACTTCTAGACATCATCGATCACCTGCTAGACTTCAGCAAGATCAACCATCACGCAAAATCGAGCGTTTCAAGGATGGTCGACGGACAAGGGCGAACAATGTCTGTGAACGCCTCGAAAAGATCACGCATGGGTGGACTCATGTCTTTGGACATGGATGTAGCGCTGGATCAGGTCACGGAAGAAGTTGTGGAGACTGCAGTGTATTCATTCTGCTGCAGCAGAGACGTGGAAACCGTGCTCCGTCGAAAAGTGGCCGTGATACTGGACATCGATCGAACTCCGGACATTGACTGGCGATGTTGCGTCGCGCTAGGGGCGTGGAAGCGTATTTGCATCAATCTCGTCTCAAATGCACTCAAATATACCAGAGAAGGCCACATCCGCGTGTCCCTCAAGGCCAGCCCACTTCCAGACAAGAACAAGAAGAAGAAGTTCAATGTGACATTTAGCGTTCACGATACAGGCCGCGGCATGTCGCGCGACTTCTTGGAAAACCATCTGTTCCGCGCATTCGCTCAGGAGGATAGCCTTGTTGAAGGAACTGGCCTAGGCATGAACTTGGTCGCCAAGATTGTCAAATCCTTCGAAGGCAAGATCGAGGTGTTGAGCGAGAAGGGTGTTGGTTCGTGCTTTTCAGTCACGCTGCCACTCGAGCACAGTCGGCCCAAGCGGGAATCAGGAGCGAGGAACTCTGCCCGACCGCTTCATCGAACGATCTCGGGCATGTCGCGAGCCGTCGCTGGCTGTGCTGTGGGCATCATTGACTGTGCAAACACTCCCTCTGGTACTCAGCGCGCCGATGAGACTGCCAAGGCCTTACTGCTCAGCAGCGTGCACAAGACACTTGGCGAAGTCGGAGTCAATGCATACCACGTCACCTGGCAAGGTGACGAGGCTGCTGATGTGTACTTTGTTACAGAGGCGGAGTTGCAGAACGAACTCCAACGCAGGCAGGAAGTAGGCAGCTTGGATGGACCGATGTCGCCAAGTGCCATGAGCAAGAAGCCCTTTATTGTCCTGTGTGAAAGCACAGTTTCTGCTCGCAGGCTTCGGACACCAGGCCTGGGCAGCATTGCTACCGGATACATCGAGCTCATCGCACAGCCAGCCGGGCCCGAACGTCTCGTCAAGGCTATTTCATCGTGTATGAAGCACAGTCGCGGTGACGCACGACAATCGGAGTTGGCAGAAACGGTCAGTAACATACCAGCTGAGGCATCACTCACTGCTTCTGGTGAGTCATCGAAACGACCTGCTCTTGTGCACAGGGGCCGGAACGACACAATCGTCGGACGCCCGTCTCTCAAAGACCGCAAGTCAAGTAGCCCATCGAGCGGCGAGAATCAAGGTCACGGCGGGCGCATGGAAGTCACCAAACTTGAACACAACCTGTCATCTGACTACAAGTTTCCTCGAATACCCACGCCTTCCCTGAACGGATCAAAGCCACGGGTCAGCACGCGCATTAGTTCGCCGAGACAGATAAGCCTAAAGGCGGAGAAGAGCAAGAGGACTGATGGCGGAGTCTCACTCCTGCTCGTCGATGACAATGTAAGTCTTGTCTTGATTCGTCAAAACCACAGCTACTGACACGATCGCAGCCCATCAACCTCCAGCTTCTAGTAACATATGCCGAGAAATCTGGACATCGGAAAATTGTCGCGACCGACGGACAACAAGCGGTCGAAGCGTACCAGCAAGCCGCTCTTGAAGCCGAAACGAAAGGCGAGGCGAGCAGCAGCAGCACCGTGGTCACGGGCCAGGCGCCTTCCAAGCCGCAGGTTATCTTGATGGACATCAATATGCCAAAGCTGAACGGATTCGAGGCCACGCGAGCGATTCGAGCGTTTGAAAAACAGAAAGGATTAGAGCCTGCTAAGGTCATAGCACTCACCGGGCTGGGAAGCGCGACTGCGCAGCAAGAGGCGTTTAGCTCTGGCGTGGATTTATTCTTGACGAAACCGGTACGGCTGAAGGAGTTGACGAACATTTTGAACGGGATAAAGAAGTGATGCTTCCTAAGAGGGGGAACACGCAGGAGACAGATGTGGATGAACGCACGCTGGTGGAAGAGGAGGAGCAAGGAATACAGATGCATGGAATTTTTGTGATCAGCTGCTTTGGCGAGGAGTTTTGGCATAGATGGAGAAAGAGGCGCGACGCCTCGCAGCTTCTGGCACATTATTACGAGTTTATCCACCTGGGTGTTGCTTTTCAACGAGAAAGTGGCTTAAATGCTGCGTGTCTGATGAGGAATGTTTCTGGGCCACGTCTGACACTGCTTTGACGGCAGAAGGCGGACGGAGTTGCCTGATTTGGCCAGCCGAATGTCCCGCTCAACACTTGTGCGGAGGCGCGGTGCTGACCTTGATCATCACAGAGTGTCTAGTCCCAGATATATCTCGAGCGGGTAGGGTCGGTGAAGATCGAATTATAATATTCACAGCCATCCACTATGACAACAACATCAAGCCGCGCCCAAGGCATAGCCGTCGCACTCGTTGCCACGGCCGCTCTCCTCGGAACGGCATCGGTGCTCGATGTACCATCCTGGAGTCGCCAGAAGATCAAGTCTCGCAAAGTCACATCAAGAAGATACGCTGTTGGCGAAGCCCCTCCCCTCACGGCATTCAAAACCCTAGTCGAGCAGACGACATTGCAAGAAACATATCCTCTCGCCAGCGAAATACATAAGAACATTCCCGTGTACGACTGTCTAGCTTTTAACACGTCGCACGAGCAGCAGATCAATGACCTCCAGGACGAGTTGTACCATATCCTCACATCTGGCCCAGGCGTCTACGTGCTCAAGAACTTCTTCTCGGACACTCGCATTATCGACGCAGCCAACGAAGCCTACCGCGCCATCATCGCCCGCGAAGCCGAAGCCGCTGGCACCAAAGGCGACCACTTCGCAGCCGGAGGCCTCAACAGTCGAATCTGGAATTCCTTTTCGAAAAGCTGTCTGCAAAACCCAGAAAACTTTGTCGAGTACTACAGTAACCCCTGGTTCCGCATCGTCTGCGACGCCTACCTCGGGCCAGGGTACAGAATCACCAGTCAAGTCAATATCGTACACCCTGGAGGCAGACCTCAAGTCTCGCATCGAGACTATCATCTAGGTTTCCAGAGTCTGGAGAATGTGGCAAAGTTTCCTATTGCCATGCACAAAGCCAGCGCGCACCTGACACTGCAAGGCGCCGTTGCGCACTCGGATATGCCTCTCGCTTCTGGGCCGACGAGATTTCTGCCGTTCAGCCAAAATTGCAAAGCAGGCTACATCGCCTCCCGCGATGCAGACTTTGACGCGTATTTCCTCTCAAATTGGGTCTCTCTTCCTTTACAAAAAGGCGACGCAGTCTTCTTCAGTCCGGCGCTGCACCACGCCGCGGGCGAAAACTGTACAGGAGACGTGCACCGCAGCGCGAATTTGATCCAGGTTTCGAGTGCGTTTGGGAAGCCCATGGAGACGATTGATGCGGTGCCGCTCGTCGAGGCGACGTTTGGGGTGCTGAAGAAGAAATTTCAAGCGGAGGGGTATACGGCCACAGTGGATGCGTACATTCGTGCTGTGGGCGAGGGATATCCCTTTCCGACGAATTTGGACCGCCGACCGCCTGCGCCGGGCGGGATGGCGCCGGATAGTGAGCAGGATGTTCTAAGGAGAGGGTTGCTCGAGGGTTGGGGGACGGAGGAGGTGGTGCATGCGATGAAGAGGATGAGGGAGGATTCGAGGGATCACGGGGCAGTGTTGTAGTGCGGCGCTCTACAGATGTTCTTTTTTGTCGTTGAACATCTTTCACAGCGGAGGAGCGTATCCGCTCATTTTAAGTCGAGCTCAGTTTCACATTGACGGCATTATCGTGAGCTAAGCGGCATGTTTGGTAGGGCGAACAGGGAGAGAGATTTTGAAAAAGAGAGGGGAAATGCAGTGTGCGGTACTGCATTCTTCCATGATTCGAGGGCTTATCACGCTTCCACAATCAAGACGTCAGCGAGCAACAGCAGGTAAAATGCTTCAAAGAGGCTTTGAATGGAAGTCCAATGCTTACAGCTCCATGCAAACGAGTAGTCTATAACAGTCACACGAACCAGGAGAAAAGTCTGCAGTGCTTGACTGCACTGATCAGCTGTTCGTCAAGGCCCCAGGCTAGACGGCGACAGCTCTGCAAGAATGCATCAGCAGAAACACAATGAATGGAACTCCGCTCCTTCATGCTTCATTCCGGCCTAATCGCACCAGCCACTCGAAGCGTCTCTTCCATATGTACAAAGTGGAGCCATACACACGACAAGTCTTGAAGCTGCTCGTCTAGATCATCGTTGCACGGCTTGCCTGATTTACAACCGTCGTGATCACAAGAAGCGTACTGCGCTTCCCTGTTTCGTTCCGCATACAGTCGCTTATTGCCAGATTCTCAATCCGACAGACTGCCCCGTCAATGCTCTCCTGAACAGACTTCGAACAGGAGCCACTTCTTCTTCACCTTCACCCTCAGCATCATCTCCCTCCTCGTCACGGTCCCTACTTCCCTCACTCGGCCACTTCCAGTTGTTCGGTCTAGTCTTTGGCCGAAGTCCCTGTCACCTGGCAAACACCTTGACAACGCCGTCGCCCCCAGCGCTGACCACGAGTCGACCATCCTGGCTCCAGCAGACGTCACAAACACCCTCGCCGCGCATGGCTCGATGACTCGTAATGTCTTGTGTGCAGATTCGTTTCTCGAGAGACCAGAATCTGATAGAAGCATCGTGGCCCGCTGAGACGGCTTCACGGCCGTCTTTGCTGAGCGACAAGGCAGAGATTGCGGACGGATGGGCGAGCATAGTGTATGTGCATTGGCCTGGACGCAGACGTTAGCAAAGCAATTGTGCACTGGCAGAAGGAGTCAAAAACATACCACTGTTGGCATCGAAGAATCGCACGAAACGATCCTCGTGTCCGGTGATCACCACACCTTCCAAGCCTTCTCTACCACCTGTGGCTCCACCGCCCACTTCTTCCGCATCGAGGCCACGAGTTGCAGCGTCCAATGCGCCACCGCTGTGCTGCTCAAGGCCGGAGCTGGTAGCCACAACGGCGTTGATGCTAGTGTTGGGTGTTCCATCGTACGTCTCTGTAGACGCCATCCCGATGACCTCCTCGCCGGTTCGCGTATCATATATGAGGACTGAAGAATCAGTGTAGCTAACCACAAATGTCTCTCCAGACGGCGACAACGGGCAGATGCTTGTCGGGCTGGCTTTGTTGTCCGCAGGTCTTTCAATGGAGTGCACAAGAGTGTAGCTGAAAGGCGTGGTGCTCGCCACGCTAGGCTGCGGACTCGTAGGATAGTTGCTCCCACTCGTCACGCTGTGCCGTCTTGAACCGCCCACGCCTCTTCGACTGCCAGTAGCGGGTGAAGCAGACTGCGGAGGAGCGCTCACCGCCCAGACCTTGACGGTGCCGTCAGCAGATCCAGAGACGAGTAGCAGTCGATCTGGACCGCCAAAGTTCCCAGACTGTGGTCCAAACACGACTCCAACGGAGGCTGGAAGTACGCAGACAGCCCAGACCGCATCCGTATGGCCTTCAAGAGTGGCTTTGGGGTCCACTCGCCCACGTTCCCAGACTCGCACGGTAGCATCTTGGCCGCCAGAGAATATCCATCCTTCACCATTAGCTCGTCCTCCAGTACTGAAGCCCGTGCTTGCAGGAGGAGCTGTCAGCGAAGTGACAACTCCCTCATGCCCTCGATGCGTAAAGATAGCTTGTATGTCCAGATCTGCATTAGTGTTTCCAGGGTTGTAGTTTTGATATGTCGCTGGCACTATCCAGCGTTTTATGGTGCCATCATCACCTGCAGTGCAGACTTCGGGCTCACTAGGACTTCCACCTCCACTAAAGATCACACTACGGACGACGTCCAGGTGTCCCCGGAGCGCGAACTTGACCTTGAATTGTGTTGGGTCGCTGTTTTCGAGCACTTGCGCGCCATCATCAGTCTGATTCTTGCTTTGTGAGCTGCGGCGCCGGTTCATGCTTTGAGCGCCAGAGCTCCTCCTTCGGCCATGCATTCCTGTCCGCGGCGGAGATTTGGATGAAAGCTGCGAATGGCTGGCAGCGCTTGGGAACATGTCGGTATCCGGCCGCCGAGGAGGTGGGCCGTCTGGAGGCGGTAGGTCACTCGGTGGTGGCGGCTCTTCGTCAAAGGTCCATCCATCTGCATCCGCCGATTGCCGCACTGGTCGTGGTTGCTGCTGTTGAGCATCGACTCCTCGCACTTCCCGACCCTCTCGATCGAAAGTATGGGTAATGTTTTCGACTTGCTCTTCGTACTGCGCGGAAGGCTGTTGCGCCTGCGGTTGCTCGACAGGCTGCTGAGCATGGTTTGCGTATTCGGCATAGCGTAGTCCCCGACTGTCTGGTCGCTGTGACGCCGCCGGCGGAAGGCTGTTGGGCACGGGAGGAGGCTGGTGACTGGGTAATTGTTGTTGCTGGGGCAGTGTTTGTCCATGGCCGCGCCCATTGCGGTAGCCTTGCCGTGCTTGCTCGCCGTACTGCAGATCGTATATCTCCTGCATAGAATGCGGATGCGGCGCATCGGGAAGACCGGTGATGTTGCCATTAGGCAGTACTTGTGGCGGCGGAGGATGTTGCGGCGGCGTCAGCAAGTACTGTATCTCCTTCATGCAGTTCTTTAGGTATTTCGTCGTCTGGTCCAGATACTCCTCGCGTGCTTTCTCGCTGGCATCGTGCTGCTCGGCAGTCTCGAGGAAGGAGTTGTGAGGTACAAAGCCAGCTGTACCACTCGTCAGTAACCCGCTCTTTGCCTGTGCATTCGCGCCTATCCACCTACGTTTCTCGTGCTTCTCGCCGTTCCTGCCGTCCTCCTTCACCTTCTGCGCCTCCTCATGAGACGCGTTGGCTTCTGGCGCCGGCGACGTGCCGTTGGGCGTCTGCTTTTTGGCCCGCTCATTCTTCAGCGCCTTCTCCAGCATGCGCACTTGCCGTTCCAGCTGCTCGTTGATGCGCTTTGCCTGCCTCGATTCGCCCTCCTGCTTCGCGATCTTGGCCTTCATCTCAGCGCGCTCAATGTCCCATGAGTTGCGGGCGCGCTCGTGGTTGTGCCATTCGATTTGCAGGAAGCGCATGACTCCTGTGTTGCTGGGGTTTAGCATGTTTGTCCCCATCGTCAAGGCACCGCTATTTCTCCGTGTCACTGACCTTGCAGCGTGTATTCGGTACCCTGCGGTCCATGGTGCTCAGGGCCTCCTCCATTGCCGAGGCCGCCTTGCTGCTGGTATGCCATCGCAGCTGGCGGCTGGTGCTACACGGTCTTCTATCGAAGTGACGTCCGTGGAGTGTGCAATGTCGCCCACATTGAAACACCGGCGTCTCGGGAAAGGAGCGGTGGTCGCTCTCACGTGGCCGATTCTCCGCTCTGCCGATGCGGGTTTGTGCGCCTGTTGTAGACTTGAGGTGAGCGAGCGAGGTGAACAAGATGTCACGACAATCCAAGCGAGCTGGCGACAACGAGGTCAACAGACACGGAGCATGTACATGGGCATCTGGAGCACGCGCGCTCCTTCCGCCAAGCATTTCACGTGGACCCGGAGGCAGCTGCGTTCCTCTCACGTACCGCCCTTCTTCAATATTTATCCGCATCAGTACGCCAGTGGGTAGTACATCGCCCAGCAGGCGCTGGCATCAAGAGCTCAACATCAATTCTGTTCCAATCGTGATACGGTATAATCGAAGATCATCAATTGATGATTCTGGACACGCGAGCGTAAAATTGCTTCCTGATTCACAAAGATGTACGATGGACTGCTTATTCCTGCTCATCCATCTTAGAGATCACGTCGAGCAAGTCCCCACGACTGGCGCATTATCGCCATCAAGAAGCGAGATAATCGAATGAACTGCTGGACTTCCTCGCGACCTATACTCGCAAGATCAGCTCAATGTCCGCCGCGTACAGTGATCCGATTTGCTCTGTTGGGATATCACTCTTCTGGAGAGTCTCGAGTACCTTTCAGGAGGTCCGATGAACATTTCACTCCGAGTCGCCTCAATGCCGGTGATTGCCAGTAGGAGTAGAAGCTCATAGCCCCACAAGCAAGCCTCTTCTCACTGCTAATCCTCGCAAAGCCACATCTCGTTGAGGTCTCGGATGGAGACGTAGCCCAAGCAACCCTCAGAGCCCATCGAAAAGTAACTGATCATCCACGACTCACGCCATGAAACTTCCACCTACTTCCAGCATCAAGGGAGGTTTACAGCTGCATAAGACAAGCTGTGGTGGACTTGGTAGTGGTGGAAGCCAAGGACATCAACAACAACAAGAAAAAAAATTAATATACCTTCTCCACACAACAACAGCGCCTCGATTCGGCCGAGAGTGCAAGATTGCCATTCACTCGAGCTCGCCCAATGCCAAAACTTATTCTCCGCTACGGAGCCCACCACAGCAAGGTGGTGGTACGACTCGTCTTGCAAGCTGCAGCTGGCTTCGGGTTCTCGTCTTGATCCTAACATTCGAGCCAGTCGAAGGATGACCCAGAGGGCCTGAAGTCAACGGCAATGCAAGCTGTGGTGGGCATCGGGATATCACGGTAAATTTTCCTGTCGAATGTTGATTGCGCGGGTATAGACTTCCGCTGTCCGGTGCTCTTGAAACGTTGCAAGCCGGCTGCTCGTGCTGTTGGTGGGATTCTTTCCTCCAATGGCACCGCTGTGCCTGGCGAATTGAAGGAGTAAGGGTTGAGAGTGGACACTCCGCAGCTGGCATCTGCTCGTTGGCTCTGGTTGCGGTGGCTTCTGTCGTGTTTCGACATTGATGCTGGTTGTTATTACCGCTTGAATCAACCCGTCTTGTGGAGTGGGCTTGGAGGTCGCTGAATCGCTTGGTCTGGCATGTCTAGGCGTGGCTTCGACGGCATTGCCGGTGCTTGTCCATCGGCAGTCCATTCCAGTCCGAGCTCGGCACGTACTGTAGGCCGCTACAGAGTCCACAGATGCAGTTGCCGGTGCACATGTGCAATTGGTCGCAGTAAAAAAGACGCTCACGACTTTGCATGGCCACTCCATCCAGTCCAGCCTGCAGAGACGAAGTCCAGGTAGCCAGTCTGCCAGGACTTACTCGGTCTTCTAGACTTCGCCACGCCGGACTATGCGGACTGACATCGACACCCTGGTAAGATCCTGAACTCTAAGCGGCACACATCTTGTGAGAGGCGTGTAGGGCAGTCAGTATCGTGGACGTCCCCTCAATTTCCGATCTCCCCGCAGCGCAAGCAGGTTGTCATTGGGAGAGCCAGCCAGCACACTCAATGGCGCCATAATCACGCATCTTCCAAGTCTCGACTGACTAGTACCCCATTTTCAAGTCTCCCCGTCCTTTAGCTCCAGGTTGTAAGTTGGACGACGGAATGTTGGCTGTTCAACGGAGGTTCTGGTCCGGCTGCTCTTGCAATCACTTATTCCAACAAATGATATCGTAGCGAGGTCACGCCTGAGGTAGGAGCATGACAAGCTCGATTCAGTACGCATGTTTCAGAAGAGCGAAATCGTCCATGGCCTATCGCGAAGCACGGTCGTACGCGGCCAACAAAGCACGAGCCTGCCTCTTGTGTGCATTAAGGTGCATGGACCACATCATAGGTCCAGGAAGACTGGTGAGCTGATGAGAGTAGTTGTATATGCGGGTCAGTGCGACTGCTTGGAATGCCTCTTGGTGATGTTGAGTTAGAGATAGACATTATTTGCAGCGAAGATGGTCAGGCATCGGCGTCTTGTGAACAATAAGAGCGACCATCCCCGTCGGCCGGAGTGAGTGCGCTCGGGATACCATTCCATCGGGTTCCAAGAGTGGCCGCACTCCGAACGGAGAGAGTGTTGAGGCGAAGGTACGTTGTCAGCGCAGCTATATTGCGGCCAATGTGCAGCGAGGAGCGGGTCTGCAAAACACAGGACATTAGTCAATATGACCCGAAAGTAAGCATTGTGATCGGACCGCATTTGTAGTTGGCGTTATTTTGAAACTCGAATGGACAGGCCTTGAACACTTCACAGCCACGATCTGTGTCACACGGGCCACAAATTGGTTTCTCTTTTGGGATATGGTTGCGTTCGTCAAGTTTTCAGAACAGCTTGTAAGGTTCGGTTGGTGCTCCGTCAGATCTAGGTCGACAATCCCCACAATGCTGACCTGCTTCGATCGATGCTATCGAACAGGGTGTGCTTGCAGTCCATTAGTAGGACCGAGCAATTGCCAAATCTGGCAGATTGTGATGACTCGGATGATAGGGACTTGTCCGTCAGTGAGTACATGACCATGCACGGCAATGAATCCGATGGCCTGCTTGCGGTACTGCTGAGCATCGGGACTGCACGTGCGCGCACAAATGGCGTAAACAGTTGCTGATGACAACACGGTAGATGAATAGCAGACGTCACCTTATTACAGGCAGCCACCCGTGGGCCGTGGACCATGTCCGGCCCGCATCAGCATTTGCGGATCCGATTGAACAGCGCACGGCGGACAGTAACAACGCTTGTTTTTGCAGCGCAGTTGGATGCTGTTGATGTGAACTGTGATTGTGAAGAAGATCTGGTGTGGGGTCAGTCTGGAGGACCAACGCTGATGAAACATTCGCTTCGTGATCCCGCCACGACCCTTGCAGGTGTGCCTGTGCCTGTATGATCTAATAGCAGCAGTGGCTCCCCGGTGCGACTGGTTCTGCGGTTGTGCCAGAGAAGCTGCGCGCAGTCCGGCCGTGGGTACAGCTCATTTGCCATTATTCCGTGGCGGGTAGCGCCCAAGACAAGGCAGCGGTTGCTGGTGGTGGTACAGGCTCCAGTCGTCAACGCCACGCGATCTGTGCGTTGCTGCTCGACTCGCAGGCTCTGGGAGCAGGGCACGCAGGCAAGATCTGCAGGTCTCGACTTACTCTCCATCGCACACTCCATCGCAGCCATCCCTTGTCAGCCTTCACGGGAAACCGCGTCGTATCCGAGTCGGCGCCGGGGCAAGCCGCGTAGGAAAGGCATAGGATGCGAGGCGGATGGACTGTGCTGTGCTGTGCTGTGCTGTGCTGTGCAGTGCTGTGCAGTGCAGTGCAGTCCGCGGCGAGCATGTCCCACGAGATCCCATTGGAGTAGAAGGTGGTAGAAGTCGTAGGTGGTGAACGAGCATGGAATGGAATGGTATTCACACTAGAACCACTTTTGGCTGGGCGGCTATTTTCCAGCACACTCCATACAATACACCCACTCCACATCATCATCATGTATACGGTAATAAGTGCACTGCAGGCGACTCAGTCCGAACCTTGTCGAGGGATGATGATGCCGGTGGCCCATGTCGCTGCACCGCCGCCGCTAGAGGCGATTCGCTCTAGCGGCGCACTGAAACATGCGCTGCTCAGTTTCATCCCGCAGCCCGCAGCTTTCTCTTGTCTTGTCTCTCGTCTCACGCTACTCCTCCTCCGCCTACCTTAACTCTCTCTCTCTATACCATCCGCAGAACCCCCCAGATTCGCTTCCTGTCACAGCTTCAAAGAGCTGCCATTTGCGCGCGCAGAGGCCGGTCCTCGCATCTCCATTCGTTCTCCCGCCGGCCGCCCCTTTTTCACCTCCACCACCTCCACCTCCTCCTCCTCCTCCTCCTCCATCTCCTCAGCAGCAGCGCGTGTCTCTCTCCCACGCTTCTTCGCTCCACGCTTCGCTCCACGCTTCGCTCCACGCTGCGACCGATCGCAAGGCCTGGTGTCGTTGCCCGTCGTCGTCGCCGTCTCGTGTGTCCCCCGACAGCAGATCAAACCGCAGCTCCGACCCACGTTACAGATAGAGGTTGTCCTGCAGCGCCCTCCTCCGCGACCCCGTCCACTTCACGGCCATGTACCCGAGCCACCAACATCCCTCCATGCCACCGCCGCAGGCGCGGTCGGTGGCCCCAGAGACCTTCTTACTCGACCAAGAAGCGCAGTCTAGTCTACCGCAGGACTCGGTAGTCGCGCTGCAGCAGGTGGACAATCGTATGTGCTGACGGCGTACTGCGCGACGCGCCTCCTGGCCTGCATTGGCTGACCGTGATGTAGTCAAGTACTTTCTCATCTCCGCGCCGGTAGACTGGAGTCAGGACCAGTACATTCGGCGATTCCTGCTGCCCACGGGCGAATACGTGTCTTGCGTGCTCTGGTGCGTGTTCAATGCTGCCTGCCCGAGATCCGCTGCTAACGCGCAACCAGGAACAACCTTTTCCACATCTCGGGCACTGACATTGTGCGCTGCCTGTCCTTTCGCTTTCAAGCTTTTGGTCGCCCTGTCAAGAATACCAAAAAGTTCGAGGAGGGCATCTTTTCTGATCTGCGCAACCTCAAGTCGGGCACAGATGCCTCGCTCGAAGAACCGAAAAGCCCATTTCTCGACTTTTTGTACAAGAACAACTGCATACGAACGCAGAAGAAGCAAAAGGTCTTCTACTGGTACAGTGTGCCCCACGACCGCCTGTTCCTCGATGCGTTGGAGCGCGATCTCAAGCGAGAGAAGATGGGCCAGGAGGCGACCACCGTGGCTGTCAGCGAGCCTGCGCTGTCCTTTGAATTCGACGCCTCAGTCTCCTTGTTCGAGCAACTCACAAAAGCTCAGCAGAACAACCAGTCGACGTTCAACGCTCAGTCGTCCTCTATGCCGCCTTCGCACTCTGCTTCGCCAGTGCTGCGCGCAACCGACTCCATGCCACCACCGCAAATGATGCCTCAACAACAGCTACCACCTACATCAATGCCACAGCAAATGTCACAGAACATGCAACAGGATATGCACTCGCAACACATGCAGCACGTGCCGGCATATCAAATGGCAATGCCTCCTATGCCATCGCAGATTCAAAAGACGCGGGAACAGTCGTTGGGACCAGTCTTTGATCGCAACGGCTTGCCAATCTCGCAAGCTGGACACAGACATAGCTCAATGCCAGCGTACATGGAATACTCGCCTGCCCCTTCTTTTGTGTCGTCGCATTTCGAGGACTACAGTCAACGCGGTCTCTCGTTCGAGCCACTCACTCCACCGCAGCATTCCGTCGGCATGCCTACTGAGCCCACCTATATCGCAAACGAGGACATCGGCTTGTATGCAGCGATTCC
Organism: Septoria petroselini; assembly: GCA_022559915.2. Classification (NCBI taxonomy): domain Eukaryota; kingdom Fungi; phylum Ascomycota; class Dothideomycetes; order Mycosphaerellales; family Mycosphaerellaceae; genus Septoria; species Septoria petroselini. The sequence goes on from JAFJTQ020000007.1 coordinate 221,648, forward strand.
GGACGTTGGCTTGCAGCAGCCGTTCAATCCGCTCATGTCGGTACCGCCAAATCTCGCAGGAGCACAGTATCCCTCGATGAACCGACAATACCAACCGCAACAGGTATACTCCGTCTTGGAAGGCTCGCCGACATACAAACAGCGTCGTCGTCGATCTTCTCTGACGAATAATGCAGTAGGATCCGCCGTGACATCAGCATGTGGCGCGACCCCGACTCATGCCCACGCACATGCGGTGCACCGGCCGAGCGATCTTCGACGATCCATGTCCTCATCCGTGCAGCCTCACGCCATTCCCGAAGGGCAAGAAGTGTCCTACAACGACTCGCCTGCGAGCATGCACACCGTGCAACAACCTGGATCCATAATTGGTGACCACCGAGAACTCATGGACCTCTCGCGTCACAGCACACCCTCGCAGGCCATGGAAGGAGCTCACGATGAGCACCGAGCGCACCGACAAATGAGCCACATGCAACACGAGGACTACTCCAACTACAACCACAGCCCAAGTCACGACTATCGGCACCAACCTTCCATGCAGCACCACGCCGTGCAGCGCACGGCGAACGGAGTGTTCCGGAGGGCACGGTCAGCCACTGTTAGCGAGCTAGGCCCATACCCGTACAAAAGCCACTCGTGTCCCATTCCAATGTGTGGACGTCTGTTCAAACGCTTAGAGCATCTGAAGCGTCACGTTCGCACTCACACCCAGGAACGACCATACTTGTGCCCGTTGTGCAACAAGGCCTTCTCCAGATCCGACAACCTCGCTCAGCACCGTCGCACTCACGAGACTAGCGCTGATGGCTCGGCGCCTTCTGAAGAGGAGATGGATGAAGAGCGCGATGCAATGCACGATGCAACGGACGACCCAGACCCGATCGACGATGCCTCCTACCAGGCAATCGCCATGACCACGGGGACCGAGTTGCCAGGCATGCCAACCCACGTCGGCATGGGCATGGTCGCGCACAACGATATGGCTCCTCCACAGATGGTCACGACTGGAAACGATTATCACCACTAAGAGTCAAGCTCTCGGCTGGTACGACTAAAAGCGTTGCACCTGGCTGTTCAATCACCACAGTATATTCACGAACTTTTTTGCATTGCAAGAACTTTATTCCGGCTTCACCCTTTGACTAACCAGACACCCCTCACACGAATGTAGAAAGGAGGACGCTTTGAGGCGCCGCAGTAGGAGCGCCGGCATGATTTGACGAAGAAGGAGTGCCACGGTCGGCATTTGATTCAGCTTCTGTGCGTCGTTTCTATGCAAAGGAGGAGGAGAGATGAGTCTCACCGACGGGCACTTTGGGAAAGACGGGTCTGAGGGCGTTTTTGTGAGCGCGGCGAAGGTCTGGAGTTGGCATCGCTACATGTCTGCCCCTTCCCCGTGTTGGACACAACAAAAGCTTGGATGTGCTGTTGACGGCATCATCTCTGTCTTGGTGTAACTTGTGTAGGCATCCTACAATGGGAAATAAATTACATTGTCTACCGATATTCTCTCAAGCCACACACGATTATTCCTCCCTTTTTTGTTTTTTCTTCCCTTTTCCTTCCTTTCCTCCCGGACTCGACAGTCTAGCGCATGCACAAGGTCTGCAACCGAGCAAGCGTGAGACCCGCACCCAAGCAGAAATTGAGAAATTGAGTTCTGCGACCTGAAACGCATGTATGTATGTATGTAAGCCGAGCCGACCGAGCTCCCGCGTCAGCTATTCCTGCGCCTCACTTTTCTTTTTTTGGTCTCTTCGTTCGCGATACGATAGGGCTCGTGCTCGTATTTCATGGTATCTTGGTTACTTGCGGAGTTACTAAGAATGCCTGGTTGGAGTCAGAATAAGAATAGGAACATCATCAGCATACGTAGAAGAGACGGGGCCGAGGACGGGAGGGTGTTGATGAAGCTTCTCGATAGTAGTAGCGAGGGCGGATATCTACGTATACGCTTCGTAGTCGTCAGCAGCCAAGGCAGAGAGAGAGAGATATGCTATCATCAAAAGGGGGCTTCGGTGTATGCAAAGTGCAGCAGTAGTCGTTGTCGTTTATGCATTCATTGTAAATTTGCAGGCTGCGTCTGCATGCTGCATGGTCCACTCATCTGTCGCACCCAGGAGAGAAAGAAGATGCCAGTATACTCTTGCCCACGTGTTTCGACTACAACGTGCTAATTATAGTGTGATGACAACCATCCATCTATGCCTGCTGTGAATCGTTCATTCCTTCTCCTCCTCTCCTCAGTGGGAAGCGGAAAATCGAAAAGCGAGCAAATAAATCAGTTCAATCCGCTAGATTTCCCCTTCCTCTATCATCCCCTCCCTCTCTCTTTCTCCTTCCCTTTCACCTCATTCCCGTCTCATCCCTCCCTCTCGTGCCTCCCCAACCCGTAATAAACCCCCAACCCCACCCCCAGCCCCGTCCCAACAACAGCCAATCCCGTCACAAGCACGAGTAGCCATGAAGTTTGTCTCTGTTTCTGTCTCTTGTGCTTCGTTGATGAAGAAGAAGAAGAAGGGTCTTGTTGTTTGATGTGGAGTTCGGGTCGGAAGGGTGCGGTATTGTTGGTAGAAAGTCTGATGGTTTCCGATTCGAGGATTTGAGGTAAGAAGTATTTCGGTTGCTGCTGCTGCCGCTGCTTCTGCAGCTGCTGTGATGGAGCGGGCGCAATGGCATCTTCTAGGTCCCGAGGGTCTTGGTTTTGTTGCTGCTGTACTTCTGGATAGAGTGCCGCTGCCATGGTTCTTTTTCCTCGATAGAATTCTTCCTCTTCTTGAAGACCGACGTCAAGAGTAGGTGAATTTCCGCGCAAACTCCCACAGATAGACAGGCTAATCAGCTTCATATCCCCTTCACCACACGTCCATCACCCACGTGCGCTGACAACTCCACGTCGCACCCGAGCTGAGACTCGAGGCCAGGAAAAAAAGAAAGAAGGCGCAAAAAAGGCGAGGCTTTCACGCCCCCGTTGCACAAACGCTCCGCCTTGATAGTACAAGGGCTGAAGCCATCGAACTGCTAAGAAAACCACGTGTAGTCAAGTCAAGGGTTTGCTGTGAGACTAGTGAGTGATACCGAGTGTGGCGCTCGCTGCACACAAACCACGTTTGGTGGTCGTCGTTTTGAGAGGACGATGAGAGGAGCAGTGCTGGTTTGTCATGTGTTGCTATGTGTGCACGCACGGGAGGGAGGCACTTTGTATCGGCACGTAAGCACAAGAGGGCGGATACTACATCTCCACTACGGAGAAGAAGCTGAAATCACTGCTTCTGCTTCTTACTCGCCGGCTCGTCTTCCTCATCATCATCGCTCAGCTCTCGGTATATCGTCTCTGGCTGCGTAGTCTTCCACGCGTTGGTGAACATGGTGTCGTTTTTCGCTTTGTCTGCATATCTGAGGAGTGCCTCTCGCGGGTCTTCGTCGCGAAGGCTGGAGAGGGGTATTTGCGATTTGATGTATTCTTCATCGGGGTTGCCCTTGGCGAATGGCGTCGTCTGCGGGATGTGTGGTCGTCTGGGATCTCGTGATCGCCCAGAGGCTGTCAGGCCTACTGTGGGATGGCGTGAGGCGTACGAGGCTGTGCTTGGGACTGCTCCTCCGGGTGTGATGATTGCGTCACCGGATATTCCGTTGGAGAGGTCGGTGGTGAAGTTGGGATCGTCGTCGATGTGGCGACGCTTGGGGGCGCGGGACATGACTGTCTTGGCGCCGTTGAGTGATGTGTTAGGATTGTAGAGGATGTGGGTTTCTGCATTCGCAGATCCAGTAAGGATCTGGTTGAGCTTCGCATGCCAGAGCACTGTGATGAGAGGCGAGCCTGCCGTTACTGGCGTGACCAGCTCCGACTTCAGAGTGCCGGGATTGAGGATGTGCAAGTTCCCTTCTTGAGATCCCGTGAGGATGCTGGTCGAGTTGGGCGAGAAGCGGATGTTGGTGGTTGGGTACTGCGACGAGGTGGAAAGGTGGGAGATGGTGGCGACGGGCTGCTTGAACTTGCGCGTATCCCACAGCTTGATGGTGTCGTCGCCGCCTCGGGTTACGACCATTCGGCCGGCGGCGTCAATATCGAGGCCACTGGTCCACGTATCGCGCGTGTGAGCATCTCGAATTTCTGCTGCGGGCCGAGCGTGCGGTCCTTCTCCGCTCCACATGACCAGACTTCCATCAAGAGCGGCGCCGACCAGCAAGTTGCTTCCTCCCTGCATGGGTGAACCCCACGCAACGGCGGTCATCCTCGTGCGGCCGGCCGATCCTGCGGCGCGCGACTTGTGCACAATGACCACCTTCTGCTGGCGAGGATTGTTGATGTCCCAGATGCGCAGCGTGCTGTCTGTACCCGCCGTGACGCACAAATTCCGGTCGGTGGGATGCCAGCAGCCGGTAGTGACTTCGCTAATATGGCCTTTGGTGTGGTGCATGTCGCGCAGATACATGTCGCCCTTGACAAACTCGCACACGGGCTCACCGTCGCGGGTCAGGATCTTGGCCTGAGGAAGCGCTGTGGCTACCAGGATATGTCCTGCAGCCAGCGGGTTGAAGACGACCTGGCTAACGGGGTGGTTTTCGACATTGGCCGACGTCTTGGTGGCGTTGGGATCGAGCGATTTGAATGCGCGGATGGTCGTCGGGGTCATCGAGGCAAAGTCGTGGAACTTGAGCGTGCAGTCCATTGAGCCTGTGATCAGCCGTCCGCCAGAGGGATCTATCGTCGCTGCAGTCACGGCGCGATCGTGGGTCTTGATGACCATTTCGTGCGACACGGGATACTCGTCGTCGTCATCGTCGCTGTCATCATCATCGTCGTCGTCGTTGTCTTCGTCTTCATCTTCATGCCCATCTTTATCATCGTCCGCCTGCTGAACTGGCCGCTTGCTCAAGTCGACCTGCTTCTGCACATTTGCTGCCCTCGACTGCTTGCCAAAGGACGACGTGCCCAGGAACTTCTGCAGCTCGTCGTCGTGCTCAATCTCAGGTTCTTGGTCGTCCATGGCGGTGTCGTGGTGGTGGTGGTGATGGTGGTGGTCGTGATGGAGATGCTGGTTCTAGAGATGACACAAGGCAGAGAGCGCAAAGGGAGGCGGCACTTACGCTGGCGTCGAGAAGAGTGGGCGAGCTTGACAACGACTGCTTCTCGAGCAATGCGGACTACAATGATGGTGGTGTTCTGTATGGCATTGAGATATTCTGGAAGATAGAACTTGAAGCCGGAAGCATAGGTAGGTATGAGAGTTTCTATCAATTAAGGCAGCAAGGCCAACACGAACCAGCTTTAGCGTCTGGCTGCCCCCTAGGAGTCATGGACAGTTCGCTTCTCAGATGGCAATGCTCGCCCACTGCAGATTGAAGACTTCTCCTCCCGTGTAGTTCTCAGATCAACGATGGTCGCTCTTGCGCCTTCTACACTGTCCCGAAACGTTCTCGCTCATCTTGACATTCATGAAGATCGCCTATAAAGCTATTCCTGCTGGTCTTGATGCCGTGGAAGCGTGCAAAGTCTGTACACATCGCCAACGTTCGAGCATAGGCAGCATGCGCTGCGTCCCCCAAGCCGGGCAGAATGAATGCCGGTGAAGTAAGCCACAGCAGCATATGCAGCGGAATCGGTGCTTCAGCCTTCTACCAGCTCATTCACTACAATAAGAGTCAGCAAACGCGGCTTGAGCCGACCTGGAAAACCTCACTTTGCTCTCATCAGCAAGCTTGGTTTTCTTCCGTCTGCTTTTGACTCTTCTGTTCCCTCCTCTTCTTACTTCCACATCCCAAACACGACTTCTTCTTCCTCACGCAAAGATCCAACTCAAGACACAGTACCCACCACATCGTCTCACATCAACAGAAAAGATGCCTTCCTACGACTTCAACATCGCCAAAGAGTCTCTGACGGAAGCTGAGAAAGACCGCATCCTCGCCATTTACCTCAATACCACCAATGACAATGTACTGCCTGCCACTGCCATCTTCCTCTTGACCCTGCTCCACACGAGGCTGACTGACGTGACGCCACAGGCCAACATCAACTGGGAGAAGGCTGCTGCCGACTATGGTTCCGCCTCAGTCGACAGCATGAAGGTCTCCCTCCGCAACACCTTCAAGAAGCTCGACAAAGCCGGTGCCAAGATCGAAGATGACGGCTCCGTCGTGCCAGCTACTCCGGCTAAGACGCCCAAGGGTGGCAAGCGCAAGGCCGCTTCGGAGGTTGAGGACGGCACTGAGAAGCCGAAGAAGAAGGGCCGGCCGTCGAAGAAGAAGGCTGCTGCTGCTGCTACAGAGGATGGCGAGTGACTCCACTTTCTGCCGACCATGCGGTTACGGTGCTGACTTGTCTTGGTTTTAGATGCCGATGGAGATGATGACGCCGAGCAGAAGATCAAGACGGAGGTCAACGGAGACGACGGGGAGGTGGAGTGATGCAGCCCTTGCGCGCGACATCCTCATCTCTACATTGCGAACGACTGAGTGACTGCCTGCTAGCGAATGAAGGAATGAATGGTTAAATGACTTGCTTGAACACGTGCTTCCACTTGTGCTTTTCGATGCCCCGTTTTCCGTTGTTCTGCCGTGCGATGGTGCACTGAGAGAGAGTATAAGCGGGTCCTGATGCTGCAATCGTAGAAGTGCTTTTTCCGCTTGTCCTTTGTAGCAACGCTGAGCAATAAGTCCTGGAACTGTTGCCATCAAGGGCCGGTTCCCGTGTAGCAATGCTTTGTACTCTGTTCTGAAATTGGTGTCAACACAGGCGAAGTGGGAGGAGTAGTTTGGGAATTTTCCAGCCAAGTATCGAGCCATGGACGATGGATCATCTGCGGGTAGGGACTGATGTGGTCTGACCTGTGGTTCTTGTCAGTCCTTTGTTGTCTGCCCTAGCGCAGTCCAAGATCGTGGCATGAATGCTGGCATGGTCAGCCATCCCACGGTAGGTGTTCCTGTTCGACGCATTGCGATTTGAGTGCGGACCCACGTTGCGTAAGACACAGATTTAGGCTACAAAGACAGGATGGGACAGAGGTGTGAACCTCAGGATAGCAAAAAGCATGTAGGGCAGAGTCAGCTCCTCGGGGACGGCTAAGTTAGGAGTCGGACACATGGACCTGAAGCTCGGACTGAGCTGCCACGGGAATTTGCATTGCTGCTCCCAGTCTGAAGGAGGCAGCGAACACACACATGTTGAAGTGCAGATACAAGCGCGAGAGCTGCGCAGCTGGGAAGCCAGTATCGCCGTGTACTCTTTTGATAATGGTTGGTCTGAGAAGCGTGGTCCGATGCATAGGTTGGTAGCCACTGACAATCACGTCTCCCGACTGCAGATCAAAGAAGACCACGCTTGTGCCATCGCTGTGGCGGGTGCTCGAAACCCCACCTGGGGACCTGGGAGGATCTCGATTCAAAGCATGACAACCAGTCGTTGAATCCGTACAGATGCCATTGGTGCTCTCGGCTTGTTGTCAGAACAGTCTGAACTTCCGTTCCGTATTTCCACATCTCTCGGCCAAGTGGCTTGTGGCTGATGAGAACAAGCTCTTGATGGATTGTAAGGATTCCCGCAGCACGCCTCCACTCGATCCATGCTGTCATGCGGCTGCCCCTGTCCCACCGCAGGTAGCTAGACTCTGTCTGGTCCTTCTCAATCGATGGTGCGGATTGCCGTATTCGTCTCGTTCTACATCGGCTTTCGGTGGATGTTGCTGCCCTGGCACTACGAAGTCAAAGGCACCACATCAGGGTGGTCTTCCACATGAGACTGGAGTCATTCGCGATGGAGCGTCGGCGGAGAGTAGTGTGGTCTATATGCCCCAATACCTTACATACCGCCTCTGGCGTGGCTGCGCGCTTCTTCACACCGTCCTGTCGTGCTTGCCTTTGCTGCGCTGTCCTGCCTTCCTCAGTACTTCCACGACGGACCGACCGTGTCGAATCGAGCTCTCAATAAGGCTCTCGCTGTTGATGTTGAGTGGAATATGTCCAGTTGTAGAAGGAGAAGGACAGGCAGTTGCGACTGCAAGGAAGGTTCACGGAAGAGCAGCCTTGGCAAACTTCAACCTCCTCACTCCCCCGGCTCCTCGCCCACGAGATGGACCGTCGGTACTCGACAAGCTGCTCGACTTCATGCTCGAGTCCATCTGACCGGACTGAGCGCAGCCTCCTGGTCTCGAGCTATCGCACTCTCCGCATTGCTCCGCTCAGTGCTATCGAATCTCGACAACGCGACAAACCTGGCCGTTCATTGCAGGACGCACGGGAGCAATATAAATCGATCAGCATGGAGGCGCCAGCTGCAGCCATGGCGCGGAAACATCTGCTTCAGCGAGATCCCGTCGCTGGTATTGACTGAGGATTGAGACCGAGCTTGAGGCTCTATACCTGTCCTTGAGCGGACAGCTAGCCGCTGGTTCAGCAATAGACCAGAACGGCATGGCCCAGCCAAGTATGGTACGACCTGGGATACTGGATCTCATGCTGGGACGCTCCCTCGTGGCTTGGACTGGGAGCTGAGAAATCGTGGGCAATGACGCAGACAGCGACAAAGGTGTCCGCGAGGAGCCCGCTGAGAATCATGCGGCCGGACACAGACCCATACACTGCCTGCACTTCTGCTTTGGTCGTGTCCTGCCTCCCAAAACGCATTATTCTGCGCTTGCTGGCGCCCTGCCAGTCGCCACTCTGCTCCGCGGGAGTGTCGCTTGGCATCATAAGAAGAAGACCCGCCCAAGCTCTCCAAACCGCTATCTGACGGACTGATGACTCCATGGCACTCTTCAGAATAGTGGCGCGTCAGATGTGGTAAGACACACCTTCATTACGACATTGGACCGGGGGGAGTGCCATCAGCGCTCATGAGTAGTCGCCTTGGTGTCATCATGCGTTGTCGACCCCTTGTTCGTTGTGAGACTTGCTGGACACGATTATTGCCCACGAGCACAGCAAAGAAAGAGATTTGAAGCTTTGGGAGATCAACCACTGCTTGGGCCAATACGTGCTGCAAAGCCTTCTGAAGACATTCCCAGGAGTCCAATCACACCTTGGCGCTCGAAATGGACTCACTCACCTTGAGCCTGCACACAAATCGTTCGGTGAGACGATTGTCGTACATTTCGATGCCGATGAAAGCTTTTCCTGCTGGTGTTATGGACCTTGGATAATCTAGCGCAGCAAGACATGTTGAACGACACCACTCACATTGTTCACGCACACGGAATATCTCCAGGGACTTCGTTCGCTGAGTGCAAGCAGCAGCTATCAAGCAGTTTGCGGCCATCTTTGCTGATTGTTACAAGCAATACCGTGGCTGCATGACAACAAAGGCTGGCAATTGGACCCAGCCGAGCATGCTCGCTCTCCTGACAGTGTCTGGAATCTCGGATCCTGCATAAACAAGGCATTGGTCATGTTCTCTGTGCTTCGCGCATCGGTCTTAGCACGAATATCCCAGGCCCTTCTCGCAGGCTTTTCAACCGGCAAGGTCCGCAACACGTCGGTCATGCTTATGATATCCTCGTGTGGGATACCCAGCAGGGCTGCAGCTGGCAGATGTCGGCGCAGGCGAATCATGCAGGCCTCGGCCCAGCCTTTGTTTTGTCAAGCTGACGCTACTCAGCCGACAGGTAGTCGTGTCGCGCTCTGCGTAGTCTTGCAAGGACCGGGCGAACTTGGCTCTCTGATCAAGTGTCGTGCAAGCGCTCACTCTGGAGTAATCCTACCTTCACGAATGAAAGCCTTGCGATCCTGCTCGCAGGCTTCTCGCCGACAGCACTGTTGGGTACCGTCAGCCACGATTATACTCTCGTACGCGGGACGCAGTAGGCCCGCAACACGGAGCTGTGGGTACTTGAGAGTACTGCACGCGACACAGCTGTTCGGTCCAGTCTTCATTTTGTCAAGCGGATGCCTTTAAGCTGGCAGTTGTTGCGCCGCGCTCGGAGCAGTCTTGAAAGGACCGAGCAAACATCGGCTTTCCGATCGGGTGTCGCGGACAGCGCTCAATCCCAGGTTGTCCTACCTTTGCGAACTGTCTGTTCTCATCGACGTATGCCATGGGCGCACGTCACCGGCTCACTCATTGTCTTGTCGACTTCATGGGACCTTTTGATGGATCACAGACATGCGCTCCCATGGAGGCAGTTCACCGCAGGGTCTGCTCGGCGTAATCGCCTACAGACCATTCACGATTGTGTGCGTCTACCACAGTTGTGCATTTTCGGCTTGTGGTTCTTCGACCATCAATCAAGGCCATCGCAGCTTTCCTGTCGAGGCCTACTCTCTCGCTGAGCGTTATGACCTTGGGCGTCTTTCGTGGCAAGAGCGATACAGCCACACTGAGCATCTCCAGCCGCTTTCGGAGGCGGTCAACGTGATATGCGCCATCCGTAAGCCGCGACTGCGAGCCTGTCTCGCAGCACAGCCTTGAGGTATGCTCTTCTCATGGCTCCTGTATGCATCCGCTGTCCTGGTCCGCTAAGCTTAGCCCTCCACGTGCTCCCGCCGCCGTTCGGTCGCCTATTGCTATCGTTGTCGAGGCTCAGGGGCTCGTGGCTGTGGCCAGCGTACGCTGCATGGGCCTCGGAAGTTGTGGTGTGGTCTGTCTGATGGCTTAATCGGTTGGTGGATGTGTTTGCAGCTTGAGGACTGCTTGCAAAGACTTCGAGATCCGCTTCTGACAGTCACAAGGCTGAACGCTTGCCCTACGGCGAGTCTCTCTGCACCGAGACGCGGTTGTTGTTGTGCTGGCTTGCTTCAGGCGTGCCGATGCTAAACAGAAGATGATCACGTCACGCCACGGCGATGCTCAATTTCGAATTCTGGCGAACCGGCTCTTCTTCTACACAACAACAACCGCGAACATCAAAGACATCAAAACGCATCTCCAGCAATCGAGACCACACCAAGGCGCCATCAAGCAGCACAGACAGCAAGAGCGCCTGTAAGCCCCGCGAAGAGTCTTCACGCACAGTACGCCTCCAGCAGCTTCCTGATCACTCTTCTCACCTCCTGACAATTCTCTTCGCAGCTCCACCACCAACACCATCACCACCACCACCACCATCATCATCACAATGGGTGACCGCGAGGGGGTCAAGGAGACGAAGGAGGACCGCATTTGGCGGGAGCTGGTTGCCGCCATCGAGGCACAGCAGGCCTCTGGCCGCATCAACAAGGTGGCGGAGACCCGGTTCCCGCCATTCGAGCACAAGAAGGGCTAGGCGGAGTCCCACCACACCACACCGCCACCTAGCGCTCTGCAGTCTTGATAGTGACACAAATTGACACGACCATGCCTTAATGGCATGGCGGCTGCACACAATAGCGAAGCAATGGTAGAGCGTTTTGATCACCATACCGCTTGACAGTGCAAAGAGGCCCATACCAGCGCATCTTCCCTCAATCTGCTGTGGATCGCTGAGCTACCTGACCTTCCGACTGCCTGGAAGTAGCTTGCCGCATTTGGCGAAGCTGTCTCCGTCCATTGCTGACTGTTACATTCCGCGCCACACTGCCGGAATGTTGACAACGCTTTGTTCGTCCACATGGTTCCAACGTCACCTGTCGAACGCGACTACAGTGTTGCTGTGTGTCTACTATAGCGCATGATTAGAGGCCCTGCTGCTGCACCATAGCGGCATCGTGCTGTCCTTGCTTATCGGCCGCCCGCGTCTGTGACTTTCTGGCCATTTTCAGGCACATTCTTGGCTGTTAGCGTCGGAACTGAAGCTACAGCACCTATGTACCTTCTTGATACAGCCACGTGGACGCTGCCAGAATCACAAATGCCGTGGAAGTGAGCGCAACTGCCTGTTCTCCGCGCGCGAGGTGTGTGTCGCGCTGTGGCACACCTCCTAGACGGCATTTGCCCGCGGGCCTTCCACAGGGCTCTATAGGCACAATGAAGCTATGGAGGTCCACGATGCTATTGTACTATGCTACCGACTGTCCGCGTCAATTTTCTACTGGCTAAGTGCGACAATACCGCGCTGGAGGGCTATGCAGACATGTCAAGCTGGTTACCTGTGAAACGCGCTAGCGCTCTGCAAGCCCTCTATACCATAGCCGGAACACGGTGCCGAAGACTCTGCGCCAATGAGCGTTGCGCGTGCTGCCTATGTTAAGCACTCAATTATCTTGTGAGGGCTGTAACAATAGGTACTGAGCAGATGTCCTCGTGGCTGCTCACATCCCTGGGCTGCCGTGCTGCTATTGTTCCCGCTGCTATTGAGCTGGTATATCTATCTCTTCTTCTGTCGGCAATGTTCTCTTTCATCCTCCACTACTATCACGACTACCCTTAACTACCACATACGACTACCACCTCTTGCATTGACTGCTACTTATCACTACAGCCGTCCAAATTGATTCGCGACACATTCCAGCAACAGCGCCGCTTAACGACATCCACTTACGCTGTAACGCCAGCCGTTTCCACACCTTTTGCGACCGTTACCCCTGAACTCCACCAAATTCCAACAGCATTACTAGCAACAATGGCCGGCGGTTACACCCACGAGAACCCTCGTGAGCCTAGCGAGACCCCTCGTGTCCTCATGCGCTGGGATGGTACGTCTCAAAGCTTGTCTTCGTTTAACAACTTGTCCTAATACGCTTATAGACGACAAACACGAAGAGATGTTGCTATGCGTTGAGCGCGTCCTTTGTGACCTCGGCATTGCTGTCGACGTCCTCAACGCTGCTGGCCAGTACATGTCGGGCGCTGCCAAGCCCACTGCTAGCGCCATCCAGCAGCACCTCATCAAGCTGCGCAAGCAGCGCAAGGCCAAGTCGTTGGCCTTTGTGCCGCAACACAGGGCTCGGAGGCCGTCAAAACTCCCAGCCACGCCGCAGTCGTCGGGGTACGACACCTCCTTCTCTAGCTTCGGGTCGTTTGACCCTGCTACCGGGCAGACCCCCGACAGCTCACCACCACCGACCATGCCTGAGAAGAAGAAGCGCAAGAGGGCAGCAGCCGGGGACGGTAGCGACGCTACCGTCAACGACACTCCCACCAGGCCGCAGCAGGAGGCCTACACTGCACCACCAACCCCGCTGCCATTCCAGCAGCAGACGGCCTACCCATGGCCGCAGGCCTTTCCTGCTGCGGCTCCGGTCTTCGCCGCCGCTCCGCTACCTGCCGCCGCCTCGTTCCCTGTCGTTTGGTCTTCCAACGACACCATCACCCCCGCCGAGCTCGACCTGGGCTACCAGGGAGAGGTCTCCCTCCCCGCCCTCCCACCTCCCGCCCCGGCTGGGCCATTCCCAGCCTACCCGGGCAACTTCAGCGAGCAGGGAGACGACTTTGGGGTGGGAGAGATGGGTGTGGGTGGTCTTGTTGGCGGAGAGATGGATTTTGGTGGTGAAGAGTTGGGCTGGGAGGGCTATCTGGCTCTCCCAGAGGGCAATGACTGGCAGTAGGCTTCTGGAGACTAGCAGACTTGTGGACCGTTTGGGGCGCCGCCAGCATGTGCTGGCACATGCTGAGTAGACAGAGAGAGAATTGATTGCAGTGTCTTGGTGAAGATTCCTTTGTTCATTTCTTTGTTCCCTGTTCTCAGGATCTCGTGAAGTTTGGTATGCCATTTTGAAGAAACTTTGGCACAACTTAACGTGAAGTGCTTTGGGAGTGAATGTGTGTCAGTTCTTGTCATGTTTCTGTCACTCGATCCATTTCAACGGCCTCTGATGCCCTCCTGAAGAGCTGGAATCAACCTTCAATACGCAGAGAACGACCCGATGAAAATCTCAATATACCCAAGTCAAAATTCGATAAGGCACAGTCCACAAAACCTTTTGTACAAACTTCACTGTCTTACCAATTCCTCCTCTCTCTGCAGTACACCATGTCTGCAGGGCAATGTAAACGGATCCAGATAGCATTAATCTCTTTTTCTTACGCAGAGACATCAGTCCTTGGCCCAGGCAGAGCAGTTCAGCACGCGACTCGCAACGGCAAGGCATTGCAGGCTACTCACCAAGACAGCATGCTCTTGGAAGCCATTCTGGGCAACGACGAGAAGTACATCGGGTATGTCGCCGAGCGAACCAGTCTTACCCCAAGGGCATCGAGACCACTATCTTTCAGCTGCGGCGACAGGTCGGCGTTCAAGCGGCGGGAGAGATGTTACGTTATGCTGTCCCTCTACACTACAGATTTTTCCTATCTCTGCGTGGTACAGAGATTGTAAGGGGACAGGAGCCGATCCAAACAGTGACCTATTCTTTGTCTCGAGTAGAAAAAGCATCTCTTTTGTTTGCGGAATTCCTTTGATGGTGGATACCTTACTCTACGAGCACAACGAAGGTACTTGGCGTGCCTGGCAGTTCTCTCTGCTCTTCTTACAGCAAGGTGCACACCAGCATCTAATTGACGCTTCAAGGACTCCCACGAAGGCTTCATTGATCAAACGAGCTCGAACTACTCGTCCGGACCTTTAGAAAAACGTCTAGCCGACACTAGACTACGGCAGACTAGGTTGCGAGATTCCGTGAGTGGCTCTGTGCCGCCAATTAGGAGGACCTCACAGCAGGAATCAATATCGAGGCTATGCCATCTGCCTTACCCTCGACACTAACACCAAGCAAATCCAAGCCAGCCGCCAACATGCCGCGTGCTATGCCGAAGAACAAGCAGCAGGAGCAGTGCATGTCATTAAATTGAACAAGCTTACCACGGCTCGTCCTAACCTCTTCCGCAAAATCCTAGACGACCATGCCACGAAGCAACCCATTCCGTTGTTCTCTAGACCTATTGCCGGCATCGTGTACTTAGTGCAAGAGAGCATACTCATCCCCACAGTGGCCCTCGTTAAAGAGATGAAGATATTAAAGGGTGCGTTCTGCCCTCTTCTACAACTTGGACCATTTCCAGTACCTTCCACCATGTTTCAAGTAACCAGCTCTAGGCAACGAAGAAAAGACCACGCCAGTAGAGTTGCGTCTTGCTCTCTTTTGCAATTTCGACTATTTCTAGCGCTCGCTACGTTTAGCTCTCGACCGATACGCAGAAACCACGCAACCAGAGTTGCGGCTAGTCTGCAACTGGCCTTGAGCATGGCGCCGAACGGCTTTCTCGCCCTCTCTATCGGTGGCTCCATCCAGGGGATCCTCCCTCCCTATACTCAAGTTGGTATCGACAAATAGGAGGGAGCCATTATCCTAGAGGCGAGATTGACTAGCTATCGGTAACGAGCCCGCCGAGGGGCCCTTTCTAGCACAAGTCGACGCTCAACAATTTGACTCTATACGGCATGTAGGACTCACCCCCTTGCTTAACTACCTACGAGGACGTTACTCTAAGGATATAGCCAAGAAAGGAGATCTCACCTTGGATTCTAGAGGCCATTATCGGCATTAAGATCGTCACTTCCGGCGACGGCGATCCAATACCCTGCAGCTACGCATTCGCCAACTCCTCGACCGTATCGCCATATTCGTCGCACTCTGCATGTACGCGTTAGACTACGCCACTATTTATTCGGCTTCTATATCCTTGTTGCAAATGCCTTCTCTCTAAAAATCATGTCAGACCGCTATGCCCCGGTTAACATGGAGCCAACTAACTCCTGGAGGAGTGTTCCTAGTGTAGCGATCGCCTATAACAGCCTCGTTCGTCCCTTAGACGTGGCCCCTATCGGATGCCGTAGCATTATCGGGGCACCTTGACTTCGATCGGGTTACAGACGAGGACATCTACGCCTTGCCTCTTAAGAATCAACAAGTGCTCTGCAAACAGCAATTGGCAAGTCTCGAACGGAACCTGTAGCAGCTCCTACTGCGTCTAATCTAGCTTCGAAGAAGCCCACGAGGATTGTCCCTAATAGCAGGACTAAGGCAGGTTCTCTCGTTGTAATGACCGCTACTCCGGCCGACGAAGTCAACAAGCTCAGCAAGCTCAGTATCGTGCGCGCTAGCCTGCAGCTGCTCGGATTCTGCTATACTTCGATCCTCGATCGGATACGCGAGAAAGCATCGTCGTCGTCGCGGAACTGCTCTACAGAGCAGTCGGCCGCCATTGATTGCTATCTTAGCACGATGTCGGGCTACTCTAGTATTGCAGTTCGATTGGGTGTCCTATAGAGACAGTCTGCCGAGCGAGACCGATTGAAGTAGCAATATAGTAGAAGAAGTTTGACGTGGCGCCCGGAAGAGCAGTTCGACCCCTAGCCTTGAGCCCGAGTCCCTGACCTGTTTCTTTTTGGTGTCCTCGAACAGCTAGGCATGTAAATTCATGACATCAAACTCCCGTTGGTCCTTCTCTTTAGACGTGCTAGTTTTTGAGCGGGCGGGATCGAGAACCAGCAAGACTTTATACTCGGCTCGGGTAAGGAAGGCGTGGACGGAAGGCGTTGTTGGGTGGGTAGAATCCGCTCTCGTGAGAAACGCATATGAGAACGCTACACACTCGAGTTTCCTGTCTGTCTTATGATCAAGCATAATTCAGTCCGGAATGCAATCTGCATTCCTACACTTCCCGGCTACGGGAGAAGACATGCAAATTCTCTCGTCTTCTTTTGTCCTGCTTACATTCCTCAATTAAACACCTCTACGCCCTGGCTCGCCGCCCCCCAGCACGCTTCCGATCCGGCACGCCTGACCCTTCATCAACCTTGATCTTCTGCACCCTCTCATTCCCATGCGGCACACTCGTCGCCCCGGCACTCGGCGCATAAGCTCCCCACGCGCCCTTGAACGGCTCATCGAGCATCTTCCGCGCCATCTTCCTCATCCCCACCCTCGGCGGCGGCGCCGTAAACTTCTCCTTACCCAACAATTCCACGACCCTCTGCGCCTCCTCATCCATCTCCTTCGCGGCCTCCAACCCGCCATACTCCCACACATTCGCCTTCATTCCCACTCCATAGTA
The DNA here is from genome assembly GCA_022559915.2 of Septoria petroselini. Taxonomy (NCBI): domain Eukaryota; kingdom Fungi; phylum Ascomycota; class Dothideomycetes; order Mycosphaerellales; family Mycosphaerellaceae; genus Septoria; species Septoria petroselini. Next base: position 238,497 of record JAFJTQ020000007.1, read on the forward strand.
CTGATGTTTCCGCAAAAACGCCAGCCAGATACTCACAACCTCGGCATCTCCATCGCGGATTTTGATTTCTCGGCGCATAGTAATCCGTTCAAAGTTCTCCTGGCTCTTCTTGTGCACGAAATTACTCCTTGGCACGGTCCAGCGTTCCGTCTGGCGCGGGAGCGCATAGGGGCCGATGGCGGAGAGGTTGAGGAAATAGGCTGCACGCAACGCGAAGTCGGCAAAGACTTCGAGGTTGCGGACATTGTAGGAGCGCAGCTGCAACTGGCAGACGGTATCGCGGGATTCGTTGGGAAGGAGCGGCGGAGGCGCGCGGTAGAGCGGCGCGAGGTAGGTGGCCTGCACGGCTTTGGGAAGGCGGATCTGCGACAGTTCGCGCTCGAGACTGGGCGGCAGCGGTTGTGCTGGTCGGCGGGGCGAGTGCTGGATGTGGCGGGTTTGTGTTGCGGTCGCGGTGGGAGTCGCCGAGGAGGAGAGTGCCGTTAGTCTCTTGACGGCGCCCGTCAATGAGCGAGTGTATGAAGGAGTCGCCATGGTTTGTGGAAATGGCAAGGACAATGGCTTCATGTCGACATGATGGCTCGGGAATGCTTCTCCGCAAGTCACGTGATAAATACAGGGTCAACACGGGGCCATTTTATCACGATACCTCCTACGATTTAAGGGGTCACAAGGGAGCATAACTTGAAAAAAGGAAGCAGTCTTATGGTTCGTATTCTCATCTGGTGAGCGAGCATACATGACAGCCGCGTCTCCAAAACGCCCATGCTTGGCTGATACATTCATCGGCCCACTCCAGATGCTAGCCATTGCACACTCCTCTTTCGCGTTTGTAGCAACGACTGTCGTTCATCAGCTCAGCCAAGCTGTGAGTCTTTGTTCTGAGATTGTGCCACTGCCTCGACCGCCGGCTCTATGATCGTGGCAGTGGCCACCTCAACCTCTCGAGCCATCAGCGCTCCAGCGACTCCTGCCACTGCAACCATTGTCAAGAATGCCGTTGGTATGAGAATTGCCATGGAAGGATATGTCTCCTCATTGTCGATGGAAGACTCTGCATCGTCGGCATCGGTCGTGACTTCAGTGTCATCGGTGGTGTATAGATCGCTACTGTCTGTCGCATCGCTGCTTGGGTTCGCGGCCGGCGAAGCGGAGGGTTGTCGAGGGATGAAAAGGTCTCCGGGTGCCGCGCTGGCGGATGTCGAGTGTGACATGACAGGCATCGGTCGTGATTCTTGGTAGATACATCACCACCTCAGATGCAAGGACGACAGTTGCTTAGCAGCAAACGGTATGCCGACCCGTCCAGCTCGGAGTCATCAGTGTCGTCTGCATTGCGGCAGAAGTGCATCACTGAAGGCGTATCGGCGGTCAGGTCGCCAGAAGAGACTGCTCAGCGTTTGCCGCAAGTGGATGAGATTTGCTCAAGTGCGGGTCTCTCGACCAGACTAGAAAGTCAGTGATCATGTCCAATTGGACGCGAGCAGTCACAGCGAGTGAGCTATTTTAGACCGGAAAAGTCGGCAGAACATTGCTTCACTTCATCGGCGCCAATCGTGTAGAACTACGCGCGTGAATGTGTTCCTGACCAGGTGGCGCGGCTACAGTATAAGTGGCGCCCGCACTTCGACTGCTGACCTTGTCGCCGGACGACACAGTCTACGCACGAAGGACAGCAGTACCAGCTCATCAACGAGTTACACTTGATACTTCCGCGGCGTTTCCCCCAGAGATGTCCCTTTTAGCTCATCATACAAAGCGGCGGTCGAGGTACCACAAGCGGCGGCAACACCTGCGTAACTCTCGGATCGGGCCAGGGCCTGAGCAGATCGTTAGCTTGAAGATTCGTACAGTATATCAACACCCCCGCCTGGCATGATCTAGTGTCGTCGGACGATGATCGGCTGGCCACAAGGCCCGTCCAGACAGTACAGTATGCTCACGAGTCTGGGAATGCCAGCAGAACTACATGGCTGGATGCGCCGAGCTCATCACGTCAAACGCGCGCCCAACACAGTCGGCTGTTCGCTGAACTCTCCGTATACAATGGTTGTTGTCCAAAGGTGAGATGGTTGCCCAGCAATCTGCAGCCCAAGGAATGTCTCACTGGAAGACGGCCTATCCGCTCTACCGCCAAGATGACCGCGGTGTGCAGGTTGCATCCTTGAAAGACTCAGCAAGGTATCGAGTGCACGCAGGCCCGACGACGCGCGCTGAGCACTGCGACGAACAATAGCCGTATCTGGCGTACATCGTCACAGCCAGATGTCCCGCATACAGTACAGTAGAGTGCCGCTGCCTCGCCATGGATCACACGGCGCTGTCGATCTGCAGCTTGATCTCCGCCATCAGCAAGAGCCTGATCGATGGTTCCAGTTGTTCTGTTCAACTCTGTTCCAGCTCTTTCTCGTTGGTTGATATCAGGGCCGAGTCTCGGCACCTGTGCGCGGCATAGGCAGCAAAGGGAATGCTCCAGAATGCTCGGTGTGAGGAAGAACGCATACTTAGCACCCTTCGATTGACCTCGTCTTGTGCGGCCTCGATTAGCATGAACAATGATGAGCATGATGTCTGACGAGCTGTGACGCCAAAGTGCCGGGGGCCCTGGTCAGTGCACCAAAGCGGGTCATGCTGTGTCCATCTCTCGCGACCACACTTCATGCCCTTTCGTCTCTGTCTTGTAGTCGAGATGGTCCGATGCCAACCTGTGAGGTGCACATCTGGTGGTGGTAGATGTTGGACGAGTTGGGAAGCTGCAACTGTCGCTCGAGAAGGTGCTCGGCACCACCAAAACTTTATTGAGGCAGGAGCAAAGTCACTACATTCAGTTCGATGAGTATCCATCCTCTATAGATGTGGAGAGCAGGGCCGTCAAAGGTGTCATGACAGCCCGGCTGGCACCGCCAACAGCATTGCCACAGACAGCCTCGATGTTGCGCCGAAGCTGGCCTGGTCAAGAATGGTAAATCTTATCACGAAAACATCCACCAGTGGCGCCGCACGTGCGCTCTGGCCAGCGCCAGCATGTTCTCCTCTCTCTCACCGTCTTGGCCTGTACACTGACATCCACCAGCACTGCTCACATACAACTGGAGCTTTGGGAGGAAGCTGCGGTGGCAGTGCCTGCATACCATCAGTGTCACGCAAGCTCGCAGGCCATATCTGCGGCAAGACGGGCCAAACATGCCTGATAACAGCACGGATGAGAGAGCGCCTCTACTCCAGTTCCCAGGATCGCTCCCCTCGCAGTATCTCTCAACGGAATTCCAAGCCGAAGCACTGCCAGACACGTACAAGCAGTTTTGCTATTTGGTCGGGAATCGTCCCACAGACCATTCTTCCAAGAAGACGTACTATCCGCCGAAAGATTCGCTGTATCATCGCGCATGCGAGCATCGCAGGTCGCAAGGCAGAATGTATGCATTCACATCTGCCCTGACCAATACGCTGTTGCTTTCGCAGGTCGTTCTTGGCGCTGCTTTGACTGGTATGGGAGCGAGCCAGTCGCCTGGCTGGCTCATCACAGTTTTCGGGGCCCTGAACACAATCATTGCGGGACTGGTAGCCTTCTTGAAGTCGCGTGGACAGCCCATGCGTGCTCGGATGTTCCGCGATGATCTGGAACGTGTTGTTGACGAGATTGAAAATTCTGCTACAATGTGGAGAGGCATCAGCCAAGGAATCCATGGCTATGATGCGATCGATACTGACGAGGCTGTCACGGTACGCAGCGAGGTCGCGAGACTAACGAGACTATACGATCGAGCTGTCAAGACCAACACCGTCAACGACCCAGATTACTACGGTGGCGCTGGGGTCAGTAGCGATGCTGCAAACTCTGGTCTCCGAAGTCGCCCAGAGCAGCCAGACCTTCCTGCCCCATCATCTGCACCCGAGCCCTCTGCGCCAGCTCCTCCTCCTCCTGCCCAAGAGACAATACCTACTCCTGCTCCCGCCGCTGCGGTCCCTCCAGCAGATTTGGACGAAAGTCCAGCAACAAAGGCACCTTCAAGCACTCCCTCCAAGCAAGACTCAGCCTCAGCTCCGGGCAGCGTGCCTGATGGGATGATAGATTCGAATAAGCCTGTCGAGCAGCCATCCACGACTCCAAACGTACCAACATCTGCTCCAGATCCCGCGCCAGCTCCACCCCTCACCACACCACCACCGCCTGCAGCTGCAGCCCCAATAGCCGTAACTACCATGGTCGATCCCGATGCCAGTCCTGCCACCGCGTTTCGACCTCCCGGAGCGGAGCGATCAAAGTCCAATAAGCAAAGTACAAAGGTGACCGAGGACTTATCGCAAGGTCAAGGACAAGCAAGTGCAGGCGCTGTCAAGACTGGGTGATGTCTCACCAGAGTTGCATACTGTACATAGCGCTTGCACGAGATATGCTACTTGATCATCTTTCACCGACCCACACCAAGTCAGATTAGAGCACTGCTGCCAACAACTACTCAACATGATCATCTCACACAACGAAAACACAGCCGTGTGCAACCTCGAATCAACCGGACATGAAAAGCCACACTACCTATCTTGCGCAGCTAATCCAGCATCAGTATATGCGATCAACACAGCCTCGCCCATCATACATAATTCCACCACATGCCCCACGCACGCGCCGATGATGAAGCCTTTTCCCAAATATGCTTCCAACTCAAAAGAAAAGCTTGTCCCTCTTGGTGTTGAAGCTTCGCAACAAGAAAAGAAAGCATCATCTCATCACATTGGCGTCTCGACCACACTGGCTTTTGCTGGTTGAAAGTCAACTTGACTTCACCTCTGTGTTTCTATCTATGTGCAACAAGATCAGCTGCGTCTCGAAGACAAGGTACTACTACTGTAAGTGTCCGCAGCTAGATGAGAGCAAGAGGCTCGTGGGTCTTCTGATTTAACATGCCCAAGGCCTCGTTTGCGACCGGCTCTTTCTGGCCACATGTCGTGTCTTGTTACAGAACGACCACGGCAAAGGAAAACTGTTGCTGCTGATCTGTCCAAGGTATGTTTTCGTCTAGCCGTGCCACCGGCATGGGTGATGATCATTACATCCACGACTGTTCTACTCAACAAGTCATGTTGTTGTTGTCGGCCGCATCTAGCCTTGCACCATGCCAACAGGATCGACCCCAACAACTTTTCTCATCATCCTCAGCAGCAGCTCTGACCCTGCCCGTGTTACATGGTTATCTTCATTAGTGCAGCATCTAACGTTACATGTGTACTGCCAGGGCTACTGCAGACGTGGTGGCCAGCGCCGCCGACGGCCACGGCCAACATCGCGCGCGCGCGCGCGCGGAACCGCACTGCAACATCGCCTCGAATGCCTTGCCTCATCAGCAAGAATCTCAGCAACATAAGGATTATTCCTTGGTCGAGAGCTCGCCGTCGTAGTCCGAAAAAATGTAACCTTGCGACGACGACGGACGGCAGTTGCGAAACTGCAAGGGAGAAAAAAGCAGGGTAGAAAGCAAGGTATATGTCAGAATTGAAGCAAGGGCAAAACCCCTCCCGGGGTCACCAATGAGTTCCCCCATGTTCCTTGCAAGAAAAATAAAACCACATGCAAGCCATGCAAGAGCAAAGCGCAGGGAAGGAGGGGGGTGGACGAGACGAAACGACCAGCAGCAGTATGTGCAGCGGAAGACCAACAACAACAACAACAACAATAACAAGGAAGTGTAGCGATCGTGGAGGTTTGTTTTGTTTTGTTTTGGTTTGTTTTGTTGATCTCGATCTATCTAGGTCGAGCAGGAATCAGCATCAGCACGTGAACTGAACAACACATTAATTGGAGTATGTAGGTAGAATATGTAGTGCAGGATGCCATGCCGCGTTTTGACAACGTTACACACAGACAGACGACTTCAATTCGCGGGGAAGACTCCGGAGATGTGTACAAGACAAGAAGTTGTTGATGATGACGGTGACACCTATCAGTGCCCGGATCTAAGGCGCTGATTTGTTGTTGCTCTGTGTTGGTTGCACTGTTACTATGCATGCATTGTTGTTGTGCAGCGATCGACTACTGACTGAGACTTGGGCGAGACTCGTAGGGCTCGCATATGGTCTCACACTGTTCTTCGACGCCCATCATTGCCGTTATAGGCTGGTCGCTTGCGTGGGCTGATGGGAGAGCGTGGATCGGCAGCTCGACGTTGCACTTTGCGTACGGATGAGATAGCTCCGTCGCCAGCAGGACATCGTGCCTTTTCCTTCCTTGCTTGAGACGCCGTACATCCATCCTTCAGGTTGACACAGCGAGGTCTAGAGCGTACACTGGCTCACCTTAAACATGAGTGACTCATCATTTGTCTTGTGAATCCGGTTCTGCTGTGCGTGCCTTTTGCGACAGCTTATCTTCTTGCACTGGCGCGTCCACGTTAACGGCCAGCCATATCGCAGCGAGAACGCAGCTTCCGAATGTCACTCCAATGATACCTCGCCCTCGAGCACCTTGCTTTGCCTTCAGAGCTTCGTTCGGACCCAGAATGGTGACCACGTTCTTCAGATACGCGTAGCTGAGGCCACTCCACGCAGTAGTGGCAGCCACCAGCCACTGGAAATAGGTCATGGCATGGTGCAGCTGTCCGGCGCTGATCCCAAGATGTTGAAGGAGTTGCGTCTCGTGGTGCCCAACAATAACTACTGGAAGCGCCAGAGTGGATCCGATCAGGATCAACTGTAAGAACGTATTGTATTTCGACACGGTCGTGGGATGCACCTCGGCAGACGGTAGCGAGAAGTCCCAATATCGAAGGAACGTTTTTGGTGCGGGCAGAGACGCGTAGCGATAGTAGAGCGCTGCCAATGCAAGAGATGCATCTCTGCCAAGGATTAACGTCGCTAGATAAACTGTTCCGCAAAGTCAGTATGTGCCGCAAAACTTTGAAGTCGCCAGTAGTGGGGAAAACGCAATAGCCTTACGTGGTATGGCGCCCTTGACAGCAAGTGTGACTGTGAGGATGATCATCAAGGCCTTGTCAGCCATAGGATCCATCACGCTGCCTGCGACGGTCTGGAGCTTCCATTTCCGCGCCAGCCACCCATCCACGAGGTCGGTGAGACCAGCGTACGCGAAGAGGCCTAATGCGAGCGCGTGCTGGTCGTGCAGTAGCAAGTATGCAGTCGTAGGCGCTGCGACCAATCTGGTCACTGTCAAGAAGTTGGGGAGGTTGTAGATGTTCTCGTGCGGTGTGAGTCCAGTCAGTGACGATCGAACTTTTTCTCGAACAGCTTGAGTGCGTTCCCGCGCAACTTCTAGACTCCTCGTGATTGGCCTCTTCGCAGCGCTTCGTGGGTCCTTCTGGTTCAAACGTGTCAGTCTTGCTTGTATCAGAGCAATATGCAGCATGAACACATCGCATCCGCGACGGACATGATCCAGACCGCGTGTCGGTCAATAGCGCGCTGAAGATGCAGCAGCGTACCCGTGCCCTTGAAGCGCACAGCTTGCTAAAGACAGCCAAGCTGCGAGACGGTGTGCTGCCAGAGTGGATGCAGACAGTCGTTGCTTGAAATTTTGATCGTCGCCTTGCAGATCCGTCAGAAGCGCATTTGCCGGGCCGAGCAAATACATGCTAGACGCCACTACGTTGAGCTGCAATGTGCAGGTCGATGGATGGCGACACGCGGTGCTGTGCTATTACGTGCAGATGTGTTCCAGACTCGTGCGCTTCGCATTGCGTCACGTCAGCGGTAAGTGAAGTGGCCAGATATCGTACAAGAATCGCAAGTTCCGATGTGAGCCGAGTGTCCCGAGGTGACAAATGAGCCCATTTCTGTGCCAATGTGCTGAGACACCGCAACAGGCCAGACTGTGCAACCAGCTGGAGACGAGGCAAAGAGATCACGACTTACGCTACTTGGCTGATCATCATGATCTTGGCGAATCGCAGGCTGCCGCGTAGCCTTCGAGTCCTCTGAATAGCGGCGTGGGCGTGAGTGCGAGGCGAGTGCAGCAGAGGCACTGTATTGCACTCTGTTAGCGAGACCCAAGCAGGCCCGGTTGGAAGAGTCTTGCGTACCGACTGAGGGTGGTTCGGCGGATACAATATGATCGTCCAAGGCTATAGTGGGCCAAGCTTCTGGTGTTCAGAGCTCGCCCCTGATGGTGGTTGAACTGCCAGACAGACGTCGAAAGCGGCGCCGATTCCGCGAAAGCGCCGACGGGCGAGAGGGCCAGAGAGCTTCTCAAATGCTGTGGGTTCAGGTGCAGTCGTTGCGAGAGGACGCTTGCCATCGTAGACCAGATCACGGCATGAATGTGTGTTGATGTGTTGGTCTGGAAACATCACGTGTCGAGGAGGAGCAAGGTCTTTCGCCGCCCCGTATTCTATTCCTCGGCAAGCCGGATGTCCGACCGTTCAGACCGCTTCTGCACCAATTGGCCACAAGTCGCAGGTCTGCCGTCTTTTCCACGCCGTCTCCATCATCACAAGGGCCAATGTGCTGGCGTCTGCGACCGAGTCTTACCTCAGTGGAAGTGTTTTACTTGGCCCCATGGCGTCGTGAAGATGACTGATCCGGCCCATTTCAGTTCTCTCCTTGAACAGAGATCTGCAGGCAGGGTATAGCACACAATCTTGGCCGAACCACTCTATTTTACTTTCGGGCATGCACGTAAGCGAAAGACTTAAATCTGCCTTGGACGAGGAACGTCACTACAGAGGTGGTGGGTAGTGTTTGAGGAGACGGCTTCCTGGTCGTTGCATATAGCTGCCCAGTGTTATGTATCGGATAGGCAGGAGTGAGAAGCAACCAAGCGACTGACACAGTCTGATGCAGGAACGAAAGCCTCTTTCGAGCGTGTAGAGAGCGAAGCTCGTGGTGTGCTGTTCGAGACCAAAGACAAACAGCCTTGGAGAAAGGGAGAAGCAGCTGCGCAGAAAATGGAGACAAACTTCTATCTTCATTCTTTGACCTGGTATTACGGCTATCTCAATAGCAATGTCGTGGTATCGTGACCACCTGAAAGCGTAACGCTGCACACCTCCCATAGATAATACAATTACAAGCGGCGATCGCGCATCCACGTTTTGATCGCCTGCAGACTCGTATCTCATGACTGATCATTATCCCCATCGCCATCCGAGGTAGGTGTCAAGACTCCACAAGCGACGTCGTGCTCGACATCCTCGCCACAGCTCAGTTGCACCAATGTCGAGGCAATCGACTAATTTGGATATGGACCGGCGACCTGCGCGGTAGGCGCTGAAGCACCATAGCTGTACCCTGACCCATTGTGTGAGGGCGGTGGGTAGCTCGATGTGTTGCTGATCCCAAGACCGTTCATGTCACTCCCTGGGTGAGCAGATTGCGGTGCTGCGTATGATGGGGTGCGGTACGGGTTGTGCATGTGAGCGCTTGAGTCCGTGTTGATGGAAGTCGCAGGAGTGCCTGGATGAGCAGACTGTGGACTCTTCGCAGATGGGTGCGGCGATTGACTGATGGCACTCTGTGGAGCGCTTTGCACGCCGTAGCTCTGTGTCGGCGAGCGAACAGCATACGACTGCGAGGCCGAATTGCCATACATGTGCGAAGGCGGTCCATTCGTCGACGGGCTGTTAGCATATGAAGAGCGGCCGCCGCTTTGAGACATTCCGCCAAATGTGGAGGATGCTGGCTGTCCTGGCGCCTGGTACGAAGACTGCATCATGCCGCTCGCTGCAGATTGAGAGCCGTTTCGCTGCATGCTGGGATATGGCTGGGCGTATTGGTTACCGTAAGACATTGCTTGTGTGGTGGGTTGCTGGCTCTCCGATTTCATGGCTGATCCGTTCGTCTGTTCAGGGCCTTTGTAGTAGCTCGCATAGGCCTGGCTTCCATATTGATTGCCGTATGGCATGGACGGCGCCGAAGCTTGTTGAGGTGGCCACGATGTCCCGCTCACACTTCCATACATGCCCGCGTTGTTGGGTGTGGTCATGCCGTACATGCCGGGATATTGACGACCGAAATACTGGCCTGGCGCAACTCCGTAGCCTCCTACTGATGTATACATCATCTGAGGGTGTGCATTCATGTGGCCATCGATCGCGTAGTGCTCCGTCTCTTCCACTGGCGCCCGGAAGTTCTGTTTGAGGTACAGCTCAGGTCGCACCGAGATGTTTTGCAGTCGCGGATCGGAGAGCGGTCGAGGCAGACGATTTTCCTTGACATCATCGACTTTGTAGTAGGAGACCATGTGGTGCGAGATACCATTGACTGAGATGCTCATCGTCTTCTTGACGAGGCCGTCCGGGCGGAAGCCATAGCTGTCTACGAGACTCCCGATGAGGCTGCGTTCCAATTCCTTGTCCTGATCGGATGATGGGATCTCCGGCTTCACTTCACCGCCAACATTGGGCGTTGGTGGTGTCAGAGGAGTGTTAAGCTGATGCTGCTGCTGCTGCTCGTCGGTGCCATCAGAATCGCGTCGAGGATACGGCTCGCCGGGCATGCTCGTCCGCTTGCGCTTCATCGCGCGCTTCTTCTCCCCTGGTGGGAAGGGCTTTTCGAGTTCACGGTAGATGAGGAAGTTTCCGAGTATTCGACTAGGGCTCCAGGCGACGCCGTCCGTCCATCTTTTGATACCACTGGCGTTCTCCTCGTATATGAAAATGCTGCCACTTTTGATCAGTGAGCTCCGTTCGCGATCGTGTGGTCGTCGCGGAACGTGGTGCAGCTTTCCCGATAGACAGGCCTCGAAAAGGACGAGACCGTCCATGCTGTTGTGCACGAATCCATGAAAGGTAGGGACCAGTGGTCCCGCTCCGCCTCCGCTCATGGTGGAACAGGGCGCTGAGCTCAAGGGGAGTGTGTCCGGAGGAGGTGTTGCAAGCACGTTCAACTGTATGTGCACACCGCTGCTGCTGCTGCCGGTTGACAGGGAGACGCAAGAGTATAGTCGTGCGCCAACACTCTGAAGAACAAAGTGTCCAGATAAGAATTCGCGGAGGCAATCTAGTAAGCGCGTTAGCTCTCGAGGCCACAGCAGTAGTGTCAACAGAGGAGCGGAGGTCGTGCCTTCAGTCGCACAAGATCCTCGGCGCGCGTGTGGAGGTAGGTGCGAGGCAGTGAAGCGGTAGTTGCAGTTGCTAGCGCAGCTCAGAAAAAACGCAAAAAGCAGCCCGTCGAGAGCGAGATGCACAACGGAGGGTAGGTTTGCAGAAGGTGTTATGTACCTGAACGGATGCCGAAGGTTAACCAGACACGCTCAAGGTTGGTGGCGCACTGGTGGGCGGTTTGGAGATTTTAAAATTCGCGGGACACGAGCAGGCGCAGTTGGGAGAGCAATTAGTGGAGGGATGAGCTGGTGGCAGTCGGGTCTTAGTAGTAGTAGTAGTGGTGGTAGTCCGCCCAGTCCAGCACAGCGCAGGGCGGGTGGACGGGGGCTGTGCGCACAAGTCGTGTCGGAGTCGAGCCGTTTGACCCAAGCAGCTGCTGCAACGGCGCGTGCGGGTTGTGCGTCAGAGACAGCAGTCAGTTAAGGTCGTGCGCCGCGTCGCAATGCGAGCGAACAAGCCAGGCGTGGGAGGGAAGCGGGATCGCTGGCGGCGGCGGCGGCGACGGATGGTGGACGTTGTTGTTGATCAGGACGTAACAGTAACAACTGCCGCAGAAGATGGCCGCAACAATATCAACACCAACCGCAGGATAATGCTGCAGCTCTCCTGCAGCAGCACAACAACACACCAGACGGGTTAAGCATAAGGGCATCAGAGTTCACACTTGGTCGGCTCACACGACGATAGAGTTCAATGTGAGCAGCGGTCGGGTTGGGATTCGCTGTCGCGGCACGCTTGCAGGCAAGGCACGTCGAGCAGCGGCCAGCCTGTCCTGTGCTATCCAGGTTGACTGCTGCGTTAGGCTGTCACGCTTGATCCACCGGGAACCGCTGGCCCATGGGCTCGCAGGTGTGAGATGACCATTTGGCAGCAGCAGAAGCAGCAGCAGCAAGCAGTACTAGACTAATAGCAAAAGGCGTGCGGCACAGCGCAACAGCGGTACTGGGTCGAAGCCGCGCTAGAGTCGATTGCGAGCAGCGCTCTGGCCGTCTTCTCGCCTACCAGCAGCAGCAGCAGCAGCAGCAGGCAGAGCGAGGCACAGTGCCGCGGCGACGCGGATCCAATGGCGCTTTGCCAGAAGCTGGAGAAAGCACAGCAAAAAGTGCGTGCACGCACCGGACTAGTGCGTTGGGCTGCTGGAAGGAGGTACGGGACAGGACTAACGTGGTACGAAGTCACAGGCTGCCGATGCAGGATCACCGCGAGACGATGCAGTGTCCCCGTGCGAGCGACGCACCAAACGACCAGGATGCCCAAGCTGGAAATAAGGACCACTGCTGAAGCATGCCCATTGCAACAGATCCCGCGCTTCACATCACCAGCACTCCTCACAATGGCCCCTCTAGAGCTCCGGGACTATTGACCATGTGTCACACTCCCTGCAGATCCGGAAGGCACGATCCGCTGGTGAAAGCGCTTCCTCCATCCCAGCACCGCGGGCACGACGAGCAGGACCGGCTGCAGCTCGGAGGGCCACGGCCAATAGCGTGTGTCAAGTGGTGAGTGTCGACAAGCCTGCTTCCACTGGCGGTCGCATTGGAACTGCAGAGCTGCATCATCAGCCTACTTCTGGTGCGCCGTGAGAGCTGTTGGCGGGGATCAGATATGACGAGGGCTAACGAGAGAGGGTGATCGCGACGCAAGTGTGAGAGAGATGACTACTACTGTACTGCAAGCAGAGTTCCGCGCTGCATGCGCGCTTGCGATCGGCCTTCCGAAGGTGCAGTCGATCACTGAAGGCGCCGTGTCGAATCTCTTCAACCCAAGCCTATCCCGATCCGACTTGGCCGGACGATCAGCGTGGTTCCTCTGTTCACAATCTCAAATTCTTCCACCGTTTATTTTGCCAAAAAGGCCTCTCGGTCGATACTCGCCGTGGCGTGCTGACCAGCATGCAACAGGTCATCAAGCTCGCCCATGACAGGTTGCAAAGAGGTGCGTGCTCGGCAGCCACTCACATGGCTGGCGGCGTACTTCTCCTAGCGGCCTTCTGAGAGTAGAAGTTGCAGGCAAGAGCATCAGATGCGGCCAGTCACTCGACAGGTAGGTATACACGAGCGTCGTCATCCGGTTAGCACGACGAGAAGCGTGCTGCAAAAAGTGACCGAACGTCGTCTCCCGTGTCGTGGTCCAGCCTCCATGCCAGCTACCAGGTCAGACCCCAGGACACGTCGGCGCTGTCAGATTGACTTTGCACTCTCTGTGGAATTGGCTCACACTTTCTGCTGCAATCCTGGAGCGGTGCAAACTCAAAGACAGCTGCCGACAGCGGTTTGTACTACCATAGCTATTGAACGAGTTATGGAGGTGCTTTGGATGAGCTATCCAGTGCGCGACTTGTTCGCATGAAAGAGATGAAGACGTGGGCGCCGGGATTGCAAATTGCTGCTGCCCGGTCAAAACCTGCTCCACCGCGATGCCGAGGGAGTGCGTGGATCTGCACGATCGCGAAGGGCAATCGCGGATATTGCCGGTAAATCAATTTCTACGCTCCTCCACAGCCTGGCCAGGATGCAAGCCAGAGCCCGCCAACACTATTGACCAGGTAGCAGTCGACACATGTGTTTTGTTGGTTTCACTGGACGCCATCGTGACGACTCAGATCGCCTGCTCAACATGTCTACACTTGAGGACACACACGCCAGAAATGGAAGGAGGGGCAGACTATCGCCCGGTACAGGCTCCGCTCTACCTCCTATCATTCCTCTGCATGGCGCCGTGTGCACCAATGAGGCAGTTTTGCGCAGTTACAGTCTGGCCTGCCAAACAAAATCGTGGGTAGGACTGCCGATGGTGTTCACACCGCAACGACCAGTGCCCCGCATACAGAGGCACGGCAGATGATCTCTACTATCATAGTGACTGCCACGCACATGCGATGTAAGCAAGTCCTTGATCAAGCCAGCCAGCAGCTGTAAAGAGAGACAGAAACGCAAGTCATGGCAGCTGCCACATGCCTGGCTCGACAGGACAGTCAACAGCGCGACGTTGCCACGGTTCCAGATGCACCACAGATCCGCAAGTATCAAGACGCCTCAAATGACACAGCACAGAAGGGTGTTGAAGAAGACTGGGATTCGACTCTGCACAACCGCGGTAGCAGCACAAGACGTTCGGCGGCCAGACATGCGGTGCTCATCTTCAAGACATTGTCACCACATTACCACCACGTTGACCACTATGCATTCGGCGAAATGAACTTTCCAATACGCATGAAAGAATCTTAATTTCAACGATTTATGTTACCATCTCCTTGGATCGTGCTGCATTTGCAGAAGGAGACGCGAGTGACTCTCACGGTCTTCATACTCCCAGCCAAAGACGGGCGAACTTCCACCGCTTGATCACTCACATACCGATGATTAGCGTCGTTCGGCACATTGCAAGAGACTTTCAAACTCAGATCATTCGTTCCCATCCGTAATAACAGTCGATGACGAGTCACGATGCCAGACAATAGCAATGCAGCCACAAGACGTTCACCGTCGATCTCTTCCGGCTCCCTGCAGCTTCGACCCGTGAACGGTCCGCTCTAGACTTGCTTTCGCATATAGCTTTCCTGCTATATGATGCCTCGTCGAGCATCAAATTCGGGCGCGAGTCATCCGCAGGTAAAGACACATCCGCACATAGCGCTCAAAATGCAGAGAGTTACCCACGTATCGGAACGCTTGCGACTGGTGTTGAAAGCTACAGATGAAGATCCGCTGTTGACGCTATCGTTTCATGTCGACCCAGTCGCAGCGGCAACTCAATCTTTCCACGGCTCCGCAAAGCCGACCACGGCATTTGGAGATTTTGCTATTGCAATACATCACAAGACCCATCTAGCCCTTTGATGATTGTCGGCCATGTTTCATCAAAGGGAAACGCAAGATACTGACGTCTTAAGCAGAGTCAGACGCAAGCAAATAAGGTTCTTCACGCTCCGGGCCAGTCGGTGTCGGTGCACTCCGCGGAGTCATATGCGGTATGCTGTACGCTGTTGGAGTCGCTCACAGAGAGACATCTGGACATCCTGGCATTTGGACACCGACAACAAAGCGGCTGTCCCGTTGCGAGTCCACCACCTGCGTGTGATGAGGCCAGCAGCGGTGTCGGGAAATCGTCGATCGAACCATTTTGACGCCGATCCATGTTTCGAGATGCACTCTTCAACCAGTATTGTGCTGCAATGACCCAGAGCCTATATCGCCACACAGTTCTTGTAAATGGAGTCAGTTGGGAGTCAACGAACGTCTATGGCAAAGGTCTGTTCGCAGTCGGAACTGTCAGAGGACGTCAAGAGAGCGTTTCGTGTCTTCAAACTCTCGTTCTTGCAAGCCGTGATGAACATACTTTCCGAAGAATAGAGTTGAGAGACCACATGGCGGGCGCGAAACAGCAGATAGGCTCCAGAACCGAGTGCTTCAACGAACTCAATGCATCCCATTCGCATTTGCCAGTATGAGCAACGTCGCCGTGCGCTACGGAGTGCTCCGCCAAGCACATTGTCGATTCATCATTGTCAGTTGACAGAGACGGCCAGCAGCGCCTGTGCAGTCACTCCGCAGCAGGGCGAGGACTCGATGCCACACGGCTCGCATGCTTGCCCTGAATGGCAACGTCTGCGTCCTGTGCCTCACCGGCAGTGGCAATCTAGACCACGCGAAAGGACAGCTGACGTCCGTAGTCCTGTAGCGAAAGTGTGATCTTCGCGAAGACTTGCGTCGAGGGCGTTGTGCTGGTCACGCACCCCTGTCGACGGGGCGTCGGAGCCTGAGAGAGCTAATGACAAAGAAGCAAGTGCCTTCCCAATACATCATCGCTCATTCAACATCTCCCAGGCGGCAGTTCCCATTGGATTTCGTAATCGCAAAATCCCGCACTTTGGCGTGGACCGCTGTTCTGTTCTGGTGGTGCTTCAGTCATTGCCACAACTTCCGCCGCTGTGTCTCGTTGAGATCCACCTCGGCACGTCGCGCGACCTGCTTGGAGAACACACGAATCGCGGGTTTCCCCAGTCGCAACCTGCTCATGAGACCTTGCTAGCAGCACGGCGACCACCACCAGCAGGGCAGCCAGGCCCCGGCAGGACGTGGATGAGCTCCAACGGAGAGTTTGACTAGAGCCTTTAGTCGTCTGGCTCCCTGCGAGCTTGGACGGCGATGGCGCTTAGCATGCAACATTTCGATAATGAATAATATTCGTTCTGTACAGTCCCAGTCTCCCAGGGCCGGGCACGGACGAATGGACTCTCTGCTATCGTGATGAGGAGTCCGAGACTGCGCGGTCAGCCGTGGACGCATTTGATGGCAATGTACGGTCGAACCTGCATCCTGGAGCACTAGCTACCAAAACGGCCTGGCCAAAGTGCATCGATCATCATCATGCCTGACGGCGTTTCGCAAGCAGGGTCGCTCTCTTGGACAGAGTCGTGAATGTCACGATGCCGCCTGTGGCATGCACTCTCCTGGAAAGCCATCAGATACTGCCATAGCCAAGGCGATGCTAGGTCGCACTGAGCAGTTCAAGAGGTGAGGTCTGGCAGTCATCAAGTTTACGTCTCTGAAGGTTGAACGATCTCGAGCATATCTCATAGTGGCAGTGCTTGAGTTGCGCAGGCTGCCAACCTTGGCTGGGTTCTCCAAAGGTACCCGCTTTCCTCCATGTATGCATTGCCCACTGCCTCCTAGCGAAGGGCACTTGCTCACAGCGGTCTTATCGATCTGCCCCAGGATTCCAGGAACACCAGTATCGCCGACGACCAGCCGAAGAGGCGAGATGATCTACACACGCGTGTTCAGACGAGCGAGGGGAAACATGAGCTATCGGACCGAGTGTGTTATTGCTGATCGACCACAACTAGTATTGTTGCAACTCGAGTGGTGGCTGACAGCTCATCACAGCCTTCACAGCCTTCACAGCAGCCTTCACAGGCAGCGCCAGAGTTTCGAGCCCACGTGCTTTTGAGGCTTCGGGAAGAAAAGGACGACAACGCTGTGACAGGCGGGCGCCGTCGCCCACGATTCACCACTTCCCTGTACATCCAGCCTGTGCTACGCTCAAGCTGTGGTGGTATTCCTGGTTCTTCGTAGCACAAGGTCTACAGATTGAGAGACGACCGCTAATTGATTGCATCCACACCGATGACCATCTCCGGATGACAGAGCGACAGCTGGCCAGTCATATCCCGACAGACACTACAAATAGCTCGAGCAAGCAACGCCTGTTGAGCAAAGACATGCTTGGCCATCGCAGGGCTAGAATATTGGTGCCGGACCGCATCATCCTGGAACAGCTCACAATTATCGCGTGGCGTGCTTGTGACAAACCTGGCACTCAGCGCGAGACACCAACAAGCCGTGCGCTTGCCGTGCAGGGCGCGGTGTCCTGACTCCTAAGGCCCGTGTCGAAAGGAACTCCCAGTAGCGATCGCGACGACGTGGCAGTGTACGTTGGCTATCGAGATGTGCTGACTGTCCTTAGCAACCGAATGAATGGATTGGACCCTGTCAGAATGCACTATGGGCCGCGAGCTCATTCTCGATGGAATGAAGCGGGACGATGAACTGGACACTGCAGCCATGACGTGTCACCAGCCAGCTATGGCTATCAGTCGTGGCTTCTACCGACGATCATTGTGTCAAGACTCGAGTGCAGCCTTCGATGCAAGTAGAGAGAGCTATGTGAAGTTCTACACGCCTGTCCTCAACAGTAGAGAAGTATACACCATACCATCTCATCGTAGGCCAACTTGCATCGCAAGCCGCCTCTGTGCAGACCTACCCTGCCACGAAGAACGTAATAAGCGTTGTTCCTGAAGAACAATGGCACTACACGATACTCAGTCGAGTCCTCACCTCACTCAACGATCAGATCTCCATCATACGGCAAGTACAACAACAATCCCGCCCGTAGACCCATCGGTCCAACCTGAAGTCCACCAAACTTTCTCCTACAATACTATAAAAGTCTCCAACAACCAAGCCATAAAACTCAAAAAAGACACCCACCTAGTTCCACCTTACGACTTTTCTTCTCTAACAAAGCAAAGCAAAGCATAGCAAAGCAGATGATACAACTTAGTTCCAGACATTCATCCACACGTGGCACAAGTCAAAGAGACCAACCGGCAGCCAAAAAATCCTGTCAGTGAGAGTTGTTGGTATGTAAATTAGAGCTACCAAAATACGTCGAATATGAGACACCAGTATGAATGACCATGAGCACCGGACGCGATCAGGTCGCAGCAGAGTCCGATTTCAGCAAAATGCCGCTGGTGCGCTTCCGCTCAGCTCACACAATACGGCGTGATGTGCACGAGAGTCGACATGGCGAACTGGTATCAAATTGCCGTGAATTTTGAATCCTATACGAGGCGGCAACACCGCTGTATACATGACAACATCTACTCGTACGTGTCGCCGAGCCACTCTCGACACTAAGCAGGGAGTCGGCAGCCGAAGAAGGCGGGCCTTCGCTCGCAACGCAACGCAACAACATGTCAAAACACCTGATCAGAATCTTGCTAAGACACCTGGTCAAGGTCTTCCATAACGTCTGGCTGCTCAATGGCTGCAGCAGGCTCTTCGAGAGGACCGATGACTGCCTCACCAACGACCGCCTCCTCGACCGCAGCCTTGCGTCTCCACACTCTAGCCCAGCGATTACCCCAGAGTCTGATGAGCTGCTGCTCGGCGCTGTCGCCGTCATAGCGTTCAATCGTTTCATCTTGAGAACCGTTGGCTACAGCCGCGACAGCGTCCTCGATAGCAGCGAACAAGTCTCGCATAGCTTGTCGCTCATTTGGCAGAGCCTCGTCGATCTGCTTCCTGCTCGAGAAGTCCAAGCTGGGGTTGTTCCTCTCGCGCAGAACCTGCCGTACGCGATTAGTCACCTTGAACATGGTGATGCTGACCATTTCGTAGATCTGGCTGCTCGCGAGCGCCCGACCACGATCCATGCGATCTACCAACGCCCAAGAGATAACGCTCATGGGTGTGATGATGGTGTAGTTTAGCAGCTTGTCCACGATGTTGACAGCAGTGCCGGGATGGTCCGACCAGAAGTCAACCACAGAGCCGATGACTTGTCGTCTCGCTGACTCGGAGCCTTGGCCGATACTCAGCAAACGGTCTTTGCAGCGATCGATGGTCGATAACACATGCGACAAAGACTTGGATCCAATGCTCAGGATGGATGTCATGTAGATGTCCGTCGAGGCGACAAGGGGGTCGGCAGACCCTAGGGCAGCAGCCTGTTCATGCACCGAGTCCAGGACTTTTTGGATCTCGTCCTCGGATGCTTTCTTCTTCAACAGCGCCAATACCTCACGACCTTCCTTGGCGTAAGGAGTCTGGTCATCTGCAAACTTAAAGTCTGGGATGTCCTTCTCCTTGCTGGCTGGAATAAGCTTGTGATAAGGCTCCGGGAGCGTTGCTCGGATGCGTTTCGCGAACGACAGGCGGATCTCCTTGTCAAGAACGCCATTGATGAAAGCCTTCTTCGGGTCGAGGTCAGGAAGTTCTACATCCGGTACCCTGGTCGTTTGTCAGTATATCGGCTTTTGAAACACCAACGAGCTTTGACTTTTGGATTTGACTTACCACTCTGTCCACTTCCAACGGAACTCAAAGTTGCTGAGGTGGTGCGCAAACCAGTCCATGAATCGATACGACAGCTCCATGTCCATCTGATCGATGTTCCGGAATAGGAAACGGATCGCGCGCCCTAAGCTTGGAGCTATCGCGCCAGGGGAGATCTTGCAAGACTCTGTGATCAACGAGTGATAGTACACCAGGCGGTGTTCGGGTGTCGGCAGCTGGAAGATTTGGGAGAAGATGGCGTCAATCGCGACATCCTCGGGTTTCCAAGTTGGTCTGCCTTCCGGCAGGTCTCGCAGCTTATCGAATGTGGTCGAGCGCTTCACAAAGGTATCCTTGGCCCAGTAGCAGTCGATTTCGTTGAGAAACTTTGCGACCGCATTGCGGTTGAAGTCGAGGATGTTGATGGTATCGGTGATCGCATCACGTAGTAGTGATGATGCAATGTTGGCCGTTGTGGGTACTGACTCGATCTCCTGATCGGCGAACAGCGAAAAGTACACCTCTGGGAGAAGGATCTTGGATCCTGCATTGATGGTCGATGGCACTGTCACCGAGGGGAACGTGTGCTTCACCGGCTCCTTGACTTCTTCGCCTCCGTTCATTTCGATTTCTTCATCCCCATTTTCCGCCTTGACAGCTGCGACTTTGTAGCTAGCATCGTAGACTCTGGGAATGCACAACAGCTTCCAGCCATTATTGGCTTCTTCGTTCAGCTGCGTTTGCAACAACGAGACTAAGCTCTGGCATGCCATGGCTTTCTCCTGGCCCTCCTGCTGCGGGTACGGGTCCACAAGCGCTTCCAGCGTGTGTTGTGTCGATGCGATGATTTCGGTCTTCTCGAGAAGCTCGCCAACCTTTTGAGGCAGTGAAGCATCGGTCGTCGCTGCGATGAGGTACGGAATCGTGAGCAGAATGATCTTGCACAGCTCGATACCGACGGCGTCTTCCGTGGAGGCAGTCTGCAAGTCTGCGGCCTTGTCGAACAACTCGTCAAGAATCGGCACTATGCCATCCTGCTCGAAGAGTGGACCGAGGCACGCGAGGAAGCGCAGCAGGAGCTTGACGTCCTTCAATTTGCCTGCGTCCATGGCACCCTGTAGCTCTTGCGAGACGTGCTTAATCAGGTCGTCTGCCATTTCTGACCGTTCCCCATTCGCATAGAGCACCACGGCGGCGATGAAGGGAATCTTGAAGGGCTGCTCCAAGATCAACTTCAGCGACGCGACGCGGAACGTGTCCTTGACGTATTCGTCATCGTAGTTTTCCGCAGCCAGCTTGGCCACGTTCGCGGCGACCTCATGCGGCAATCGCAGCAGATCCTCGCCGATTTCCAGCAGTCCTTTTCGGATTCTCGTGCCTGGCGGAGGCTCCTGACGCGGGCGCTGGTTGCGGAAGCCTTGATCGTAGTCGTCGTCGTCTGCGCGCTGCACTGTCAGCACTCACGGCGATAGAAGTCGTCAATGCGACGTTGATGGCCGCCTGTGGCTCAGGAGAATCGTCGTACCTCGTCGCTTGCGCTTGTTGAAGCGACCTCCGCCGCCGCCACCACCACCATGTCCGCGATCTCTGCCGCCGCCATCGCGATAGTCGCGTCGTGATTCCGTGTCGGCCATGTTGTTGTTGATGAAATCGCGAAAAGTGTTGACAGACGAGAACACCTTGGAATAGCTTCAGCAGAGCTCATCGCGAATGCAGGCGCGACTGGAATTGGCCAATCGGGTAAAGCCGTCAGCCTCTTCACATGTGCTTTCTTCGCACTGA
Organism: Septoria petroselini; assembly: GCA_022559915.2. Classification (NCBI taxonomy): domain Eukaryota; kingdom Fungi; phylum Ascomycota; class Dothideomycetes; order Mycosphaerellales; family Mycosphaerellaceae; genus Septoria; species Septoria petroselini. The sequence goes on from JAFJTQ020000007.1 coordinate 259,897, forward strand.
CTTCACTCTGACAACACCCAGCACCATATCAAAGTCACAGCAGAATTCTAACTTCCAGCATCTCGCGGCGTCCGTCTCGCAACTTTAGACACTACCACAATCTGTTGTCAGAAGCGCGAGTAGTTGCGGCAAAGATTGAACACGTCCCTCCGCTATGCCTGCCATACGCACGGCCAAGAACCGCAAGCCGCCGCCAGATGGATTCGAAGACATCGAGGATACTCTGCTGGAGTTCCAGAACAAAATGAAAGACGCGGAGAATGCCAGCCACGAGGGCAAGAAGAAGCACGAAATGCTCTGGCCAGTCTTTCAGATCACCCACCAACGTACGTATCATCCCTACCCAACATGATATGTCCAACGCATGTTCGCACTTGAATGATCCGCTCCATCAAAATATGCTCGCTTCACGAGTGAGCCACAAAGGTGAGTCATTGTCCCATCTTGACCTCACGCTCGATGTGGCTCGACCGCCTGCACATACTGACCTATCTTTTTCTGGCCCACAGGCTCGAGATACATTTACGACCTCTACTACGAGAAAGAAGCCATTTCCAAGCAGCTGTACGACTGGCTTCTCAAGAACAGCTATGCAGATGCCAATCTCATAGCCAAGTGGAAGAAGCAAGGCTACGAGAAACTGTGCTGCCTGAGGTGCATTCAGACCAAGGAGACCAACTTCAACAGTACCTGCATCTGTCGCGTGCCGAGAGAGCAGTTGAAGGATGATCAGGAGATTCAGTGCGTCAGCTGTGGATGCAGAGGCTGTTCCAGCAACGACTAGTGGCGCAACGGCATTCTTTTCAGGAGAGGTATTCGGCGTTGGGCGCTTGTCTGAGAAGGGAGAAGAGGTGTAGTGTGGCGATTGCCTCTCACTAGAATGCAGCGCGTCTAAGCACGACCACGAATAAAACATTGCAATTCATGCTCAACCTCCTCCCCTTGTTTGCTCCATCTCCGGACCTCTTCCCATCCTGACATCCTTAACGCTTATGCCTCTCCACGGAATCTTCCTCCGGATCCCGACCTCCGGATCACAACCGAGGAAGCGCGAACGCACTTAATCTTGCACTGGCGCGTACATCGTCTCCCTGCTCGGCGCTATAAATGTATTACCAATCATCCACTGCGGTGCATATATTGGCACAGGCTACAACACGACATCTGCAGCTCAACGTATAGAGCCGTAGAAAGTCACAAAACCTGAACATCTCTTTTCGTGATCCACTGCTATGTTACAACAGGTTTCCACATGTAGTTCTTCTTTTGGCAGGGCAACTCCGCCCCTTGCTAGGCGACAAGGCTAGTTCATGTCACTGCGTTGACGTGCATGAAGATGCGGTCAGGTGATGAGCCGGGGAGAGTGTCTAAGAAGTCGCCGTGTGGACCGTCAGAAAGATTTGCCATTGCATGTAATAGAACGCGGAGTAGTAGGAGGGTCCACTACCCTTCATTTCCAGCCGGTCGACGGAGTTCAAGGTGGTGGAAGAAAGAGTCAAGACACATTACCGCTGCTCGGAACAAGATATCCGCCGCTCAACATGAAAAGAACATCAGAGATCCCTAGCTTTTCAGCAACCACATCTTCCCATCCCCATCTCTCCCACGCACCTCATCACCAGCCCCTTCCTTTCCCACAGCAAGCTCAAACCCACACCTCGTCAGACACTTACCACTCTTCTTATTCCGCTTATCAACTTTCGCAAAAAGCTGTTGCCCAGGATACTTTCCAAGATACCACCTACAAAACGCCTTCGTAGCCTCTTGAGCGTAGCCTCTTCCCCAGTAGTCAGGATGCAGAGACAAACCAATCTCTCGAGGGCGGAAAGTGCCGATGAGACCGATCAATTCTGCAGAAGGGGAAGACTGGAGAGCAATGGCGTGAATAAGAGTGGGCTCTTCCTGGTGATCGGATATGTTTACGAGCACGAGCAGGTCGTCGAGCATTTGCTCCGAGCGCTGGAGAGTCTTGTTTGGGCCTTGTTTTCTTTTGCTTGTATGTTAGTGTTTTGTGTTCTTTGGGCTAGACTTATCGTCAGCAGTGGTGCTCGTACGTCCACTTTGTTACGTGAGGATCAGATTGGAGTTTGTGGAAGCCTGCCAAGTCGTCTTCTGTTACTGGTCGGAGCAGGAGACGGTCTGTTGTTACGTTCATGACATTCCGCTGCTGATAGAGGAATGCTGGTTCCTGTACTGTAGTCGGATGTCAAAGTACAGCAGTGAATAATCCTGTTGAGGACTCGAAAGAAGCTGGGAAGAAAGAAGGCGGCGAGGTAGGGCACACCACAGCGGCAACCTCGTCATTAATGCCCTCGACATCTGCAATCCACGACACATCCCTGCCATCGTCATCAAGATGCATCGCGTCTTCCGCCCAGCACGAGCAGGTCGTGCAGTCCTGAGAGCGAGGCCGGGACAATGGCAGCGATCCCGCTTTGAATCCACCAAAAGCACTCCCTCGCCCTCCTCGCCCACCACAAAAGAAGCATCACGCGTCGCCCGCATTGAATCGCGCCTGCCCCGGTTCCTACGACGATATATCCAGCCCCTGCGAAACGCGCCCATATCGCACATCTCAGCCTTCTTAATCCTGCACGAAATCACCGCCGTAGTGCCGCTGTTCGCACTGACCGCCGCGTTTCACTACACCAACTGGCTGCCCCCCTTCATCAGCGAGGGCAAATGGGTCAGCGACGGCGTGGAGAAGTTTGGGCGATATATGCGCAAGAAGGGCTGGCTGAGCAGTGAGACGCGCGTGGGGAGGTGGTTCGGCAAGGGCGAGACGGGGACGAGGATTGTTGTCGAGCTGGCGACAGCGTATGCAGTCACCAAGGCTCTGCTGCCTTTGAGACTTGTGTTGAGTGTGTGGGGCACGCCGTGGTTTGCTACGTGGACTGTTTTACCGGTCACGAATCGTTTGGCGAGACTGTTCAAGAGGAAGAAGGCTGCTGTTGTTGTTTCTACTCCTGCGGCTGGAACTGGAGCAAATGCGGCAGGAGCTTTGCCTAGGAAGTGAAATACTCTTGCCGTTCTGGACATACTCCTCTCGGCGACCTGGACATATGACCATCATCACTCTGCAGACCTGTACATGTTCAAGCTCAATACGCCTCTCACGAGCCTGAGCTTACATACAAGATGGGAACAGTCACCATCCGACTTCACCGCAAACACGACGATTTGTCATCCCGGCCTGCTAGACCAGACAATACAGCCACACCATTCCAACGTCCCATCCGGCCCTCGACTGGTAGGTAACTCAACCTCTAGCTCGCGGAGACGACACCCAGGAAGGATAGATGCTCACAAGGATGCGCTCCCTCGCCTGGCGACGTACATGCCAGTTCTAACGCGGTACTACCTGCAAACCCGAACGAATCGCTGTGTATGAAGAGCCTCTCATTTACGAGTGTCTACCATCAACTCAGTCTAGCTTGGGAGCCTTGACGCTCTTCTTCTCCTCATCTGCGCAAACATCTCAGCGAGGCGCCCGATCCCAACGACAATGCATGCGAGAAGAGTCGTCCAAGACAATAATGTCTCCTGACGGGTGCGGATCTCTCGAATGACGGTCGATAGCGGGATGATTGCAGCAGCCTCGTACACACCAGACTACATCAGCTCACGTTCTCTGCGTCAGTTCTTGGCGTGCTACCAATCCATTCGATTCGGGCGTGCCACCATTCTGTTCGATTCGGGAAAATGCCAAAATTGCATTGCGGACCGAATGAGGAGTCGTACCAGTCGATGAGAGCCTCGAAGCTGCTAGGCAGAGGCACCTGTTCTGCTTGCTCACAGATCCCTGAGACCAGGAATTTGTTCAATTGCTGGAGATCAACAAATTGAAAGCTGTCTATACCGATCGTTAAAGTCGGTCGAGCTACCTCTGGGCCTGTTGCCATCCATTCTGAGCATCCATCCCACTCGCTAGACCGAGTCGGTCATGTACAAACATACACACATCTCAGCCATGCCTCGCTCTCAATTCTGCTGAGAGTCATCTCACCCTCACAACTTGCCATCCCAAAAGCTCACAACAGCCCACTTGCCACTCCATCCCCACTTCCTCTTCCCCCCGTCTTCACCCCCCTCCTGCGCCTTCTTCAACTCCTCGTCTTTCCCCTTTGGCAAACCAACCACAACATCAGCCTTGCACGTCCTCAACGCGAGAACTCTCACTCCACTCCCGGGTCCCAGCGGCCCAATCGCGCCCGCAAACGGCGTTGTAGGATCCCACTGTGCATCAGCCGTGAGCTTCCTATAGTTGAGATCGCCCTTGAAAATCACCAGCTCCGACTGCTTCAAGTCCTCGAACAATGCTGGCGCAGTGGCTGGGAGACGCCAGTACGATCCGGCCTCGGTCCAGAAGGCGTTCGGCCGCAGGACGATCTGGCCTTCGGCGTACAAGGAGGACCAGTTCTGGAAGAGAGTCGATAGATCTGCGGACTCCTTGTCCGACAGAGGCTGTGGAGTCACGCCACGGGCGACGTCGTCTTCGGATGGTGTCTCGTAGAATTGCTTCGCGTTGACCAGGACGGATAGCAGGTCCGCAAAGTCTCTCGGCACGACATCGGAGACGAACCAGGGAATGTTCTTTGGGTGCAGCACAACATGCGATGCGAGGCCGGATTGCAGGAGATAACCGGCGAGGATCAAGTCGACAAAGAGCTCGAAACCTGCATTATCGAGCACAATATCGACTCTTCTTTCCTTCTTCCCAGCCTGCTGTGCCTGCTTCAACACCGCAAAAGCCTTGTCAAAGTCATTGACGAGAATCTTGTCTTCGTTCGCTTTACGCGCATTCGAGCCCTGCAGTTTCTGAATATCGTCATAGCTGAGATTCGTCAACAGACTCAAATCCGTCGCATTGCCCCACAGGCAAATCTCTGACATTTCCACAAAAAGCAACTTCTCCGCCTCTTCCAAAACAGCAGCATCATCAGACTGGTCCTTCTTCGTCTCAAGCTGTTTCGTCAACTCATTATACCTCGCCGCGAGCTCCAGAACCGCCGGCCGCGAAGAGCGGAACGTCGACATTTTCTGCTTGGAAAACACATCATACCCCTTCCAGTGCTCCGAGCGCGCGAAAATCGTCGCCATGCGTCGGTAGAGGTAGCATTCGGCGTACAGCCACGCGACATCGTGCCATTTGGGATATCCGCGCTGCTCGAGTTCGTGGTTGTACGCGGCAATGTCTGCACTTCCGTCTTCGGGGAGTGGGCTAGAAATGTCAGCAGAAATGCTCACCTCTCCCCTTTTGAGATTGAAATGCCACCAACTCACGTCAACTGCCGATTATGCTGCAGCTCATACTTGAGCGTCGCAAGGTCATTCGTAATCCTCTTCCCTTCCTCGACCTTCTCGGGCTCGTCATTGCTTGCTTTGGATACGGCCTTGTGCACGTCGTCGATCGCTCCGGTCTAGAAACTCGCAACAACAATCAGCTACCCGAAAGTCCCATCAGTCGCTTCCCAGGCAACATCTCATACTTACCAAAATAATCGGCCATCGTTCCCGAGCAGACGTGTACGCAAATGAATCCGGGTCGGCGGTGCCGTATTGCGCTGAAATGACAACATTGTCAGTGGGGCTGCGCGAGGTGAGATGTGTTTTCTGTTGGATGTCACTCACTGACTTTCGTGTCGTGCTCCATTTTGTCTATGTCTATGTTTGTTTGATGACGATGGAGGACAAAGATTTTGCTTTAGGAAAGGGCGTTCACGGAATGTCTGAAACAGGCAAGCCGCTTCCCAACAGACGGCGCCAAGAAAATGTCCTCTGTCGATGAAAACACCAACATTGTTGCTTCATATGTATATACGTAAACACTTTCCACCCCAAGCCTAAACAAATTGAAACTTGGTAGTCAGCTCCTCAAGCGCCACCATCCCCTTGCCCTTGACAACACGCTGCTCCTTGGCAGTCAGTGGCGTCTTCACGAGCAGAGCCTCCATCTGCGCCTTGCCCAGACGACCATGGGCGTCAGCAGCGCGCAACAACTGCTCCATAAGCTCCGCCATGTCCCTCGCACAGCCGAGTGCCTGCTCGCGAGCGCTGTCAAGGAAGTCGACGCGAAGCACAAAATCCTCCCTCTCGAGCGTCTCGCAGCTCTATTGAAATGTTAGCTTAGCACACACGTACATCTCTGATGGACAGGAAGAAGAAGAAGAAGAAAACTCACCTTGAACTCCCTCACATTGTCCCCCTTGGCTCTCTCATCCTCCCACACCGTCTTGCCCCTCATCCCCGCTCCCCCGCCAACAAGATGGCACGAGAGCCTCCAGTGGCTGCCCTCCAGCCAGATCCAATCGACACTCTGGCAGAACAGCTCACTGACGCCGCGCACGTACTCGACACAGTTCTCCTTGAACTCTGGTGTCCAAGCCGGCATCTTGAGAACGTGGCCGCGCAAGATGAGCGGCATCACGTCACTCCGCACTTGACGAGAGACGGTAGCGAGGCCGTCGATGGCGACTCGCTCGTCAGTGCGGTAGTCGGCAGGGGAGATGGGCCAGGCGAAGCGCCATGGCGTGCGGCCGCTGGCGAGAGTGTCCTTCTTGTCGTGGAACGAGATCACATCCTTCCAAATCTCGAGGCGGATCTCTCGTGGCAGGTCCTCGAAACCAGTGCCGCGGAAGTCGTCCTTGTTGGCGTTGCTGGAAGACAAGTTGTTGGAAGACAAGTTGTTGGAAGACAAGTTGTTGGAAGACAAGTTGTTGGAAGACATTTTGATGAGTGATGTGATGTGATGTGATGTTGGTTGGTAATGAAGTGGAAGAGGGTATATTATTTCTGCTCAGCAGGAGGAACAGCGTAACATTTGTAGCACTGAGAACATGACTTCTCTCTCCCCAAAGAAGCAAGTTTTCTGAGTGTGGTAAGCCAAAGCCTGCATGGTATTGGCTACAACACAAGGTATGGAGCCACTCCCACCCAACCATGGATCGGACCCCTTCATGACGCAATTCTCTTGGATAGATGTCGCCAGTAGTCACGTCTCTTCGATCTGGCACTCTCGCGATAGGAAGCATAGTTTGGAATAATCTTGACCCACAGGAATTGCGGACGTCTTCGTGCGCAACGTGCCAGTCACACTGGTGGTTGCAACTCAAACCCGGGAGATTCGTGGGAGGACGCACACTCTCTTTCCAGCCAAGAAACAAGTCTCACTGATCAAGTCATTCTTGTTGCTGGCACTCTCTGAGCAGTAAGTGTGGTTCGGGATACCTTCTGACTTCCAGGGCACCCAAGACGCCTTCCCCTTTTCGGCGCAGAATAGGTGTCGCTGGCCAGTCATACTTGTTTTTATCGTGCAAAACCCCAGTTACCGGCTCTCTCGGGGTGGTGAGCCATGGATAGCATTCGGCATGCCGCTCGCCCGTCTGGGTCGATGTGAGTAATGCCCCGAATAGGCTAGATCTAGTTGTCAGTCTGAACTCTGAAGTACCCAAGCAGCATCGCCATCGATGTGCTCAAGGCCCATGACGACCGTGGAGCATCAGTGTGCCATAATGATCGTGATGCCGAGAGTGGTGCAACACGTTTGTCGTCGACGCAATGCGAAAGCCGTTCATTCATGCTACGTGTCGTAATCGTTACATCCTTCACTGTTCGTTTCCCGGCCCTATCGTAAGGCGTTGTAATTGGCATCCGGAAAAGCAAGATGTCCGTTCGGGCTTGTGGGTCCATACCCTGGCGGACTTAACGCGGATGGAGCCATGCTCTCGTCGTACACCGCTGGCGCGTACGCAGTCTGAGTGTCGGAGTGGTAGCTCGTCCTCCTGCCGGGGTGATGCATGCCATCGACGTCTGTGTGCGAGTAGGTGTCCGAGTCTCCTCTCCGATGTCCTGCCCCGAGCAAGCCCTCTTGTGCACCTGTCTCCGAGGCCTTGCCATAGTCGAATCTGTCGGTCGTGTCGTTGTTGTTCAGCTCGTCTGTGTCTGTCGACCAAGGATCTGCCGTCTTATCCGCCATTGCCTCCTCGCCTGCTGTCCCTCCTGGCTGGTTCTTCCTGAAGTCGGCGGTGGGGACCACACCGGTCTGCTTGTACTGCTTGATAGCGTGGATCGCGATAGCAGCTGTGACCGCAAAGAGCAGGAACATGACCACGCCGAATCCCACAGTTGCCTTGCTGACATTGCACTTGCTCGCGCTGCCATATGCAAACGATGCACAAGTCCCGTCCTTGATCGTGGTATCGGCGCGCTTGGTTGGAGCTTGGTCGGACTCCTTGTCAATGATGGTCTTGCCCTTGGCAATGGCGTTGGCATTCCATACTGCTACCGCAATCGAGGCAGCAAACCAGAGCAGGGCAAAGAGAACATCAATCGCCGCATAAGCCCAGACGTTGTTCAGCCGCCACGCGCGCGACCACATTGGTATCATGACCTGGTAGATGATGGCTGGAATGGTAAAGAAGCACTGTACGCCCTGTCAGCTTTGTCCGTATCCAAGTCAGTCGGGTTCATATTCCTACCAAAGCAAAGTAGTAGCTCGTCTCGCCGCCATGGCCACCGGACTTGGTCATGACAGCCAAAGTAAGGCATCCGGCCACAAAGACCAGCAGACTTTGCAGAAGGTGGATGCCAGCCTTGTACCGTTGTAGCTTCGACTGAGGTATGCGCATCTTGTCTGCTTGTTCTTTCTCTGTCGAGGGTGTAGTGGAGGGAGCAGCGTGAGGTCGACTGCAACTCGAGCGCTTCTTCTTCTATAAGCGTCCTGCTGTGTTAGACTCAAGCAGTAAACACACTGAGACCGAGCTGCCGTGTCTGTGACAGGGGTGTGCTCTTCAGCTTGCGTGGCTCACAAGGCTTGTCGCTGAGCCGCAGTCACGTCCTCGTCGGGGCTGTGGTTGCGCAGGCGGGATCGGAATGGTCGTCTGATGTACGTCTATTCACGGCGGCTGATGTAGTCTCAAGGCAACACCACTGAGACGGAGAGCCATCGTGAAGACTGTGCCGGCGCGCAGAGAGGTGATTCTGGTGAAACGCGAGCTGCTGTGGAGATGTTGTTGATGGAGCAACGGCCGTCAGCCAGGATCTTTGCATCTGCCGGCTGCCGATCGACGACATCAGGCTGCATGATTCCATCGCACCTTCCATTAATAAATGCCATGTACAATCTCAGCAGCTGACGGTCTGTACTCTCGCGCTCATCAAGCGTCAAAGGAAGTCCAATCGACTCCCATGCTGTCTTAGACACTCCTATGTCCAAAGCCACAGCTAGCACAGGTGGGATTGAGAAATGGTGGACACAGAGACCATGCAAAGACATGAGTTCAAGTCGCTGCATAGTGCACACGACATTGCCCCAGTGCCATCGCTAGCTACACTACCGTGTCGAGGCCTATCAAAGGTCCCAAGCATCTCCCTCCGATGCCGTTTTTCTTTTTCGTCGCTCATTGGCCGTGCTCGCCCTCTTGGCCAATATCAAAGGAGAACTTGCGTCCACTTTTTTCAATGCGCCATGGATTGCCCTTTTTTCCGCGGAGAAGAAGAGTCTGGCCGATCATCTCCTCCCTCCAGTTACCACCACAACACAAACATCTACCTGGTGGAAGTAAAAGGGGTCGCAATCGATCAAGGCACCTTTCGCGCAGGCTTCATTTCTGGACCCTCGCACGTCCACATCAGAAGGGTTGATGAAAGTGTATCGTTTCCCAAATAGCATCCCGTTCAAGTCCAGTATGGGCCACGCGCCGTGAACACCAGGCTCGAATAACGCCGTCCTTCTGTGACTGTGAATGTGACCATGCCGACGTCGCTGCGTAACTTCATGACTCAAAGCGCAAGCTCTGGTTCGGGTGAAAGAAATGAAGGGGTATAGCTCTCTCAGTCCAAACGCGCCATCATTTGATCCTTGCTCAGCGGCGTCAGGTTGTCAATGTCCAGTCCCTTGCTCGCGAGGATCGGCTTCATGTGCGCGGGCACCAGCTGTGCGTTGAGGTGAGGTGCGATCGACAACTCTGTATGCACAAGTTAGTGTCGCATCCAAAGATGGGTTCAGAAAACATGCCGTGGTGAGAGAAGTCGAATAGGGTTGGCAGGTCCTTGCTCGGACCTCCTGCGTGGCGCGAGTCGGGGAGTCGCGTGGCTGGGTCGCGGAGCTCGTCGAAAAAGGGGTGCACCATGGCGTCCACTGCCGACAGACGCTGGGTCGGCGTGTATTCCAGCAAGCGCGAAATCAAGTCGATCGCACTGGGGTCCGCTTTCCTAAAGACCTACGCGCGAGACGTCAGCATCGAGTGGTGAGCAGTGAGCGGCAGAAGAACAGAAGCATACCTTGCTGAATGGATGAGGCTTGATCTGCGGGAACTTGTGCTCCATGTAGTTCGGATTCATAGTCCGAATTTGGTCACGAGTCGGCGTTCCCAGCACCTTGATGATCTCTACGAGTTGGTCGATACCCGACTCGCCGGGGAAGAGTGGTTGTCCGAGCATCAGCTCTGCCATGACGCAGCCGGTGGACCAGACATCTGTCGCGCGGTCAGTGGGGGTCATCTACAGAAGAGAGACCTGACATACCGATCTTGGTGGTGTAGTTAGTAGCACCGAAGATCAATTCCGGGGCACGGTAGTAGCGCGAGCAGATGTAGGACACATTGGGCTCATTCTCCACCAGGATCTTTGCACTGCCGAAATCGCAGAGCTTGAGGATGCCGGAAGCCGGGTCGAGCAGCAGATTCTGCGGCTTGATGTCCCTGTGGCAGATTCCTTGCGAGTGGATGTACGCAAGTGAGCGGAAAAGCTGGTAGATGTACAGCTTGACCTCGAGGATGGGCATGGTGCTCTTGAGCTTGTTGAAGTGACGCGAAGCTCGGTAGACGGTCTCCGGCACAAACTCGAGGACCAGGTTGAGATAGACCTCGTCTTTCTGCGCGGCTATCAGAGATGTTTGCACGTTCATGCGGGCGTCGGTATCTCGAACCCTGTCACCGTTGGAGTAGTAGAATGCCTTGAGTTCGACAATGTTGGGGTGGCGGACGATTCGCATAATCTGCAGCTCTCTGTTCTGTTTGCCCGTCAGCGCCAGCTCATCTCAGGCGGACCTGCGCGTGAGAACTCGTATTACCTTGAATCGCTTGTCCTGCAGCACGCGCTTGATCGCCGCGTCCTCACCCGAGGGCGAGAGCTTCGTCTGGAACACCACTCCGAAGCTGCCATTTCCGACAATCTTGCACTGGGTGTACTGCATCTCCTTGGTCTCGCCGGTCAGGCCATCCTGCACCTTTTCGCGGACGACTTCGGTACCTGAGTCTCGAGAAGCGTCAGTCAAGTTCACGTTGTGCGTTCAGCAGAGCGGAGCAGCCGAATCGCGACTGCACGACCACCGCGTTTGAGAACAGGGCGGCAGGGCGGGAAACAGTTGGGGAGTGTAGATGGAATTGGCAGGGTTCACATACCACCCATCCTGAGACCTTGAAACGCAGAAGGTCGATTTTGCGACATTTGATGGACAAAATGGGTCGGACGCGCTGCGGTGGTGGCGTGGTGCTATCGCGAGTACGGCGGACTGCGATTGCGGAAGGGGCAGTTGTGATGAGGAGTGGCGCGAGTGGGCTCCGTGTTGGCGGTTGGTGAGGTGGTGCGAGTTTGTGTGCTGACGGTGCGCACGTTGACACGCGGAGGTGAGGTTCGAGTAGTTGGTGACGTCGAGCGAGATCAGGTGTCACGGGCTGCTTGGACGGCTGCTGCGATTGAGGCAGGAGCAGAGGCCACGAAAGTGTGTATGTTGCAGTCGAGGTCGAGGACGGAGCCGTGGATTGAGATTGAGATTGGCGGGGCGGCGAGAAGGCAGCGCAGAGGCGGGATCTGCTGGTCTGGCGTGGTCTGGCGGTGGTGGTGGTGGGAGATCGCAGGTGACAGTAGCAGCAGCAGTCGGCGAGGCCGTGGTGAGATTTGTTGATTTCTGCGGTCGTCGTCGTTGTTGTACGTAGCAAGCCCGAGAAGGCAGACAGCCCCTCCCAATCCGGCAGGCGAGGATTGGCTCCGGTGAGTGAGTAGTGTGATGTTGGCGGGAGGGCGAGAACAAGGGAAAGGGCGACACAGTAGCAGCGGCAGGAGCAGGAGAGCAGGAGCAGCAGGAGCAGCAGTAGCAGCAGCAGCAGTAAATAGCAGCAGCAGTAGTAAATGCGGCCGACAAGACCACAGACAAGCAGCGAGACACGACCGGTGCAAGCAGAGAAGCTCAGACGCCATTTGCAAATAACATGACCCACCATTGTCTGCCTCGTGACTGTGTGGAAACTCCACTCGGCGATGTCATCACAATTCGGCCTCCAGATGCGATCCTTGGCCGAGCCTCCAGGAGGCATTTCTTCTCCATCATCATCATCATCATCATCATCATCATTATTATTATTGCTGCCTTTGCTATGAATCAACTACAGCAAACAATTCATGCTACTTTCACTGGACTGGTATTATTGTCCATTGGCACGGCATGTATTATTGTATCGACATGGCCACGTGCGCACAATGTCCTCGTTCTCCCTAATTACCACGCCCGCCCGTCCCCAGAACAGACACAGACCCGCCCATCCCGCAGGTCATGCGCGCAGTACAGCTTGCCTCGCATCCTCCTCTCACGTCCTCAAATCTCATGTCATCTCATCTCTCATGTCATTTCTGTCCGCCGGCACCGATATTGTCTATCATCAACAATCATCACTAGTCCACGACGGCGGTAGAACAGTTCCTACCTCCATCTTCACCACGTTCTTGCTCAAGTCACCCTGGTAAGAACACGGATATAATAAAGCCCGCAAAGTCAACCTCCCACGCGCATGTGAACACGCTTTGAGCTCGCTGCAGGTACGTGCATGACGACTCTGACAATCGTCACGCCCAATCAACCCACTGCCGAATTCAACTTCCTCTTCCCTTGACTCTCTTTGCCGGGTGCAAGCTACAGTACAGCAACAACAAGTAGAACAACGAGAATTAAATGGTCAATATCGTCCCGTGGCTTGCCAGCACGGGCGGCACAGCCAAGCCCCGCTATCGGAGAGTAACCGAGATCTCGAGCATTCTACCCATCCACATCACTCACTCACTCACTCACAGCACCAGCAGGAAAAAACTGCCACCCGGAGAGCTTCTACCCCATTATTTTCAACAACACCCCGCCCGCCCGCCCGCTGCTCGCCTCCCGATCACACATGCCAATGCATGCCCTCGCCACCTACAATAGGAACCACTAATAACCTGCTGCATCTAAGCGAACCACGCTAGTTCTAGGATACCGAGACAAGAACATCTAATCTTTCTCTCCAATGCCCTCAACTCTCAACCTCAATCTCCTCCTGAACCAAACACCGTAGGAAGTCTCGTAGCAAAGCATCGTTGCCACCCTAGTAAATCTGAATGTATAGAGACATGGCCTATTAATACAGTACCAGCACGTCACGTCACATCCACAGTCGCCAATGCAATGTATAACAATAGCTAGCAAAATCTCTATTCTAGCTAGTTGGAAGAAAGAGAGAAAAAATCACTGCATACCTACATTACCTCCAAAATCAGTGCACCTTGAACGTATGCATTGCATTGTATAAGCGACGGCCAAAGATCTATGTCGTTCTATCATCTGTCAATTAATGATTAGGTAGGCATACATGCATGCATGCATTCAAGCCCAGCCCAGCCCAGCCCAGCCCAGCCCACCTGTACTGCGTTACCGCCCAAAGCTGCCCGTCTTCTCGTCCGTTGGGCATACACAAATACTGAGACTGACAGTAGCGAATAGAAGCAATGAACAATCAATGATTGATGGAGTAGACAGTCACAAGGTCATATAGTCACACATCACAGAGTACCTTGGACTAGCAATCTTCAACGAATTCGTAGCATAGCATAGGATATCATTACACGCCGCTGAAACGATCATACAATACATTCATTCAATCCCACGTTCCATTCGCCAACGGACTCTTCGTTCTCTCGCTCGCCTTTACTCCACTACTACCACCACCGCCGCCAACGAACCGGATATCAGATAAGCTCTTTTTATTCTTCCTCCTCTTCTTCCCAGGACTGCTAGGCTGTTGTTTGCCACTACGGCCAGCCTCTGATGAACTGCGTTCGTGAGTGCGCGCCTCGTCTTCCCATTCATTTTGAATGTCGCGCTGCAGCCGAGGAGGAGGAGAAGGCGCTTCAACGTTGATCTCCGGGCCTTCTTGCGTGACGGGTCGACTCGCGTTGTCGTCGTCGCTGTGGTAGGCTGCGTCCGCCGGGGCCGTGCTCGAGCGCCAGAGCTTTCGTCTGAATAGACTGACTGGGCTGCGGCTGTTAGGTGATGGTGAGGTTGGAGGCGAGTCCCAGCCGGAGAGGGCGGTGGTGGACTTGTTCAGGAGTTGTTGCATCAACGGCATTTCCAGAGCGCCATTGTTGGATCTCCCAAACAGCACAAGCGCGAGACACATCAGCAGCAACGTCGACTGCACAATCCCCATGCGTTTCTGCCACACCAGCTCATCGGCCACCATCGTCAGCCGTGAACTCAGCGCGAGCATTTCTCGCTGGTACAGCTCGCGTTGTCCCTCCAGTTCAATGACTGTGCTCTGCCAGAGCTGATCGTATGCTTGACGGAAGCCGTGAAGCTCGACCATGACAGTCTCGTTGAGCTGCGCCAAGAACTTGCTCGTGGTCGACACTTGCCGCTTCTCGACTTTGCCGAATGCTTCCCGTAGGATTCGAGACTGCTCTTCAATGTATTGCAAGCTGAGCGTGCTGTTGCTTTCCAGTTGCTGAAGACGCTTGTGAACAGATTTGAAGAACGACTCCTGCGTCGAGGGCTGTGCTGGCGGCGGGGAGCTGACTGAGGACCCAACTGGCCGACTGGAATTGGTTGCAGATACCGTCGGCGCGGCGGGAACAGAGGTCGTAGAGTCGTTGGTCACTAAACTTGCGACATCGGGAGTGCTGTAGTTTCCCGAGATTGTAGGTGGAGATACATGCTCACTGCCAGCAGTGTCGCCATGCGAAGGAAACCTCGGATCAACTATCGATCCGCCAGACGTACCTGTGGTAATGATCTCAGTGCTTCCGTTGGGTGTGCCTCCCGAGGACGGAACAGTTGGGAGGGACGAGGCACCGTCTGCGTGGGAGGTTACACTTGACTTGGCATTCTCCACGGTTGTTGGAGAGTCACAAGTCATGTTGGCGTTCCGGGGCGCATAGGCGCCAAGATGTACAAGCAGGCTAGCATTGCTGTACACCCCGATCGGCGGGCTCTGCTCTGCTGCTGTACTGCTTGGCCGACTCTCGTCCGAGACCGAAGTAGTGCTGTGATCAGCTTCCGCGACGGTCGGCAGCAGTGTGGCAGATTCAGGTTCCGCTTTCTCGATTGGCGGGATAGCTTGCTCAGTCATCTTGGTCAGTTCGTCGGTGGCCTGTGAAGGCTCCTGATGAATCGGCGGCGTAGCTAGGGCTTCCACCTCAAGTGTCACATCATCAATTTCCCCACTCGCCAGCTCTTCTTGGTGCCGGTAGTCTTCCATCATGGTTATGCCGTGCACCCTGAGCAGGCTGACGGGGCAGTAGTACTCGGTTCCGTAGTGAGTCAGGAACTCTATGCGCAGATACCTTGCCCAGATTTGAGGGTTTTCGATCAGGAATGCCTGTATCTCGCGAGTGTTGCGCGCCTCAAAAGTGCCCAGGTCCCGCCATTTCTCCATCTTAACGGGATAGCGGTCCGAGACGGACAGCCTGAAGTGCCGGAAGCCAGAACTGAAGAACTCGTAATTGGCCAGTACCACCGTGTCGATCTGGATGTCGTTGCACAGCTCCACGATAAAGAACTTGTTGTCTGCCGAGCACTTGTTCAGCAAGTAGCTGTCCTTGCTCTCCACCAGAACTGAAGTGGCGGACTTGGCCTCCTTGTTGGACTTCAAGATGGTTGCGGCACAGTCAAAGGAAGCGTAGTTGGTTCGTTCCTTGCAGGTCTTGCCAGCATCTTTCGACCTCAGAGAGGTTGGCTGACCTGGCATCGAAGGATCTACGGCTCCTGTCGCCTCGGCAGACTTTTCCGGCAGCGATGCTTGGGCACGTCCACCAAATGCCGCGAAGTCAATATCAATCTCCTGCTCATCGCCCAGTGTGTCAAGAGCATTGTTGACAGGGCGTGGTCGTTGCACCGTCGTGGTCTGCGTCCGGCCCACGTCCTCTGGTGACTGGCCGCTCTTAGCTAAGTTCTGCTTCTTCCAGTCCTCGAATGATAAGAAGTGGGCATTATCCAGAGCAGAATCTACTTCATCTTCCGGTGATAAATCCGAGGTTTCTGTCGTGTCACTGGTAGAGGACGGGACCGCGTCATGATCTTGTTGAGTTGTCGTGCTGTTGTCTGCGATGATAATGGTGGTTTCATTCGTGACAGCGTTGATCACGGCCGTCACCTGCGGTTGGCCATCGGAGAAGACAGTGGTCTCCAAAGTGTGCGCCCTGTCTAGGAGAGGGCTAGTTGTATTCGTGCGATTGGATGGTACTCGATCAGTCCTCAGGCATTGTCGCGCTAGCGTGTGAGTAATGTAGTTCACAGTTCGACTCGGACAAGTTCCTGTACTGTTGGTTGACAGCAGTCCCGGACTACTGGATAAGACGGCACTGCCTGTGACCGCGGGAGTGTGAGTAGTCTTTGGTATCGAGTCCGTGTTGCTGGTATCGAGCGCTGTGCCGAGCGCCGCGGAGACCCACAGGAACACGAGGATATTGCGCAGCATACTATTGTACATGATGCCTCCACATTGTCCTCTCCGTCGACTCCATGGATGATACAGCGGAGGTGGTCGGTCAGGTCAGCGGAGGTGTCGGTGAGATGAAGACACTTTGCAAAACAAAAGCAGCGGCAGTCACGGAAGATGCAAGCCTTGTGGCGCCGGTCTGGTGCGGTGTGCTTTGTTGATTGCTGTAGTCGACAAGGAATAATGATCAATGATGAGAGTTCCGTCACTGCGGCCTGCGAGCAAGACTTCCGGCAAGGACAGAATCGATGTTGCGTAGGTTGACAATAATAACCCACGTGCCCCATCTGTCGGCCGCGATCTGCACCAAAAAGAGACGAAACTCTCGGCCGCACAGGCCGGACCGCATTCCGCTGTCGCTCGCTTTGGGTTGCTCTTCCAGTGATGATGATTAAATTTAAGTAGAATCGTCTCGACATCATCCTTAGCAGGACATTGGCAATGGCAGCGGTCTTTTCCGCTCGAGCGCGCATGCTCTGGGGCCATGCGCCTCGCGTGCGGTCGGCGGCAGCCTTCAGGCGTACTCTCGCCACTGTCGCCGATCTGCCAGCACAGTAGGTCTCCGCGGCGCAAACAGACGGCGACGACACATCTGATGGACGGACAGACCTCCCGTAGACGTCGTGGTCATCGGCGGCGGCCATGCAGGCTGTGAGGCGGCGGCAGCAGCAGCGCGGACGGGCGCGAGGACAACGCTCGTGACTCCATCGCACGATAATCTGGGCGTGTGCAGCTGCAATCCGTCCTTTGGCGGCATCGGGAAGGGCACGATGCTGCGCGAGATTGACGCGCTGGACGGTCTCGTGGGCCGCATCACGGACAAGGCTGGAGTGCAGTTCCGGGTGCTGAACAGGAAGAAAGGGCCGGCAGTATGGGGACCACGGGCCCAGATCGATCGCGCACTGTACAAGAAGCACATGCGAGAGGAGATGACATCCTACCCCGGGTTGCACGTCAAGGAGGGCAAGGCGGCAGACATCATCGTCGACCGATCGTCCACAGCAGGAGGCAAGCATGGCAACATCACCGGCGTGCGATTAGAGTCTGGCGAAGTCATTACGACGAACAATGTGGTCATCACAACAGGAACGTTTCTGGGCGGGGAGATCCATATCGGCCTCGAGGTCTTTCCATCGGGTCGCATGGGCGAAGCGGCCACCTTCGGTCTATCACAGTCCCTCAAGCAAGCGGGATTCCAGCTAGGCAGGTTGAAGACCGGGACTCCACCAAGACTGGACAAGAGATCTATCGACTTCTCGAAACTGGAAATTCAGTCTGGAGACGAGCCTCCGGCGCCGTTCTCATATCTAAACGAACGTGTGTCGGTGGAAACCCAGCTCAATTGCTGGAGCACCCACACGAATCCTGAAGCCCACGAGATCATTCGTCAGAATCTCGACAAGAGCATACACATCCGCGAGAGCGTCAAAGGTCCGCGCTACTGTCCCTCACTAGAAAGCAAGGTGATCCGCTTCACGTCTAAGAACCACCATCTCATCTGGCTGGAACCAGAAGGCTTCGACAATGATGTGATCTATCCAAACGGCGTGAGCATGACTGTGCCAGCCGAAGCGCAGGAGGCCATGCTCCGGAAAGTCGTCGGGCTGGAGAATGTGAAGATGCTCCAACCGGGATATGGCGTCGAGTACGACTACGTCGACCCACGCAGTCTGCGAGGCACGCTCGAAACCAAAGCCATCGGCGGTCTCTTCCTCGCAGGACAGATCAACGGCACGACAGGCTACGAAGAAGCCGCCGCGCAAGGTATACTCGCCGGCATCAATGCCGGCAACGCTGCTGTCGGACGAGCGCCGTTCACAATTTCCCGAGCAGACGGCTACATTGGCATCATGATTGACGACCTCATCACAAAAGGAGTCAGCGAACCCTACCGCATGTTCACCAGCCGCAGCGAATACCGCATGTCAGCTCGTGCCGACAACGCAGACATGCGGTTGACAGCCAAAGGCCGCGATGCCGGCGTGGTAGGCGAAAAGCGCTGGTCCGCATTCAACGACGAAAAGACGCAAATGGAGGAGCTTCGCAGCTTACTCGAAAGCAAAAAACTCAGCTCGCAAGCATGGATCCAGCACGGCTTCCCCGTGCGCAACGACACATCAATCCGAACCGCGTTCGACCTTCTCCGGCACACAAACGTCACAGCCGACTCCCTCGTCCCTCTCATCCCAGAACTCTCCCAATACCCAGTGCGCATCCGCGACCGCATCACAATCGAAGGCGTCTACGCACCGTACATTTCTCAACAGGAAAGCCAAGCGGCGTCTTTTGCCAAAGACGAAGGCCTGCTCCTGCCCGCGGATATCGACTATCATGCAATCCACGGCTTGAGTTGGGAGGAGAAGAAGATTCTCAGCGAGACACGGCCGGAGAGTGTAGGGCAAGCGAGGCGAGTGGAAAATGTCACGCCGACGGGCGCTTTGACGTTGCTGGCGTATGTGAGGGGTGCGGGGAGGAGAGAGCAGAGAGCGAAGATGTTCAAGGAAGTGACGGAGAGTCAGCTGCCGGGGCGGGAGATGGATACTGTGGCGTGAAGATGACTTTGTGCCTGTATGATGGATTGTACAGTAATGCATAGCGGACTCACAGGACATAGATAAGCTGCGATGAGCGTTTTCAATGGCTGAGAAAGACTTTGTCAATAAGCGCGGCAGTCCACCCTGCCCTCTCAAGCAGGCAAAGGCCACACAGCCGGGCTCTTCCACCCATTTCTACCCACAGCTCTGATACCAAACTGGTAATTATCCTAGAAAACACAAAAGGTCAGTCCCATTGTCTCACCCTGAAAGTTAAAACATCCTTCTCCCATTTGCTAAAAGAATGAGAGAAAAGAGGAAGACTCACCTTGTTCAAATCCACAGTCACATTTCCCCCACTCCCCACATCCAAGGCATACGACCACTGCACATTCCCGCTCTCGCGCCACACAAGCTCATAACTCTGCACCAGAGGATCCTCGCCTGTCGTCCACGAAAAGCCGCTTTCGTTTGTGATAATTTCCGCAGGCGTGGACTGGTTCGCTGCAGGGAAGCCGATGACTCTGCTGATTGTGACATTTCTCGGTAAAGCAGGCGCGTTCGCGGCAGCCCACATGCTGGCGAGGTTGACTTTGGTGACGCGGCTCGTGTAGTGGAAATCGACGAATTCGACGAGGTCGCCGTATTGGATGCCGTCTTGCTCGCGGGGGTCTTGGTGCTGGTGGGTAAAGTCCTCGACGGCTTCGGAGAAGCGGATGGCGGGGAAGCCTTGCGTGAGGAAGGACTGATGGTCGCCGCCGCGGAGGAAGCGGTCGGCGCGGTAGATGAGGGCGACTTGCATGCCGACTGCTTTGGCGGCACCCGCGGCGACTTCGGCGACGAAGCGGCCGAGGTTCTGGGCGGGCGAGTCGTTCCAGCCGCCGATTTGTGCAGTTGTTCGTTGTATGGTTGCGGATGCGTTGGTGGCGTTGGGGAAATATATGCTCGCGCCAAAGAGCCGGACAGTGTAGTCGTTGATGGGAGCGAAAGGCTGGGATTTGCCGGTGCCGACAATGTCGTTGTTCCAGTTGCCTTCGACGCGGTAGCCTGCTTGTTTCAGTGTCTTTGCGAGATTGGCGGAGCCATAGAGCCCTTGTTCCTCTCCGGCGACAGCGGCGAAGATCATCGTTGCGGCAGGCTTCCTCTTGGCACAGATGCGAGCCATTTCCAGAACGACTGCTACACCACTTGCATCGTCGTCAGCGCCGGGCGCATCGCCTTCGTAGTCCAAGACATCGAGCCTGCGACTGTCGTGATGGCCTGTGACGACATAAACTCTCTCCGGATCGGTCGTGCCATTGATCTGAGCGACGATGTTGGTAATGTTTGTAGGAAAAGGAATCCGCCCGCCGTCAATGGGTTGGATGTAACTGTTGAAGTACACGTCCATTGCGCCCCTGGACTGTTCAGCGTAGCCCAACATCTCCGAGTAGATCCAGTCTCGTGCTGCTCCGATGCCGCGAGTGGTCGAATTCTGAGAAGACAACGTGTGGCGTGTCCCGAAACTGACGAGCTTGCTGATGGTATGCTTGATGCGGTCTTCGTCAACCTCTGCAAGCATTGCTCGCATTTCATCATCCGGAGCTTGTGGTTTCAGGCGGTTCCCAAGGTCTGACGGAGTGGGCGGCCAGCTCGCATCTTTCGA
This sequence comes from Septoria petroselini, assembly GCA_022559915.2. Classification (NCBI taxonomy): domain Eukaryota; kingdom Fungi; phylum Ascomycota; class Dothideomycetes; order Mycosphaerellales; family Mycosphaerellaceae; genus Septoria; species Septoria petroselini. The sequence continues at coordinate 280,815 of JAFJTQ020000007.1, forward strand.
ATCGCCCCAGAGGCCAGAGGGGTCGTAGATGCTCCCTGGGAGCCCCATCCATGTTTGGTCGTTAGTGACCTCTCTGGCCCAGAACTGCTGAGCGCCCAGAAGTGTAGGCAATGTAGCCAGGAGCACCAATCGTAAGAGCATGATGATAGCACGCAATTCAAAATCTGCTCGAAAAGCGGTAGCAGTTCAGACGTGTGCCTTGGCCTTGAGGAATTGCCGTCTTATACTGCTCGAGTGTCTGCAATGACGAAAGACATGTCCGGCTGAAAGATCAATCATACCAAGACTTGGCAAGGATAATGCTCAAGCATGCTATCGAGCTTCCTCTTGTGGCATACAGGGTTCCGTTAGTGCACTACAATCTCCGCTTTGCTGTGCAGCATGATAGGTCGTTTGTCTTCTGACATCCTTGAGTGCCAGTCGCAATGATGACTTGATCGCGTCAAAGAAGTTTGCTTCTGCAGGTAAAAGTCATGATGAACCGCGGGCATGAAGAAGTGGCAGACAGCGCGATGCTCGGCACGCAGGTAGCGTGTGCCTGCCAAACTCGCAACGAGTGCTTCGATCTTTCACCTACTTGTCGGCAGTCTGTACTCCCTGCTTGACCCAAGCGGAGAGAGAAGCATAGAGCTAGAGCTGCCACGAAAGGATGACCAAATTCCATATATCCGTTAACGATGAAGCTGCGCTGTCCTGCCTCAATGCTGATGTCGGTAGTAAGAAGCGTAGCTGGTCTTGCCTGTACTCCCTCAGGCCAGTTCTTTCGTTCGTCTTGAGTCGTCGACGACTCGCTCTTGTCACCAGCATAAGGTCGCCTGCCGTAGATCAGTCTGGACATTCAATGGTGATGCTGATGGCGGGGCTGCTCATGTCATAGACAATCGTTGGAAGCCGATTATCGCCTTCCTTTTGAGCAGATTGCTGTCACTGATGACCGCAAGCGCGATGCTGTACGGTCAAAGATGGGCCGGCTGGTAAGAGAGTGTCATCACGAGGACATTCATCAACCTGTTTTTAAAAGTGTCCGTGCTGAATAAGCTTCGAGGATCTTGCTGTGCCGAAACAGATGCGAAGAAGCTTCGCTTTACCTCGATGCTCGCGACACAGCTCATCAGCAAGCACTCTGGACCAGGCAGAACTGTGTGTCTGCATCATCGGAAACCGTCCGGAATGACTCAATAATACAGCGAGGCACGCCTTTCTAGGCATACATACAGTGTACAGAAAAACATGTACATCCCCTCGGCCGAATGGTCCACGGAATCGGCCATCTCTGCGGTCTTCACGGGTAGCTCGGATGGCCTCAAGAGCAAAGGATGGTCGAGTCTGATCGGCGTCGTGACGGCCATCGTCGGCAATGTGCTGATATCGTTTGCGCTGAACACACAGCGGTATGCGCACATCCGGATGAGCAGAGATCGCGAGGCGAGGCAGCAGGAAAAACGAAAAAGCGCCAGGCGGCTGAAGAAGAGCGCTGATTATGGCACGCAGCAGAGGGAAGTCGCGGAGGAGCGAGCGGAACAGAACAGGAAGGCAGATGGGACTATGGAGCAGCAAGAAGGAGCGGCCGAGACACAACCGCTCATCCTAAAGCTGAATTCGAGCCAGGCGTCGGCCTCGTCGTCCGAAGAGCTCGGCCAGGACGAGAAGGATGGCGAGGAAGTCGAGGAGAAGTCGTATCTGAAGAGCCCGATCTGGTGGCTGGGCATTGCCATGATGGTCGTTGGCGAGACGGGGAACTTCCTGGCCTACGGCTTCGCTCCAGCGTCGATCGTGTCGCCACTGGGAGTGGTGGCGCTCATATCCAACTGCCTCATCGCGCCTCTGCTGCTCAAAGAGAAGTTCCGCATTCGCGACGGCGTCGGAGTCCTCATCGCTGTCGGAGGCGCTGTCGTGGTCGTACTCAGCGCCAACGACAGCAACCCCAAGTTGACACCGGACGCCATCTGGGCTCTGGTAACGGCCTGGGAGTTCGAGACGTATCTCGGCGTCACAGCCTTCCTGATCATCACCTTGACTGTGCTCAGTAACAAATATGGCCACAAGACGATTGTCATTGATCTCGGGCTGGTGGGACTCTATGGCGGCTACACAGCCTTGTCTACCAAAGGCGTGGCATCGTTGCTGACGTACAGCCTGTACAAGGTCGTCACCTTCCCAATCACCTACCTGCTGGTGACGGTCCTGGTCTTCACAGCAGTCATGCAGATCAAGTATGTCAATCGAGCCCTGCAGAGGTTCAATTCGACAATGGTCATCCCTACGCAGTTTGTGATGTTCACCATCTCTGTCATCATCGGCAGTGCGGTGTTGTATCGCGATTTTGAGCGAGAGAGCCCTGAGGATGCTGGCAAGTTCGTCGGAGGATGTGCCCTGACATTTTTCGGTGTGTGGTGCATCACGTCTGGTAGAAAGTCTGAGCAGAACGATGACTACGAGGACGATGAAGAAGCCACGATAAGCCTCGTGGACGAAGAAGGTCTGATGCCCGAGATACGCGAGCATGATGGGCCGAGCAGAAATCAGTCACTGGTGGCCAACTCGATAAATGCACCCTCTCTCTGGCGAGCCCAGACCACAGAAGTGGGCTCGCTCCCCAAAGTGCATGTCCGCGCACCAACGATGGGAAGCACACCGCCGGGTTCATTGGACTGGAACAAATATCTGCCCACCATGCAGCCTGGTACCGCAAGTGCAGTACACCAGGATCCCGCTGAGCTCAATGGAAAGGAGAGCGCGAACCGCAAGAAGCCAGTTATGCACGCCACGACATCCGCGCCGATCATCCCGCAAACACCGAGCGCATCGCTCCGACCGAAAACACCGCTGACGCGCACGCCATCTGGCCCTCCAGAACGCTCTAGCCCGCGAAGGACGCCACTGAATCGCGGTCAGACGGTCGAGCCTGTCCCACCCCGATTGCTTGAGCGAACATCATCGCTTCGTCTTGGTCCTTTGACAAGCCCGCTCAGCGGATCGCTAGCAGCAATCGTGGCGGACGAGCTTCGACGAGGCCTCGACAAGTCGCCACTCGGTAGCACCCGGCGACGGACATCGAATCGTCCAGCTCAAGGACGACGGCCGACAGATCAGAATGAGGACAGTAGACCACTCATGTCGAGCAGTCTGCAGCGTCATTCGATCGCCAGCACCGACATGGAGTTTGAGAGCCAGGAGGCTGCAGATCTTCGGACCGCGGCAGGCAGTCCGCCTGGGCGAATACGCAGTCTCAGCGCCACGATTAGCGACATGTTCGGGTCGAGTAGTGGCAGCGCTCTGAAACGACAGCGTACGCTTGAGCGCGACAAGAAGAAACCGGCCGATTCCGCCGTTGTAGAAGAGGACGTATCGCGGCAGAATGGAGGGTGATTGCATGAAGTTGCAGCAGACTCTGGTTGTTTCAGAGAAGACGAATTTGAGAGGTAATTATGCTGATGAGACCATGAGCTCAATACCCCGAACTGCACTGCTTTGCGCGGCTTGAGGGAAGAGATGTACAGGTATATAGAACGGATAATGCATGATGTGTATAGCATGTGAATGAACTAAGACTGGCGCACTGTCGCCAGACATTGGGTGATGCAAAGGAATGCGTACAGACTGGTGTTATAGTATACAGTCTTTCGATAATGTCATTCAAGATATTACCATGACATTGATTTCGAGCAAAGTAGTATGATGTTTTGCAACCGGCAAAGGAGTCGAGGATGAGGAAAAGTTTGGGCCAAGAATCTTGGCGCGATTTGTTTCCGATCACGACGCGTTCACCTTTAACCACCAAGCAACAATCATTCTATCATGTCTTCATACTGCGCTTCCGGATCCCTAGCCACACCTCATCTGGCTTCTTCGAGAACCCTTCGTGCGACTCAATGCCTTGCTGATACAGCTCAAAGTCATAGCGATGAAATGCGGTTCCGACAATGAGGGCGAGCTCCATGTGAGCAACGTTCTGTCCCACACACGCCCTCGGACCGAAGCTGAAAGGATTGAAGCAAATCTTCTGGCGAGGTGTCAGGTTCTCTGGTAGCCATCTGTCCGGTCGGAAATCCTCCACGTCCGGACCCCAAACCTCAGCATCATGGTGAATGGAGTAGCTGGGGACTGAGAGTACCGTGCCTCGAGGAAAGAAATGGCCTTGGTAGCTGACTCCGGCGGATGCCACGATTCTAGGCAATCCGATGGCGGAAGTGGAGTGGAGCCTCATGGCTTCGTCGATGCAGCGTCGGAGGAAAGGGAGACTCTTGACCTGATCGTGGGACGCGATGTCTGCGTCCGCAGATATGGTTGAGTCCAGCTCTGCTTGGAGTCGCGGCACGATCGTGCCTGGTGCCGCTCGCTCGCCGTGGAGGATCCAGTAAAATGCTGCGGCCGCGGTGTTTGAGACTGTGTCGCTCCCGGCTATTAGCTGTGTCAGGGCTTCTGATATGAGCTCATCCCGTGGCATTGGGTTGCCTGTGCCATCTTTGGCGTTGACCAGCATGTCAAGAATATCGTGGCGCTTGCTCTGGTGGGAGCCCTTGTCTGCCGCATTCAGCCTCTTATTCACGGCAACAGTCGCGATGCCGTGCAAGTTGCGGACAGACTTGAGACCATTTCGGAAGAATGGATCGGGCAGGTACTTTGCCCACGGGCGAATCGGCAGAAGGAGACCGAGAGTCGAGCTGACCTCTCCTCGTCGGTTCAAGGTCTCGGCTCCAGGTGCCAGAACGATAGGACCGTGGGGTTCAAGCTGCGCCTCGCACTCATCCCTCCCCTTGTCAACCATGCCGAATGGAGCGCCAAAAGCCAGGTCTCCTATAATATCGAAGGCGATATAAGTACACCACGGCATCATGTTCATTCTTGCAAAGCCACTTCGTTCCGTGGGGTCGGACGAAATGCGATCCAACTGCCGAATCCAGCGACGGAGATTTCCTGCCATGTGTGTCTCAAAGGCATGGACCGAGCTGGGCGAAAAGGCGTGCGCAATGATTTTCCGCTTCCGCGTGTGCTCTGAACGAGATCGTACGTTAAACACACCGGGAACACCAGACACAAAGGCCTCGTAAAAGTGACTACGCTCGTGTCAATCAATTGTGTGTTTATCTGCTGCGCAGATCAACATACTCTTTGAGGAAGCCATTGCCATGGGCATAAACTGTCTGCAGCCCTTCTGGCTCTGCGATCGATACATGGTTGTAGCCAACACGGACGACTTTGCCGTATTTCTTATGCGCCCAGTCTACCCAAGCGAACTTCTTGCCATTTCTCGCACCGAGTGCAAGCCAGATGTTTGTGAACTTGGCAGGAAAGGGTCCCGGGATGTGCTGAAGAGATTTGTATGTCGTAAAATATGGCAGCACGTAGTAAAGGACAAGCCAAACTGGCGCCAACACAGCGGCGAGGACAACGTACTTCTCAAATGCCATTGACAACGAAGGCAACTGCTGCCGTTTCGTCTGGACGGCCGCATGCTGCTGGACATATACTGCTTACATTCGGCTTGCACAAGATACGCACGCCGCAAGGTCTACGCTCGCCTGCTCGTATTGCTTTGCAGTCTGGCCCACTCTTGCTTGATTTGTGTGGACCACTGCGATAATTGCTGGAAGAATCCTAGGCACATGCCCATTGTGCTGGGGCTTAGCACTACAGTATGCACATTCCCTGTACTCTATCCTGCCCCCGCCCCCACTTCTGGATCGCAAGTGGTCATTACCTATCTCGGACAACGCTTCACCCTATCGACTGATCGATTGGTAACTTTGTCTGGTACGGGCGGCATGATGCACGGCAGTGGTGTGCATACTTTCAGTCGTGCTCAGGCTCGTGGTGAATCATGGGTGGTGGAACACTGCTGCGACATTGACACCGCATAATAGTCTGCTATCATCTAGACCACTTGCTGGTCACATTGAAGAACATAGGCTTCGGCGAAGACGATTCCGCACTGAACAACATGGCGACCGCAGAAATGTTTGCTGGAATCGAAATCCAACAAAAGCGATACCTGCCCAAGACCGATCGACTCAACGTATGCATTGGGCGCTCGTGCGTGGAAAGCAAAGGCTGACATATGCAAGATTGTGGTTGCGGGCGCCGGACTTGGAGGCCTTGGAGCAGCAATCGGACTGCTCCTCGCGGGTCATGAAGTCCACGTCTTGGAGTCGGCCTCTCAGATTGGTGAAGTCGGCGCTGGAATTCAAGCTTTGCCAAACAGTTCACGCGTCCTGATTAAATGGGGTCTGGGTCCTAAATTATCAAGCCTGGCCACAATTCCATTGAGTGTAGAGATGCTGGGGTGGAAGGGCAACATCATCACGCAACACAATCTTACAGATGCAGCCAAGGAACATGGTGCACCTTTCTGGGATTTTCACCGTGCGGATCTTCATGGTGCTCTGCTGGAACGCGCGCAGGAGCTAGGCTGCACGTTCCAAACGAGAGCACGGGTCGTGGATGTTGAGACTACAGGACCGGGCACGGCTACGGTCCTGCTTGCATCGGGCGAGAGCATACCTGCCGATCTTGTAATTGGTGCCGATGGCATCCATTCTCGATGTCGCGAGATCATGCTTGGGGGACCCAGTCCTCCTGTCACCACTGGCGACCTGGCTTACCGCGTCTTGCTAAGCACGGAATCCATGCGAGATGATCCAGATCTGGCACCTTTTCTGAATACCCATCACGTACGATACTGGATGGGTCCTGGCGCACACGCCGTAAGCTATGCCCTGCGCAACGGCAAGCTTATTAACATTGTTCTTCTGGTGCCCGACGACATGCCAGAAGGTGCCAGCACCATGACTGCCAGTGTCGAGGAGATGCAAGCGCTCTTCGCCAAATGGGATCCACGCATTCCGAAAATGCTCAAGTATTGTCAGTCGGTCCAGAAATGGCGGCTGTGCTATCGACCAGGTATGGCTCATCCATGGTACAACGAAGCGGGCACGTTCGCACTGTTGGGAGATGCTGTGCACGCCACGCTGCCATATCTTGCAAGTGGTGCTGGCATGGCACTCGAAGACGGCGCTGTTCTCGGGCACTGCTTTGCGCGTGTGAACAACAAGCACCCGCAAGCTAAGAAGCACGCTTTGTCTGTGTATGAAAAGTGTCGTCGCGCTCGCACCGAGAGTATTGTAGATCGGAGCAACCTTCAGCAACATCTGTACCACGTTGATGATGGCGACGAGCAGGAAGTACGTGACTCCCGATTTCGCCTATTCGGGCAGATCGAGCAGCAGATACAAGACGGAGGACTTTCACCAGCCTCTGTACAATTGCCAGATGGCCTGGAGACCGGCTCGGATCCTTTAGCGTGGAGGAGATTCGGCGTCGGCGCTTGGCTCATTACTTATGACTGTTTAAGCGATGTTGAGCGCCATTGGCCAGGCGTTCCAATGGCTGGTGACACATCGCAGATGAGAGCATCGCTGTGAGATCAAGAAGCTGTATCCAGTCGAAGCATTGAGCTACGGGATAGAAGGTTGCTTGCACATCATGTATACTTTGAGATGTAGCAACAACAGCGATCGTTGTCATTTCGACCTCGTGCAGCTGTGGACAACACGGATGAAGTCTGATGCTCCTGCTCAGTAAGGTGAGAGTTGACGAGCTTGTCGACTCTCTCCGACATTCGAGAATCCTGTGAGCGAATGTACAAAGTCTGACATTTCAAAAGTGCTTGGTCAGGCATTACGAGGGTTATCATGCATGTCTACATTGCTAGGAAACCTGTGTAATACTCTTGCAACCACGAAGACGCATCTGAGGCGGCCTCCGGCCGTGCGACATCGAATGAGCGCACGCTGCCGACATACCCATCGGGCCTCACATTCAAGACTGCGACTTCCGTGTTGGCCAGTCCTCCTACCCACTTCTTGGTGCAGGTCCTGCTGTCTGTACCCTGCTCTGCCAGGTCATCCAGGTATACGGTCCATCTGCTCTTCTGCAGGATTGATGGCAGGTCTGCAATCTCGAAGTCTGACTTGGGGGTGCTGGTGACCAAGGCGAAAGTGAAGAGGTTGCTCGCCGCGGAATACCTTCCCGGCTGCAGATACTGCTCCATGTCCGTGCTAGGTGCTGGTCGCTTTCGGTAGGATAGGTTTGCTGTTGACGTCGAAGCAGACAAGAGTGAAGCGGTGATACCGTCGTTGAGAGCTGAGAGAAATGGAAGAGCCGTGTCCAGATCTGGACAGAAAAAGTACACCCTGAACTGGCCCAACATTGGGACATCAAGCTGGATATCCACAGGATTTGCATCAATGTATCTCGTGACCCTTGCTGGAGGCGGCAGACAACCCGGCTGTATGCCCAGTCCAGATCCTGGCTGATTAAGCAGGTTGTATCCGTATTCCACGCCAACTCCGGAGATGAATCGGACGTGCTTGAGAAAGTTCTGCGCGAGAGCTTCTGAATCGCCATCGTGGAAGGCATTGGCATGTTCCAGGTCGAAGCTGATCAGGTCTTGAGCGATCTTCCGCCGTTCTTGCTCGTATGTCAATACTAGCTCCGACTTGGCGAGACCACGAATGACAAGATTCAATTTCCAGGCCAGGTTGAGAGAGTCGTGCATTGAGGTGTTCATGCCTTGTGCCGCTTTCGGACTGTGCGTGTGACTTGCGTCGCCAGCAATGAACACCCTGCCACTGTCATCTGTGAAGCGGCTGGCGACTCGTTGTCCAATCTGGTATATTCCGAACCACTCAACAGTGCTCCAAGACAGCTTGAAGGGCTGCAGGATTTGTCGCGCTCGCTCCATGACATATTCTTGAGTCGCCTCAACTTTGGACGCGGCTGCGCCATTCTCGGACTTTAGCTCAATATACAGTCTGGTCATACCGCGCTCTCTCGGTATGCACAGTACATTGCCATACTTGTGAGAGTAGACCACTGCCTTGCTCCAGAGATCTGGGAAGTCTGTATCGATCTCGCCATCCAGCACGCCCCATATCGCTTCAGAAGAACCTCCTTCAGCCACTGCTCCGGGTATGCTGCGCCGGACCTGGGAATGAGCACCATCACATCCAATCAGGTATCCGGCCTGAATGTTCTGCTCTTGCCCGGTCTCCTTGTCCAGGTAAGTGATCCTCAGCGGCCGCGAAGCGTCTTCTGTTAGATGGTATGAGAGAAATCTAGAACTTCGTTGCACCTCCACTCCTCTCGCTTGCAGATCGGCAAGGAAAGTCTCTTCGACCATTCCCTGGTGCACGAGCAGGATGTATGGATCTAGCAAATCGACGACCGGCGGGTAGTGGACCTCTCGACCTGTTCTGCGCATAGGACTGTTTGCGGATGAGCTCCAGAAGCAGATATCGTGGATCTTGGCACCCTTTTCGAGCAGTGGTCCAGCAAGACGCATCTGTCGCAGTGTCTCGATTGTTTTCGGCTGCAAGCCATCTGCCCGGCCAGTCGACGTCTTGTCTGCTCGGTCGTCTAGAATAGTCGTCTTGATTCCGAAGCGGACCAGATTGGCTGCTAGCATCAGTCCGGCTGGTCCAGCGCCAACAACCACGACATCACTGCTTTCGGCGAGAGAGTCATTGCTGGAATGGTGGTTGAGGATACCTGGAGACATGATGCGATTGAGCTTTGTTGACTTGAATTGTGTGTAAACTTGAGCCTCCGAGGACTGTCGCTTGCTCGACATCTCGCAGACTGGCCATTGTCATACTGTCTTACGCAGCAATTCACCATTCTACAGCGCCTGCATATTCCTGTGAAGACGGAGAGGTCGAGGCAATGGCCGAAGATCCCTGAGGCAGCTCGATAGGCCAGAAGCTGTCTCCACTTAATGCAACTCTACCCCCACTCTTGCGCTCTTCACCACGCCAATGGCAGATGCACGGTTATGCTACACTGCATGGATCAGTGGAGTGTATGCGGGGTTCTGGACATTGCCGCGCTGCATGATGGTCGTCCCTATCGCTCATGGCGGACGACGGCCAACAGCTTGGGCAACGCGAAGGAGCTTGTTTGTTTCGAAACGCGTCCTGCACTACTGCTCAACCACGCAATTACTACCTGTGATCCATACTTGCAGGTTCCACACCGCAGCCCGACGACGACGCCATGGGAAAGAAACGAGTGCTCGTCAGTTATGGCGTTGACATCGACGCGGTTGCAGGCTGGCTTGGCAGCTACGGCGGCGAGGATTCGACCTCTGATATTTCACGAGGACTTTGGGCTGGCACCATTGGTACGCAGCGGCTGTTGAAGCTGTTCGACAAATATGGAATCAAAGCCACGTGGTTCATTCCCGGCCACAGTCTGGAGACGTTCCCAGAGGACTGCGCCGCAGTGAGAGACGCTGGGCACGAGATTGGTCTTCATGGATACTCTCACGAAGTAAGCGACATCTCAGAAAGCCACTGGACATTACTTGACGCAGGATGAGACTGACGGTGACGCCCGACGAGTAGAACCCGGTGGACATGACCTTTGAGCAGCAGAGAGATGTTCTGGATCATACCTACAAGCTGCTGACGAATTTTTGTGGAAAGCCTCCGCGTGGCTCCGTGGCACCATGGTGGGAGACCAGCAAAGAGGGAACAGAGCTGATGCTGTCTTATGGAATTGAATACGATCATTCCATGAGTCACGAGGATTGCCAGATGTACTGGCTTCGCACGGGTGACCAGTGGACGAAGATCGACTACTCGAAACAAGCGAAAGAGTGGATGAAGCCGTTGGTCAAAGGCGAGCCGACTGGACTTGTTGAAATCCCAGGGTCGTGGTATATCGATGATCTGCCTCCTATGTGAGTTCATCCGTGATGTCTTGGAGAAGACTCCACTGACAATCGTGGAAGGATGTTCATAAAGAACAGTCCCAATAGCCACGGCTGGGTAAGTCTCCTGGCAGATTTCTGGCTTGGCACATACTAATATGGATCATAAGGTAAATCCCAGAGACGTCGAAGCGATATGGATGGACCACTTTGACTACTACTACCGAGAGTACGACGAGTTTGTGTTTCCAATGACGATTCATCCAGATGTTTCGGGCAGACCACATGTGTTGTTGATGCATGAGAGAATCATTGAGCACATCAACAAGCATGAAGGAGTGGAATGGTGCGTAGGCCACCTCGTGAAATAAGGTGACGCTGACAAATTCGCAGGGTCACAATGGAGCAAATGTGTGATGATTTCAAAAGCAAGAACAAGCCACCAGCTGGTGCCATGTTGCCAGCAACGAAAGAGGAGGTGCAGAAGAAGTTGGGCACTCAATGATGATGCGAAGTTTTGTATACAATAGTGAACAATCAATCGATCCTAATGCTGGGAGCACCAGATTGTTCTACATGCGAGCCTAACGTTCGTTTCACAGTGTCTCCCCAGCCTTAGATCCTGCAAAAGCAGCGAACATAAGCACGTACAGAGGTGGGCCTACAGCAACCCTTGCCGATCTCCCACTTTCGCCCTATCTGCGGGCCTACGGCTTCCACTGTCACAGGACACCACCTTTTGTCTGCACACGTGGGACACGCTGTTCCGGAATCACACCGACGTTGCTCAATAAGAAGCCTTTTGTACTTAACGACCCTGCCTGCACAGCTTACCTGGCTAACACAACCTGCAACAGTACCTGGAGATCGCCATCACTTCTGCAATGCCTTCCGCACTCACGCCACCGCCCTACGCTCCTCTGCGAGAATCGAAGTTGTTCGAACCAGTCAAACTGGGCCGAGTGACCCTTCAGCATCGCGTGGCCCAGGCTCCGTTGACTCGGATGCGCTGCGTCAAGGAGAGCGATGGTGTCTTCGTTCCTGGCGACTTGGCACTGGAGTACTACACGCAACGTGCAAGTAAAGGCGGGCTGCAGTTGACAGAGGCAACGGACATATGCCATTATGCCAGTGGCTATCCTGGTGTTCCGGGCATCTTCAGCGACTCTCAAATCAAGGCATGGAAAAAGATCACGGATGCAGTACATGCCAAAGGCGGCTTCATCTTCAATCAGCTGTGGCACACCGGGAGAGCGTCGCCATCCAGCTTCCGCAATGGACAACAAGCCTTCAGTGCAAGCGACATTCCTATCTCGGGCAAGGCACTCGATGGAACCGAGTACAGCGACAATCCACCCCGACCTGCAACCGAGGAGGACATTGAGAATGTGACAAGATCATTTGCAAAGGCGGCTCAGAATGCTATTGATGCTGGCTTCGATGGCGTCGAGATTCATGGTGCAAATGGGTAAGCATCCTCGTCAACCTTCATCCATGCCAATTTCAAGCACTGATTTTGTACCTCAGGTATCTGCTTGATCAATTCCTGCATGACAACGTCAATAAGCGAAACGACAAGTATGGAGGGAGTGTCGAGAATCGAGCTCGCTTCCCCCTCCAAGTTATTACGGCAGTCTCAAAAGCCATTGGGTCCGATAGAGTTGGCATTCGGCTCTCGCCTTACAACTACTTCCAGTGAGTGAGATGGTTTCCTACCCGACGTTGCGTCTTGCTGACTGAGTGGCAGAGATACAAAGGATAGCAACCCCGTCGCTCACTGGTCATACCTCTGCGAGCAAATCGCCTCGCTCCCTGGGGAGCTTCGACCAGCATACGTCCACAGCGTTGAACCTCGCTTTGATGAAGTCCTTGACGAGCAAGCGAAGCTAGATGCCCTCTCGACATATGCAGGCAGCGAGCCTGAGATTACTCGAAAGACTGCTTACTCTCTGGATCCATACCGACAAATCCTGCAAAAGGGAGGCGTCAAGTTCTTGGCGGCGGGCAATTTCAATCGTGAGAACGCATTGCCAAAGCTTGAAGCTGATGCTGCCGATATCATCATCTTCGGAAGGTGGTTCATTGCCAATCCTGACCTTCCCCGGCGTCTGGCCGATGGCCTGGAGCTCAACCAGTACGATCGCAACACCTTTTATGGAGCGGATCCGCCAAACAGAGGCTACGTAGACTACCCTTTCTTTTCGACGAGCTCGTAGAGAAAGTGAGGACGGTGTCGGACACAATTTGGTCGATGTGCAGTCGGTATACCAGCCAGCTGCATGTGCTCGGGCAGGCGGCGGGCAGATAGGCACAGCTCATCTCAGCTAACTTAGAACTAGGATGCGGAGAGACTAACTATCCCTGCCAACCTGAAACTCAAAACAGCTCTCTCCACTCTTGAAGCTTTGATACCGGAGACATGCTGTGCATACTGTTGTACGACTAACTTAGCTGATAGTAGAGGAGCGCCTACTGTGCTACATCCAGCCACGAATGGTGGTGACAGCGTCTCATACTTCCACGAGGCTCACCACTTACCAAGAACCACCGCTGTCACAATCCCATTCCTGTTGTCTTCCATTGACTCGTCTGTGCTACTGGCTGCAACGAGAAAAATGCACTGCACCGAGGACAATCGATGGCATTGTCAGCATGAAGGCTGTGGCCGATCTTTCACTCGCCACGAGCATCTCCAGAGGCACGTCCTGAATCATGCTGAAGGTGATCATACGTGTGATAGATGCCGTGCACACTTCAAGAGACCAGATTTGCTCGGTACGGGTCGACAGTGAGGCTGCAATGTTAGTAGGACGATTTGTGCTGATCTATGAATAGAGCGCCATATAGCTCGTCACCGCCGCAAGGACGCAGAAGGTGGCCAGCTCATGACGAGGAAGCGGCTATGGAAGGATGCTGATGGCAGCATTGTTGCAAAGAGACCTGCTCTGGCTCAAGAGGGAGAGTCGAATTCGAATTTACCTCTTTCACCACCAAGTAGCTCTGGCACACAAATGTGAGTTGGGTTACTGCCAAACACCCGCATGCACGTCTGCCGAGAGAGACGCTGACAGCAGAGTGATCGCCGTAGATCTACGACAGAAGCAGAATCACAAGAAACGCATAATCTTGATCTAGATTTCGCAGACGAGCTGTTTTGGCAGTCTTCTATGCCTACAGCCTACGACAACGCGCTAAACGATCAGCTGTTTGACGATATCTTCCTACCAGATACCGCCAGCTCGTTTAACAGTAAGTTCTGTTCACCGAGGGCCAAAGTTTGGGACTATCACTTCTCTGATTCATGGTATCAGAGACATGTGCTAACAGTGGGACAGTGCCCTACACAACCCAGAGTAACTACAATTGGCTATTTGACCTTCCAGCAATCCCTACTGGAGTTCAACAGCCACAATCCCAGCCACTGGTACCCGTTGCTCCGATGGTCGCACCGTATGAAACTGCTCTCCCAAATCCAAGGGCAGCAACAGATTTAGAACACGTACACAAGGCACACCCACCGATCCTCAGCAGTAACCCAACACGACCAGACCATACTCACAGTCTCCCGAATGGAGACGCCCGGCCTGTCAGACCACTATCGCCTGGATCGAGTAGTGCTGACTCTCTCGACATCGGACTTCCTGAGAACCCGCTTGGTCTCCTGAGTCCGCAGGCACGTTTCCCGCGCCTGGACGAGCTCAGTCGCGAGCACATCCTCAACTTACTGGAATGCGCATCGCCCGTCATGCCCGATGGCAGCTCGATGTCTTTTGAGGATCCCTTGCTCTCCCTCACAAGCATGCAGTCTTACTTGGACCTCTACTTCAGCCGCTTCAACACATCCTACCCGTTGATACATCTTGCTACATTCGAGCCGAACGAGGTCGAGCCTATTCTCCTCGTGGCAGTGCTTCTGTTAGGAGCAACTTATGCCGACAAAGCGGCTCACCAGCTCGCAGTGTGTATCCACGATGTCCTTCGTCCACACATATTTTCAAACCCTGGCTTCACTGCGAAACCAGGCCTTTGGGTTCTCCAAACAATCTTATTGACGGAGTGTCTTGGAAAGTCTCGAGCCGGGCAGAAGCAGCACGATATGAGCCACCTTTTCCATGGTATGCTCATCAATCTTATACGGCGATCGGACTGTCAGACAGCACAAGCCGACACAAATGTGTCCATTGACGACGACCTAGAGAGCTGCTGGAGGCGGTGGGCGGACACGGAGCAGAGGAAGCGCCTCGCTCAACTGTGCTTTGTGATGGATGTTCAACATGCCGTGCTCTTCAGCCAGTCGCTTTGCATGTCAGCATTCGAGCTGCGAAGTTCACTGCCTTGCCCGCAAGCGATATGGGAAGCAAGCTCCCCTGCAGAGTGGAGAGCGGCCTGCACACGCCAGAAGAAGCAACCGCTACTACTTCTTTCTGTTCTGAAAGCATACTTAAAGTCTCCCGACGCCACGTATCGGACACGTCTCGATTCTCTGTCGAGAGGTATCGTCCTCCACGCATTGATGTCGATATCTTGGGACATGACTAGACGTGATCAAACGTCACTGGGGGTCATTGGCAGCGACATGACTGCTGGATCTTGGCGAGATCGTATGTCAAAATCTTATCGCGCTTGGAAAGATGATACAGACGCCTTCGTTCAGCAAGGCCCGGCCAAGGCCAGCGGAGAACCGCATTTCCAATCACACATCAGCATACGGACCTCCGGCACCACAGGATTTTCAGACCTGCCACAGCATCGGGGGTTTCAAGATTTCTCCATCGCTTACGGCTCGCTCTACCACGCTGCACAGCTCTGCTTGCTCGTTGAGGTCATTGACCTACAAATTTATGCTGGCGCTAGGCATATACTTGGTCGCCCAGTAACGAGAGTAGACTACACTCGCTCACAGAAGGTCGTGAAGGTGTGGGCGAACGAGAACACAGACTCTGCAGCTCGAGCTGCGTGGCATTCTGCAGTGATTCTGCGGGAAGCATCTCAGCGTGTAGAGGGAGTCGTTGCAGACTCGTATCACCATCCGTGGGTCCTGTTCTTGGCCACGCTCACCATCTGGAGCTTCTACCAGGCTCGAAATAAGCCCGCGGGACTATTGGCGGCCGAAGAAGACGAAGTCATTTGGGACCCCAAAGAGCACATGCAGCTGTTTCTAGACCACATGACATCTACTCCACTCGAGAAGCTGAGTGTGGAGTGGCCACAAACAGGGAAGAACTGCACTGCAGGTCTAACTGCGGTTGTCGTCGACTGGCTGAGTAAGATAAGATGGGGGGTGATGCACGACGGAATGATGGTTCTCAAAGGCCTAGTACCGAGCAGACTGATCCATGAGAGGCACGAGAGCATATAGCAGCGTCCCTGTCGGTATGTAGTACGCGGTGTGCTTTTGCAGACGCTAGAGAGTCGCCCTGTTCACAGCTCTTCTCGAAATGTGTTCGGGAACTCGGCTTTATATAGAGATACCACTGTTTCAATTTAGCGCTAGAGGCTTACATTGGTCTTCTGCTGCCGCTCGAGATCACGAACCTGTCATCCAGACTAAGTGAATGCAATACCTCAACGACCTAAAACACTCTTCTCCAATGCTCGAAGGGGTGAATACACCAACGCGGCCCAGGAAGAGCCGATAAAGAGTCCAATGTCTGAGCCGTCATCCCCAATCAACTTCGCAATGGGTCCAACGAAGTACGCTTGGTCCATGCCCAGGACAGCCCCAGCCCATCCAACCAGGAAGGTTGCAAGCGCAGCAAGGCCAATAGGTAGCCTAGTACGGTCATTCCAGTCTTCCCAGATGTAACCAGAATGGCGTCGAAAGATGAGCTGATCCTGCAACGTGATGACGATCCAGATCGTGACCCAGTAGCCCATGAGCGACAAGAAGTTCTGGAATATGTCGTAGAGATGGTTGCGTCCTACCGCTGCGTATATGGTGTACACGACAACACTGATCGTGTTCCAGATCATACGAGGGACCTTCAAAGGCCATGATCCGAGGCACTGGAATCCGAGGCCACAAGCATATGTTCCAGGAACGTTGTTGGCGATGACCCCGAGCATCATGATGCACGCACAAAAGTGTCCGAATGCCCCCAGACCGTTGAAACCAGCAACAAGGACTGCACCAGGCGACACATCGTCCGCGGCTGCCCAGTCAGCTCTATTCTGGAAACCGGTGGCGAGGCCGATTCCCAGATATAGACAGGTGAGGTATCCAAGAGTTTCTGCAAGGACAACCACATTAGATCTGTAGAAGGTCAATGGAGAGGATTACTGACCTCCGAACCATGTGAGAGAGAATGTGAGCTTCTTCGATGTTCGCTGATCGAAATAGACGTAGAAGTCTGCTCCAGCGGGGGACCATGCGCTCGGAGCGCTCAGACACAAAGCAAACATTGACAGTCGATTTCCGATGACGGTCCTCGTATTGCCAACAGATGGTGCAGATGTGTCGAAGTGAGGGCCGGCGCAGCCTGCAAGGATAAATATCACACAGGCTTGGGGTATCCAGCCATAGCGCTCGTACTTTTCCAGGACCGGCAAACCGATCACCGTCACAGACCAAGTGATCACCTGTGCGCAGTTAGCAATCAGTGGCGAGGGAAGCGCTCAAGCAACTCACAGCAACAATGATCACTCCAACAATCACAGAGACATTTCCACCAGCTATAGCTGATAGCATTTGTCCTCCGACTACACAATCGATCATGCCATAGCCTAGCATAATTACCAAGTTGAGCACGACACATATCCGACTTGGCCACCAGCCCATAGAGTACCGGGCAATTATCTGTTCAAGAGTCAGCGACATCACTTGATCCCAGATATCGGAACTGGATTACCATTGTTCTGTTCCCCGACTGTGGTCCGAACGTAGACATGTATCCAGTGCAAGCACACCCGATCATGACTCCAAATGTGGCACAGAGAGCACTGTCCAGGAATGATAGCTTGTAGACGCTGGGTCCGAGCAAGCCCAGCGCGACGTGATGGGAATCAGGTTTGCACTCAACCACAGAGAGACCATCTGGACATAGGCCGAGAAGTTGCCCTGAGATGTATCAGCACAAAGCTTCCATGAAAGACGCTGATACTCACAGGCTGCCTCTGATCAGGCAGTACTCTGTCAACACCGCGGGTCTCCGTAAAGTCCGAACGTATTGTCTGCCAATGCCTCTTCCACCACGACCTTCTTCCGTCGTATACATGTCCCTCGCCGATCGAGAGTGCGTTGTCGTTGATGCTGGTTGGGTTGTCGATCATGGGAGTTTTGACATCAGGCTTCTCTGTTCTTGTAGACGTAGACATCTCGGCTCGCTTCCAATGTGACTCTCATCTCAGCATGGCCGGCCTCGACGTTCGTATTATAGTACCAACTGCGTTCTTGGCTCCATGGACCACGCAGATTAAGTCTGTTCCACGTGCACTATCGCGGCGAATTGAATAGATAAGGTGGGCTACCTGGTCAGCACTCCGCATCCCACTCTTGGCTGCTAGGTGTGATTTCAACCTTGCAGGTCATTATTGTCATGCGGTTTGCAGTGTACCCGTCCACCTCATGATCGCTCAAGGAGAGCCCGGGGGACCAGGTACTCCTACGCTGTGATTTCGGACTCTGACAGAATTCTGTTGCAGGGCTCTGAACTCGCGGGCATGTTCCACTCTGGAAGATTCAAAAACGACAAAGTCCCTGAAGAACGCAGATGTCATCAATATGTCTGAATATGAAGTCTCACTGCCATTCGAACGTGGCACATCAGACGACGTTTGAATATGTGCTGAAGCAGCCAATGGCCGATGTATCTAGTACGTTGCCTTCAATCGCTTAACAAGATGCTCGCCACAATTGACTGCTGCATACTTCCGAGGGTTCTCATCGCTGAATGTGCCCGGTATGGCGTCAATGATGCTGTCATGGTTCGGATGGCAGAAGTAGGGGATCTATGACAGTCAGCATGGTTGATATTTATGCCAGGATGATAATACGGACAGTGTATCTTGCTGGGTGCACGCTAGATTTCGTTGGAGGCTCGACTACTCTGTGAATTGTGCTCTTGATCGTGTCGTTGGACCAGCGAGCAAGAAGATCGCCTGCATTGACGACGACCGTGCTTTCGATGGGTGTAGCATCCACGAACTTTCCAGTCGGCGAGCGTACCTGCAGGCCACCAGCCATGTCCTGACACAAATTAGTCGTTGATTCGTGTATGTTTGGGCTGGAATTACCTGAAATAGGCACGTTACTGAGCCATAGCCGACTCTTCAAAGGTCTTCTCCAATGTGCTCTGCGGCACGCCATGGTTGCTGTGGTAGAGGAAGCCGGCAGTCTGGAAGCCAGCTAGGATAGCTTGAGCTGTTGACCTCTTGGTTGAAGCATCGCCGTTCAGGAAGGCCGAAAAATCTATGAGTGGAATCTCCAAACTCGCTTCCGAAACTGCGGTAGACACTGCTTGTGGCTTCATGGTTACGAAGTGTCTTTGAGAGTAGTGAATTGAACAATAACAACCTGATGGTGACCTACTCTGTAGCCACAGCGTACGCTATTATGCTCCTTGCTCGATTGTTTCCCAACAAGCTTACACACACGTTGAACCCTGTAGAATGGGGTCAAAACATGCGGAGATAGACACGCGTGAACAGACAGGCTTGATGATAGGTCGTGTGCCTTTCCTCGAAGTGTCCGTTATCAGCGGGTCCTATCAGCTCTGTAGGCGAGTCCGGGGGAACGTAGGCCAACTTCACCCACTTTACAAGCCCTGGATGGCGTCAGGATCTGGGCGAGTACGAGCAGGAGGAAGATGGGGCAGACAATGTCGGAGTCTTGACTGTAAACAAGATGGAAAGTACTGACGCGTTGATGGACGAGAGCATAGGCTACAAAACACGCTAGGGAAAATGCTTCACCGAGCCGAAAGACGTAGGCTCGGCCAGCCTCCTAACAATCACCAACAACAACGGCCAAAGCAGCATATCTAGCAGTACGGAACGGCAAGCGAAGAGAGGCCTTGCCACTTAGTGTCCTGCAAGATCTACGCTGCCAGCTGACCAAGTACAACTCTTCGCCGTCGACTGCCGCATCCGGATCTTGCCCGCCTTCAAACCAGCCGTCCTGAATGACCTCGAAACAATCTCCACGGATTCCGCATCGCAAGTGATAAGATCCCCAATTGCCTGGCTCCTAGACGGGACAGCGTGGATGAGAGAACGCGAAGGCCTGCCCAATGTAATTGTCCTTTGCAGCGAGGGCCCAGTATTCTTGTCCGGACACGATCTAGGAGAGCTGCGAACGCTGTCACACGATGAGGTCAAGGAGACATTCGCTCTCTGTGCATAAAACATGAGCCTCATCAGACGATCAATAGCGCCCGTAAGCACCCGTGGTTGGCGTAGTACAAGAACTAGCTACTGCAGCAGGCTGTCAGTTGGCTCTGGCGACTGACATTCCCATTGCGGCAGGATCTACGCTGTTCCGATTGCCCGGAGCATCTATAGGACTACCATGCGCCTCTCCATCGACTGCTGTGTCTCGCAAGCTGGCTGCACCCTTCACATACCGTATGCTTGCCTTGGCAGAGCCTGTGCGCGCCGACGAACTGCCGGGCGGAGCAGTAGATATCGCTGCTGATGCAGAGGCACCAAAGGCGCGTGTCGATGAAGTGGTCACGAAGCTTTCGCAGCACAGTGGAGCGCAGTCACAAGCTCTTGGTAAGTGGGCATATTGGGCACAGCGTGGTCCCTGCGGCGCGGAGTCTGGCGGCGATGGGTACGAAGAGGCCATGTCGTGGGCCGGCAGGATGATGGCGTTGCATGCTCGATTAGACGATGCTAAAGAGGGTATTGCGGCATTCTTTGAGAAAAGGAAGCCCAATCTTGTTACGTGATTGCGGTCAGCTGTGTGACTAGATGGCAAGCACAAGTAGGTACACAGTAAGCAGTCTTGGACAGTCCTCATCGTCAACTCTTGCCACGAGTCCTTCCTCGAGCTGGAGTGGTATATTCATTCATTTTGCCTCGGCGTAGTCTGCACTTTTCCAGCGTGATGTCTCAGGGCTTCACGAAGCTTCCGCCTGTCTCAATATCCTCTTTCTTGCCCCTGTGTCTGCGTTGTACAATTCCGTAATCTGTCAGCCACAGTGCCAGAAGGGAGTCGTCTCGTAATGTTGGCCCTTTGTCCTCTTTCTGAATAGGCCCGGGGAGAGCTACAATTCAGCGCGGAGGATAAGAAGACTGGAGAAGCACATCGCAACCAGATCAATGCGGAACACCCTGGGACGTGCGTGTAGATACCATTCCGAAGTCAGAAACGCAGCCCCCCAAATCCATGTATTGCCTGACCTTGGAGCTTTGAAAACGATGCAGTGTTGGGAGCGAGCTCAGGGATCGCGGGCTCTTCTGCCAGAGCGCTCCATTTGCGCCATGAATTTCCCCTTTTCTCCGGGCAGAAAGAGCACCACGAGTTCATAAGGAGTGCCATCTAGAAGATTGTGAGCCCTGAAGCTGACGCGAATTCCGCGAACCTACGCAGTCTTCAAGCAGAGCGCCATCTGTGTGGCCACCCTGCCTTCAACCTCTCTTTGCCAGTCCTGCGTTCTCTGCGTCCCCTGTTGCACACTCTTGATTCCAATCCATTCTCTTCTGTCCATCGCCCTTCGTAGCCTCTGCCTTCATCGTCTCGCGTTGACTCTGCAAAAGCACCTCAGCTGGCACCTTCACGTTCGTAGTATTCGTGCCCTCTGTGACCGCAGGCTCGGAATCTCGTGGGAAGCGCAAAATCGGTCGCAATCGTCTGGATGGTTGTTGGGTTGGAGTGCAAAGTCTGTTCATGTCAGCGCTCTTGAGGAGGGACCAATGTCCACTGCCAGAGTCGCGCAGATGGTGAACACGGCAAACAGCTCGAATGAGGATGGTGGCAGTGTTGCGGCCTTTGTGCGCCCTGTCGCTGCGAGCTGTTTGGTGATCTGTTCGGACCGTCAATGAGTCGACCAAGGTGAATGTCGTTGCTCGTGCGTGAATAAGAGAATGATCTCGAATTGCAGAATTGCACCAAAGTCGCAGAAGGCCCCTCTCAGCATTCTACGGTTTATGTATTCCAGTAACCTTGACTCCACCAATGCAAGTACCTGGGATGGTCGGCCGCAGACCTGCCCTAGAGAAAGCAGAGATGGCGCAATTGGCTAATCGGTTAAAAGTTGCCATGTCCTCTCCAAGGCGTCCCTCCCTTGTGATCAATCAGCACCGAGCTGTTTTTTTTTGCACAGGTATTGGGGCACATGTTCATTGTCTGTTGCTTCTTTTTGTACCGCCTCTGGACAAGCCAAAGTGTTGTTGTGCTGCTATCACGTTCTTTTTGCATCGCTGGTTGTAGCGCCATTGAAGCTGGGCCCAAGATCACGAGGACTGCCTACGTGAGCACTGCATCTCTGCCCACCACACCCGTGATCTCTCCAACTACTCAGCTGCGTGCTGGCCGATCGAGCGCATGGAAGTGCTTTCCACAGTGGTCCTCGTGCGCAACAAGGCGGCATGTCCTCGTCATATTGCTGTATTTCCACGAGGTGCAAAAGTTCGATGCCAAGGCCCCTGAATGACTAACACACAATTACACTCACCTGCACGCAGAAACGCGGACGTACCGCTGTTCGAGCCTCCGTGCAATCATTGCGTGTTTGCTATAACCTGCAAAAGAGTGCCAGTTTGCTGCACAGCTGACAGCGGAATGCGGGCTACGAGCGATGATGTTCTCCAGAGCGATCAGATCCTCCTGTGTGAAGAACCAAGACGTGTGCCCACCGTGTTGCTGCCATTCCAGCTGGTGCAAAAGGATGTTTGCCAAGGCCCCTGGCTAACACTCACCTGCGCAGAATAGTGGACGCACCACTGCTCGAGCCTGTGTGCGATCATCGCGCGTTTGCCACCATTAGCTACTCCAAAAGGATTCGCAACTGTCTGCCCAGGTTGCACAGCGGTGCTGCTGTGAGCAGACATGCGGCAAGAGATGCAAAAAAGTAGTTTGCCCTGACTCGAGTCGAAGTCGACGTATCGCAATGATACGGACCTCAGGCTTGCATTCACTGAACTGTTGGTCACAATTAGCGGGAGTTCTTGATTAACGACGAGTGCTGGGGATGTGCAATGGCTCATCCCAGCGGCGGCGTTCCCTCCACTAATATACACAACCCAACTACTTCTATGGGTATCCCTATTGGATGGAAGTCAGTAAACTGAGCTGCATGATATAGCTTACCTGCTGCTCGGTGTTGATGCGGACCACTCCCGCAGGAACATCATTTTGCCCTACAGCTGTACATCTTTCCAACTACACCAGGTGTGGACTTGCAGACACCTGGAGGTTCTAGCGAAGATGACATGCATCTCCAGCAACAACTTCATGGGTTGATCATGGCATTGTGTGGCCCGTAATGTCGTGTACTGGCTGACGGTGGAAGACAGTATCGCGGCTGTGTTGCGGGTATGGCCGGCGCAGGTGACGCTGAACCAACAGCCACGTCAATGTTGTCAACTTGACTGAGCTATTGATTCAGCATGCAATACAGGACGTATCGACGGAGAAGCTGTGGGCCGGCAAGCACCACCTTCCAAGTCATTGGTCAGAAGTGCAGGCCCAAAGAGCCACAGCATTGCGGATGTCCAGATTCAAGCCATTGCTCACAGCTTTGCAGGCGCCATACATTGAGTCAAGGTAGCGCAGAGCGTCAGAGACTTTGATCGGGAAGCTTTACGGCTTTGTAGAGCATGTAGAATTTCCCGTCACCTCGATGTTGATTTGCCCCTGAACCTCAACCAGATCCTCCTTCTTACGAAGGCAGCGGCACAGGTCAATATGGTTGAAGCTGCGCCATCACAAATAACTGTCGTGCTCTGCTGCGGCAGTGGCTACCATGCCCTTCGTCGTGGTACATTTGTCCGTCTTGCCGTGCCAAGACTTCGACTGGTTTGCAGCTTGCTACCAGGCGTTTCGATGCGCAATAGCAACAGCAATCACTGATACAAAGAGCAAGCGACAATATCCAAGCACTCTTTGGTAGTAGCAGCAGAGCAGCGAACATCAACGTGCGCCAGAAGGTTTCTCGAACCGAGCAGCGAACGCAGCCTGAGATCACGCACACGCCGCTAGAAACACCGAGCACGAGCACCACAGCTTCTACCCCGAGAGCACAATGGGAGGACATCGGATACGCGGCAGCTAGGAGTGATCCACTGCCTGCGCAACATCGCGGATGGGAGCCGCGAGGAGCAAGAGTAGGACCAAAGCACAGCTCGCTGAATCAAAGTCGAGGCGAAGGCGGGAGGGAACTGCGAGGCAACACCACAGAACAGTAGGCAGGGAAGCCCGAACACCGTATCGTGGCAGAGCAAACACTGCTTGTTGACTTCGGACTGTCGAATGCGCCATTTGAGTGATTGCAGACCGGGCTCTTGTGTGCTCTCTCATATGCTCACTCAGAAGATGCAAAGCACAGCGCAAGAGCATTTGTCTTTGGACAAGCGGTGCACAATGGCCATCACCACCAAGGATTGCACCGCGTAGACCAGGACAAGACAAGGCGAGCGAGGAACCTTCAATCCTGAAAAGCTCTCAGGAAGGAAGCGCTAGCCGTCTCGCGTCCGGGCAAGTCATCCCGGACGCATGGAGCACGGCTTCAATAGCTCCGACACAAGGACGATGCATTGATCAATATCTGGAGAGCTTTTGTGAGGGACCTGCCGAATGCTGGAGTGGCCAGGATAGCGCATCGCGAAGCGCACCTAGCAGCACGCGACCAGCTTGAAACCTCATCGTGGCCTGGCTCCGCGCTCTGCCCCAGGCATTCGGAGCGACCTCCGGAGGATGCAGCATTCCAACATCGAGATCAAGAACTGTCATGACCCTGAGTTGGATGGTCTCAAGCCACGCCGGCCTGGCGGACATGCTCAGGACATATCTTCATGCTCGAGATGGTCTGTACTGAGACCCGAAGGGATCAGTCCCACTCGTCATGTGACGTTGGTGAAAAGGATGACAAATATCAACCCAGCACTTCCTGCTGCTGACGGGATGGGGACAAGTCAACATGCTGGAGACCATGATGATTGTCATTCCCGGACACATTTCGAGCCAACAGCCGCTTGTTTATGGCTCTTGTCCTCGAATGTGACAGGTAGGTTGAAGCGACTTGAGAATGTGCTTTTTCTTTTCTCTTGCGAACTTCTCGAACCAATGGCTACCTCTCTCTTCGCATGAGCCGTGCTTCTCGCATAAGCTGCGGCTTGCTGAGACTGGTCTCGCCGAGCAAGTCTGTGCGAGCCTAATCAGAGCGTATGCGGACTTCCTTGGCGGAAGAGTCCCGTGCCACTCGCGTCAAGGAGACCGGAAGATCGAACTGCAAACGCATCACTAGAGTTGTGTCAAATGCCCAATGGCAATCATTCTTCCCGGCTACCCACAAGCGCCGCAGCCGGACTCATGAAAAGTACACGCCGTGCTGTCTCCGGGACTGCCGTACGCCAGCGATCGCATCCATGCTCTACATCACAGCAATTGCGTCCAATTTGTGCTCGCAGCTGGATCCCTTCCGTGTTTCTGCAGCGCTGATTCCCAAACTCAAGGGTAAGTGAGAGGGCGCGAGCACAGCAGTATCTCGAGCTCGCTCGCCGAAATAACAGGAAGGAAGTGATGAATCGCAATTCCTGTCTTGGCCATAAGTTTCGTGGGTTGCCACATGACGGGCAAGGAGAAGCCGCGAGTCAGTCTTCTTTTGCTCCCCGTTGATCGATGATGCCCTTCCGAAGAGTTGCGTGTGGGGCACAAGCGGATTGTGCAAAGCTGCTTCCATTTGTCGTGATGGTGGACTCGTCACCTCAACGTGCGGACTCCCGAGCCAGTTGTCTGCTCTGTGTGAAGACCGCAGACTTGTCGGAAGGCAAATGACGAGATCGCCACGAGCGTCTCACGCTACCGTCCGAGAAAGTAGCAAGTGCGTCTCCCGTGTCCGACTCGCGGAATGTTGAGTCCCGACATTTGGCGGACAGCCACTCTCATTCCCGCCGGCACAGATGCAGTCGTCAAGTGTGTCGATACCGCTGCGGACAGTGTGCTCTCTCCATCACAAGGTAGGCCAGACGCCAGAGCCTTGCTACAGGGGCTGTCGCTGCTGTGACTGCCGCCGCTGCCGTCGCTGGCGTCCGCCTACTCTCCTCCTTTGTGCCGCTGGCGCCCATTGCGTCCGAGTCCACTGCGAAGAGCACTGATCTTCTTGCTGTGCATGCGACGAGAAGCAGTTCAGTGTATGTCCAAGTATCGCATGTCGGGAGTAACCCTCGGAGTGCGGTGGACTCGGTGGTCGGCGGTCGAGGCAGGCGTCAAAGAGAGCTCGTCGAGTCGCGCTCCAGTGTTCGAGTGGGCAAATGTCGTTGTTCGAGTTGCTGTCGACTAGCCCCTGTCGTCGTCGCATTCTGGGTGCGTATGAGCTCGCTGCCGTGGCTGTCGATCGGGGTGGTGCGGTTGCTGATGCTGATGATGATGGCGCCTGCCTCCTTTTCCTGTTCGCCGGCCACGCCTGCCATCCACCAGAATGGCGATGAAAGGAGCGTTATGCTGCCGAGGAAAGGTGCAGCAAGGAAGCAAGATGTTATGTCATGCGACCTCGCTGTCGCTGTGGCTGGCCAGCCCGTCGAGGACATCGTCGCAAAGCTCCTCAACCGCCATGGCACAGAAAGAGGACGGCGGACTTCAAAATGCCTCAGCTATGCTTGTAGTGCTGAGCACCTCGCACAACTGATCTGACGGTGCTAGAGCTCACTGTCGCTGTGCATGTGAAGGAGGACACTGTCCCACGGACCTCAACACGGGCCTCACACCCGCAACCTCAGGCCAAAGCCAAGCTCCTGAACGTCGAGCATGCGGTTACTTTAAGCTCATGAACAAAGGTGTGCTGCGGGAACGCTATTTCGCTAGCTCGAGCTCTGTCGGCGCCGCCAAACAGGTGCCCTGTGCTGAGGCCAGGGGCCAACCGGGACAGATCGGGAGGCCGCGGGGCTCCTTTCAGACGAGCTGCCTTTACGACTGCACCACGCATCACGGAGCGCGACACAACGAGAGGGCGACAGACGATCAGATTTCTGCTGGCGATCAAACTGGGCTCGAGAGGGGCAATCTGCGATGTTGTGGATCTTACTTTGCGCCTCAGTTGCTGGGCGGCGGTACAGCCAGTGTGAGCGCAGCGAGACGTAAGCAGGCAGCGGAGACGGGTGGAGCGAGAGCCAGAGATCCAAGACAGTGCGATCACGACCCTGATCTCGCAGATGCAGGACAGTGCGATCACGGGTCTGATGGGACGGAGGGACGCATGAAATGGCAGACAGCGGTGTGAGGCAGACGCGAGGATGATGGACAGTCCACAGCGGACGACAACTGCGAGCGGCCATACCGGAAACCTGCTTCGCACGGAGAGCTGCATGTATTGCGGTCGCATGGCTGTTGTCCATGTGCACTGCCAGCGAGATAGCGCACTGTGGCCACGCTGCAGACCGTTGGCGCAACCAAGCCATTGTCGAGAGATCATTGCGTTGTGGCATGTCCCGTCTCTCCATGCAGGTGGGCGACATGCTATGCCAGTTGAACTGACTGACCTCAGCCATCATTTTAAAACATTCAACGCTCATCCGTGCATGCGACTCAGGAGGAGGCTCTTACAATGTCCACACGACAGATTATCGGTCTACACCTACCTACATCTCCAATACCAAGCATACACCACCCACGGCTAAAACCAAGAAGCAGTACTTCAAACCCACATCTGTCCGAAAGCCTGTGCTTTCGCAAACAATGTACCCCTTTCGATCACGAGAACATCTCAGCGCGGCCAGTCCATCTGCCAGAGACTCATTGAGACCAGATAGACCGCACAAGCTGAGGATCCTCAAAGAAAGATAACGGGGAGGACACAGAATGTACGTGTTCAGAGGCGATACGGAGGTAAGGTGAGGCAGTATCCTATAGATCAAGTCGAGTCTCAAGTCTCGAGTCTTGGGTTGAAAGAGAGAGAAAGGGGTGTAGGAAAGTAGGATTTCCAAGGGAGAGTCCATCAGGAGAACATTTCTGTCGTCGTCCCTTGTATCTACACTTCGTCATTTGCTCTACCGAATTCTCCATCTCGACCCGCTCAGGAAAGATTGACTTCCTACTATTCAAGGAACACAAGAGCATTAATCGGGTTTGCGGGTGTCACTGTACAATCCTCTTTCCTGCATCCACCTTGTAGCATGGTCGTTTTCAACCTCAAATCATAAAGTTAACACTCCCAGATATGTCCTACATACACTCGACAGGATGGTACATCATGCTGAACCCAGATCGCAAACTGCCTCACAAAGTAGTGAGCTGAGGGCTCTTCTGTCAGGTGATATGCTTTTGCTGGATTGGTCTTCTGAGAGTGTGTCTGTTAGCTGGGTTTGAGCGGATATCTGTACAAGTTGGTCTCCTGGTGGGCTAGCAGCTGGGTACAAGGATGACCAGCAGATGGCCAACAGCGAGCAACCGGCAACCTGGCAATGCAATTCGTGAAAATTAGATTAGGAAAGAGTGAGCCTGCGATCACTCCACGCACCGATCAAAGGTAGATTGTGCAAGCAAGTAGGAGAGACTGCTCCTTTGCGGCCTAGAGTGAGAACCCAACTCCCCGCCATGGCATACCACAGCACAGAATAACCATCAGACCGTCCCAAACTCAAGAAAACACCACCGCCTTCCGATCCAACGGCCTCCCATCAGGCCCAATCCCGGCTGCCGCAAACTGCCTCTCAGTAAACAGCCTCCGTGCCTCATCAAACGTCACCCCATGCCTGCGCATAAGCCCGTACACCTCGGCCTTCTGCTGTCCGGACAATCCGGACCTACTGTCTTCGCCCGCAATGTTCTCCGCAATGTCGAAATTCGACGAATGGAAGCCTTGCTCGGCTTCGTTTTGGAAGGATGAAGGGAGAGCCGAGTAGCGCCAGCGGTCAATGTAGGCGTTGACGCGGTCGTAGAGGTTATAGGCCCAGTCGGGGATTTCTCCCGGGGCGGTGAGGTAGGGAATGGGAGGGGCGTAAGGTTTCCAGAGGGTGCGCGTGGCGTAGAGGGCTTATTTGATCATGTTAGATGTGTGGTATGGATATGGTTGATATGGACTGCCTACCGGTTGCGCAGACGAGGAAGGCGAAGAGGAAGGTGTAGAAGAGGTAGGCCATGGCTCAGTCTGATCTTTGGGGTTGTTGTTGCTATTGTTTAAAGGAAAAGAAGAAGAAGAAGAGAAGAAGAAGAAGAAGCCGGGCGAGTTGCCCTCTGTGTGAGGTCAGTAGAGTCAGCAGTAGACTGGAAGGAGACGTCCTGTAGGCAGATGGGAACAGGCCGGAATCAGGTCCGCTGGATCGACATCTTCAGAACTTCAACTTCCACTTCTTCCACTTCACATCAACAACACTTTCCTCCGCACCTCCTTCCACCAACATGTCGGCGTCTCGCCATTGGGAGCAGGACAAGGACAGCACGCTCTACATTGGCAATCTCGACGAGCGCTGCACCGATCCGCTGGTCTGGGAGTTGATGCTGCAGGCCGGGCCCGTCATTAACGTTCATCTGCCCAAAGACCGCGTCACGCAATCGCACCAAGGATATGGCTTCGTCGAGTTTGGCAGCGAGGAAGACGCCGACTACGCCTGCAAGATCATGAACCAGATCCGGCTGTGGGGCAAGCCGATCCGAGTCAACAAGGCTTCTGCCGACAAGAGAGGGCCGAACGGCGAGGGTGGAGGATTGGGCGGAGGAGCTGGCGTCGGAGCGGAGCTGTTCGTCGGCAACTTGGATGGCATGGTGGACGAGAAGACATTGTACGAGACGTTCAGCAGGTTTGGGCCATTGGTGGCAGCACCCAAGATCGCGAGGGACGATGCGAATCTTTCCAAAGGATATGGCTTCGTCAGCTATGCGTCGTTTGAGGCTTCCGATCAGGCGATTGAGCACATGCACGGACAGTATCTGATGAACAAGGAGATCACCGTGCAGTATGCCTACAAGAAGGATGGCAAGGGCGAGAGACACGGTGATGCAGCAGAACGCGCGCTGGCAGCACAGGCCCGGAAGCATGGTGTCGAGGTTGCGATTCCCGCGCTGCCTGCTGCACTCGTCATGCCGAATGGGACTCCTACCGGGCCTACCAACATGGCGCCCATGAACATGACTGGGGCGAATGGCTACCCTGTTGGGCCACCGAATGGCATGAGTGGTCGCCCAACCCCACAGCCGCCGCCAGCTTATGGTGGATATCAAGGGTATAACGCACCGCCTACGCCGTCAAACCTGCCGCCTCCCTCGCCATACGGCATTCCCAACGGCGCGATGCCCCCCGCTCCTCCGTCCATGCCCCTTCAGCCTCCACAAGGACTACCGCCAC
The DNA here is from genome assembly GCA_022559915.2 of Septoria petroselini. NCBI lineage: Eukaryota > Fungi > Ascomycota > Dothideomycetes > Mycosphaerellales > Mycosphaerellaceae > Septoria > Septoria petroselini. Next base: position 310,962 of record JAFJTQ020000007.1, read on the forward strand.
GAAACTACAACCAGTCTCCTCTACAAGCCCCACCTCAAGCAGCCGGTCTTCCTGCCCGTCCCCCGCCAAGCAACGCCGGGTACGGCGGACCGTCCACCGCACCAGGCATGCAGCAAGGCTTCCAAGGCGGCCCACCACCTTCGGGTCTTCCTCCTCCACCCATGGGCTTGCCTGGCCACCCAGGTCTTCCACCCCCACCGGCCGGCTTGCCAGGTCAAGGTTTCCGACAGCAGCAGAGGTAGAATGCTGCTATGCCGGTGCACTCATCAGATGCATCTGAAGGTATACCACAATCGAGGGCGAAGAAGGATAGCGTGGGAAGTCCAGGACTCAATGCCGAGAAGTCACCATATAGCACGACGTCCAGTTTTCCTGGTTCAGCAGATCGAGCGGAGACGATACAAAATCAACCCGATCGAAAGCGATGGAGTAAAGCGACAGACGATCGCTTCAAGCGCAGTGCGAGCCCCAGTCCAGATGTGCACATGTCGGGCGGTGGTGGAGTCGACATCGCGAGCAGCAGTAGCAGCCGTGCAGCACGAACTGGGAGTAAACGTGCCAAGCAGAAGGATGAAAGCAGCAGCATTGGAAAGGGCAAAATTGAGCCTAGCGATGGCGTTGCGGCTTTTGAGAGAGCGAGACGCTTCTCTTATTGAGAGACGAAACTGCATAGGACGTAGCTGTGCTCATGGACTCGTTGAGAGTCCGCAGCCACCTTCACAGACGGATGGTACGAGTAAAAGACAAGTTCAACCAAACATGAAATGGTGTCTTGCAGAGACCCATCAGTACTACAAAACTGAACATTCCACTTGCGCCTCTTCAGCACATTTCATTCTCGAGCTCTATTTCAGCGCTTTCTGATGAGAAGAGGAGACTGTCTGACATGCTTCCCAGCCTACAGTCTCTCCTCGCGCCTACTCTCGTGACGACGATGCCCGCCCGATTGATGCAAATTTCAGCTCCTCCGCCCTCGCCCAGAAGATCAGATCCAGAGACTTTGGGGGAAACAGAAATCTACTTCTCCTCCTCGGTCAACTTCAAGAACTCGCCAGACGCCGCACTCTTCTGCGCCTTCTTGCCCCTCGGCTTGCTGACACGCTCCTTCTTGTTCTCGCGCTGGGACGCCTTGACAGCGGACGCGCGCGCCACAGCCTCGGCGCGCAGGTCCGGGCGGTAGCCCTTCTTGGCGGTCGAGTTGACGATGCTGGTGTACAGCTTGCGGGATGGGGTGGAGGAGGAAAAGGACGAGGTTTGGTACTGTGCGGCGGGCTTGTTGCCGCGCGAGGCGAGCTTGGTGGTTAGGCGGACGGTGTTGTCGTCTGCGTTGATGCCAATGGCCTGGGAAATACAGGTCAGGTTCTGTGGGAGGGAGGAAGGGTGGAGAAGGGTAATACCTTGTCGTTGACGTATCCGACATATTTGCGCGAGTGCTTGTTGACGAGGTTGAGAGGGTCGCGCGAGAAGACGACCTGCTTGCCCGATCCGAGACGGCGCTTGACGAGGAAGGAGTTGGTGTTGCCTGTATTTGAACACGTCCTTCAATCAGCACAATGTTCCAACTGTTCCTGATTCTAATGTCCTCAAATTCCCATCTCCCTTCAAATCCTCCCCATTTCTGCAGTAGATGGATGCGACGTACGGGTCACCTCCCAGATGAGGTCGCTGCTCAGGTTCTCGTATTGGGTCGACATGGTGGGCGTTGTGGGTGGCAATTGACGTGACGTTCAGAAGCTGCGATCGGAGGTGGTGTCGTTCGTGGCTGCCGATTCTAAGTGTGTTGTGCCAAGAACAGAAAGAGCAGAACAGCGGGGATCGCGGCCCGAAACAAACGCAGGAAGGAAGGAAGCTCCGACGGGAAAGTAGTTTGAATGTTTCTTGAACCGCAGTCCATCATCACCACCATCTCTTCAACACACTCTCGAAAAGACAGACGATAACATGGCGTGGCTGGCACTTTCAGAAGAGAGCAAGGTATGGGAGATTGCAGAGATGGACGCGGTGGATGGTGCTGATACAGACCACAGGAGCGCATCGCGAGGGTCATTGATCTCTCCCGAGTCGCGATCCATTAGTACGACTTCTGCATGCCCAGAAAGTAGCGACAGGAAGGAACTGACCTTTATACAGTGGCTACCTGCCGTTGATCATCTACCTGGGCTACACGCGAAGCAACCCTCGACCGTCATTGATCAGGTATGTTCAGGCAACGAAGGCGAGGACCAGACAAGATCTTGTGCTGATGATGGAACGGTAGACTCTTCTCTCCGCTTGCGCAATAGACAAACCAGGCGACGACTTTGTACCGATACGAGAGACGGCAAGTGTACAATAGATGGAACGGGCTGAAAGGGATGCCTACTGGAAGCGCAAAGCGTCACAGTGTGAGCGCGCGCACACTTGGTGTTGATGGGCAGATTCGCGAGGCGTGGAGCGTAGCATGGCGCAGATTCGCAGCATGTATAAATTATGAATGATACCAGCTTTTCTCCTCAGCCGCCATCTCGCGCAGGATAAGACGTCAATTCGGTGACCTCTCGCTTCGCCAGAACTGATGGAGTGTTACACAGCATACGCAGTCAGGCGCGCGCATAGCAGCTGTACTCAGCCACTTCAGCAGACGCTATATATCTACTGACGGGCTGCGCCTCCTCAGGACTGGGCTCACACTTACTCTAGTATCGCCGTCGCACGCGCAACATTGTTCAAGGTTCCCACCGTTCAACATGAGATTGCTCAACATCAACACTTTCGAACTCAAAGAGTTCAGAGAGGGTCAAATCCCACCATATGTCATCGCTTCACACCGGTGGACGAACAACGAGACAACATACAAAGACGTCAAGAAGCAACGGAACACTGACACAGAGGGCTACAAGAAGATTGAGCACTACTGCGAACTACTGCGACGAACGAATGTCAAGGCTACCAGGGAGATGAGTGTGTTGAACATCGAAAGAGATTGCCAGTGGCTCTGGATAGACACTGCGTGTATGAACAAGGAAAGCAGTGCAGATCTGTCGGAATGCATCAACTCAATGTTCAACTACTATGCTTACGCCGAAGTGTGCTATGTGTATCTCCAGGACGTCGCACCTCTGCAAAACTACCCCACTGCAATCATGGACTTCATGAGAAGCGAATGGTTCCGCCGCGGCTGGACGTTGCAGGAGCTGGTGGCTCCACGGACGGTCGTATTCTTGGACTGCGAGTGGCAGATACTCGGACACAAGTGCCAACTCCATACCTGCGATCTGACCTGTCGTGGTTTTGGCAATTGCCTCAATGCTACAATCTCGCAAACTACTGGCATTCCCAGCATGATTCTCAGCCATGCCTGGGAATCAGCGGATCTGAGTTCTGTTTGGAAATACATGAAACGTCGGAAAACGGAGCGACTTGAAGATCGTGCGTACTGTCTCCTGGGGCTTCTCAATGTCAACCTCGTGCCAATATATGGAGAGCGGGAGAACGCCTTCACACGTCTTGGAGACGAGCTTGAGAAGAGACAGAAAAGGAGCACCCGACGCCAACGTCAACGCCAACAGGATGAGCGAGACCCTACTATCTTTGATGACGGGCGCTTTGGCTCGTACCAGGTACATCAAACAAGCCTGCCGGAACCTATGACCCCACCTCTACTTCTCTCCGGGAATGTCATTTACCTTGAAAGTAGCGATACTATTGAGCTTGACTCCGGGCGCCCGGACCAACACCGTCGTCCGGACAAGTCTTCAGCCAGCGAGAACGCCATCTCAGGCACTGTTCCAAAGGTCTCGTACAGCTTGGCAAATTCGAGGCCGTCTTCAATGTCAGAAACTGCTGGTCGCGGCCAGTCTCCAGACGAATGGGCAGAGTACCATGAAGTGCGGCGCGGTCGTCGGAAGGCGCCAAAAATGGCAAGCAGACGAAAGGCACGTTTTGCATCGGACTCTGTCTACATTAACGGTGAAGAGTTTGAGAATCTGAACGAGTATGAACCAGATTTGTCTGGCCTGCGAACGGTGCTGGAATGATGGGCCTATATATATGTGCTACAAGCTTATACATGGTTGCGCTCCCAGTACCCGCGATACTGGTCTCGCGGCAGGTTCTGTACACAGTTGCACTGTGAATGAGGTACAAGAGAGTTCGGGCAGCTTGATTGTTGTGTCTACTGCCGTCTATGTCCAGTTCTGATGTACAGAGAGCGTGAGTTTGCATCGACACGTATGGTTGAAAGGTGAAGGAAAGGCAAGGACAAGTTGATCTGTCGAAGAAGATCCCGCACATGGCTCTCGCGTATTTGCCGAGTCGCGATGGAGATTCTTGAATTGAGACCGTGCCTGAATAGATAAGTTGCTGGTGCAAGAAAGACATTTATGCGTGCTGAGTTGAATGATTCTAGCAACGTGTGGCAGTAGCCTACTTTGTGTCGTAAACACTGTAGTATAACTTTTGTAGATAAAACATTCGTTGTTAAGGACTCAAAGAGAGGCATTTCCGCTACACTGTAAAGGAGATTAATGTTGCTGCTGTTTCGGAACGTTGCTGACTGAAATCCCACGTTTACTGTGTAATTGAGCTGACGTGCTTGCTCCAACAAATTTGAGCAATTCAGCACCAGCACCACTATTGCTACAAGGACATCCCATAACACCTTCACCCCTCGCCTACGATCTATCCCGCTTGGTAAACTGATCAAACCTATCCCTGATGCCGAAGTGAGGCATGCTAGGTTTGCCTCTCAACTCTTGGAAATCTGGCATGAGCGACATGCGCTTCTGGCTAGGCGCACCCGCCGGCTCGGTGTAGACCTTCTCCAACAATTCCGCGCCCTTGATCTTGTCAACCTTGTCGAAGCGTGTCTGGCTCTTGGACGAATCGAAAAACTCTTCGCCCTTGCCTTCTGCGGCGAGCATCATGAGATCGGTCGTCTGGCGCAGGGATGCGAGACTCTCGAGTAGCACGGGCGCTTCGGGGAGAGCTTCGACGAATTCGATCAGGTCGTCCATGTCCAGCTTGAATGCCGTGGCAGCCTGGGGAGAGATGTGGCGCACGTTCTGGTCTAGCGGCAAGCTGAGGAGCTGCTCGCTGATGTGGTTCAACGCCTCGAAGTAGATGAGCTCCTTGATCTGTTCTGGCAGGCCGAGAAGGACAGAGCTCATAATGTTAGACAGGTATCTGGTCAGCTCCTGAATGTACGGGCTAGCAGAGTCGGGAGTGTACGTGCTCGTCCATTCGTACTCCGCGGTGTCGATTAGATCATCGATCTTGCTGTTGACGAGCTCAAAGATGCGCTTTTCAGCACGCTTCTTGGCTGCGTTGAACTGGCTTGTGGCGTTCAGCTTGATGGGTCCTGCAGCGCTACTGCTGGATCGTGCCTCGACGAGAAGATCCTCCAAATCAGTACACGCTTGCTCAAAGTGGTCCAGATTGGTGAGGATCTGTACAATCTGGCCCGGGTACTGTGATGACAGTCGGTCCACCAAACTACGGCAGACCTTGTCAACCAGCAGCTCGTCCAGGCTCTCTTTCAAGGTCTTGTCGATGACCGTGGTGTGGCGGAAGTGATCGTCAGAGAAGAGATAGATCTGGTTCAGAAAGTTGCGAATGTCGATACAGACGAGCGGATACATCTGGCTGAATGGGAGAACGCAGGGGTAGATCTGCGTCTCGGCACTGTCCATGCCTTCTGGAGGTGTGTACCACGAGACCGAAATGACTTTGGTGTACTCGTCTGCGTTGTTGATTGGCATTGGCATGTAGTCGTCGGTGCTGACAATCTGCACACTTGTTAGCAGGATGGTCCAAAGAACAAAACTGGAGGATTGTCCTTACCTCCTGGAAGTCATCGCTGAACCTGCGCTTCAGAAGTGAGCTGTACTTGTCGAAGAGCGTCAGCAGCAGACCATCGAGACTTGCAACGGAGTATCCCCAGCTGTCCATGGTCTGGATGAACAAGGCAATGACGCCTTTGACCTTGAGGAGCCTTTCGTCGTTGTCGACGTGATGCAGGGCGGCGCTGATCAACGATACAGACGACTGACACATGCTCTCCCACAGCTCATCGATGTCGCTTTGTGAGCGGAAGTTCTCGGTCTTCTGCATGGTAGCCTTCTCCACGATGGCGAACCCCGCAATGCCCTCGAGCAGACCGCTGAGACTGCTGTTGTCGTCCTCCAACAGGTTGATAGTCTGTGGTATCAGCAGGTCTTTCTGCCTTCGACGGGTCGCTGCGTAGTCTGCACGGAATTTCTCCGTCTCTCCGAGCGCGTCATGAATGTGCAGACACTCGAAAAGAGGCGAGAAGTCGACTTGCACCTCCTCATTGTTCAAAACGTCAAACTCCTGGTCTTCATCGGCCACCAGCTCGACCGCCGAGTTCAAGTCGAATGAGCCAAGATAATCGTCCTGTTCGCCACGTTCCTTCTGACGAGCTCGTCTCATCTCGGTGTGGTAGAAAGCTACCTCTCCAAGAAACTGCGACGTTTCTCGAATACGGTAAAGCCATGTGTGCAAGTCTTGGGTAACGGCTTCTGCGATCATGCGTTGGGTGGCGGGCACAGAACGCTCAATCATTTCAGCGATCTTGTACCTGGTCACCTCTCGTAGATGCACATTCTGTAGCTCATCGAGAGCTCGAAGCGCAGCATAGTGGTTCTTCTTGCCCAACAAGTCGTGCACCTGATTGGCAAGGCGAAGCACTTCCAAGCAGTCTTTCAAAGCTTGGGTAGCATCATCAATGTTCTGGCGCACACTGCGAGAGTCAACGAGTGCTTTCTTCTGCTCGGCAAGCTTCTCCGTGCTGGCCTCGATGCTTCTGCTGAGCTCCATGATCTCGGAGGTCAAGTTCACGGTCTCCTCACGCACCGACTGGAGCTGGTTCACGCTTGTGATGAATTCCTGATGGTTGGAGTTGCATATTGACTCTATCTGGCTCTCGCGGTCTGCGGAGACATGATTGAGAGCGTGAATGAGCGGTGTCACTTGCGTCTGAGACTCGGCATGCTTCAAAAGTGGAATCAACTGGTCCAAGTAGTCTGATTCCGAGGAGGAGAGTATAATCTGAGGCAGCAAGTCAGTCGTGCTCTCAACATGAACGTCCGGTGGCCACATTGTTGAGCTTTACAGTGACGCGTTTATTTGGAGACCGTCATTCAGAATGAGAGAATTTCTCAACGTACCTGCTGCACAGCTCCTGTGAGATCGTCGTGCTGGTCCGAAATAAGCCCAGGCATCGTGCCTGCGTTGAGCGAGTTACGCTCAGTTGCGATTGCCCGGTCAACAGTGAACGCGACTTTCTTCGTTCTCTCGTCCTCAACAGGCACGCTGCTAGATCTACAGCCACTTGAGCAGAGACCAAAGCAAGCGTCTTGCAATCACTACGGAGGATAGTTGCGGAATCTCCAGGGCGTTCGGGACCAGGCCGATTGAGCAAATGCGCACGCAGACCAGGCTTTTGACGGAGCCCGTGAAGAAGGAAGCACTACGATCCGATACCTCGAGCAGGAATAAGAAGACAAATCTGTTCAAAAGACTCCCACTGTTGCTTCCGCGCTTGCAGAAGCTGCTGGCCTCGTTCAAGACGTCCGACTGAGCAACGCCTCGACTTCGGCCTACGCAAGATTGGTGTCTGTGCTTGGTCAGTACAAGACGATACTGCGAAAGCGTAGAAATACCACGCTGAACGCGAGGGCCTGAGTTTGGACATTTCATGTACACACCTTCAAAGAGCCACAACAAGCCGGTAGTACGCGCTGCCAAGCATACAAGAGCAACAAGCAAGACGAACGAGACGATACTCAGCTTGATGAGCACGGGAACACGTGAACTGTCGTGATGGACCAGATGCCAGTATGTGTGCAGTGCCTGGAAGTGCTGGAGCGCGCCTTCCCGAGCTGTCCCGACCGCTCCCAATTGCTTGGCGAACGCCTGGCTCAAGCTCTTTTTTTGACCCCTACTAGCTTCCGGAGCTAAAAGCGCCACAGACTTTGGGAAGCTTGGGCCTCTATCAAAATCCCAAGAACAATGGCGGAGTGCTATACAGCCCGTCAGGAGTGCTTTCACTGCTTGCAAGATGCTGGCGCGTGTTTGAACGTGTTGGAGAGCCTCATTGCAGCCTTCATCGCACTATTTGCACGGTTGGACCAGTTATAACAGCTGATTATCATCCTGCCACACTCCGTTGGCAAGAGCGACGGGCGGGACCCACGAAGTTAACCACAAAGTGACGGACGCTTCAGCATCTTCAACACGATGCGCCACGGCTTCCACTGGACCTACAGACTCCTGAGCAACGAGCGGAGCATCGCGCGAACTTCCTCTATCACACGACACCCACATCATGCGCTAGGGGCTGCTGTAGAGTCTTGTCCAAATGGTAGATGCTGACCACGAGAGAATCCGTGCTCCCGTGGTTGGTTGCTGGGTTGCTGTCATGCCAATAGACCCACTCACTCCCGCTCGCTCTTGCCCTGTGCTCTCCACCATTAAAAACCTCCTTCGATCCTTCTCTCTCTCCCTCTCCTCCCTCAGTTCGACATTGCAAGCAAACTTTGGCCTTTGGCACTCTGACACATCCGTACACACCTCTTTACCTTGCTCCCCTTGCTCCGCCCACCGCCAACAACAGCTCCGTACACACCACAGTCCGCAGAACACAAACTGCAGCTCGTTGGTCACTGTCGTTGGTTTGGCATTGATACCTCCCAGCAGTCTTTGGAGAGTATACCACAGAAGCAGACGCACACAGCATCCGCCGCATCCTTCTGACCACGCAGCCATTCGCTCGCCAATATACTGTAAGTCCAGCACCAGCACCACTCGTCGCGTTTTGCCGACTTCGCACCACTGACTCACACGCAGAGAAGACAGACATCCGTCACTCGCATACAACATGTCATCCTCAAAGAGCAACATGAACACCACCTCCGCCTCTGCCTCTGGCAGCAAGGCCTCCTCCAGCAAGGCCTCCTCCAGCAAGGCCTCCTCCAGCAAGGGGGGTGCTCCAAAGGCACTGCCACATGGCGTCGTCCTTCCTCTGCAGCCGTGAGTCGCTCCATCGTCGCTTCCCCTCTTGACATCTGTCCACCTCACTGACACCCACCTCAGAAAGGGTGCCAACAAGACTGAGAGTGACTGGCGCCGTGCCTCCTCCAGCAACACCAAGGCCGAGACACAGCCGTCTCTGGTCTTTGGCAGCGTCACCGCCCTCGCCGGCCCCGTGCGTTCCATGCAGCTCAACGGCCAAGCTAGCAGCTACGAGCCATCACAGCCGCAGAACCCATACATGAAGAACTTGCTGCGTGACAGCGAGCCAGACAAGTCGACCGAGGTCGTCGTTCACAGCGGCCCGGTCATCGTCCACGGCGACAGTGCCGGCAAGGGCAAAGGCAAAGCACCTGCAGCCAAGGAGACTTCTCCCATCGGCACTCGTCCACCAGCCGCCTTTGTCATCAACTCCGTGTTCACCACCGATGTTGCACAGGCTTTCCAGGGCGGCCACTTCCTCAGCATCCGTGGCATCACCGACGTGGCTGAGTGGGACCAAGGCGTCCAGCTCTACCACAACGACGTAACTCACCATCCTGTCCCCCATCTGCCTGACCGCACTAACACGGCCACAGTTCGATGGCGACTTCGACGCCCGTCTCTACGACATCAAGATCTCTGAGCCAAGCGACTTGCGCCGTCATGTCACCGTCTATCTCGTCATCGACGACTTCAGACAGGCTCCGTTCATCATCGACAGCATGCCGGTGGTGATGGAGCACTGGCAGATCGAGCACGTCTCGTTCTCTGCATACACCGCCGCTCCTGGCAAGGTCTGCAAGACTGTCAAGCCACCGCTGCACTACGATGGCCAGGTTCTGTTCGTCGCCCAGCCCGAAGACAACAAGCTGTTCACCAAAGAGGACATTTCCGACATTGAGATCGGCATCCTCGGCATGGCCTCGTCCTACGGCACCGTCCATGCGTTCATCACTCTTGGTGGTGATGCATCTCAGATGCAGTTCCGCATGGAGTTCCACACCATCACCTGCGCTCATAACCTCCTCAACCATGTGAACGTTATGAACCCACACACAGTCGCTGTAAGTCTTGCTGGCCCACTCGCCACGTTTAACAATGCTGATACATCGCAGGGTGCTCTTGTTGTGTCCTTTCCATACACCGAGCGTCCAACTCAAGACACTGACGACGAGGATGACACCACCGACGCCAGCAGCGCCACTCCTCACCAGCACAAGACAAAGCTCGGTGGTCCCGACGGCATCACCACAAGCCCAACAGGCCGCACGGCTTGGTCCACCGGCGCTGATGGCAAGCACATCATGCAGAAGCCACCCGTCGTCGCCCCCAAGATCCACACCAAGCGTGCACCACCGCAGCCCATGCCGCCGCAACCTATGCACCCAATGCAGGCTATGCCAGTGCAGCACATGGCCATGCAGCCAATGACCATGCCGCTCTGGAACGCAGCTCACCCACTCGGCCAAGACCGCTTCTACCAAGAGCCACACCCAATGCCCGGTCAAGGCGGCATGATGCATGGACACAATCAGGGCCACGGTGGCCAGGTCGTCGTGTACGATCGCGAGGTTCGTGACTCTCGTTCTCACGGCTGGGGCACAGGTCCCCTTGGCCGCGTTCATGGTCGTCGCGACAATCGCAACATGGATCCTAATGAGCCACAGTCCATCAACCTCGAGCGCCTCGCCCTGGGACACGACGTGCGCACCACTATCATGCTGCGCAACATCCCAAACCAGTGGAACTACCGCGACCTCAAGGCACGCCTTGACCAGATCTGCGCTGGAAAGTACGACTTCACATACTTGCGCATCGACTTCGAGAAGGCCACCAACGTCGGCTACGGTTTCATCAACCTCACCCACCCAGACCACGTCGTGCCGTTCGTCAAAGCCATCGTCAACGCCGAGTGGGCTCCCGGCATGTACCCGCGCAAGCTTGGCCAGATCTCCTACGCCACAATCCAGGGCATTGACTGCCTCACCGAGAAGTTTCGCAACTCTGCCATCATGTCAGAGTTCCCTGACTATCGCCCCAAGCTGTGGTACACCGCAGCCGACGCCCCAGAGATGCACTTGATTGGCACAGAGAAGCCCTTCCCGCCGCCGAACAACCACACCAAGACCCAGCGATCCCATGATAACGCGGGCACCATCGGCCTGTTCGCTCCGCGCTCCTCCCAGCGCACCAACGACCGCTCCCGCCGCTCGAACTATGACCGCGGCACCCAGCACCAGCTCGAGGAGGAGGCTGCCTACGCCGGTCCGGCGTATGGCTACAACAACTACACCGCCGCCGCCCACGGCCCGGTGGGCCCCCCACCACCGGGGCCATACTTCACCCCGGCAGGCTACGGCATGCCGTACTACCTACACCCGCAGCCATACTATGGCTACCCGGCCTACGGGCACCCAGGCTTCGGGGTCCCCCACCCACAGCAGTGGGTGGACCCCTACGGCGCTGCCGTGCCAGCCTCGCGGCTGCGCACGATCAGCCAGGGCCGCCTCGCGGGTCGCCCGCAGCACGTCACCGTGGCCACGAGCCACATCCCACGGACCTTCCAGACCATCCAGGAGGAGCCTGCTGTCGCCGCCGGTGCCGCCGGCAGCTCTGCCGCCGCCGAGGAGGCCGAGACGGCCAACTAGCTTGGCGTGCCTCCCACACACATTTTCTCGCCTTGAGTAGGCAGCAGTAGGATGTCTCACTTGGCATCACCGCCAGGTGATGGTGTTTTTAGAGTAATAGTAATCAACATCCTGTCTGCATCTGTGTTTCCCACGTCGTCGTCTCCGTGATTCCATGTGTACACAGTGCTGTCTTGGCTCCACGCATTGCATGTTGCCGTGCTTGGGTGTATGGAAGGGCTTTGTGTGCCTATTCCCGTGTGACAGGGAAGAGTGATACCAGAAGGGTCGAGGTGTTTGGGTCCCACGAAGCGTGGTGATTTTGAGTCGGATTGCCTTCGTCTCTGCCCTGCTCATCTTTGCAATGTCATTGCTGGTTTATATAGGAGCAAAACCTGCCGTCCTCAACAGCGAAGCGAGTTGTCATCCATGTGCCGATCCGGTCGTTCTCGCGGGCTTGTGAGGTGCTCGAGCGCCACGAAGTCCAGTGGCTCTGGTCGGAATGCTCTTATCTCTGCTGAATGCTCTTTTGCCATGCCGTTGTTCCTCCATACACAAGAACGACAGCTGGCTTCCACGAGGGTAAAGCGGCCTGGTCTTGATGTTCCGATCCAGCCTTCCCTTTCGATATTGTCACCTGCTCGGGTGGCATGAGGATCAGTAACTCTGACTCGAAATGCCCCTTTTTCTGTTCGATGCTCTTCTGCCATGCAATTGTTGCCTGGTACAAGAACGGAATTTGCTTTCCACGGTGGTGAAGCGGCCTGGTGTTAGTGTCCTGAGCCAGCCATCTTCGCGTTTCCAGACTCCTGCTATCGCGAGGCAATCTCCCTTGCCGAGATAGAGCATGGAAGACCCGATCATCTTCTTCTCCGCGAGCTATACGACTATCATGCCATCGGAGGCCCAGATGAAGCAGTGAGTGTCTCGATGCTCGAACAGAGGAAGGTCCCGCTCCTCGGTCCCTGCTCCTGGTTCCAGGAACAAACACAGTAGCCCCTGAGCTCCATGTGTGCCATGCTCCTCGCCCTCGCAGGGGCAGAGAGCTCTGCTACTGTGATGCTGTGTGCTGAAGCCACCGAGCTACATGTAAGAAACAGACTGGCTGCAGATCGTGATGGGTGAAGTCTCACCTCCACAACATGACACAATAAACCCCTCACAACAGGTTCCAGCGGTGGAATGGTAGCACTGGGCTTGCTGGTACCATACGCCAAGAAGTACTACCCAGAGTACGACGCGTCAGCCCTATGGCTCATATCTGCACCGGCAAGACATTCATCATTGTCCGCCACGGTGAGGTACTGCAGCCCAAGCCCGCTGGCGACACTGCGTCCTCACGAACATTTGAACGGTCATCGCCACCGCCGGCGAGTTTTAAGTCCTCACGAACATCCGACGAATCGTCGCCACCACTGGCGACGAACGTGGAGCACAATATCCTCATGTCCAATTGACTAAAGGGCTTGGCATCAACATCTCCCAGTTCGAGCACCGGAAAGAAGCCATCCGAACCGAACCAGGAAGGTCTTTTGCCTCGACTACAGCGCTGTTGGAACATATTCCAGAACTGTGATCGAATTTGCAGGAACCGACTGCGAAGCTCGGTGGCATTGGCACTCCATCATCGACTTGTTGGAACAGCACAATGTGTTCAGTGTTCCCAGGCCCACCATGAACACCATTCAGAAAGCGTCGAGCGTGGCTCCGCACAGCCGTCCGCGAAACTGTTTGTGGACTTCTAATACCGAGTCAAATAGCTTACGCGCTCTGCGTGGGAGATCGTCGTTTGCCCAATCCACCACGACAGAGTGTCTTTGGTCCCAAATGACGGACTCTTGGTTCTCGGCGTAATGAAAGTACGGAACGGAGTACCTGATCGGACACTCCGAGGACTTCCACGCCAAGATGAAGCAAGGTCTACTGGTCTACCCAGCGACCTCGACATGACCAGAAACGATCTTGAGACGGCTAATAACAAGGCCGGGGAGTAGAACAAAGCTCCTGTGGACCCCGCTGTCAAAGTCGACAAAAGCGGAAAGTCTTCTCGGCAAGCCGGACCGTACGAAACAGCTGACCGTCGGCCACACTCATACTCATTTCGACAGGTTGATGTGATGGCTCCAGAGGATATCGAGAGAGTACCTGCGACAGCATTACGCGTCTGGGTTGCACCCGACGACTGGCCCATTGGTGGCGTTGATCAGAGTGGCTGGACTACACAGCTCTTCTCGGCTTGCTCCATGGTAATCAGGAGCGCCGCTCACAGCACTGCCAGAGACGTCGTTGTAAACTCGAAGTGAACAGAAGAGCCGCGAAATGCTGGTAGCTTCTCTGTGAAGTGGAGGACAACCAAGCTGACACGATCCGCAACGTACCGAGTCGATGTTGTCGTGGTTTAGCGGAGTAAGCTGCCTGAGCAGCCCCGTGACAGGACCACACACTCAGCAGTTCTGTAGCATTCTTCGCGGTGCTTGCTTCGTCCATGGTGGCAGGTATGCGGACGAAGACGAGAGCGAATATGTACGCACGAGTGAGTACCGGCAGGATGCTGGCGATGGAAACGCTCAGGACCAGGGTGTGTACTGGCCGAGCGATGCTGTTTCCCACAACACTCGTCACGGACGTCTGGGGCATCGTCACTGCCATCGTGCTGGATTGAGTAGACAGAGTGAAGAGACACATCTGCTCGTGATGCTGGGAGTCGAGACACGTCCCTCACAACCGAGCCGTCTCATTTTCCCCATGTTGAGGGTTCGAAGCCGCGATTCATGCGGCAACCCGGGCACCCTGTGTTCGAACAGCACCCCTTCAGGCGCTCTGCGCCAGGTTCAGAAGCAGATCTCGGGTAGGTCCAGATATGCCAAGAATTATGTGAACGATTGAGAAGACCGGCTCCCATAATCCGCTCATGCGGCCGCCTCCCAGGAAGAAGGGGAACCCCAAATAACCCTCGAGACCGCATTCAGCACGCCCTGTTACGCTGCGTCTCGACCTTCACCAAGTATAGCTCTTCACCATCCAGCCCGTACATTTTCCTGCCGCACCGCCGTACGCCATGTCACAGCTGCTTGTGTACTTACGTGATTATCATTGCATCTGCGCATTCGCATACTGTTGAGTGTAGTCATGTCGATTTGCTGGTCGTGTTGTGACATGTCGCGTTGTTTGGGTTGCATTGGTGAGACGAAGCTTCACGTTTGCCGAACATCTTTCTCCTCGACATCATTGCCGACTACTTACGACACAACCCGATCGCTTCTTTCTACGCTTCATCTACGAGATATGGCATGAGATCAGCGCAACACACGCAAGACGGGACGATGAAGATGGCGCATCCAAATCGCGCGCAGACCGCAGCTCTGGTTCTCGCCAATCTGCTTCTCCCTGCCGCCGTGCTCATCTTTGCGAGCGGCTTCTTCCCGTACAAGCCTGTCCTTCCTGGTCTGGCCAAATTTGAACAGGCAGAACAGCAAGAAAGAGCGAGGTCGTTGGGAGAGAATGCGACAGCTGGCGCACCTTTCGACAAGGTGATATTCATGGTCGTGGACGCGCTGAGGAGCGACTTTGTCTACGGCCATGACAGCGCCATGGAGTTCACGCAGAGGTATGGAATAGTATATGGGGACAACGGAGAGACGGTGCTGACAACTACGAAGTCTCGTACGCGCTGGCGCGGCGATTCCCTTTACTGCGCATGCAACTCCTCCCACAGTCACCATGCCTCGCGTCAAAGCACTGACAACAGGTTCGGTGCCGTCCTTCCTCGATCTGATCCTGAATTTCGCCGAGTCGGACACGACCTCCTCCCTCGCGACGCAGGACACCTGGCTTGCGCAGATCAAAGCTCGGGGAGGCAAGCTCGTGTTCTATGGCGACGACACATGGTTGAAGCTATTCCCCGATAGCTCAATCCCGGACGAGCCGCCTTTCTTCATGCGCAGTGATGGCACAAGCAGCTTTTTCGTATCGGTCAGTAGAACTGGCCCGGTAAACTCATCTTGTAGCGTTCATAGGCTGAGTATCTATTCTTCGCACTACAGGATTTCACAGAGGTTGACCACAACGTGACAAGACATGTTCCTGAAGAGCTAGCAAACAAGGATTGGGATGCCATGATTATGCATTATCTGGGCTTGGATCACATCGGGCACAAGACAGGGCCCTTGGGACCCAATATGCTCCCCAAGCAAAGAGAAATGGACGGGGTAATCAAGCAGATTTTCGAAGCAATGGAAACTGAGGAACACCATGCCAATACACTGCTTGTCCTCGCTGGAGATCATGGTATGAATGCCGGTGGAAACCACGGCGGCAGTGGGCCTGGAGAAACCGAGCCTGCGTTGTTGTTCGCCAGCCCAAAGTTCAGGGATGCAAGCCAGCAGACGGAGTACGAAAAGTTCATGGGCGAGAAGGACAGAGTTGAGTACGAGTGTCCCGCGAAGCCGAAGGAGGGCACAGAGTTCCACTACTACACCAAGGTGGAACAGAGTGACTTTGTGCCTACACTGGCCGGACTGCTCGGGCTGCCAATTCCGAAGAACAGCTTGGGGGTCAGCATACCAGAGATGGACATCCTCGCAAACGAGCGAGAGCGATTGTGGCATCTCAAGAGGAACGCAGATCAGATCCTGGAAATTGTGAAGGCTACGTACGGGCAGAAAGAATGGGAGGAGACGGTGAGCATCATCGAGACTCTCCTCATGTCGAGCAGAACACCAGAGGACTTTCAAAAGACGGCCAAAGTGTGCGACGAAGCCGAAGGCCAGAGAAAGCTGGCTTGCCTCTGGGTGGGCTCAAAAGCACACTTGAAGATTACGCCCAAGACTTCAAACAGCCTGCTCCGACAGGCACAGTCGCGCTCGACGGGGTTCCTCCTCGCCGCTCAGACCGAACTCAGCGGAACCGCCTCGTCCTACAACATCCCGCGCATGATCATCGGCATGGCGCTCACAGCTATCATCATCGCGCTTACGCTCTTCTCGTTCCCGCAGCTGAGACCCATCACGTCCTCTGGCTTCGCTTTCACGCTGATCAGCGTACTATACGGCATCATAATGTTCGCATCTTCTTATGTCGAGGAAGAACAGCACTTCTGGTATTGGCTTACTCCAGCCTGGATCTCGGTCCTCAGCATGAACAGCCTTCCGCGGTGCACATCACTCAGCAACAGGACACGTCTCATGGCAGCTGTGTTCGCGCTCCTGGCCATTCACCGTCTCAGCGTGAGATGGAACCAAACAGGTCAGAAACATGCCGGAGCACCGGACATTGTGCACACTGCATTTTCGCGAAACCATGTCTTGATGTGGGTGCTGATTTTGGCTACATATGCTTACGAAGGCTACCTGCTCGGCACGCGAACATTCGCTGCGTTGCTTGGCCCAGAAGTCGGCGTCGCGTTAGCGGTCGTCTGCGTGCTGCCGGGGATTGTGTTCAAGCTGAATTTCACACAAGCCGATGCGCCGGAGTTGGTCCAAGGCCTCGCGAGCACGATACGAGAGTGGACGGCTAGCGCGGATCTGGTCCTGCAAGCTCGGGTCGCCTTTACGATTTTGGCTGCCACAACTCTGGTGGTTGTGACGCTCGCGGTGCTCTCTCATCGCGAGAGTGCCGGCGTGAGTGGACAGGCTGGCAAGCTGCCTAGTCTGGCCGAGAGACTTCATACTCTGCTCAGCTTGTTCTTGATCATGCAAGCGCGAGCTCCGAATGTGATCTTGTTTCTTGGCTGGGAGATACAAAAGGAGGCGTTGAAGTACATACTCAATCTCGGAACATCGAGCGGTAACACTCCTGGAGCAAGGAAGCCGATCACTGCCATTGCGACAACGACTCTGCTGTTCACCCATGTCACTTTCTTCTGTGCAGGTGGAAGCAACTCGATCTCTTCGATCGATCTTAGTAACGCTTACAATGGCGTTGCAGACTACAACATCGTTGCTGTAGGCGTGCTACTGTTCGCATCCAACTGGACTGGTGCTATCTGGTGGTGCAGTGCTGCCACTGACTTGCTCAACGGCGACGCGCCAAACTCGAAGCGTTCGATCTTCGCTTCAAGCCCCGGTCGTTTGGAAGCTCGGGCTGGAAGCAAGAACTGGATCGATGCCGAGAGGAAACGTTTGCACGAAGCCAGTCTGCGAGCAACCATGGGTCCCGAAAAGACGATTGCGCAGAATTCGCGCGCCGCAGAGGAGGGAGCACAGTGGCAGGTGTATGTTTGTCATATGACTGGTTTCATCGCGACCGCGCTGCTTGCTGTCATGGCGAGTTGCACGGCCTTGAGGACGCATTTGTTCATCTGGACCGTCTTCAGCCCAAAGTATCTCTACGCCATGGCGTGGAGCGTGGGGTGGCATCTTCTTGTCAACATCGGGTTTGGAAGTCTGTTGAATGGGCTGAGGGAAGTGGCCTAAAGTGGTGAATAGTGCTCAGGAAATGAGCTGTGTAGTAAGTACGTATTGACTGTTGCGTTTTGGGTGTGTTAAGTCTGGACTGTATACACTGTTAGAGTGGAGGATTGCTTGCACGCCACGATTAGTCGCGATGCGTGTAACCCACGCCATCTCCAGTTCCCATTGAGATCAGCCGCGCCTTCATACCTTCAGCAAGCCTGCTCATCTCTGGATCCAGATTCGTGAACTTCGCCTTCGAGGCCCATGTTCCGATGCCGTGCTGCAAGATATTTCGAGCTCGTTCTGGGTCAGACTTGGTGATGCCCATGCTGCCATGCAATGTCATGCGTTCCGCTTTACTGTCATACACGCCTCGATGGAGGATGTTGTTATTGTAGAATACAATGTCTCCTGGAGCCATCTTCACCGCCAACTGGCCTGGCATGTCGCCCTCAAAAGGATCAGCATCTCGCTCCCTGTCAGTTCTCGGGCGCCGGTGAGAGCCTGGCACTACCACGAGAGAGCTGTCATCGTATAGTGCCAAGTTCCATTGGGCGTGGATCATAGGCTCTCGGAGATGCTGTAGCTCTTCCTCTGCAGACGCAGTCGCCGACACGTTGTCCCGGTGCCATCTCAGTGCAAAGTCATGGGGCGGCCGGCACAGCATATTGTACAGCTCCAGGACAAGGTCCTCTCTCTCGCAGCCAAGCAATTTCAGGACGACCTCAACCAGCTTGTCGTTGAAATAGGACTCTGCAAAGACGTCTCTGTCAGGCATGTCAGGATGCAACAGGTGCTGTACGCCCCATATGCCGTTGTGTGCAGCTTCCTCCGCATTCCACGGAGGAAATTGCTTGGGCAGCGTCCTCACGAATGGCCACTGTCCTCGCCGTGCCTTTTCGACGGTGCGCTGGCATGCGGCACGGTAGCGGTCGAGCTCGTCAGCGGACAGGACATGGGGGATCTTGACGAAGCCATCGCGCTCGAGAGCAGCTTGGAGCTCTGCCGCCGACATTGGGGTCATCTTCTCTTCTTCTTGGCGTGTTCGTCCTTCTCGTTCTGACTCGTAAGAGAGGTGGAATCGGCAACGGACGGGAAAGTGAGACAGCAGTCGTCATTTTGGGCGCGCAAGCAGCGACACCACCAGCCTCTCCTGTCCTCTCTCCTCGTCTCTGTCACAACCTGCAAGACGCGGTATTTCTTGCACTCACAGACCTCGTCGACCTATTCCACCGCCTCACAAATGTCTACGCACGCCGCACAATCACAAACCACGCAACAACAATCCCACGATATCACTTAGGCTGCGCATCTGCGACCACAACAAACACGATCCTGCGCTGTGATTCCCGTTCAGACACAGCATTCAAGATCCACAGTCCGAGATCTGCGATATGGCAGACTATATAAGCGATCCTGCGCCGAGTGCGGAACAGGGAAGGCAGCACCAGACGACTCCCTCACACGGACAGAGGCGCAACAACCGCACTCGCAAGAACGACCAGCAGAGCCAACTCGACGGCGCTATGTCGGATGGGGCGCTCATGAATTCCGCTGTCTCCCCCCGACCTCGCAAGAACAAGCAGCGACAAAGTGTGGCAGCAGCGCCAGGACAGCAGCGACACGACAGCATGGGTCGGGGAAATGCGCAGACAGCGCGACCAATATCATATAGGGGAGGAAGAGTCCCGGCGACGCCCGCGAAAGAGCAAGCGTATGCTGGTCCTACATTCCAGGCTTCCCCAGCGGCCTCTGCCCTACCGATGCCTAAATTCTCGAAATCGGTGCCGAATGCTGCCACGCGAGGGTCTCTCTCAGCACGGATGGCAGCAGAGAAGAAGTCGGACGGAGAACAGTCATCTCCAGAGGCAGATGTCATTGCGCCAGCACCGCCCCCACGGGAAGACGTGCACTCTCCTTTGGATCTGTTCTTCAAGGCGGATAGGGAAGAGAAGGCCAGAAGTGCAAGCCAGACACTGTCTCCGCAAGCAGCACATAGAGCACCGCCGGTGGCAACCGAACCCCGTAACCCTTTTGCGCAAACCGGCCGGAGCATTTTCCTGAATGAGCTTGATGGCGATGCAGAACTGCCCAGCCCTCGGACTATTCCTCCTAGCGGCGATCGACCAACCATGGGTCACAGAGCAGTCTCATCGCCGCCTGGTGTACCGCAGCGCAACATAAGCAACGTCGATCAAAATCGACGTGCCGATACTCAGAACCTGAAAGATATGCTATTCAACGCTACCGCGCGGCCTCTAGATCCGCCGAGCCAACAGTCACGTACGCCATTGAAGGCCACTGCACCTGACGGCTATTTCAATTCGCCTTCACCTTTCAATAGACCCGCCTCTGGCCCATCGACACCACAACCAACCCACGAGCGACAGCAACAAGACAACTACTCCTTTCACTATGGCAATCGAAACCTGTCACCCCTATTCAAGGCATCACGATCTGAGACACCACAAAGACCGTCTTCCTTACGACAGGAAGTCGCGAGCGAGACGTCATCGAACGGCGATTCTGGCGTTGCCGTTGGCGATCCATACAGCCCCAATACGTACGCCCGTAACTATCTCAACCACACGGCACGTACCTCGGGACCAGTCGACATGCCTCAGCTTGCGTTCAACCAACAACCTGCCAATCTCCAAGGATTTCCTGCGGGTCGTCCTTCTCAGAACATGGACGTGCAGCACGGCAGCCCACAGCAGAGTGCGAGTAGGGCCAGCAGCGCACCCCACGGAAACGAGTCACGAGACATGAGTGCAGAGTCTGCGGAATTGCGCCGCATGCTCAAGATCTTCTAGCATAATCTTTGGGCATCTGGGCGACATGGTAGAGGTTTTGTTTCGGAAACGGTACAGCATAGCGAGGCGTTGGTGGTTCCATCTCTGGCAGATGCCATCTTGGCAGTGCACTGCTTGGTGCACGGGCGAGGTCATTTTCGGGATTGGCAGGAATCGATCTCATGAAACGTGGGTTACACATGACGTCCACTCACGATTTGACGAATTCCAGTACCTGCACTTGTCTGTGCTCTATACAAAGAGGGGAGAAGTCGAGGTGGGAGAGCCTGCTCGACAGACTTTGGGATGGAAGAGCGTTTGGGCTCAGATAGAAGACCAACTCTTGTCACTCTTTGAACATCATGTTTGCCGTGCTGTTTCCTGCCTGGGGTATTGTGTCACTACAGAGCATATAGGCCGCCGAAGGCTGCCGTTACCCGCTCTTCACGTGTGCATCTGAACAAACAATTGCTTCGAATCACATTTACTTCCGTGCTCTCTCGTCCAACATCTCGTGGCGATCTAGATTGTCTCTTCTGAATCTACTCTGCACCACGATTCGGGCCAGATCCTGTTTAATCTGCCGGCGCTCAAGAAATGCCGCGAATCGTGACGCTTGACCGCCGCTGACATGGACGCCCACTCGGTGCTTGATGCTCCCAAGAGCATGGAAGAAGTCGAGCAGGTGAGTCTTGATCACGCTTCTGTGAACACTCAGATCTTCACTGATTCCGTGACTAGCTCGTCAAACGATTCTACCAGCCCGGGTCACCAAAGCTCATTGCACAAATCGACACCCAACTTAAGCTTCTACAACACTCGCCTGAAGGCTGGCAGCTCGCGGACGCGTTACTCGCTTCACAAGATCAGAACGTGCGCTTCTTCGCAGCTTTGACATTTCAGATCAAACTCAACAATGACGGGTCAGTGCTTTTCGACCCTGAGATGAGGTTCCGTTGGTGAGACTCTTCCGCTCATATTGTGTTACAGGGCCAAGCTTGATGCTGCCACCGCTCAGAGTGTTCTTGCAAGACTAGTTTCTTGGACTGTGTGTTTCTGCAATCCTTCGAGCTCGAACTTGAGCTGCGCTTGATGGCGAGCGCTCTTGGATTGTGCTGAGGCTGACATTTTCTAGGTCAGACTAGATCGAGCTGGAGAGGGTACCGTCGTACGGAAGAAGCTGTGTGGTGCTCTGGGGACGTTCTTCCTGCAGGCACCAAGACAATGGACGCGGCCTTTGCTGCACTTGGTGGCGTCTTTCGCACAAGGAGATGTAGTGCCCGAGGCATGTACCACGCAATGCTTGCAAAACACAGCACAATCTGACTCTCCTTAGGACCAGCTTTCGGCTTCACACGACGCAATTCTGCAATACTTGCCTTCCTTGGGAGAGTCCCAACTGATCAACCTGCTCTGGCTGTCTGGACAACTGGCGACTGACGGCACTAAAGTGGACAGCACGAATGCCGCGTCGGACCAGGTGCACGATCAAATGGAAACCATCGTGCAGGATGTGAGCAAGATCATCAACCATGCTATCAGCAAATCACCGGCGCAGACTTCCCCGCGAGTTCGAGCCGACTGTCTGGCCTGCTTCCTTAATTGGGTGAACTACGCGCAGCCCATGTGGCCGACAAAGCCAGAAGCGCTGGAGTTTCTGCGTCGACTTGTGCCCAGCTTAGCTGTGCTCCTGGTCGATCCAGCGCTGCAGCACGAGGCCATGGATGTGTTTCGTGATGTCCTGGAGAGTTACACGACATTCTTCCAACGCCAGCACATGGAACTACTGGCCAACATCATCTACACTCACGTCCGGCCGCGGATGTTGCAAGCCCTTCAGGACCAGGAGCCTGAGGTCATCTCGGTCGCCCAGCTTGTCATAGCGTACGGCATCGCCAACATACAAGACATCGTGGAGAAGCCAGATGTAGAAGTGTCAGCCAGAGTGCCTTTATCTCTCATTATGGCCATCCTCGAGGCTCCAGGCTATCCCGGTGACGACGATGAAGCATCTCTTCACAGCATCGAGTTCTGGAATACGTACATCGAATACATCAACGAAGTGACATACTCGAATGCAAGCATCAAGACGCCCATGCACTGGGTATCATCGGCTCGGTCAACGTGCATGACACTTACCAACCTCTTATGGCAGAAGATGCGTACGCCAGACGCAGAAATCGCAAAAGAGTGGACGGAAGACGAGTCAGAAGGATTCAAGGAGTTCCGCATGGACGCTTCGGACCTCATGCTGTCCATTTACGTATTCCTCGGCGCGGAAATGCTCCAATCTCTGGTCACCATCATCCTCACATCTTTGGAACGCCAGCAATGGCAGGAACTGGAAGCAGCGCTGTTCTGTGTAAATAACCTCGCAGATAATGTTCTCGAGGACCAGGTTGCCGAGAACATCCTCATGCCCGTCTTTCACTCATCCCTGTACCGAATTGTGGGAGACTTCAGCCAGAGCATGCCAACGCAGGCACGCCGGACTGCCGTCGACACGCTCGGATCGTATGGTGCCTTCATCGAGCGCCATGCAGAGTTCCTGCCCGACACGCTACGCTTCCTCTTTGCCTCGCTGGAGAATCCTGGACTGTATCTCAGTGCAGCCAAGTCTATCGCTGAGTTGTGCTCGACCTGTCGTAGCAGCTTGACTGGCGAGCTCGACGGCTTCCT
This sequence comes from Septoria petroselini, assembly GCA_022559915.2. Classification (NCBI taxonomy): domain Eukaryota; kingdom Fungi; phylum Ascomycota; class Dothideomycetes; order Mycosphaerellales; family Mycosphaerellaceae; genus Septoria; species Septoria petroselini. The sequence goes on from JAFJTQ020000007.1 coordinate 334,464, forward strand.
GGCACAATACAACAACTTTGCCCAAGGCGAGACGAGCGAGCCATACACGAACGAGAAGGTCATTGGAGCTATTGCTGCTATTGTGCAGGCGGTACAGCCAGAGATCGCCAAAGCACGACCACTGACTGCTTTGCTGGACATCATCGAAGGTACCGTGGCCGACGCCCGTCAGGCGCAGGATCCTGAAATGGTCGAGGTGCATGGCGTGTCGGCGATTGACTGTCTTGCAGCAATCGGCAAAAATATGCAGACGGAAGAGGACGCGCCGATTGATCTCTACGAGGACTACACAGCCCCTGTGAACAAGGAGAGCTTCTGGCGCACACCGGAGGGTATGTTGATACGGAAAAACTTGACTCATCTCACCTCGTACTGACAAGACATAGGACAGGCGATCCAGCAACGCATTCTAACCATCTGCCAGAGCATTCTCGAGATCCTGCCGCGCAACGGCGAAGTCGTCGAGGGCGTCTGCAAAGTGCTCAAGAGCGGCTTCGTCGAAACCGAGCCCGGCCCATTCGTCTTCCCACCAAGCCACAACATCGCCTTTTTGGAGCAATGCGCGCTCGACACGCCAAACCTCGAATCCGTCCTGGCAATGACATGCACCCTCATCCAGCAGTACTCGCGCGCCAACCACCCTCGCCTCGACGCCGACGTGACGAGAATCTACAAAAAGGTCATTTCCTTTGTCCAGCTCCTCGGCGAGCCTACGCGCGACCCGGGCGTAGCGCATAGCTGCATCGACGTCCTCAACCGCATGAATGGCCGGTACACGCACGTTCTCATGGACGACATGGTCGCGCCCGTGCTCGACTTCTCGCTCAAAGCGCTCGACGGGACAGATCTCATGCCGAAGCGCGCAGCGTGCAATTTCTGGGCGCGAATCGTCAAGCCAGACGACCCGCCCACCGACGAGCTCGTGCGTAGTCGTCTCGGACAGGTCGTGGCGGCGTATGGCCCGATGCTCGCACAGGCGATAATGTGTCAGATTACTGGCCGCGGACAGCGCTCGGAGCTGGAGCAGATTTGCGAGCCGTTGAAGGCGCTATTGTCGACGCAGCCGCGTTCCAAGCAGTGGATTGAAACTGCACTGGCGAATCGCGCTGCGCTGCCGGCTATTAGTGAGGGCGTTGCTGATGGGGACAGGAGCCGTTTCGTGGCACAGCTCGCTGCTGCTCGCGGGGACTCGAGGCGGACGCGTGAGACGGTTAAGCACTTTTACGCGGCGTGTCGAGGGACCGTGTCTAGCTATAGCGCGTGAGTAGACTGATGATGGAGGAGGCATCGTTACCAGGAGGCAATGCCATGCTTTCAACGGTCGCTACGCGGATGCTCTGCTAGTGAACTAAAGCATGGCTCGAATCGTATCAAACGCAAGACCGCTTACTATCCAACGGGTATCTCGTGTCCTCTCTATCCTTCCTTGTATCTGCTGCCACCCACACCTCAAACGCCAAAAGTAATCCCATCCATTCATTCAATCATTTCATCCCCGTAACCATCTTCTTCCAAGTACTCTCAATAAACCCCCGCCTTCCCACTCCCCATCTTCACCTTCAAATCAAACGGAAACGGGTTACTCTCATTCGTCGTAATCGGCGGGATATGCCCTCTCTGCGCCCCCACAATCTCCAACACCTTCCACACAGCACGCTCCAACCCCCGTCCCATGACATCCCGATTCCTGGCGGCTTCAGGCTCACTCCGCGCCGACGAGACGACAAGGTGGATCTGCCACGTCTCCCACGGAGTTTCCTCGTCGGGTTTCTGGAGGAACCATGTCCGGCGGCGTTTGCGCTCGAGGAATTGGAGGGTCAGGGTGGCGTGGGTGGGGCGGGAAGGGCCAAAGGCAGAGGCAGAAGAAGAAGAAGAAGAAGAAGAAGGATATGGGGGGTTGGAGTCGAGTTGGCGGAGGAGGGAGGTGGTGCGGGATTCGATGAGGGAGTCGATGTCGTCTTCGGTGACGAAGGGGAGGGTGCGGTCGAGGATCTCGTGAGTGGCGGGGTAGAGGGGTGTGAAGTAGCGGTGGAAGAAGATGGTGTGGAGGATGCCTGGGAGAAGATGTGAGTTTGTAGGTACTGTATGTTGTAAGACAAGGCAGTTACCTTTGACAATGTCCTTCACGTGGGCTCGGTCGGCCGTCAGCTCGAGCGTGTACTCGGGCGTTCTCCTCTGGTCCATGATGATGATGATGATGATATGGACGGCTCAGGACATCATGGTGGACCAGACGACGCCGAAAGAAAGAGACAATCGGTCTGCTGCGGCGAGAGGACCTGTACTATACAAAGAGAGAGAGATCACGAGGCCCATTGTCGTCGACGATAAGGAACGAACGAACGGGTGGGACACTTTTTGCCCCACACTAGTTACTGAATGTCTTCATGAATAGACTGATAATGAGCTGTCTGTCATTGGATGGACGTCATGAACAGGTAGCAATATCGCCAACATCCTCGGAATATACTGATTCGATGCATCACGACTTCAGTATCACGCTGTGACCTCCACCGCGGTCCCTCCCCGCCGACCGGGCGTGCCACAGCTTCCGGCGCAAAGCCCATACCCATTGCATTATATCTAGCTGCACAACAGCTGCCTCACAACACCATGGCCGCTCCATCAGAGACAGCATTCAATATATCCCCCAGCCAACTCGCAGACCTCTCCCACCTATCCACTCTCCTCCACCTCTTCCTCGCCCGCAACAAAAACCAACACCGCCGCTCCATCTGGTTCCGCCACTTTTGCGTCTTCCGCCGAAACCTCGCCTGCATCTTCCAAGATCTCGAATCTTTGAACACCACCCCATCTTCCCACGCCGCGCGCGCGAAGAAGAAGAAGACCTCGGATCCGATTCTCATCACGCGTGTCCGCGCGAGGTTGGACCACTGGCGAGACATTCTCGTGCCGAAATGGCACCATGCTTTCTCACAGGTTATTGCAGATCAGAGATTCAGTGTGCTGGGGCTGTTCTTGCTGGGCGTGTTGGCGGAGGTGTGTCAGATTGTGGGGCTCACGACGGAGTTGGAGGAGATGGGGAATGAGGAGGTCAGGAGAGCGATCGAGGCGTTTGGGAGAGAAGAATTCGCGTTGGCTGCCATGGATACTGTTGAGGAGAATGCTGCGCGAGAAGACGCAGGGGAGGTCGTTGTGCGGGAGCAAGAATCCACAGGCGAAGAGGTCCGGCTGGAGGAGAAGCAGAAGGATGCTCTGCCGCCTGCAAGTAGAGTGGAAATAACAACAAAAGGCCGTAAGAGAGCTCCGGAACCAACTACAGAGGCAAAACGAAAGAAAAAGCAGCGCAAAAAGGTCGGAGGAGACGCTATTGACGACATCTTCGGCTGAGCTGGAGTCATCATCAACATTACCGCATCCTATACGCCACTCGTGCAGTCCTGCATGATGCTGTTCGTGTGCCTACATCAGAATCGTGGTCAACTGCAATGAAGCAGCAGCATGAGCGAAAGGTCAAAGTCTGATGTAATGGTATCATTGCTACGTCCGTACACAAACATGCTGCCTTGCATGAACCTTGTACATCAGCCAAGCTGAAGCATCGCTTGTTGACCAAGCGGCACAGCTGGCACAATCTCAGCTGACACGACAACGGCATCGTGTACACTCTACTCCCCCTTGATGCGCACGCCGCCGTCGTCGTCGACGATCACACGAGTGAACTTGCTTTCTGGTAGGATCTGCTGGGGCTTCTTGTCGCGAACGATGAGAGGGGCCAAAACCTCGCTCGCCGCCTCAAGCGCCTTGTTGACCGCTTCCTCATCGAAGCCGTGGTTTGAAACTCTCGACGCGTCTACAGCACCCTGCACCACGTGCTGGATATGCGCAATCAGGTCCACAAATATGCCCATGTTCTCCGCGCCATACCGCTCAACGTGCTGCCGGTCTTTGCCATCAGCTCGGTAAATCTTGGCCTGCTCAATGGCGCCAGGCGTCATGTTCAACACAGTTGGACCCGCCGCGCGCTTGGGAAAACCATGTGCCGGCGCTGATGAGCTCCCAAGAGCCGCGCTACGTGGGACCGCAGGCTTATGCTTCCACCTCGGCTTTCTTCTGCGGGCTGGCGGCAGTGGTGGAGCATTTGGCCCGCCCTGAGCGGAGCTGACTGGTGGAGGACCAAGCGGTGGAGCATTGAGCCGGCCGTAGATGGAGCTAGATGGTGGTGGACCAAGCGAAGCAGCATTGAAGCCCAACATACGTTCTGCTGGGTGTATGGTGGGAGTAGGTGCTGCACAATGACTGCGCGTGGCCTCGACTTTGGCTCGGAGACTGAGCAGGTGCTCGGAGTGTGAAGTACTCGCAGACCCAGTCGGCAGAGTACTGTTGTCGGGAGAACGTGACAACGTGCTCCGCCGAGGCCCCAGTGGGATCGTATTCATGCCAGACTGGCACAGGCCACGACCGTGCTTGGTCGGGTTCGAGACGTCTGGCGACACAACCGCGATCATTGCCAGTCTGTCGCTGCTGACACCCTCCATTGCCGGAGCAGCCCCAACCGGCTGACCGACGGCCGTCGTGGCAGTCGGTGGCTGCTCCGGCTCCTGGTCGACGACGTTCTGTTGCAGGCCGTGGTGTCGGGGAAGAGTAGAAGGTGTGGCTTCGAACAAGGCTCTTGACAGGTCGACCAGAGGCTCTGGCCGGCTGCGCCCAACACCGAGCCTCGGGCAATGACCTTGACCGTGATGGATGTGGCAGTGCTTACACAACGCAGTGCAGTTTGCTGACGTGTGCTCACTGCTCTTGCAATGCAGGCAGCTCTGGGCCAGCGGTGCAATGGTCATCTCGGTGCCTGCGTCGCTCAGACAAATACGCTTCGCGTGCTGCTCAGCGGCGCGCGGCGGCGCCGGTGGGCATGAACGCTTCAGAGCACCTGAAACCGGTCAGCGGAAGTTTGAGAAGTAGTAGTTCAGCAGAAGTATTGACCGTCTCCGGTGCCTGGAGTGAGATCCATGCCTTGTGTAGCTGCTGTACTGCTCTCGAAGTTGATGTCGAAGAGGAAGAGTGCAAAGCAGGTGAATCAGATTAATAACAGAGAACCCTGAAACGCTACTTCCTGCCAGATGCAAAGTGAAGCGCAGCAGTTGCTCATAGCTGCATATCACGATCGATCTTTCTTCTTGATCTTCTTCGTCTTCTCTTCTGTGTCTTCTCTTCTTCGTCCTCATGGCTAGCGCCTTCGCGTCAGTTGCGAAATGTCACATTCGATGGTCTTCTCCAACAAGCTTGCCTGAGGTGATTCTACAGCCTGATATGTCTGCTCCACTGCTGTTCTGCAGAGGGCGAGCGGCATCGATTTGGCACCATCGCGGCGCAATACACGTCCCTATCATTCAAGACCGGACTTCCTTCTCGCCTCGAATACGTGTGCCGGACTTGAGATTCTTGCTAATCAAGACAGGTCCTCGTACTCATCGTGCTCCTGGCAATGTGCTGCCACTCCCCAGCTGTTTCTGTTCGCGTTATCCAACCCGGTGATAGAACTATCAGCGTGGAATACGAGCGCGTCACACTTAGCACGCATCTCATCGTGATTAGTTCATGCTCGGGCTTCTGAACTCATGTCGCATGATAGGCTGAAGAAACGCAGCAGTCAGGAAGGGCGCTCTCCACGCGTTCTTTCCTGCCTCAGGCCACAATGGAACCACACTCCAACATTGAACAAACAACTGACCTTCCTAATGCTGGTCGCATGACATGTCGACATTGCCTGCTGGACCTGCTAGGATGATAATTCGATAACCCTCTGGAAATTCGCCATCGATCATGGACGATCTACTGAGTGAGGATTGGCAGAAGCCTGCGAAACCAACAACAGCGGCAGCCAACCCTCCTTCGAACCCAAGCACATTTGCGTCGAGCTACAGCAGCTTGCGAGCGAGCCCGGCCTTGCCTGTGTCAAGCAGCGCATCTCCAAACATCAGTAGACCGACGAGCACTGTCAACGGCACTAGCAACCCCAAGATATCTGGCGGAGATGCCTTTGGCAGTCTCCTGGGATCGAAGAAGGCGGCGAGCAGCAATGTGTCCATACAGGAAAGGCAGCGGCAGTTGATTGCAGAGAAGCGTCGTCAGCAAGAGCAAGCAGCGCAGCAATGGGACAATCTGGGCAGTGGGAGAGGCACACCGGAAGCACGTGGACTGTCTCCAGCACTATCACAGCGCGCACCTGAAACCGAGGATGACATTATGGCTGCCTTCAACAAGGACGCACCAGTCGATAAGTCCAGTCACTTTCCACCTCCGAGCTCGAACTCCGTCAGTGGTCGCACTACTCCTGCGTTCCAGCCTGCGCAATCGCAGGCTCCAGCTGGCAACGGGCCCTTCGACGAAGACGACGACCCCTTTGGGCTGGGCTCTGTGCCCCAGAGGAGCAACAGGCAACTACCAATTCCCGCGTTGCAGACCAGTGGTGATGATGACGATATTCTCGGCGATTTGGGGAAGCCAGTAACAGCGCGTCCTCCACCACAGCGGGAAGCAGAAAGAGCGCCAGAAAGGCAAACGGAGTCAGATGCATGGGGACGCGAGCAGCCAGAGGATCAAGCACTGGCAGAACTTGTGGATATGGGGTTCCCTGCGGACAACGCCAAGTTGGCACTATCCCAGAATGACGGTGACGTGCAAGGCGCAGTAGGCTGGCTACTACAGCAAGCACATGAGGAGTCCAAACAAAAAGCCCGAGCCGAAGCAGGCGAGCGACAGCGGTCTCCTCCGGCAACGAGCAGGAGTCCGCAACGAAGGCCTCGCGAGCAAGACAACAACAATGTGCCCGCCTGGATGCGAGAGGGGTCGCGGCCCAGCTCAGCCAATGCTCGGCGTCAGGATAGTGGCTCACCTGCGAATGGCGACAAAGATGCTGCGGCAGTGGCACAAGAATATGGCACGAAGTTCTTGAAAAGTGCAACGTCACTCTGGAAAGCCAGCCAGAAGCAGATGGCCAAGACTGTTGCTGAGTTCCAGCAGGAGCGCGATCCAAGCCAGCCCAAATGGATGCAGGATACTATTGCAGATTCGAGCCGATCAAGCAGTCAGCGCAGACAAGACTCAGATCGAGCCAAACAGCGAGAAATTGATGCCACAGATGAGGCCGCGATGCTTGATATTCCTCGTGAGCGACCTCAAAAGCCCACGAGAGCACCTGAGCGCCCTGCACCGCCGGCTGTCAGCTACAGGGATCCTGACGAAACGACGTCTTCATCAAAGCCACGGGTTGTGAGACAGCCTGCTCCAGCACCATCACAGCGAGCCCCCTCGAAGTTGACAAGGCAGGAAGTGGAGGATCAGGCTGCGCAGGCGTATGTCAGCTCTGCGCGTAGGAGAAAGACTACGCCGAAGCCTGAGCCACAGTCGCAGCCAGAGCCAGAGCCAGAGGTCGATCTCTTCAGTCCAGCTCTGACCCAGCCTGCTCAGTCTAAGCCGGCGAGTTCGGCGCCTGTGCCCAGGTCTTCTCCTTCGTCAGCACCTGTTCGACCGAGAGCACCGCCACGTAACATTCCCGATGTGGCTCCTTCGGCTCTAGCCACATCGGCGCAGCATCGCAGGGCGGGCGGAGAGGCGTACAAACGTGGCGACTATGCCTCAGCTCACGAGGCTTATGCTGCAGCTCTCCGCCCACTCCCAGCACAGCATCCGCTTACAATTATAGTGCTGAGCAACCGGTCCATGACGGCATTGAAGACTGGTGACCCCAAGTTGGCCATATCTGACGCTGACCAAGCGCTTGCAATCATTGGAGTCAGCCAGGGTGTTGGAGAGACAATTGATTTGGGCGCTGGCGAAGGCACCAAAGATATGCGAGAATTCTATGGCAAAGCCCTGATGCGCAAAGCGGAGGCACTCGAACACCTCGAGAAATGGACAGAAGCTGCCGCCATTTGGCGCACTGCTGTTGAAGGTGGCATAGGAGGCGCCGTCAGTATCAGAGGTCGAGACCGTTGCGAGAAGACAGCTGCGCCCAAACCAACCAGCACCGCGGCAGCACCAAGAAAGCCTGCTGCTGCCCCTGTTCGTGCCACACCTGCCAAGTCTCTTGGAAACAGCATCAACCGTCCTACCCTGCCAGGACCCAAGGAAACCGAAGCAGTCAACAAACTGCGTGCGCAAAACGCCGCCGCTGATAAGGCTGACGACGAGAGATTTGCGCTTACAGACCAGGTCGATGCACGTCTCACTGCGTGGAAAGGCGGCAAGGCGGACAACCTGCGTGCTCTCCTACAGAGTCTCGATGGCGTGTTGTGGGCAGGCGCCGGATGGAAAAAAGTTGGTATGAGCGATCTCGTTCTGCCCAACAAGGTCAAGATCAATTACATGAAGGCCATTGCCAAGGTGCATCCTGACAAGGTGAGTCGACATCAAAGCATGACGGGCAACCTTTATCACTAACTGACTCTTGATAGATCGCGCAAGACGCAACAACTGAACAGCGAATGATCAGCGCAGCCGTTTTCAGCACGCTGAACGAGGCCTGGGACAAGTTCAAGAAGGACAACAATCTATAGACTTAGATCCATGACTGATATGAACCAAGTGACTGCAGTGCTGAGTGGGTGTTGTGATTCGTGGCGAGCTTCTCTTTGAGTTCTATCTGCTCCATCATTCATGCACATGACTCTGTCCGTTGGACACTGCGTGATTCGTGCATGTGACTGTGCTGCTTTCGATGTCTGCCTCCTTCCCACTCATGCCTTCACAATCAAGCCCTCATGTCTGACGTCTTAGATGCCCTCCGATCCTTCATGAGCTCTTCTCCTCAGCCGCGGCCTTTGGTCGTGATGCGACCTCACCCTCTCCCGGGACCTGCGGCTTGCCGCCTCCCTTCTTCTGCTCAGCAACGCCCTTTGCCTTGAGCGAGGTCGAGTCCTTTGGCAGATCCTTGACATAAGGTAAGAATTCTGGCTGGCCGGGAATGTACTTCCTGAGCACTTGTGGCACCTCGATACCATCCTCGCGCTGGTAGTTTTCGAGGACACAGCACAGAGCACGCTCGGTAGCGCACAGCGTGGAGTTCAAGGCGTGCACGTATGACTTTTGGAAGCTGGCGTCTGTCTGCTTCTTTTGGCCAAAGCGAACTTCAAGCTCGCGGGTTTGGTAGTCTGTGCAGTTTGAGCAGGAGACGAGCTCCTTGTATTCGCCCTGGAATGGGAACCATGCCTCCAGGTCGTACTTCTTCGCTGCGGCGTTGTTGAGTGCGCCTGAAACAATGGCGACAACTTGGTACGGCAGGCCCAGTGACTTGTAGAACTCTTCTGATGTGTTGATCATGTCGTCAAAGTGCTTCCAAGAGTCTTCTGGGTTGCAGAAGATGAACTGCTCGATCTTCTCGAACTGGTGGACACGGAAGATGCCCCATGCATCCTTGCCGTGCGAGCCGGCTTCTTTTCGGAAACATGTCGAGTAGCCTGCGTACTTGATGGGCAGATCTGTTGGGTTGAGCCATTCGCCCTCGTGGAGAGCAGAAATGGGTTGTTCTGAAGTGGCAATGAGGTACTTGTCCGAGGCTGGGTCGTTCTCCTTCTCGGTCACCTTGTAGAGTTCTTCGTCGAATTGCTCAAGCTGAGCCGTCTTGGCCATGGCCTCGCGGAGCATGAAGAAGGGTGGCTGATTTGGCTTGTAGCCTTTGTTGAAGAGGAATTCCAGGCCGTAGTTGACCAATGCCAGGTTGAGGAAGAGACCGTATCCTGTCAAGCAGTATCCGCGATGACCCACAATCTTCACACCACGTTCAGGGTCGTAGCCATCTATCCTCGTCAGGACCTCATGATGAGACATGCAGTCCTTCTTCGTCACCTCTATGCCCTCAGGGGCCCATGTGCGTATCGTGGTGTTGTTGTCCTCGTTGTTGGAAACTGGCACCGTCTCGTGGACATAGTTGCCAATGCTCTTGGCCTTCTTCAGCAATTCCTTCTGCTTCTCGAGTGCTTGTTTCTCGAGATCCGCCTTCTCCTTGGCCAGCTCTTCCTTCTGCTTCACCAGCGCCTTGAACTCCTCTGGGTCGCCCTTGGCTTTCTTGTTCGCGCCCATGGCCTTCTGCACAGCATTGATTTTGGCGCCCATCTCTGTGCCCGCAGCATACTGTGTCTTCCGGTGCTCCTCGAATAGGGCAATCACCTCGTCCACGACTTCCTCGGGGGCATGTCTCCGTCTCTGCGACTCTTTGATCTTTTCGGGGTTTCCACCACGGTCCTTGATGAAGTCGTTGATGTCCAGCATTTTGCCGTTGCAATTGACAGACTGTAATCACGAAGGCGAGGTCTTCCTCTGGCACGGCGTCTTGTGCGTTTTGTAAGGAAGCTGGTGTATGCGAGGGGAGTGTGTGACTGTTCAATGTAGGCCCGCCAAAAATCGTGGAGGGGTCGTCTTGCGGAGCTGTCTGCGGACGTTCATGATTGGCTCTTGGTTTGGTTACCCAGAAGACGCGCTCACGCGACTACGCGTCTGCATTCCTTCCTTTCACACCTCACTTGCACTTCCCCTTTGTGCTCAGTGGCCGCCTGGGCCTACATTCAGCTCAAATACGAGCTGCTCGCTTCATCATGATCACGCGATACCGGCGACATCGATTCATATCCATCCACAAGCATTGCCAGCAGAGTATGATATGAAATATGCCATTCCCATTCAGAGAAGTATGTGTTCTCCTGGGCCGACTAGAGAAGGTCGAGTCGGACGAGAATCTCCTGCCTTCGGCCAAGCCCAATCGGTACAAAGAGCTCATTGGCAGCTGGTTCAGCTCGCACCGACGACAGATCAACGAACTCGACATACAAAGCTCGTGTGCACTGCTGTCGACCTTCTTACCACACCTGAGGACGGACCGTGTGTATGGCATCCAAGCGCAGGGTCTATGCAGGATCCTAGGCCGGGCTTTGCACCTTCCCATCGCACGCAGGTCAGATCTAGCCGCTTTCAATCTGGCCGGTAATGGCGATCTTGCGACCTGTTTTGAGAGGGTACACGCCGAGGGCGGACCACCAGCTATTCCGGCACTCTTGGTCGAGCAGGTTGACGAGATGCTGCATTCACTGGCCGGGTGGTCGAACTTCTCAGACCCCTCCGTACCCAGGCTGCCGCCCAGCTCCTCGGAAACACGAGACAAATTGATTGGCAACATGTTCGCACGAGCCAGTTCGGTAGAGGGCAAGTGGCTCGTACGGCTCATCCTGAAAGACTTCAGACCGGTTTTGTGCGATGATGTCCTTTTCACAAAGAGCTTCCATTTCCTGCTGCCCGATCTTCTTCGATTCCAATGCAGCTTTTCAGCGGCCCTCATGCTCCTCAAGGGCGTGTTGCGGAAGTACCCAGAGAAGCCAGACCCCCGATCTGAAGCACTACACCGCAAAAGTATTGCGGATGCGCAGATACTGCGGCCTCTTGTGGGAACGAAGATTAGTAGGCCGAACTTTCACAAGGGCCGTGGTATCGATGCGTGCATAAAGATGATGGGCCGCAAATCGTGGGTCCTAGAGCGCAAATACGATGGCGAGTACTGCGAGGTCCACATTGATCTGACGAGGTCAAAGAATCCTCTGGCGTGCATTAAGATATTTTCCAAAAGCGGGAAAGACTCGACCCGGGATCGGAAGGGCATACATCAGACGCTTGTCCGTGCACTGCGTCTGGGCACCCCAGAGTGTCGATTCAAACAGCATGCGATTTTGCTGGGCGAACTCGTCGTGTTCTCCGATGTGGAAGACTGCATTATGCCTTTCGAAGAGATCAGGAAGCATGTGGCAAGGTCTGGGGTCTACATCGGCACAGAGCAAGATTCGTTGCCCAAGGAACATGAACACCTCGCAATCGTCTTCTTCGACCTTCTGTTGCTTGACGATGAGGTTGTGATGAACAAGCCCGTCGACGAACGTCGCAGCTGGCTCAGGGAGACGTACACAAAGATGCACGGCCAAGTAATGGGTGCCGACTGGACAATGATTGACTTTGCGGACGCGGCGAGAGCCAAGCGAGCACTGTTGCAGCATTTCGCCCTGGCCAATGCAAAGCGGTGTGAGGGTCTCGTCCTCAAGCCGTGCGAAGTGCCATACTTCTCAATCGAAGCTCATCCGGCAGATTACAGGCATAGTTATATCAAGCTAAAGCGCGACTACATTCCGGACTCTGGCGGCGATGAAGCATTCCGGCGCGATGAGGAGGATTTCGTGGTCATTGGCGCCAGCTACGATGCTCAGCAGGCCGCAACAGCGAGTCGAAAGGCTTGCATCAAGTGGACAACTTTCCATCTCGGCTGCCTTCTTAACAAAGATGATGTTCTAAAGCTTGCCGCTCGACCTGTATTCCGGCATGTTGGCACCATTGACCAACAGCATTGCATACCAAGAGCCGTTCTCGAAACTGCCAACATGCTGGGGAACCTCAGTGCCACATCATGGACCGCCACGGACCCGCCAGAGAACTTTGCTGTCGAAGTGCCATCGGCAGTCAGGATGTTGGTCATCTTCAACAAGCCACTCGTATTCGAAGTGTTGGGATCTGGTTACGAGAAGCCCTCCAAGTGCAACTATCTCATGCTCCGTCACCCACGGGTCACAAAGCTGCACGAGGATCGTGGCTGGATTGATTGTATTACCTTTCAGGAACTGCAAGACAAAGGCAAGGCCTCTCGAGCTGCGCCGGTAGACTCAGAGTCGCAAGAAACGCGAAGAATAGTCAACAAGCTTGAAGGACTTTGCAAGCGCAAAGTTGAGTTGGAACGACTTTCGACCCCTGCAAGGTCGACGGTGTCGCCGAAGTCGAGAAAGTTCCTGTTGCCTGAGGCTTCGGTCTTAATCTCACCCTTTGGGGAGAGGACTGTGAGAAGACTGATGCCGAGCTCAGCTACGACAGCAACTTGTCCTACGACGTGTCTAAAGAGTCGGGCAAGTTGTGAGCAACCTCCAGACTGTGGCCAAGCTAGGTCCTCGAAAAAACGGCGAGCAAAGCCTGCCGACGTGTCATCTCCAATCTCCACGAAACGCGTGCGCTGTGGGTCGCTTGAAAGCGTGCAGCAACAGACCGCACGAGCACTGTCCTCTCCCTTGAGCGAGATTACAAACGTCGCCAACTCTGACACAGCGGCGCGGAGCCGCTCTCAAGCGCACTCAGGTCTGACAAGCAAGTCAGCTGTTGCAGCTTGTTCGACACCAGCTCAGTGGCACTCGCACGAGTCCCAGGCTTCCCAGGCAGATCAAGAGCGTTCCCGGAAAAGGTGCGAGGGGAGCCTCAAATGTCCCTTCAGTCAGGCTGTGATATGTCTGGCCCCTTGCATTGCGACGATGCCGTATGTTGTGGACAATCTGATCAGCTTGCACGATGCATTACTCGCTGACGGTTTCACGTATTGGGACCGCGACTCTTTCGCGCATCCTTCCCTCGCTGCGATTGTCTCAGAAAGTCAGTCTCACGAGGGCATGCGAAAGATTGTTCTTGTCGAGAGCAGGCGTAGACGTGCCACTCAGGCATTCATTAGGCAGGCTAAAGAGATGAACGCCGGCAAGTTTCGAGAAAGAATAGAGTTCTATGATTGGAGAGTGCTCGAGGTCTGTGGAGGGCATGATCGAGGCGCAGATAAGTTGAAGATGCATTTTCTTGGTGCTACTTTGTTTGATGATACCCAGGAGCGTGCATTGTTTGTCGGAGAAAGGGAGTGGGCTGGCGCATGAGAACGCCTATGCCACAGCATGATCTGAATACACTATTCATCATCTGCTTGCATTCTGAGCCACATCTTGCATAGATGTTTGTTTTTGACAAATCTATGGCTTTACTCGAAGGCCCATTGCGGCATCCATTATGGTGAGTGAAGTCACGAACGGCTTCGCTTCGGCGCCCTAGGGTCAGACCGGTGTGTGATGTGGTAAGGCCGAAAGAAGAAGTTTGCGAATCCTTCTGCCCACTTGACGCAGGCACCATCGGCCGCTTAAGATAGGCTGCCTATTTTGTCTCAACAAACTTGCCGTGACTGCCGCTATGTGATCCAGAGAATGGTCCGAAAGTTCACAAAGTGGATTCAAGATGTTCTGGAATGGGACGGAACAGGCAGACCATGCTGTCGATCATCGGAGAAACGAAAATCTCTCTCCACTTGCCTGCCTTTGATGTAGGCTGCATCCCGTCGGGCGTATTCTGTAATTCGAAGAAAGAGATGACAAAAGACTAGTCGCCTAGGCTAGGAGTAGATGCCTACATCGTGGCAATGGTATAAGTACTCAACATCCCATCGATTGGATCGAGTACCAATATCCACGACCAACAAGCAACCCAACAACACAACACCACAAATCATCCATCGAAATGCAATTCACCCTCATCACCATCGCCTCCCTGGCAACCTCTGCAGTCTGCTCCGCGCTCCCACCAGCCTACGCAGGCACTCTCGATACCCGCCAAGACAGCAGCAACAACTGCACGCAATACTGCTCCGTCTCCGCCGGCTGCACCTGCACCGTCCGCCCCTCCGACTGCTCAGCCTTTTACGAAGTTCAGAGCGGAGACACCTGTCTCAGCATCGCAAAGTCCTTTTCCAACTTTACAGTCACGCAGTTCTACAAGTGGAACCCATCGATTGGGCAGACGTGTTTCGGGCTGCAGGCCTATGTGCCTGTTTGTGTCAACAGTAAGTCGTATTCATTACAATTCGGATGATGTAGGAGAGCGATGGCTGATGGCTTGTGATTTTCAGCACCTTGGTACAATATCACTGCACCTGTACAGCCAGATTTTGGCACGCACTACACGCCGGAGCAGACTCCCGTTCCGGTCATGCCGGGTATTGTTGCTTCTTGCCAGGAGTTTGAGCTGATCGAGCCGGGCAAGCGTGTGGATGCGCTGGCTGCTGAGAATGGATTCGAGGAGAGCCAATTTGCTGAGTGGAATGGTGGGTCGACGACTGCCTGGGCGGCTTACTGGGCTTGTGTGAAGGCTTAGATGGAGGGCGGTGAAATTATCGATCCGAGAGAAATATGCTCGAAGCTGATGATAGTCACGAGAATCGGGTTATGTCGTAGTCACTCATTTAAACGTGGTTTTGCATAGCGAAGGGAAGGAAAGAATGTAAAGACTGTGGCGTTTCGATGGGCGCATCAAGTCCTCCCCATGCACAATCGGGACACCATCGAAGCATACTCTGACCCTACCATGTCTCTTGGCTCTAGAGATGACCCAGGCTAGCGTGTGACTTTGATTAGGTGTGTTCGTTCTTCGACCACGATTCTACCTACGCTTCTCTATGTCTATGGAGTCCTTGTTGGTTCATCCTCCGTCCTCCTGCGACATAGCTGAACACGGGCTTAAGACTTCACGGAGAGGCTGGTTGCAGGGTGGATACCACGAGCACAGCCTGCAGATTCAGACTGCAGCATATCGATGCCAGGATTCGGTGCCTGTCCTCGCTGGCCTCTCTCGGGTGCTCTAGCATGCGACCTGGTGGTGACGAGCCGCAAAACCCGCCGCCGTGCAATTTTTGTGTCAGCACAAGGGTTGGTGACCTTATGCTGCAGTCGTAGCTGGCCGCACGCTCAGGTCACTCACGATTGGAAAGGAGTACCGCAGAAGGAGGTGGTGGTCGGCTCCGAGTACTGTACTTGCTCCCTTGCAAAGAGCTTGTGGAACGTTCGGCACGAAGAGGTCAGCTGTCAACCACAAACAGTGCAAGTAAGAGAGAGGCACGACTTGAAAACAAAAGCGCTGTCCTTCCGTACGGTCGCGGCGGTTCTTGCATGAAAGGCGACAAAATTCAACAAGTGATGACTTCGCGTACGCGAAGCAGTCCTTGAGCACACTCTTCGACGGCTTCACCTTCCATGTAGCCCTGTATGTAACAGCACCCGATGATTTTGAACTGTTCCTGATCCACCTTGCGCAACACGACTGGCACAGTGCTGCCATATAAGACCCAAACGCTGTCATTGCGTTGCATATCTATGGGTCCTAGTCCAATGTGCCCGCGATTCGTGATTAGGGGCCTTTTAGTCCTCCACATGCGGAACATTCGCTCCATAGCATCTGGTGCTGCTGGCATGGTGTCGGGTACTCGATCTTCGGCTGCCGGAAAGAATGTCTGCAGTTCGCGGTCGGCGATTTTGAAATTTCGATTGCGTGCCATGAGGCGATCAAAGGCAAGCCGACCCCTCCACTCACTGGAGTCCACTGGGGCGGAGGACGGTCTAAGGGAGCACTTCAATGTGTTTCTGTAATCATTTGGAGCCATCTTCCCTTGGGGGGTTCTGTTACCAACGAGCATCTGCCACACAGCGATTGCCAGGCCATCGGCGCTATGGTAAGCGTTGTGTCTGTTGTTCGCCTGGGTTATGTCGCAGACAGGGTCGCTAGCTTCGTCGTTCTCAACATAAGCTGCTCCAAGCCCATCGATTGAACCAACAAAGACCCCGTCGCACCTCAAAATCAACCCCTGATCGTCAATGGAGATACGAGGCCGGCCACCTCGGGCAGCATTGTACGTAGGCTCGCCGCCGAAAAGGCGGTGGTGATTCTGATGAGTCCGATTCGGTGCCCAGCTTGGATTTCCAAAGAGCGGGGGAAATGTGCATTGCTCGAGAAGCAGGAGATCTTGACGGTGCAATATGACTGCTTTTGCAAATGATGCGTAGACCTCGGCCACACTCATGGTATAATCAGGCCGGATGCAGCGCGCCAGTGACGGAGGCATCATGCCCATGATGCCGTAAACTCTGTCTTTCGCATCTGAGACCAGGCATTTCCGACTCACGTCTAGCATTGGTAGAAACCGTTCAGGCGTCTTGCCTTGCTCGAGCAGTCTCTGGTCATGTTGCTGCAGATTAAGCTGAATGATGCCGTTCCGCTTGAGACTCTCGACGGGAGTCGAGTGCCGCATTCCAGTTCCATGAGCGGGAATACAAGGTCAATGTGTTTGCTGGTAAAGTGGTAGATTGCCGCGAACAGTTGACCCCAGGTGAGACTGTCCCTACCACAAAAGATTGGCGTGGAGTCGTTTCCAATAGCAATCTCCTGAAGAACCCAAAGCCGATTCCAGTACGTGCGCTGCATGAACATTGCCAACGCTGCCCAGCTCCCTCGCTGTATCGGACCTACACCAGATTTGATTGCTTCCATCAGCTGCTGGTCGGAGTGCCCTTCGATAGAAGAACTCAGGGTCTTCATGAGGGTTATCGCTTTGGGGCTCTCTTGTGCTTCTTCTCCTACCCAAATGACGACGGATCGGGCTCTTCTGTACATCTCGCGCATGCGCTTTACTTGCTGACCCCGCTCAACAATGTCCTGTTGATTTATGCACAACGCATCGACCCATACCCGCACAGCCTCTACGGATGGTGCCTTGATCTCGCAGCATCCTGAGTGCAGATTCGAGGTTACTCGTGACGCGTGCTTGAGACCCGTTTATCTCAACAAGCTTGGTATCACTCGTATCACCCCAAGTGTACGATAGTGCCACATATTCCTGCTGTTGCGTGACTGAATCCCAGCGATGCAGAGTGGACTCATCTGTCGATGACCAGTCAAGGTGTTTTACCTCAGAGACGTCCTTCCTCGCGGAATCATACAGACTGAAGTGCCAGAGATGGCACCGGACGATCTCGCTGCTTGCTGCCCCTCCAGAAGGGGTTAATAGAAGCAAAAGCCGTATTTCTTGGGTACCCTCGTCGAGTGCTTTGTACAGTAAGCTCGTCATCAGAACCTGACGGTCGCTCCAGTGTATTGTACCAGCTTACCTGAGTGCAGTCTTGTCGTCGTGGCAGATTGGGGGACCTGCCCCTGTCGAACAGCTGCATTCCACATACCACTCAGCAGCTTTGTCAAGCTGCAAGCGACGTTGCACCATTCCGCCACTGTCTGTAAGCTATGGTGATGTTGGCGACCTTTTCGAGCATCTCGAGTTTAGTCTGGCCGCCTAGAACAACAGCAGATGTGCGCACGAGTCAATCATATTGTTGAACTTGCGCTTCGTTTCGTTGTGTCTGGCTCTTCGGCTTTCTTCTGTTGGGATGATCGCTCTTTCCGCCCAAGGAATCAGAGCTCACTTCTTCGCTTAGAGAGGTAAATAAGCGGTTGGATTACGGCATGGCGACGCGCCTCTAAGTGCCGGAAGCTCCACCTTCAGCTCGCGTGCTCGCTAAAGGATGATCGTATGAGAATCAACATGTACACAATTGAGGAAGCAGAAGGACGTTGTGGGTTGTTGTAGCCGACCACGTGCACGCTGTACAACTGGGGGTGGATGACGGGATAACGTGATTTTGTCAGCCAGCCAGGGTCGCTCTTTAATGTTGCGATTCGCGAAACAGAACAGAATTATCTTTTATACTCTCTTACCTACCCGAGTGGCGTGCATCAATGGGATACGGCGTCAAGCGCCACGAGAGAACAATTTTGGGACCGACCTAGTCTATAGTATTTGGCCCGAGAAAGCTTGACGATCGTGCTGCTGGAGCGAGCCTGACTTCGAGCTAGCACCAGACGAGTGCCACAAAGACCTTCTCGCCACATGGTGGATATGTTCGAACAGTTGAAGAGTAAGGTATAGAACTGTTGCTTCTGTCTATCTCGTCATCGGATTCTTTCACAGAATTGGTCCTGCCTGAGGCCTTACTCGAGAAGTGCCGCCGATCCACTCCCCAACACCACCGTGTGGTAAAAGTGCTGTACCTGCAGATGCTTTCCCGCAGCTGCCGCACATAACCGCCTGCTTTACGCTCTGCCCTAGCTTTTACGGCCTGAACCACCAGACTTGGCATAGACTAGCTCTAAGGACAAGTCGTGCCAGCCAGGACCGAGAACTGAGTAGAGTACTGGAATGCCCCTTTACCATCCACGATAATCAACATTCCATTCCCAGTGTCGGTCAGCTGCTCGCCAGGCTGAAGCTCGCATGGCACGCTCCAAATGTACCAGGCCTGCCCGGCCGGAACGCCCTCCACGATCGCGGTAGGTTCCAGAGCGCAGTTGTTGGAGTTACCGCGACAGAGCACGAGACTGACTGTCACGCCTAGGACAGGGCGCGTGACGTGGCCATAGTCTGGGTCCCAGGTAATGTTGAAATCTTGACCGCGGGTAACTGGATGTGTGAGGTCCGGCATGGTGAGGGCGCCCCATGTCGGTTCTTGAGGTTGAGTGTATGCACTCGTCAGGGTGAGGAGGGCACTGGCCAGGGAGATTGATGATCGCATTGTGCTTGTAGGTAAAGGTGTCACTGGACAGTAGTTCGTTGGTCTTCCACTTGAATTGTTGTAAATGGCTCGCGAGAGATGTTTGGATTGGGAGTCTACATGCGCAGGAAAGTCTCTATAATAAGAATAAGAATGCGATTAACTTTAATCCTTGCCTCGTGTCAATAGCAATACCCTGAGGCCGGGAGAAGTACGGGCCAGTAATAGGAGCGCCGAGATTAGCAAAGCAGGGTACATGTTGCTGTCTGAAACTCCGCTCTGCTGACAGATGGCTGTGATGTCAGTTCTCTCTACGCATCAGAGTCAGGGATGGTAGAACTAGAACAACTACTATTGGGCGTGGGTGAGATGTGGCTTTACCTTGCTGCAGATTTGCAGTAGGTATGGCCATTGCTCCTGGACGGGTCTCATGGGGAAAGCCACGCGGCGAATGTCGTGCTCTATTATTGACGGGAAAGAAGGTGATGTTGAGAAGGAGAGAAGAGAGGAGAAAAGGCCGCAGGTGGTATTCTAGAGAGCCCTTTTGTCGCACGCGAACTCGCGGCTAGCCGTAATCAACTTACGTCAATAATCCTCGACACAACTTTTCGAAATCGACAACGACAACGACAACGGCAAAGATGGCGACGAATGGACGACCGAACAAGATCATGTCCTCGCGACTGGCGGGCATGAAGTTCATGCAGCGCTCAGGCCCGCCATCGCCAGCGACACCGGGCGGACCGCCGTCGAAGAAACAGCGACTGTCAAGTGGGCACGCAAAGGCTTCACCGGCATCGACGGCAGGCACTCCCCTCGACAGTCCCTCAGGAGCGGCGCACGACGATTCGAAATGGTACCTGAGCTTCCGAGCGCCACAAGCGCCCGCCGTGGAATCCCCTTTGCGCGTTGTTCAAGCCGGATACGCGACCCTGGACTCAAATAGTCGCGACGTGGAAACCTCCTCCGATGACGAGAAGCCGCTACGGCCGCCCATACCCGGGAGGAAGAGTTTTGGCAAGTTCAACAAGGTCATCGAGAAACAGAACAACCCAGACATGTCCTCATCATCGGAGTCGGACTCTGAGGACGATGATGACGAGAGTGAAGAGGATGGCGATGATGCTGGCGATGCGAGCGGAGTCGACAGTTTGATCGCGCAAGGTCGCAAGGAAGCTACGGAGCACGCCAAAGCAGAGCGCAAGGCCAAGAGGAAAGCGGAGAAAGAGGCCTCGCAGAAGCTGGCCTCAAAGCGGCGCAAGAAGGAGCTTCCCCTCAACCGCCCGCTGACGAGTATCTCAAACGGTGGCGGA
Source organism: Septoria petroselini (assembly GCA_022559915.2). Lineage (NCBI taxonomy): Eukaryota > Fungi > Ascomycota > Dothideomycetes > Mycosphaerellales > Mycosphaerellaceae > Septoria > Septoria petroselini. The sequence goes on from JAFJTQ020000007.1 coordinate 354,931, forward strand.
TCATCGTCCTCCGCCGATATGGTGTGCCATGGGTGCGGCGAGAAAGGGCATCGAAAGAGTGACTGTGCGATTCAGCGCGGCGCTCGTCCTTCGAAGTTGAGGAAGTCGTATTGAGAGTATACATTCACAGCAGGATCATCGAACGAACAAGGTCAGTCTAGATGCTGTAGATGTAGAGGAAGGTCTTACACAGCAGCCCATCTACTGTTTCGCAGTATGCTTGCGAAGAGAGACTGCCTGTCGCCGAAGTGACCAAGAGGAAGGTCGTCGTGGCACGTCGATCATTTTCGCAGCACTCTGCAAGCCAGTAGCTGTGTTGATGGCCGGATCTCCGTCGCACACTGGTGCCACAATCCGAGCCGCCCATGCGGGCGGGACCAGGTGAGTTCGGTGCCTTCAACATTCAACTTGGACATGAACGATAGGTGGTGTCGCTGCACCACAACAAACGTCTTATTCCTACCATGACCGTCACATACATCACAGAATGTAAGGCTCGATGCCATGCCACCCCTAGCACAACCAGCGAGGATCCGTGATTTCCACCTTCATCACGCTCAGATCATATGTCCTGCTTTACCCGTCCTGAGATAATGCCCACACGACCGATGAGTTTCCGCCGCACCCTCTTACGCCAGTCTGTTCGCTCGTACTGGTCTTGTTACCCAGGCACATCATATCAATCAGTCCCTCCTAAGCCACTCACTATCGCCTCCAAACTTCCTTTTCCCATGCGCTGCAATAACAAAACGACCTTAGCGTACCCGATGAACGGCACAAGCAATCACGACCCGAGCACATCGGATCCAAAGCTTGCGGGAAACCAGTCGGTGGCAGAACGTAGTATAGCGCGTTCGCTGGGTGCGATCGACGTGGCGAGGGCGGATCCTCGTACTTGTCGGGATCATCGTCGTTTCCTCGAGGAGAGTACCAGCGACACATGATGCGTGAAGGTGGTGGAAATGGTTCTGAAGTCGGTCCGGGGTTGAAAGTGGTAAGGGCTGCTTCCTGAGAAAATATTCGTAGTTGTGAAGACTGCTTGGTTTTGGTGAGGGAGTCTTCTGGAGGGTGCAATGGTGTTGAGGAAGTTTTTGATGTTGTCAAGATGAGGTATGGAATAATAACGCTCTTATATTGTGCGCATCCTGACTTGATCTGATTCAGTATCGCTGAGACGGGACACATCTCAGCCTGCGGTAGACAGGCCGCTGTTTCTTCCACGATGGAGCATGGACGGTGTCTGTGGTCCAGCGAGGGAGACAAAGAAGTTTGGTGTGAGACAATGGCCTCGTTCCCATCGACTAGCTACGACTGTCTTGCACACACACACTGGAATGTACCGCAGAGGGGACTACAAGACCGTCTTCTCTCATCATCCTCGCTGTCATACTTATGACCTGCGTCCGCCATCCTAAAAACATCAGCGACGTCTATACTCTCTACCATCACATTTACACTCACTGCCAATCACAATGCTCACTTATACGAGCGCACCAGAAACGGACTCCGAAGCCCACAAATCCAACATGTACGACGCAGAGCTTTTCACGGGTCTTGGTCATGAAAGTTTGATCTATACGCCTTCTGCCACCACGCGTCGCGTTACTCGCCCCCGCCGAACCGATTGGGAGGCCTTGTGGAGGGTGCAGGAGGGACAGAGATGATGCTATTATCCTACGGTCAGTCAGTACAAGCACATTGTGCCACCCTTCACGAGCCGATATTACCCATTGCAGCTTGCTGACAACCGTGCAAGGCGCTTTTTCATTGCCATCACAATGCTTGCACCTTTGCACTCTTGCCACAAAGCGCTTCAGGTCAGCGCTCTTTGTGGTCGCTCATCACCATTGTTTCCCGACTTCGCAATACTATACCCATCGACAATGGCATTGTATTCCGCAACATCAGCTAAATTATACAAGTTTTACCATTGAGCCATGTTCTCTGGAGCCTTCTTTTGCATCAGATTCAACACGATACAGCAGGCCAGCACAGAGCAGACTTGACGATCAACTTCGTCGAAACCCCACGATCCCAGAAAGCCAGCAGAACCTGCGGACATTAGAATCTCCTGATCGCCACCTACCCCATCCAACAAAATAAAAGCCCACAGTCAACATGTGGAGCTGCTGTTCCTGCGGCTCAACCTGCAGCAGCGGGAGATCGTGCTCTCGCTGCGGGCACTCGCCATGCCGTTCTTGCACTAGTATTAACGGCTTTTACTTCGCTGTTGTTGCTGCAGCTTCCGAGGAGCGCGATGAACAGAACGACAGGGGGAAGACCGAAGCCGAAATGAGCGAAGACGATGATGAGTCATCTGCGGCGGAGGCCCTCTTCGCGGTTATTGAGGCTTTGGGGGACGACGACGAAGAGGAGGAAAGCGATGACGAGTAGGGGACGGGGCTGGAGGTGGCGGGGGCGAACAATGTGGCCATGAGAATGTTGCTCTTCACGCGGTAAGTGTCGGAATACGTCGTCGCCTCTGACTTTACAGATGACACATGGCAGGTCTTTGGGCCTCGTCATGGTTGGCTGGAATACGGGAGCCGATGGCGACGGGAGAGTGTTCCATTTCTACTTTCTTTTGCTTCTTTTACTTTATTAGGCACCTGAGAGAGAAGACCTGTCATCAATTGCAGGCTATCGAAGGTGCCGCCTCTCTGGGGGGAAGGGGTCATCGTCTCTTGGCTGGATGCTGAGCTGCGGAGACTCTTGGTTTGGAAGCTTGGATGCGAGAGCAAAAGGAAGCCGAGTCAAGCGTTGCTTGGAAAATGCCCTGCAGATAATGTATCATCCCTTCCGAAGGTGATGACTTGCAGTCTTGCGAATGTGAGGCTCTTGGCACTCTTTCGTGGACTGTATCTCCTCATCAGTAGCAGCAGCAGCAGCAGCCAGATTTGTGCGTATTCATGTAGTGCGTGGTCATTGTCACGCTATCCTGCGCGTTTCGTTGCAGCTTTGGGCGACAAACATCTGACCGCATAGTATGTTGAGCGCGTCGTTGTTGAGGACCGCATGGGAGATGACACTGGACTAGTAGGGAGTAGTGGGAAGTAGGAAGAGATATATGAAGAGGAAAGGAGAGGGCGATGTCTGCATGAGCGGAGCCATCTCCGAAAGGCAAGTGCAACCGAGCGTTTCTCAATGGTGACGGATTCCATCTCGCTCTCTCTCATCATCACATTTGATGGAATTTGGTGTTGGTTGTCAAAAGGGGTCAATTGGACGATCGCATCCGGATCAATGTCTAGACAATGTCTGGCAAGCGGCTCATTGACGCTGCAAAACTCGTCTCGGCGGGCGGTTCGATAGCAAAGAACCACTATCGGATCCGCAAAGAGCAATATGATCTGTTCACCCGGACGTCGAGCGTCGCGAAAGCCGTCAAGAGCCAGACGGACCGCGTGACAGTGACTGTCGGTGCCGCAATCGAGTTGGCGAAGCGGTTCAACGACAACACGCCCAGCTGGCAGAAACAGGCAGAAGATGGAGTAGAATATGCCCGACAGCAGGGACATTCTGCAGCAAGGGAAGCAGACAACATCGCCAAGGACGTGAGAACGGCGGCGGCAAATGCCGGGTTTGCCTCGAGTCCGGTACCAGAAACGAGACAAGACGACGATGGCACATTGACGAGTCTGCGGAAACGTGAGCAGCAACGACAGTCGGAGGCACAAATCCCAGCAAGGGCAGCAGGAACGCAGCCTACAACAGCATATGGATCAGGCCAGGACACATTCAGCGAACGTTCGGAAGTTGTGACGCCCGAGCTATCATCCCTTCCACGCACGAAGCTACCACGGCATGCGGAGGATGCACAGGAGCCTGTTGAGGACCTGCAGCCGAAAGAGTTGGACCAAGATGTGTATCCGGCGCCCCCCAAAGCAAAAGAGACGAGTCCAGAGGCATTGCCCGAAGGAGTGGATCAGATATTCCACAGCCCACGAATCTCGAAAATGCTCGGAGCGTCAGCAGGCGACAAGACGAACCCGTTTGCGAAAAGGCAGAGGTTACCTCCTAAGCCCCTGCCAGAAATGGTAGAGGCAGCCAAGCGACGAGAGGAGGAACGCTTAGCCAAAGAACAGGCATCAGCCGTCAACACGGGGAGTCACGCAGCGCCCGAGTCGATTGTGGTGGAGCCAGAACTGGAGAAATTTGATCTAGTGGGAGACAAGGAGACGCAAGATCTTGCGGCGGAGATCGCTGAGACTGCCAAGCAGCAGGACCATAGTCAGAGTGCACAGCAAGAAACAGCCAGACCATACGAGATGCGCGAATCGAGAGTGCCGGCCACACGCTTCGGGCGAATATGGCAGTATGGAGGCCTTGCCACGAGCATGGCGTTTGGCGCAGTCGGCGAGAGCCTCAACAGACTGGTCGGCGGAGGTAGCACTGGAAGTCTGATGTTGAGCGAAGGCAATATGAACAGACTGGTGGCAAAGTTGAGTCGCATGCGTGGCGCCGCTTTGAAGCTGGGTCAAATGATGAGCTTTCAAGACAGCAAGATCTTGCCTCCCACTATCAACGCTGTTCTCCAGCGGGTGCAGGACAGCGCTGATTACATGCCCTCTTCGCAAAGAGACAAAGTCCTGAGCCGGAACTTGGGGTCTGACTGGCGGGACAAGTTCAGCTCGTTCGAAGAGAAGCCGTTTGCTGCAGCCTCAATTGGGCAAGTCCATCGAGCTACTCTCAAGACCGCCGAGGGTGATGTGGCAGTCGCCGTCAAGGTCCAATATCCTGGCGTGCGGAGCAGCATCGACTCCGACCTCAACAATCTCTCCTTGCTGTTGACAGCATCGCAACTTCTACCCAAAGGCCTCTTCCTGGACCGCACGATTGCCAATGCACGGACAGAGCTGGGATGGGAATGCGACTACGAAAGGGAAGCAAAAGCGTGCACCAAGTTCCGTGACGAGCTTCTCATCGACGAAACTGACACATTCACGGTGCCAAAGATATATGCCGAAGCTTCCGGGCCAGACGTGCTTACGGCAGAGTTTCTGCATGGCACTGGGGTAACCAAGATCAAGCACATGACACAGCAAGAGCGCGACTGGATTGGAACTAACATTCTGCGTCTGTGTCTTCGCGAACTCATGGAATTCAAGTTCATGCAGACGGATCCAAACTGGACCAACTTCTTGTACAATCGCAACACCAAGAAACTGGAATTGTTGGACTTTGGTGCTAGCCGCGAATTCCCGGACAAGTTTGTGAACCCATATTGCGAGCTGCTCATTGCGGCATCAAGAAATGACCGAGAAGCCTGCAAAGAATTGTCAATTGAGCTTGGCTACTTGACAGGCCACGAGAGCCCAGCAATGTTGAAGGCCCATGTTGATTCAATCCTGACGCTGGCGGAACCTTTTGTCGGCTCTGCGCCCGAAGTTTATGACTTCAAGGGCCAAACGGTCACAGACAGAGTACGACAGAACATTGGACTCATGCTACGAGAACGCATGGCGCCGCCGCCTGAGGAGACATATAGCTTGCATCGCAAGTTGAGCGGGGCCTTTTTACTTTGCGCCCGGCTAGAAAGCAAAGTGCATGCGAGGGACATGTTTGCGCAAGCCGCAAAAGTGTGGAGAGGTCAAGTCGAGAAGGTCAAGCCCTGATCAGACCAGCGAGATGACCCGGGAGATGTACACTCTGTAGAAATAGAAACGTATAGCAATGATGGCGAGCAATAAAAGCGTACCGGCCGAAAGCCATGTGCTTGATGAGTGAACAAAGATCGGCAGCCTCGGAATCCGTTCGGCTGGCACCACCCACTCTCGACCTCAGCTTTGGAACGTCCTCACTTCGTCCTCCCAACAATCAAACACTCCAAAAACACTCCGATAGAAATCAAAATGGGCAAAGGCGGCAAAATCGACATTTATCTGGACTGCAGTATGTTCCTATTCCCTCGCATTGCCGACCCACGGCGTGGCTATCACTCACCCAAAACACTATTAATGCCCACATCACAGATTCACCATGGTCCTACTTTGCCTACCTCTACCTCCGCAAGAATCGCTCCGCACTCCAAGCCCACGGCGTCTCCATTGAAATGCACCCAATTTTCCTCGGCGGCATCAACGTCGGCTCCGGCAACAAACCGCCCTGGAGCCTCCCCGCCAAAGCCCAGCTCGGAGCCCGCGAACTGCCCCGCGGAATGAAGTACTTTGGCGTGCCAGAAGGCTCTCTTAGCAGTCCCCCCTTCTTCCCCATCATGAGCTTACTTCCCATGCGCGCCATGCTGTACGCCAAAGAAAAGTATCCCTACGAGCAGTACGAGAATGCATTTGGCGAGCTGTGGCAGTTTTTGTGGAGGGAGCACAAGGATGTGAGTAAACCCGAGGTGCTGAAGGAGTGTCTTGAAAGGCATTTTGCCGAAAAGGATGCAGAGGCGATTGTCAAGGCGGGGACGGATCCCAAGTATAAGAAGATGTTGCTTGACGAGACGGCGGCGTTGGTTGAGAGGGGGGCGTTCGGGGCGCCGTGGACGATTGTGACGAATGGGGGGGGCAAGGCGGAGGATTTCTTTGGGAGTGATCGGTGAGTTTTTCTTTTTTGCGGAAAAATAACGGAAAGTGGTGGAAATGCTAACGATGAGACATAGGTGGCACTTCATGTATCAGTTTTTGGGCATTCCGTTCCAGGACATTGCTATCTTGCCGCCTGGAAAGGAAGCGGCAAAGCTTTGAGCAGTACTTAAACTGGGGTGTTGACATGAGAAATGAAACCAACTTCAATCTCGTTTTGTCTAAGTTGTCAATTTCTGACCTGCAAGCATGGTGGTCTGATAAGAGCTGTTCGATTGTACAACGGCTCTATATTCTTGATACCAGTCTACAACACAAAGGCCATAGCACCTGCAGCGAGTGCCGCAACCATCGCGAAGCTCGACTGGAATCCAGAGGCAGCACTTGCGGCAGTGGTCGAAGATGCTGGTGCAGCGCCGGTGGTAGTAGCGGCTGGCATGCTCTCGGAGCTCGACTCAGAGCTGGTCGCGGATGGCATGCTCCCAGCGCTCGATTCCGAGCTGGTAGCAGAGGGCATGCTTTCGGTGCTCGACGCACTGCTCGACGCGCTGCTCGACGCGCTGCTCGACGCGCTGCTCGACGCGCTTTCGTCGGAGGTCTCCTCGGTCTCCAGCATGCCACCTTCTGGTCCCTCGGAGTCAGGCTGGACGGTTCGGGCGCTAGAAGCTGCTGTCGTGTACGCATCGTATGTGTTGTCGCCGCTGGTGGTTGTCAGTACGTTTATATCTTCAAGCTTTGGCGAAACATACCTGGGGTTGATGGCAAGCGCCATTCCGGACTGGCAGTGCGCTGCGACAGAGCAGAAGTAGATCGCAGGATCAGTGTTATTCACTGAAAAGACGAAGACCTCCCGGTTCATGTGGACCCCGGAGTTGACACCAATCTCGCTGTTGTATGCACAGGCAGAATCGAAAGATCCGGAGACCATGTTGTGAGCCTGTGTTCCAAAAGTCACTCTGACCATGTCTCCCTCGGCAACATTCTCCAAGGTGTTTGGCTCGAATGCCAGTTGTCCACGCACAACAGACACTTCGTGCACCGTCTGCGCGTAGGCAGTGCTGGCCGCTGCCAGGGCGGAAGCTAGCGTGAGTCTGTACTGCATCTTGATAGATAGGTTGGGATGAGGTAGTTTTCAGGTGATTTTTGACTAAGCCGCGTGCGTTTGAGCAAGTTCCACGGGCTACTTATACCTGTGTTCTTCCCAGGTCCAACTTGCTTCCCTATTTGCACAACGCCATGGTCTTACTTTACGCCACCAAGCCCGCCAATGCTGCCAATGCCATACGGATTGAGCACTGTCCGGAGAGTTGGCTTGCATGACCAGTGCAGGACGAGGGGCCAAGTCCGCTACTGCAATCTAGATTCAAGGCTAGATCTAAGGTTAGTGTATAGTAATGCTCTGCTTACGATTTGAGGTCCTGAATGCTTTGACGCCGCGTGTTTGGACAGAGCAATGTTTTAAACTGCCGCGGCAGGTATTTGCGGCTCAGGAATGGTCCGACCAGCAGTACTGCTCCAGCGATTCCGGGAGCCGACGTTTCGAGCAGACATGGAAGCTTATGCGCAAGAGTTCTTGGATGAGGTCACCAGTTTTGGTAGCGCTCCCGTTGTGGCCGTGGTCTGTGCCGAGAAATGGAGAAAGCGGGGGCGCAAGATGGAGGCGATGGCTGCAAGATGAAGACCACGGCTGCCAGTAGTCGTCTGCTGGGCATCTGCCAGACATTGCGAATTGGTGCTGCTGTAGTATGCGAAGATGCGTGGTCGAAAACGCCAGGAAGTGGAATGAGGACGAAATGAGGTGGCTTCACTAGAACTACGGCGTACGGAAGGCGAGTCCGGGCGAAATCCTGTCCAACGCATTTCTAGCGGCGTCTAACATCTCATCTCACAACGAAGCAATCTAGGCGCGCGTCTGGTCTCGGAATCTCAGCTGGTGTCAAGAACCTGGGAAGAATGTGGGAGGAACGCCACGACTCGCCAAAACATGAGACGAGATCACAACACGCGTGGAAAGAACACAGAAAGGATTCAGAAGGTGTCAGGTAGGCTGTAATTGAACAAAATACCGACGACGGTGCTATCGCAGGTCAGTTTTGATTGTACCATTGACGGCCTAGCACATCCCACCAGCTTCTATGTCCCTATCGGCGTACAGGATACCCAGATCACAGAGGAGGAGCGTTTTCAATCGCACGGGCACATTTCATCGAGCCTATTTGGCCTTCATAGCAAGTGAGTTCACCTGCTGTTCGCGGACTCCAATTGCCAGCTTACTACTGCTGCATTCCCGCCGAAACTCCGACCCGCTCAATGATCATAGACTCGTCCAACATGTTCCCAACCATACTCCTGTACAATGCACACATCTAGAACCCACTCCGATGCACCAAAGTGCCTCCTCTTCGGAACTGAATGCTCTCTCGCCGCACTAGAACTTGCAAGGCTCGATTCAAGCTTTGCTCACTATAGTGTTTCCTCTCGACAAATTCTCTCCGCAACGTCGCCAGGGAAGATGTGTACCCCACAGGCAATCTTCTCCTCAACTCTTCTTCCACTTTGTGGACTTCTTCGACCAACTCGCGGTTGCCGCCGAGTCCAAGTGCCGAAGTGTCGCCGCCTGCACTCATTACTGCGTCCATGGTCGAGCCAAGGAAAAGTCGAATTGCTTCGTCGACGTGCTTCTCTGTCGCAATAGGCTGCAGCTCGATTTTCGCGAGCGATTCGGTGATGCGCACGAGCGATTCGAGCTGACGCACGGTGATGGGAATGGAGCTTCGCTGGTTCGCGTCCTGTTCGGCTCGTGCGACTTGTCTTCGGATCGATACAAAGTGTGAGGAAAGCTTTTCGGCCGCTTCAGGTGAGAGGCGAGGAGCACATCGGGACTTGGCGTAGCTGATGTAGCGCTTCATCTTCTCGACGGATATTTCGGCGTGGAATTGTTCTTGGACGCCTTGACCACCCATGTGAATGCCCATCACGTGCTTGGCGATGGTCTCGTCTCGTTTCCGGTCGTGGTCGTCTCGAACGATGAAGATGAGATCAAAACGGGACAGGATCGTGGTTTGGAAGTCGATGTTCTCGCCTGGTGATTTGAGATCGTCGTAGCGGCCAAATATGGGATTGGCGGCTGCAAGGACCGATGTTCGGGAGTTGAGGATAGTGGTGATGCCGGCTTTGGCAATGGAGATGGTCTGCTGCTCCATGGCTTCGTGGATGGCGACCCGATCTTCGTCTCGCATCTTGTCGAATTCGTCAATGCATACCACTCCTCCATCTGCTAGCACCATGGCTCCGCCTTCGAGGTAGAATTCCCGAGTCGTGCTATCACGCTGCACGGACGCCGTCAGACCAGCTGCGGAAGAGCCCTTTCCAGAGGTGTACACGGCGATGGGAGAGCATTTTTCCACAAACTTGAGCAGTTGCGACTTTGCGGTACCCGGATCACCGAGCAGCAGCACGTTGATGTCTCCTCTCAATTTCATGCCATCCGGCAATATCTTCTTGCTGCCTCCCATCAGGAGACACGTGATTGCCTTTTTGATGTCTCCATTGCCGTAAATTGAAGGCGCCACGCAGTCTGCGAAGAGCGTATAGATGTCCGGCCGCCGCGACATTTCCAGGAACTCTTGCTCTTCTTCTTCGCTGAACTGGATACCCATGCCGGTGGCCTGGTTGTGCGAGCCGTCCGTCTGTAGTCCGACGGCACGCAGATATGGATTCCGAATGGCGACCGCACCACTGTTCTTGCTGTTCTTCTGGCTGGCGTAGATGCTGAACACACCCATGACCACGCATCTCGTGCCGGGCACCACCCGGTTGGCCAGATATCGGTCTGCGCTGACCAATATGTGTCGCGGCAGTTCACCGACAGGCACATCATCGGGCGCCTCCTGCAGCTTCAGCACTTGCTGATCGATGAACTGCGATTTCTCGTGCACGACAAAGTATGGATCCAGCGGACATTTGTCGCCGCCATCGTCGGGCGCCTTGATCCTGCCGCAGTAGCGCGGGAGTGTGATGCCCGAGAAGCCGGAAGTGACGGCGATGTTGGTTTCATGCTGGCAATTTCGGCACTGGATGTGCACGGCGGTCGCTTTCGAGCTGAGCGTGCTGGCGCCAATAACGATGCCCGGGATGCGGACGAGGTGGGAGACGTTGGTGGCGGTCAGGCCTCGAATGGACGTTTGCGAGACCGAGGAGTGGATCAGGAGTTGGTGCTCGGGCAGGGCTTTGGCGAGTTCGAGGTCTTCGGCGCTGCGCGAGGGGTAGAGGATGCGTTGCGTGCACGTCTTGAGGGCGGCTTCGAACTGGGAGACATGTGAGCAGGAGGGGGGAAGGAGAGGCCAGAAGAGACGCCTACCAGGGGAATGATGTCCGCGGGCTCGTTGTTGAGGCGGTTGGCCAAGTCTTCGTTGAAGGCGATCAGGTGGGCAATGTCGATGTCGCAGTAGTACTGCTTGGACAGCACGTTTTCGCGGATCTGGTCGCGGTAGATGTAGTTGCCGTCGAGGTGGAACTCCAGCACAAACGCCACGAGCTCCTTCTGCGTCTGGCGGTTGGACGAGTCGCCGTTGACGCTCTGCTCTTCGCCGAACAAGCTGAGCGTGTACACGGACTGGCGATCCATGGCGGCGGTGGTGGTGGTATAAAGGGCAGGTGTAAGTCGTCAATTGCATCGATTTCTCACGAGGAGAACGCGTCGTTTCGCGCCTCGGTGCCAGAATGTGTCGCCGACAGCACATCGACTTCTGTCACTCTGCGGCCTCTTCTGCTCGCTCTTGCCGGTACAGCTGGACGAACTGCGGATTTGATGAGAGAATATAATTCCTTCTCTCGACCTTACCAAATACGCGCTGTTGCCTGATATGGGGCCGCAGAATGCATCGCGTCCGCATCTTCTGCCGCCGAGTCGACGCGTTTAAGTGCTCCGGAAGGGCGATCCCGAGCAACAACGTGGCAGCCGAGAGCCAAACACACCCATCGATCACAGACGGCGCCAGGCCAGATCATACCATTCCATACCGGCCCACGCCATACTCCGTACAGACCCGTACAGACCGTGCAGATCTCCCACGCTGCCTCTCGCATCTCCCCCATGAGGCCGAGCACGAGAGACCGCTGGACTGGACTGCTACATTCCGGCCATGTCATCTGCCTTCACGCTCGATAGCCCCAACGATGTCGCCTCGCCCTCCTCGACCCGAGCAGCCTTTCCGTTTCCCGCCCAGGATGCATCGCGGAGATACCGCAGAGGCAGCTCCGCGAGCACCATGTCCGTAGGCTCCATCGGCGGCAGTCTGGATAGCTCCAATCGCCGGGGCTCGACGGTCCGAGAGACGTCTCAAAATGCCATATCCACCCTGCTGCAGCCGCCGATCGTGCGAACGGGCTTGATGCCGCATACCGCAGCCCAGGCGGCCGCAACGGGGTTCAGACCACCCACCACGAGAGATATCCCGCCCGTGACGCTCAGCAATGTCCCTCGCGTGCCACCGGAGAACTTCCGCGAATACCTGAGTCGCATTGGTCCGCTGTTTGAGAGCTTCCAGAGAGGGCGGCTGGAGCCCGAACAGCCAGCGTGGCTGAAGAAGGACAAGGATTTGGAAAAGGCCGAAGCGCTGGAGAGGACTCTGAGCAGACCAGATAGCTCTGCTCCGCCCACGCCCATAATCACGAGGCAGAATTCGGCCGGAAGCCTATCACCCATCGAGTCGCCGGGAGGGCCGCGGAGAAGATCATCTGCTCAGCAACGACGAAATCGCAACGAGCCGACGCCCCTGTCCACGATACCGACCGTCTACTTCGAAGAAGACTTCCACCTCGAGAATCCCAGGACGTTCGATGTGGTCTCGGAGCGATCAGAGATTGTTCGCCCTGCACCGGGCTCGCAACTACCGTCAGCTGCCAACGGCGCTCCCCCGTTACCGCGGAAGACTCTGGCAAACAATGCGATACTCCAGGAGAAGCTGAGTTGGTACATGGACACCGTGGAGGTGCACCTGATCAATAGTATCAGCACGGCCAGTACGGGCTTTTTTGCTGCACTGGGGTCGTTGAAGGAGCTGCAGACGGAGGCGGAAGAGAGCGTGGCCAAAATCCAAGGCTTGCGGGAGGATCTGAAGAGGCTCGACCAGGAAGTGGCTGTCTCGGGGCTTGAAATTGCTGCAAAGCGGCGTCGAAGAGAGAATGTGCGCAAATTGCGAACAGCAACGGCGCAGGTACAAGACGTGGTAGAGAATGTGAAGCGAGCGGATGAGCTGGTTGACAGCGGCGCGTACGATGAGGCTGCAGACCAGATGAACCGCGTGGGAAGGCTGGTATGTGGGCAGCAAGAGTCTGGGCGGGCTGAGCAGGAGCTGATCGACTTGCGTCCACTGAAAGCACTGCAAGGACTGGATACCGGCTTGCAAGAGCTGCAGCTGCGCATTGGCACTGGCTTTGCACAACGTTTCAGTTCAGTGCTGATTGATGATCTGAGACGACATGTCCAGAAGGTGCCGGACAGCGACACGCTCAAGAGATGGTCCCGGCAGCGCGGCATATCGCCAACGTATATGGAAACAGACGAGAACTTTCGCAAAGATCTCCTATCTGCGCTGACTGGGTTAGCGCGCGCAGGGCACACCGCTCCTGCGAGCTCAAAGTACCGGGATGATGTCAACAAGGAGATCAAGGCCATCATTCGAAAATTCATGCCCAGCAGTAGCGACGATGATGCAGACAGCATGGTGTCGGTATCGACGACGATGTCGAGAGGCGGAGGGAAGCGCAGTCAGCAGGAGAAAAGCTTGATGCTGGCCCGCAACCTCAAGGCCCTCGACGGCGAAGATGCCGAAAAATTGCTTGTAGGTGCATACACGTCGATCGGCGAAGCTCTGCGAAGAGTGTCTACACAGACCAAGATCCTGCTGGACGTCACAAGTAGTATGCAGGCTCCGGAGCCGAAGTCGCCCAAATCTCCTTCTCGCTCACAACAGGCGCCTGGCGTGGAAGAACAGCTGGCCAATGGGACTGTAGAGCCTAAGGCGACTGTGCAAGAGGAACTCTCGCAAGCTCTGGACATGTCGAGCTTGCTGGGTCAGGCTGTGGACACTGCGCAATCGCAGATTACTCGAGTGCTGAAAGTGCGCAATGAACAAACCATTCGGCTTCCAAGGGAGCTGTTTCTGCGATACTTTGCCCTCAACCGTCTGTTCGCTGATGAGTGCGAGGCTGTCAGTGGCCGTGGTGGCAACGTGCTTAAAGGCATTATCAATGCACAGATTTCTGGATTCGTCCAAGTGCTGGGGACTTCAGAAACTGAGCGTATTGCCAGTGTGCTGGATAGCGATACCTGGACTGCCGAAGACTTTAGCGATAAGCAAAACGTCCTGCTACAGCGAATTCTAGCATCCATGACGAAAGATCCGGTCGAATGGGCACAGAGCACCACACCCATCTGGGAGCCGCCTGATTCAGCAGTATCGCAGATGAATGGCAGTACGCCAGCACCGAATGGCACGACTACGGCCCCCGGAAAGGCTGTCGTGGCCAAACCTGCCTTGATCGATGAGACGCGGTTCATCCTGGTGCCGAGCGCTTCGTCACTACTCGACAGCATCGACATCTTCCTCTCCCTGACATCCATTCTACCCAGCATGACACCGCAGATCTCCACTTCTCTCCTGGAAGTGCTGCGGACCTTCAATTCACGGACCAACCAGCTCATTCTCGGCGCCGGCGCTACCAAGATTGCAGGTCTCAAGAACATCACCACCAAACATCTCGCGCTCGCATCGCAAGCTCTCAGCTTCGTGGTCGCTCTCATACCCTACATGCGCGAATGCGTGCGCAGACACGTCCCGTCTGGTCAAGGCGGCATCCTCGCCGAGTTTGACAAGACGAAGCGCCTCTACCAGGACCATCAGTCGGGCATCCACGACAAGCTGGTCGAGATTATGACATCCCGCTCCGCATCTCACGTCAAGGCAATGAACGACATCGATTTCGATGACATCGCTCCAACAGAGGACAAGCCAAACACGTACATGGAAACTTTGACCAAAGAGACTTTGACACTGCATAGAGTGCTCTCGAGGCATCTGTCTGAGTTGGACGTCAGTCTCATCATGCGACAAATCTTCGCAAGCTACAAGGAGCAGTGGACGCGGGCCTTTGGTGATGTCGACGTCAAGACCAGCGCGGGTGAGAAGCGGTTGCTGAGAGATGCAGAGGCGCTCGAAGCGAGACTTGGCAAAGTCGAAGGCTTTCAAGGCATCGGCACAGATATCGTGGCGGTCGTCAAGGCAAAAGTCAGCGTCGAGTTTGATGTAGAGGAAGAAGTAAAGAAGGAGGCTGAGAAGGAAAAGCCTGCTCGAGTTAATGGTGATGCCGGAGGTACGAACAAGGAGGATTCAAAGACGAAAGAGAATGCTGGTGACAACAAAAGAGAAGCAGATCAGGGTGATGACAAGAAGTAGTGTCTTGCCAGCGATTTGCTCGGTAGCAGAACTACTCAATGAAACAGTGTGCAACTCTGGATTCCTTTGGGATCATTTCTATCTCTTCTTGCTTTACTCTTACCTCTTACTTCTATCTTTACATACTGAAGACCGGGACAAGACTCGGCGAGGAAGAAGCACTCCAGAACCTCTCCACTATCCTTCGCTACCTACAACCGACTCTATTAGCTTGGTGCATGCCAACAGCCAGAGACGATGTATTACGATTCGAACAATGTAGAGTGGCATTTCTCCCCTAAAAGCAAGGACATACCTCCGCGAGGAAGGAGCATTCCAAGACCTTTCTACCATCCTGCGCTAGCCTTCTCCGACTCTGGTGCCTCGGTGCGGGTCGATGTATTGGAGACAATACGATACGACACGACCGAGGGACGCTCGTACCTTCGTCCGAGTTGGCCTGACTTTGGCGTTCCTTGAGAATGATCTCCAGGTTAGCAGCAAATGCTCGCTTGTCCTGACATGTGGTACGGGCCATGTCGCATTCGCCAGTCATCGGCACCAAGATCGACGAATGTGTATGAGCCAGGCGCATGTGAAGTATTTTTCTTCACTGAGAGCTAGGACTAGCCTCAGCTAGGGGGGAGAAGAAGCACTCCAACACGACCGTTCTGGATTTTGCTGCGGTATCCGTCCACGACTCTGATGCCTCGGTGCAAGCCGATGTCTGGAGAATGATACAGTAAGGACAGCCGACTACTGCTGTGCCACTTGAAGTCCGTCCGCTTCGTTCAACGCAGCTTAAACAGGCGTGCTACCCTGCATGCATGCTCCTTTGTCCAGGTGGAATGGGTCTGCATCCAACCCACAAATGCCCTCTCCGCATGCTGGACAATCACCCCGTCCGACTAGCACTTCCCTGGCCTGGACCCGATTCAGTCCGAGTGTCTCCCGGTAGTGCGGCGTCAGACGGTGCTCTCGCAGCTCCGCCAGGGTAATGTCCGGCTCTCGGACGCATAAGTTGAAGCACCGGACGCATCCATCAAGCCTGTTTCGCTGATTGTAGGCTTGTTGCGATGAAGTTGTTGAGGAGGAGTGAGGATAGGGCGATGCTGAAAATGCGAGACGATGTCAAGGAACTCAGCTAGGCCCCACTGAACCAAGCAGCAAATGGGTGCGAATGTGATGAACGAGCACATGGCGCTCATCACTCTGCTTGAGATCGCATGCCAAGCTGTGTTGGACCTAGTTGCTGCGTGCCCATCGCCGTGTTGCACACAGGACACGATTCGCTGATGATGTGAATTGGGACAATTGGCGGAAGTTCCTTACGGGATTGGATCTGGAACCGTGGTTGAAGGCATGTTGACACTGGTGCTGGAGCTGCGGCTAAGATCAATCCATCAACATACGACATCCAAGTATGCCTCCTTTCTGCTGGACCGGCCATGGGACTTACTGGCCCACTTTTGCCAGCAGAAGTCTTTTGGGGGTCTCTCGACCTTGTCATCGGATACGAACGTGAGAGGAATGCAAAGCACTCCACGGCTGATCCACGGGGTCTCCGACTCCGTTAGCCTGTCGAGAGTCGAAAGTCGGAGATGGATGTGTACGATTGATTGGTACGAAAGAGTTGTTGAGAATCAACTCCATGCAAGAAGAACTAGGAGAAAGAATGCAAAAGATCATGAAAGCCAGACACACCAGGATGGCGGACGCATTTATGTCCTTTGCCTGACCTGCAGGTCAAGCTCGGAGGCTCGTGGATGCGGCACCCTGACACCCTAAGATCTGGCGGGTCCGCGCGCCTCTCCGGAGCTCGATGATCCGGACCTGCTGAGCGAAGCTCATGTTGGAGGCCTTTCCACTCCAGATAGCCTTCACTCGATCGCAGACTTTTTGAGAGGAGGACGCACTTTACGACTTCTCCGCTACGCTCTGTCTGCTTTTTTGTGTGGCAAAAGCACTGGACGCCATTTGATGCCTCAACGCGACTGTGCGCAAAAGCGCAGCCAGTCGTAGGCGGCTGGTAGGCGGCTGGAGAGGTCCTTGCTGCTGCGCTGCTGTTGTTGCTGCGGTGGCTGCTTATCCTTGGGCCGAGTAGCAGGTGCCTGACTAGGTACCAGAGAAGTCTTGCCGGTCACTGACGGGGTCGACGCACAACTGCCCCATGTCGGAATATGCTGCATAACGCTGCATATTGCCTCCTGTCACACATGTCCCCGGCTCGAGCTGTACCTTAGGCATGTGTGAGCGCGCTCCTACCTGTGTCAGGCTTGAACCAGTACACCACAAGGAGCTTGACCGCATGGTAGTGGTTGTAGGGGGCCATAACTGGGCGCAGAGTTGCTCTGATGTGAAGAATGACTGGCAGTTTTGCTGTGGTCGCGATGCAGTACCGGCGAGCGGTGAAGCTGCGGGCACGAGCTTTTGCAGACTGCTGATGGGAAGCTGCATCGACCGGATCATCACCACACGACATCTAAAGTATGCTTCCATCTTGCTGGATGCGCCTTCGTCGCCGACTCTCTCCTTTTCTCTCCCCGAGAACCGACTGACACTCACGATCTTTGCGTACTGGACTGGCCACGCTTGCCAGGAGAAGAAAATCTAAAGTTACGAGTGTCAAAACATACCTCGCAGAAACATCGAGCCCGAAAGGCCTCCCCTCTCTCGCACCACTCCACCGACCGATAGAGCGTCCTCGACTACGCGCTCATAGTTGGTATTGACGGCGGAGAGACGAGTGCTGAAGCACTT
This sequence comes from Septoria petroselini, assembly GCA_022559915.2. Lineage (NCBI taxonomy): Eukaryota > Fungi > Ascomycota > Dothideomycetes > Mycosphaerellales > Mycosphaerellaceae > Septoria > Septoria petroselini. Next base: position 372,656 of record JAFJTQ020000007.1, read on the forward strand.
GGCGAGGATGCACAATAGGGTGGGCTCTACAACCGTTCTCGCCTCGTTAAACTCGAGCAAGGCCAAACCTTGCGAATCGTTTGCGAGCCTCGCAGCCCATGGAGCGCGTCAAAGTACACCTTCGTGAAATCGAGGACATCTGCGGCATCGGATGCAAACCTGGGACACAACGTCGTTCCAATATCGCGCGGGCTGTACACCGATGGCGGCAGTGTCCACAGTCGATCTCCTTAAGACCGGTGTTACCGCCATTCAGTTGGCGCGGGCGGCAGAGCGGGAAGCGGCGTAGCTACAAGACGACTGCGACTTACACACACACAACAGTAACAGACCTGTTGCACGATGGTGGGGAGCCAGGCGGACGGTCGACCAGCTGGGCGGTCGCTCCATTGTCGCGAGACGATGGTGCGATGGGTGCAGCTTCAGTTCAGCCAAGAGGTCTATGATTGCCTATCATTTAGACTTGGTCGCGATCAATTAACTTCTCGTCTCGGCAAGCGGTGAGAGCGACTTTTGATCGGCGCCATGATGGTCGCGGTCGACACTCGAGGTGCGTCTTCGTACGACGGACCATGCATCTTGGACTTCTCAGATCCCGGGCTGCCTGGACTCTCTCGCAGCGCTACAACCTTTAAGGACATCGCCCCTGACCCTTTGCACATAGCATACCAGAGCTTGAGGGGCAGGAGCGACAATGTCTGCGCTTGGGATGGTTGGAGAATCCGGGGTCTCTGCTCGCCGCTTGATCTCTTCCACCTCCTGCTTGCACGGTGGCACCGGCTGCAACCATCTCGCATCCATCCTCGTAATCGCCAGCACTGCCGGCAAAAGAAGCGTGTTGGTTCTTCAGCACTGGCAGATCGACTGCCCCGTTAAGCTCACTTACGGGTCTGTAGCTTTGCTCGCAGGAAGCGAATGCGCCCAGTCAAGCCCATTAAAAGAGTGCCTCCCAGGGTGACTGTTCGCCTGCGACCAAGAACGTCATGATCGCTACGCGTTTGACGAGTCCGCGTAATTCTGAGCCGTGCTCAGATTTATCGAGCTCCAGGAGCGCATGGCACACGGCAGAGAAGATCGCAGCGAGATGTCTGCATTGGGAGTTTCTTCCGTTTTCGCACCGTGATTGGGCTCTGTCAAATCCTAGGAGTCTGCTCCGCCTCCAGCATCAAGGCTAGATTCAACAAACTTCCCTTGGAGTTCCCTCCACTTCGTCATCGTGATCGGGTCCACCCATATCCCTTTGACTCTGAGGTCGGGTCGTGGTCATCTCGAAAAGTAAATGGGGAACACAGAAGTATTCCGGGAGAACTTTCCGCTCCTGAGAGCCTTTGTACTCTCGCAGCGCTATACCGAAAGAGCATACCGCCCCCGACTCTGTGCGCAGAGTAGGGCTCGAGGAAGAGGAGAGACCAGGGAGGACATAGATGACAAAGAGAAGTTCGAGCAAGGCGGGAGCACAACGAACCATCTTCATTGCGTTCCGCCTCCGGACAGCCTTTACTCTCTCGTGGCGCTGTACCGATGTGCTATACCGCCTCTAACTGAATGCGCAGGGCAGAGCTCGAGGGATAAGAGAGTCAGAATGCTCGAGCGCAACCTAAAAGAGAAAGAGAAGTAAAGCGAGAACACAACGGCAAAGTAAAGACTTTTCAAAGCGGGCTCTATGCACTCGACTATCCAAAGGAAAACTCAGCGCCCACTCACTCCGCCCCTCGACACGCCAGCCATCGTCCTCGCCTCTAGCACCCTGGAACTCGCCGCCTCTGCGAAGCAATACCTACACACCTCAGTGTTCAAGAATCCCAAATCGCCCCGTACGCCGGCACCTGCCTCTTCTCCAGACCGTAAACAATCTCATGCGTAAAAGCAGGATTGCTGATCACCACCACGGCCTCGGCGTCGAAGTCTTTGTACGACGCGTACGTCACACTCACCAGACTTGGCATCTCTTTGTCTCTCAGATTCGTGCGCTCGGTGTCGACAATGACGGCGTGCTTGTCGGCTCGGAGAATGGAACTGATGTGGTCTTTGCCGTAATTCACGCACGGCAGGCGAACAGACCACACAATTCGCACATCCCAGTCAGGATGGGCGTTGAAAAAGGACATGAGAGGCCCGATCCCCGTGCCGGTTGCGACGAGGACGACTCGGCGAAAGACTTTGGCGACTCGAGCGATGCCTAGTGTGGGGACTCCACGGGTCCAGAGGTACTTCGGAGGGTGCTGGCAGAGCCGCTTCGTCCAGTCGCCGTTGGCTGCGACGATGATGGAGAAGCCAGGCTGGTCGTCCGGCTCGGGTATCGTGGCAAATTTGTGGTTTTCGAACAAGGGAGAATCGGAAAGCGATATTCCTACACAGCTTGAAATGGACTCTTTGCTCTTGAAACGCAGCTGGACGGCGTGGGTAGACAGCTTCTTCGCGACGAAAGATACCTTGCGGAGGTAGATCCAAGGATAGATCAGCAGCAGAGTGATGATCAGAAGCATCCAGAAAGAGGGAGTCTCGACGAGCATGAGCCCAAAGGGCTTGGTACCCAGCCAGGAGAAGTTTGCTGTGACGTACAAGAGCTGGCTCCACAGAATGGCCACGCAAGACCAGCCAACGAATCGGTGCAGGACTTCCCAAGCGTTGTGGTACTTTCTACGAATCCACGGGGCCGAAGCAACGGTCATGATGAGCAAGAGGCAGATGATGACGCTAGAAAAGGTATGCATGACCGTGGCGTATGTGTGGTTCATCCAAGAGATGTCTTTGGCCAGCACGGCAAAGCAGACGTACCACAGCAACGCCGAGACACCACAGGCGGAGTGGACGCCGCCATAGCAGTATACTTTGGCTGCGTGTCGTCGTATGCCAATGGACCATGAGTGCGGCAAGCTGAGGGTGGTGCGGAACATCAAGTTGATGCAGTGTTCTTGTCGCATTACGAGACAAACAAGAACATTGACAGAGACTGCGTTGAGGGCATCGCTTGGCATGAATATGCTCTCATTCCTGGACCTCAACCCGAGAAAGACGGCGATGACTGTGATGTTGATGCCAAGGACGCACGCGAAGAGCCTCTGGTACACAGCGAAGTGCTGGTATCGCAGCTTGTTGTACATCTCGCCGTGCTTCGGCTCTGGCAGCGGAAAGTCCTCTGCGAGTTGCTGCAAATGGGCAAGGGTGGCTATGTGACCGTCCAGACAATCTAGGCGCTGGACTTCGACCTTGACGCTGGTCGAGTTGTCGAGCCGACTTCCGATACTATCAGAAGAGCTGTGATGGTCGGAAACCTCGGTGATGGCATAGCGATTCGTTCCCTGGTCTCGACTTTCGACCTCCCTCAACGATTCCTCGGGCGGCGAGACCTCGGTGATCGAGATGCCGGACGATTCTATCGAGAACTCGGACACCGCTCGCCGAGGTGGCAGTGACCGTCGCGACCACCTTGTACTCGCTCGTCTGTCACTTGGTGTGACTGTGATTATTCCTTCGGACGGCGTGGCTCCCAGAGGACTCAGATGCGCCATTTCCACCTCCTGCAGACCAGCCTCGAGCTGGGATGGTTTTCGCTCCTGGCTGTTCCTGTTCGGCGACTCGATAGCGTACGCATGAGCAGAATGGTGCGGATGGATCCTTGAGGAATTTTCTTGTGTGTCAACGGGCGCTGTGTCGCCAACAGTCCCGCTCTCGACGAGGTCACCAGTGCCTTCCATGGACACAGGTGCCGCTGGAGCTTCACAGTCTCTATTGAACGACATACTTCGGCTGGCAACAAAGCGCAAAGGCTGTGCTTGCACAACAATCGACCGCGGTGGTTTTTCGAATGTGGGCCAAATTTCGAGTCAAGCTGACGCGGCGGTTGGAAAGGCGCAGTCTAGCAGACTGGAAGTCTTCAGAAGTTGTCTATTTGATCGTCCCGTACGCCCACTTGGATTCGATGACGGCACGACGTCTATGCTCGCTCAAAGAGTGCGATTTTGTTTTGATTTGCGAAGGAAAAAAGTCATTCGACATCTGAAAGATTTTCTGGAGCAGACAAACATCAATCCCTGCAACATATGCATCTATGCACAGACAGAGACATTTTGAGACTTTGCGGCAACCCTGATGGCTCATATGCAGGCAGAGGGGCGCGCAGTTGCCAGAGCCATCTGCAAGATGAGTCTCATTTGGGATCAGTCAGCACTCCATCGCTACCACGCGTCTACTTTGGCGCGGCAAACGAGTCGGAGGAGCGTGGAGCTGTCAGCTAGAGTGCCATCTGCGGCTGGCGTTCATCATGCACCGGAGCTGCTCGCCGTTTTATGAAAGGGTGGCCAAAGTAGCGGACGGTGCCAATCATAGGCCAGCCGTTCTAAAGATGGAACAATTCGCTTCCTGGTTGCCGGGCCATTGACAAACTGGTCGACGATCTTCCGTGAGTCCCCAAAGTGGCAAGGCGACTGCACACCATGAAGGCTGAGATGACGAGCTCGATTTCGGGCTGTAGATGTCTTCCCCACCGCCACCAACGCGCTGAGACGGCGAATGATTGCATGAAGAAGTGCCAAAGTCCGCATGCGCCGCGCGCCTGGGATCTAAAGCAGTGGTCGTTGGCGATCAAGTGGGGCCGTGGCGTGATATGCCTGCGAAACTCCTGTTACACAGCATGAGCAGATGAGCTTAAGTCGACGTTTGTGACCCAAACCAGCGAGCGGCTTGCTCTACCACCGCCGCATTTGGGACTGAAGGCCCGGACTGGTCGATCGCCTCACACACACTTCGTTCTAGATCAAGGCGTTGCAGGATCTGATTTGCTTCGTCACTGGCTCTAATTCTTGGACGCTGCCTTGCTCGTGCCTACTTTTTTGTCCTCAGTGATCCGTCTTGGAGGTCAAGCAAGGGATTGCTATTCTAAGCACATCTTCGGGCCCAATTTGCCTAATGTGGAGCGCACGAGATCCTTCCTCCACTCTCGCTGGCTTGGTCGTAAGGGCGAGCGTTATGGATCGCTGGCATCACTTCAAAATTTCGTCATACACCCCATTTCGCTGCACTCCGCCAGCGCAGGCTGTCTCCTGAAGCCTGATGGCGCCGCATTTGCTCGGCGCGCCTGCGAAAGAGTCCAGATCATTGCCACTCCGTCAGAGCCCAAGAACGATGACATCTTTCGAGTCGGACTGACCATGGAATTCAGCTTGTCATTCTTCGCGCCAGCCGCGACGCCGTATTGGAGGCGCCATGATTGCGATATTGTGGTGTCGTGAAGCTTGCAGGAAGCTGTCATGTTGCAGGCGATGCTGTTAGGTCCAACCTGTGCAACGAATCGCTATGGCTACACGGCAGTCACTCCAAATGCAAGTCAATCTTACTGCAACGACTCGTCTGCAGCCACGCCATGGTCCTGTAATGTGGCTCAAGGTATGGTCGATCAGCTCCGACATCACCCTCCAACGATCGAAAGGAGGGTACGTGCAAGAGTATCTGCGGCTCGGGCATGATGATGGGACTACATATGAGCTTGTGCGCTGGTCCCACCGGCTATTACTTTGCACCGTTGCTGTTCCCCCAGCTTTCTTTCCTCCGCCTCGTCCAGCGTACGAAAGTCCATCATCTGAGGCCTCAGTGTTGTTGGCTTTGACAAGTCACACGTGGTGCCCGCGTGTGCCTTTGTTCAACGCTTTATCGATTGGAGCTTCCAGTACACAAGCCCATTGTGCTCACGCCTGAGAACAAAGACCACAACACACAGCGCATCATTCACGACTCGACGCCTCCATTATGGCGAATGTACAAATTTCACACAATGGCTCCGCGACTGCTGTGGACTCTCGTCTCCATCGACGCTACCATACTAACCGAGATCTCGAAACCGTCACGCGGAAGATCACCTCATTCACACGACCTCTCAGCACGAGAAAGCCACACCGAGCAGAAGCTCACTTACCGCTGTCTGCGTTTTCGCAGGTCATCAACACGCTAGTCGTGTGCCCTGTGAAGTGCTTGCAGTGTTTGCATTACTCGTCTAGCCACGGGAAAGTCTGGACCTGCTGCGCCATGCATTTTCGTGCATGTGAAAGCGACAGGGATCAAAACTCAAGTCCCGACCTGCGTTGCAGACCTTACGACAATCTCAGCCAGGATCTTTCAAGAGAGATCTGCTCCAAGACCGAGCCCACGACGATGGTCGCAATGCCTAGCCTCGAGAGAGAAGAGATGAACGTCGTCCAGCTCGCTCTCTCGGGCAAGGTGGACTCTACTCTGCCAATATTCATTGACGCCGAACGCCCATCTCGATTCGTGTCCAAGGAGAAGGCCATTCAACTGACCGCGAGTTTGACAGGCGCTTTCGAGGAGAGGAGCACAGTGTGCCTCAACATTCCAAACGATGTGACATATCCGATCCTGATGATGGCCATCTGGGCCTCGAAGTGCCGCTGGACTGGAGTCAATCCTGGCTACAAGGCACTCGACCTTCAACACCACTTTCGTACATCCGAGACAAGATATGTGGTCACTTGCGAGGAGCAACTGGAAAAGGTGCAGGAAGCTGTTAAAGGCAGCGGACAAGACATCAACATAATCATCTTCTCGGATATCCTCGATGCTCAACAGTCACCAGAGCAGACCGCCCGTGGAGTGCATCGAGGATATCGCCATGGCACAATATCGACCGAGCATGTCTACCTACATCAGCTACAGCGCCCCCGTAGTGCAGCCGACCTATTCAAGGCCATGAGCGAGATTGACAGCGACTCGATCGCCGCGCTCGCCAGCACCTCCGGAACAACAGGATTGCCAAAGATGGCCGCGCGAACACACAAGTCACACGTTCTCGAAGCTCTCGCCATCGCAGACAACCACGACTCAAAGCCGTACCAGATACGTCGTCTGTTCTGCACACCAATCTTCCACGCCTTCAGCACGTGCGAGATGGTCATTAACAGTCTACGTTTTGGCTGGCCAACATACTACCTGAAACGCTACGACGAGGAGCTCTTTCCCAAGGCGGTGCACGACCACAACATCACCGAGACCTTTGCACCACCTCCACTGATTCTCAAACTTGTTGATAACACCAAGGCTCATCCGCTGATTCAGTCTCTACGCAACATCTACTGTGGTGGCGCACCGCTCGTCCCAGAACTGAGAAGCCGCCTGAACGCCATCTACAACGGCAACCCACCTCGCATCACCCAAGTCTACGGCATGACCGAGGGCGGCTGGTTCACAACCTTCAAGTATAACGAGCACGACGTCACAAACTCCGTCGGCCGCCCCATCGCAGGTTGCGAGATCCGCATCGTCGAGCGAGACGGCTTCAAAAGCTTCGAAGGCCTCAAGACCGGAGAACTCCTCGTGCGCAGCCCAATGCTCATGTCAAGCTATCTCGGCAACCCACAAGCCACCGCCGACTCCTACGAGGGCGACGGCTGGCTCAAGACGGGCGATGTAGGCTACATCAGCGCCGACGGCAAAGTCTACCTCGTCGACCGCTGCAAAGATCTCATCAAGGTCAACGGCTGGCAGGTGTCCCCAACAGAGCTCGAAAACGCACTCATGACTATCCCAGATGTCTTGGATGCTGGCGTTGTTGGCGCCGGAATGGGAACCAGCGAGCATCCTGTCGCGTTTGTGGTTCGTGCGAACGAGGACGTGACGGAGGAAGTGCTTAAAGCGCGCTTGAAGGATCAGTTGGCGAGCTACAAGGTGTCGATGATGGAGGTTCGGTTCGTGGATGCTTTGCCCAAGTCGATCACGGGGAAGATTTTGAAGGTCGAGTTGAGGAAACTTTGCGTTTGAGGGGGGAGGAGGGTTGCTTGCTGGTCAGTCGCCGGGTTTTCAGCGATACACAATTGGGGTGGGGCGGACTTCATGGGTTTGCTGGGCTCAAGCAAGGACTGCCTTGCGATGATGACACGAAAGGCGCTCGCTAGGTAACGACGGGGAACGACAATCATTGCACTCACTCGGTCCGATTCAAACGTGACGTGTTTCAAGCATAATTGTGCTGTTAACAGGATCGCATTACAACCATGAAGGCGAGACTGAACATAGATTCATCACCTCATGATAACATTTGGATGTTTTTTCTACACACCAAAGAGATGCAAGAAAGCGCCACCATCATGAGCTTCGTAACAGACGTGAACCCAATCAATCTATCCCGCATGGCCCTCATCGTAAGCCGCAACGCCCGGCGCTCTAACCTTTTTCTGCGCTCTCTTGTTCGCCTTGCCGTGTTTCTTGCTCAATCTCAAATCCGCAGGATCAATGTTGTTCGTCAAAGCAGTCATCTCTTTTAGTTTTCTTCCCGTCATTTCTTTTCCTTGGTCTGAGTATTTATAGTGAAATGGTCGTACAACATTACCAAGCCCCTGGCCGGCTTTGAAGAACTCCTTGTCCAGTCCTGCACCTTTCTTGCCAAAGACGTGTCCCGAGGGGGCGGCGACTTCGCTCGCGACGTCGTCCATGAGGGAGATGTCGTCTGTGCCGGCGATGGATGTGATATCCTGTGCTGCGAGGCGAGCACGTCGCTTTTGGGGCAGGTGGGCAAGATCGTAAAGCTCTCGGTTGAAGTGTTTCGGGTCGATGGGAGGTTCTGGCGGTGGATGGCAGAAGAGGAGCTTACCTTTGACGTAATCTTTGAGCACTGTCCTGGCAGCACGAGCCTCGTCTGGCTGACCGAGACCTTGAGTCCAGAAACCGCGAGCTCGTGCAAATGTTCGGAGAACTTCTTCTCCGGTTGGGAGGCCAGTTCCACCCTCCTCGAGCGGTCTTGTGACGATCTTCATTCCGTATAGTGCTTCCAGGTAGTGCTGGGGAATACGCTGGGCGACCAGGGCACCCGGACCAGTGTACTCGCGCAGCTGATCGATGGGAAGTACACCAGCGAGCACCAGCTCGGCTTTTGTTGTGGCAAAGTTTGGGAACACAAGACCCGGGCAATCACAGAGAATGACCTTGTCTGACAAGTGTAATGTTTGGAAGTGCTTCGTCTTTCCCGGTGTTGCAGAAACAGAAACTTTCTTCGCGCCGAGAAGGGCGTTGATGGTCGACGACTTTCCGACGTTGGGGTATCCCACCAGACCGATGGCAGTCTTCCGCGCTGTGGAGTCCTTGCCTTTGGGGGATGACGGGGAGTGTTGCAAGAAGAGTGCTTCGAGGTCATCGGTGGTCAGAATGCGGGTCTGCTCCTCGATGGATAGCTGTTCTTGCGGTGGCTCTGGGATCGGATATGGCTCGTCGACGCTCTCCTCGTCCGACCACTCTTCGTCATCGTCTTGCTGGTCCTGAAACCTGACCTTCTGTGCCTGCTTTGCGAGCTCATCGACGTCTGCCTCGGGGTCGATTTCCTCTTCGATGTCGTCCTGGTCCAACTCATCGGAATCCTCTTCTTCTTCATCGGATGATTGCTCTTCCGCATCCGAGCCGTCTCTTGCCTCGTTCAGTTCTTTGGCCAGCTCAGCAGAGAAGAAGCGGAATGCGATGCCCCGATCGTGGAAGTACTCGGCCCACACTCTCCTCTGCTCGGGAGTCATCATATCCGCCTTGTTGATCAGCAACAAGTTCCTCTTCTTTCCACCGTCCAGCTCTTTTACGTAGCGCTCCAGATCCTCGCAACGATACAGCAGAGGATTTCTCGCATCCACAATCTGCACCACCAAGTCTGACCGCTCCACGACACGCCACAGCTGCCTCCAGACCTCCAAGTTGCGCTCAAAGGGCGTCATGAGCAGATCGTCCACCTCTTGCATCTCGGCAATACCTCGTCTCCACTCCAGCAGGCTCTCTCGCTCGCTCTGGTCCAGCTCCATCGGAGTGGTGTCCTTGTCCCATTTCGGTCTTCGCGGCACCGTCAGCCGTGCGCGCTTGGCATTCTGCTTCCGCAAGACGCCCCTCTCCTCGGTGGCGCTCAGCAGGTACGGGTTCTTCTGGTCGGTGTGGATGATCTTAACGTTGTTCAGCTTTTCTGCGGTAAAGTCGGTGCCGGCCAGCTCTGCGGTGCTCAGGAACTCGTCGAGGGCGCCCTGCTCGGTGACGGAGCGCATCTTGACCCACTCGGCCTCCTTGCGCGAGTTGGTCACGTACTCGACGCCGTTCTGGTCCTTGCGCACGATGCTGCCGTCGGTCTTTTGGCGGGCGCTGCCCTTGTGCATGTTGGAGTTTTTGTTCTTGCCGAAGCGGTCGTTCATCAGGCTGTTGCCGAGCCCGACGGCGTTCTTGCTCTTTGCGAGAACCATGCTGGGCGGAAGGAGTGCAGTAGTGAGATGTGGTGTTTGTGTAATATGAGAGGGAGAGAGAGAAGGACGGTGGAAGATGGCGATATCTGCAAAGAACCCTGTGACGCTTGTGACACGACAAAGTGCCCCACTAGAATATTAATAACATGTGATTTTGAAATTATTTTTACAACATCAACTGCAAAGCACAAAAGAAGATGCCTCGCCAACGCCCTTTTTCCAAGCAAAACGCCATCAAGCTCGATCTCGTGCATCGCGCGCAGAACGACCCGCTCATCCACGACGAAAATGCGCCTTCTATGGTCCTCGTCGAGCGGAATCAGCCACGACGACCCACCGAAGACGACTACGCCTACTCTGCCGCCGGATCGGCATATTCGGGTGCTTCGTACAAGTCTTATCGTTCGGTCAAGACGAAACAGCGCGGCGACCTCGAGGGCGAATTTGGGCAGGAAGTGAGGAAGAACGAGGGCGAGGCGGCACAACACGGCGTCTTTTACGATGACACCAGCTATGACTACATGCAGCACATGCGCGATCTGGGAGGCATGGGCAGCCAGTGGGTGGAAGCACGGCAGCCCGACGACAAGAAGAAGGGCAAGCAGAAGCTGGAGGATATGCTGGCAGACAGTCTTCATCTGGACGACAGAGGGAGCGTGGCCAGTAGCACTACCAGCAGCATCGCGCGCAGTCTGTTCCCAGAAGAAATGCTTCCGAGCGAGTTTGTGACAAAGAGAACATATCAGGATCAGCAGGACGTGCCCGATGAGATTGCTGGATTCCAGCCCGACATGGATCCACGACTGCGGGAAGTGCTGGAAGCGCTGGAGGACGAGGAATATGTGGACGACGATGAGGACATCTTTGGCGAGCTGACGAGAGAGGGATACGAAGTGGAAAGAGACGAGTGGGAAGGAGGGTCGGAACAGTTCTTCGACGATGAAGACGAAGGCTGGCAGAGCGACGACACGATCAAGGCACCCGCTAGCCCGAAAGCCATGCCTCGCGAACTACGACTGCCTGATGGGGTGCAATTGGGCGAGGGCGACAGCGCTCTCCCTCCCGAGGATCCCCAGGCCCAGCCGACCGCAGATCCTGCAGCAGGAGGCTGGGACTTTATGAAAGAGCACAAAGTCGCTGCGAAAGCTGGCAGAGCCGAAGCGCCAGAGCCCTCTTTCCACAATGCCTCTTTGATTTCGTCCCTCGCCAGTGGCCGACGGAAGAAGCGCAAGGGCGCCAAGACATCTACCACCAACTACTCCATGTCCTCGTCGGCTCTCGTGCGGAAAGACGCACTCCGCACACTCGACGAACGTTTCGACAAGATGGAGAACGACTACAGCCTGGCCGAGTTCCCAGAAGAGGAGGAGGATGCATACAATGCTGACACACAGTCCATGGCATCTGGCATGACGGGCATGTCCACCGCATCGAGAGTGAGCAAAGCCTACAGCAACGTCTCCGGCATGAGCGGCATGAGCAGAATCTCTAGCTACTCGCGCGCCAACGACGAGGAGGCGCCACAACTTGTGCGGAGCGACATGGACAGCATGATGGATGAGTTCCTCAGCTCGCACAACAAAGCTGGCAAGTTTGGCCAGCGCGTCAGAAGAGGTGCTCCCAAGACCGGCATGGAGCAGCTCGACGAGATTCGTGCAACTCTTGGCCCAGCACGCTTTGGCAGCAAGGTCAAGCCCAAGAACCAAGTCCCAGTCAAGATCGGATAGACGAGACCACTTTCCCGTCCGCATCTCGCATGTATTGGCGTTCTCTTCCAGATACCCGGGTCAGTAGCATCCAAAAACTAGTTCCCACCATTCGCAGTAGTCACGAATTGAAAATCCTCGAGTAAAGCAACTCGTGTCTCCCCATCCACAAATCCATCATCGGTACAGTCACCACGGCGTCCTCATGCTTCAACCCCGCATACAACGCAACACACCTCCCTATCGTCCCCTGCAACTCTGCACTCGCAAGCACTCCTTGGCTCTGATACGGCCCCATGACACTCGCCCGCACCGCCGCCGACAGCACAGCTTTGGCATGATTGAGCAGGAACATGTACCCCGTCTCATGCGCCGACAAACCCAACGCCCGCGCTACAACGCCGAAGAGAGGAGCAAAGTGCGCTTGTAGCTGCAAATGAAACACCGCATCCGAAATATTCGCTTTCATCGCACTCGCGAAAGCGGACAATGCTAGCGCTGCAGGGGCTGAAGACGACGCGCCATCGCAAGAGTGAGAGAGAGCCCGTTCCCAAAGCCCTAGAATCGCTCGGCCCTGCGAGACTGATGCTCTGCGCGCGACAGTACACGGCGTGGAAGCGTCCATGTCGTTGTCGAGAGTTTGGAGGGAGTCCGGTGTGGTATAGGCTGCGAGGACATACGGGAGAGAAGTCGATGCGATGTTGTGGAGAGTCTGTTCGAGGAAAGTGGAAAAGGCGAGGGTTTTGGTTGCTTGGGGGGATTTTGGGCCGGAGATGGAGTGGTGCGCGAGAAAGGATTCGAGGCCGGAGCTGAAGGCGAAGGAGCCGAGGGGAAGGGCGGAGTCGGAGAGGAGGAGGAGATTGTGGAGGGATGGGTTGGTTGTGGTGAGGGGGGTTTGCTGGAGTTGATGGTGAGGTGGTGGTTGATCTTCGGTTGCCATGGTTGGGAGACTTGGGTTGAGGTGGGGCTTTTAGCTATCTTTTCCAGCATTCTGTCGTTCGTGGTGGTTCATCTGTATCGTCGAGGTAATGATATGATTCCGTTGTTGTAGAGTGTCACGATGGTTGTTCACTGGAAAGAATGCCAAGACTTCGGGCTTACTAATCACGAACATCACGTCTCGAAATCTTCGCAGCGTCGCGTCTGCCCACAAGCTGCAGCAGCAGCACTACCTTCAATTCTCTTGGTGGTACGATCAATAAATCGAGAAAATTAGGGAGAATCTGTCTGAACGTGTCAGGGCGATCAAAGCACGAGCCTATGCAAAATTTTGACGATCATATTTGTTCTGACCCCTTCATTCTCTAATCATCCCGCATCATCCCGCATCAATGGTCTAGTGGTTAGGATTGCTGCCTTCCAAGCAGCAGGGGGGGGTTCGATTCCCTCTTGATGCAAGCGCTGTACTTTTGCTGTCGCCAACATGGTGTTGTCGTTGATCTATGCGAAAAGAGTATCATTTTGCCCCTAGTACGGTCTCCTGGCGAGATCGTTGCGTTTTGGACCGGACTTCTTTTCTCTCGAGCTTCTATGAATCACGAAGTACTCTTTTGCACACCTCTTGCCCTTCAATAATGGACGAATACGACAAAAGACGGATTTTTTTGGCTACGAAACATTTCTATGCCTACCCCGTATGCTTGATCAAGAGGCCTTCCAGCTTCAGTTTAAGACACATGGTAAGCCTTGGCGAATACCAGCTCATGGAAGAATGGCTAGGAATGGAGTAGTTCGACAAGCATTGTCTCAATTGTCGAACCCATGGCGACGTTTGAAGTTTTTAATAATCAATCGACTCTACCAACAACTATCACGACTCCAAATCACGCAACACCTTCTCCGTCAACGCCAGAATCTTCTCCTCCTCCAACCGTTTCCCTGTCAGCTGCAGACTGATGGGCAGACCATGCGACAACTCTGCATCATACTCCATTTGTGTCTGCGCATCCAGCTCGTTGTGAGCCTGCACATTAGAGTCTGCCACATCCTTCACTTTATCGACACTCATGCCCGTCGGAAAGGACACGCAACTGTAGTCAAGAATGTTAAATACGCATGTGTAGCCCACATGTCTAAATTCACCGTTCTTGGGCGTGGCATAAGGCGTCGTCGGGCCAAGAATGGCGTCGAGACCTTCGACTGCAGCCCAGCGATCGAGATAGCGTTTGGCGAGTGCTGTTCTCCGTCGCTGCAGCTGCCAGAGTTCGTGGGTGCCAATGTCCTTGGCCTGTTTGTAAGGCTCCAATTCAGGTCTCCAAGGCTCGTTGACGGGCTCGAGGATTTTTGCAATCGAAGTGCCGCCGTCTGCGACGAAGAAGCTGCCAAGTAGTTCCATGGCTTCGGCGTGGTCCTCGTTGCTCCAGTCGACGATCTCGTAGCCTTTGGCTTTCAGCTTTTCGACGGTTTCTTTCAGAGCGCGTGCAACGGGAGGGGTTGGTCGAACCATGCCGTTGTCCCACAAAACAGCAATCTTTGGCTTCGACTTGATTTCCACTTTTCTCCATGGAATTTCGATGCATTTGGGGTCTCTAGTCCAAGGTTGCGTGCCAATGACATGCTCAGCATACAACCGAAGATCAGCGATACTCCGAGCCATTGGACCGTGGATGCTCGCGACTGCTTCTTGACCTGCCATACCTGAGCGAGCATCGAAGTGAGGGAATCGTGCGAAAGACGGTTTGAGTGTAAATGTGCCTGTGCAAGCTGCGGGAATACGCAGACTCCCGCCGATATCAGTGCCAATTCCGAGCACTGAGCCCTTCATCGCTAGAAGTGCCGACTCTCCTCCACTTGAGCCGCCAGAAGTGGTCTTTCGGTTCCGTGGGTTGACTGTGCGATCATAGCAATTGTTGACCGTCTCGGCAATCATCATCGCGGTAGGAACGTTCGTCTTTACATATGGAATCGCACCAAGTGACTTTAGCGTACCGACGATAGTACTGTCTTGCTTCCGAATCTCTTCTGCCCAGCTGCAGAATCCGACAGAGGACGTGTATCCTGTGACGTCGAAATTGTCCTTGAGGGATATGGGTAGTCCGTGTAAAGGCCCGGTCACTTTACCAGTCTTCTGGAACTCGTCGTCGAGCTCCTTTGCGCGTTGAAGGGCATCGTCGAACATGATGACAGTGAGGCAATTAGTCTGCCGGACGGTTAGTGGAGCGAGAGATACATTATCAGACTCAACAAGCATACCAGCTGGTGAGCTATGGCAGCTCTCTTGCTGAAGGCTTTTGTAACATCCTCTGCTTTCCATTCGCCTTTGGCGATTTTGGCCACAATGTCTGTAGCCAGGGACTCTGTTATGACCAGCTCGTGCTCGTTCAAGATGCCACTCGCGGCCGGGATGCCAGTAACATCGAGCACGTCTTCTGCGGGCAGTTGGTCTTGAGGGATTTTCCATGCTGATGGAATGTCGTCTAGAACTTTTTGTCTAGCTCGCTGGGAGATCTGTTCCCATTGTGAGGACATTTTTATACTTTTGCTTTCGACGAATTGAATGGAAAGAGGTGACCAAGAGAAAGTCGGAATGCCTACAAGGTCTCGAAGTGCACTATCCGCAGCTTTCGCAGCCTATGTATCTGGCTGTGAATGATGATGCCTTGCCGAATCGTGAGGGGCGGCGGATCACATTCGAACCCTGAGCCGGTCCCGCTGGCCTATCGTCAATGGCTTGGCGCGAGTAGCCGAGATCGCGGCTACTCAGCTACGGCATACTATAGTCAAGTATGGCTGAAAGTACACAGCATCATTCGAGGCCTCGCTTCAATTAATACAAACATACCAAATGACTGTGGGTATCATACTTCATTGTCAGACAATCCCCTACGCCTTTCTCTCCCTATCAATGAAACCCTCCCCAGCATCAAGTTCCGCCGGCTCTCGCGTAGGACTCTGCAACTCCGCGCGAGCAGGTCTGTTCTCTACTTCTGCCATTTGCCTCGAAGCTCCCTCTACTTCGTGCGAGATGACAGAGTCCAATTCCTTTTTGCTTTCCTCGTCCGCGCCGAGTTCTGTGAACGAGGTTTGAGTTCGAGAACTTGCGCGACGACGGCGGAACAAGAAGAAGAGGAGGGCAGCTAATAGCGCAACAGCGGCTACCACTCCCACGACAACGCCAGCGATGGCTCCGCCGCTCATGCTAGAGTCTGCAGGCAGAGGAGGTGACGCGGATGCGAGGACTGCTGACGGGCTCGCTGTGTTCGTGGGCTGTTCTCAATTAGTGCTGTTCCGGTGTGCCGCCGTTGACAGACCGCTACTTACATCTGCAGAAACAAATATGGTCTGCTGAGCTTGCTGAAGCGCATAGCCATCGATGGGATGAGCATATACTTGTGCACCACTCGTGCTGGCGGTGAAGGTGACAGTTGCACTGATGCTCCTGCTGTTGTATTGCGTGACACGGATGCCGCTGCCGCTGGGAATATCAGAGTAACAGGTGCCCCCGTAGAAAGGTCTGTAGCCGTCGACAGTTGTCTTTGGGTCTGCTCGAGAGAAGTTGCTACGAAGACGGTCAGTTGAGCAGTCATTTGATGACGCTGTCAGCTACTTACGGTGGACAGCAAGCCACATAGTTGCCTGGCGCGGTCATGACGGTACTCCAGCTCAACGGACACACCAACGGCGACATCGCAGGTACTGATGAGGAGCCTGATGTCGCCGTATCGTATGCTTCGATCCATTCGCGGGGATAGCATGATGACACTGTGCTTGAGCTGACTGGCATCGGCTCATTGGCCCATATCTCATACCCAGGAGATGACAGCATCGTGAATATCGAGGAGACGTCCGTACATCTTGCTGGAGGAGTGAATGTCGTGGTGAGTGCCGGGGCATCTTCGCGTTGTGATGCCGTAGCGGCTGCAGAGGATGCCATAGTGCTAGACATTGTTGCGCCTAGACCAAGCCTGTGAGCAGGATGAGATGTGCAATACGTGCAGTCGTCCGAGATCACACAAGGCGACGGGATCCGGCAGATCAAGTCTTCTCAGTCTAGTCTGGGCACGTTGATGAACCCGCAAGAATGCGAAGCATTTGAGAACGCAGGCTCTCGAGCGAGATGGTCGCTTGTGCTGGAAACGACTTGTCAGCTTGCAAGGTCCACACACCTACTAATAGTCATCGGCTACCAAACTTGCATAGCAAGCACGGGTCGACTTGTCTGTTGTCCAAGGGCCACTTCGGAGCCGACAGGGTAGGTTCTTGAGGCGGCATGTCGGCACGCATATAGTAGTCAAGAAAACTCCATGAGGTGGTATTGGAAGGATTCAGAGCCATGCACAGGTCGTGTCACCGGCTCCATCGCCGGCTCTGCGCGCGTGCATGAGCACTGGAAGCCGATGCATCTTGCGCTCGATCTCAAGGCAGACAGAGACAAAGACAGTTGCTCTGGCGAGTTGGCATCCTCGAATATCATGTCCGATACAACTACTGCGTCTTCGCCAATGTTTTGCGTCCAGGAGTAGAAGCAAGTCCGAGTGAAGGATTCTCCGAACCGTGGAGACACCCTGTCCGTCGTCGGCGCTTCCTTGCCGAGGAGCTTTGACGAACAGGGGAGGGCTTCCTCCCCGCTCGGACCGTGCCTCCATTCTGAACACAGGGCAGCGAGCCATGGTCCCCCACATACTGTGGACATTTGAGCGAGGCAGAATGCGTATAGGGCGATGAGTATACGAGGCGTATGCCAAAAACAGCCAGAAGGATTCCATACTTGACGCCATGGAGCCAGTCGTGAGAGGCAGCATGAGTATAGAAGCGGCCATCATGTGTTGCTGTGGCAGAGAACTATTCAGTACCTCTGCTCTCCTCCACAATGTTCGGACGACTTGCCTCAAGGCTGCTCCAAGCAGTGGCCTTTCTGCCGGCTCTGGCAACAGCACAAAGCGTCTTCGCTCACGTGGTAGTCGGCAATAACGGTGCATACACAGTCGAGAAATGGACCGAAGAGATTGTCCTCGCATCCAGCTTCGGGATTGATGCCTTCGTTTTGAACATTGGAACGCCATTTGAGGGCACCACAGCAACTCAGCTGGTATCATGATTGCTGCATGTTATAGTCGACCATGCTGACTTCCCATCAGAGCTATGCGTACACGGCGGCCAACAATCTTCTCAATGACAATCAAGGCAATTTCAAGTTGCTGATTTCGTTCGACTACACGGGAGGACAAAGTGGCGCTTGGTCGACCTCCGACATCGAAACCATATTGAAGGCGTACGGCCCGAATGGAGCTTCCTTTAGAGTCGACGGCAAACCGTTCGTGTCCACATTTGAGGGCACAAAGCCGGAGAACGTGAATGCATGGCCTAGCATTCGCTCAAATATCCGGTCAGCAGTTGGCGATATCTTCTTTGTTCCTTGCTGGACGTCTCTGGGCTCGACAGGCTTTGACGCAGGGCTAGTCGATGGTGCTTTCTCGTGGGACATGTGGTGAGTCCAATCCAGTGCAATACCGCTGCTCACTACGAATCGAACACGACACACTTGCTAATCCGAAGTAGGCCCAATGGTCCGGTTGATGTCAACACGGGCTCCGATGAAGTGTGGCAATCAGAAATGACTTCTGCTGGAAAGAGCTACATGATGGGCGTCTCTCCATGGTTCTACACAGATCTGTCGCAGTGGAACAAAGCCTGGGTTTGGCGTGGTGACAATGCCTGGTCACTCCGCTGGGACCAGGCCTTGGATGTCCTGCCCCAGTTTGTGGAGATCGTGACGTGGAACGACTACGGAGAGTAAGTTCAATTGGCAGGCTTCTCCGTTTCGAAGTTGTGCTGACCTTCCATCTCAGATCCCATTACATCGGACCAATTGAGGTTGCGAGCATCCCGCCAGGCGCTGAGCTATATGTGGACGGCTATCCACACATAGCCTGGCTGCAAACGCTGAGATACCAGATTGCAGCGTACAAGCATGCATACAGCGCGGCGAACCCAGCGCCACGCGTCGACTCCAGCAAGATTGTGTACTGGTATCGAACAAGTCCTGCAAGTGCGGGCAGCACCGACGTTGTTGGCAATAATGCGCCCACCGCACAAAATCCGTTTGGCTACCAGACGCCATATCCCATCCCCGAAATCTTGGAGGACGAGGTGTTCGCGATTGTTCTCGCCACAGAAGCTGGAACAGCCAGTATCACCATCGGCGGTTCAACGTCCACGTATGGAATTGTTGCGGGAAAGAACTTCATCTCGAAGGCCTTTGGCGGCAACACAGGCACTGTGTCGGTGTCTCTGGGTGGCATCTCTGGTTCCGGCGTGCCCATCACAGCGCAGCCAGCAAGTGGCACCGCCAACTTCAATGCATGGGTGGGCTGTGCTGGTTCGTGTTCTTAAAAGGCCAAGGCAGAAAGCTGTCCATGAGGTGGAGTAAACAATGAGGTAAGATTGGATTTGGTGGCTTGAACCTTCTTCTTCCATCAAATTCCACGCGTCATCTTACGCTCCTCGACAATCACATATTACTGCTGTGCTCTCATTGCTCTTAGGCGTATGTTTCTGGGAGTTCAAACTCCTGACCAGCCCAAACTGCGCATACGCTGACGCAATGCCGTCGAAACCGCCTCCATCAGGTGCAACTTGCAAGGCTCACTCGAGGGACGAACCTGAGAGGCTGCGTCTTCCGGTTGTTCCATTTCACAGCTCCTTGTTGCTCGTGTCCCGCGTCTCCCTCTTCAACGCCGTCTCGACCCGCTTCCTCAAATCCTGCGCGTCCGGGAACTCGCCTTGGCCCTTTCGCTTCTTGATCTCCTCCACGATTTCGTCGACCATCTCATCGAATTCCTTTCCAGGCTCCGACGGCACTCCGAGCGTGGCACCGGCCGCGTGCTCGTAGCTATCTGTCTTCTTGAGCTGTGGTCGACTGCTACGCGCTTTGACCTTCTTGGATAGCCATGCTTTGCCCGGTGTGGCAAGGAAGCCGCTGCACAAGCCAACACCAATGGCAGCATAAAAGTACACTCTAGCCCAAGCCAGAACACTATCATGGATCGTCAAGAGAATGAACGGAGTCGTCGTAAATGAGAAGACGAGTTGCGTGACGATCCAGGTGAAAATATCGTAGTAGGGCTTGTACTTGGTCGGCTTGCTTCCATCTGGTGTGAGAAAGAATGGTCGTAAAAGTCGGCGTGCGTCTATCACAGGTCAGTGGCGCCTCGCCAGAAAAAGCGTGTCGAACTTACTCTTGGCAACATTTTGGATGAAGCTTGCTAGCACAAACGCCATGTAGTACCCGGGTGCAAAACCGTGCCAGAAAGCGCTGGTCACGAACGTGGCCATACTAGCTCTGAATCCAGGCTTCTTGCCTTTCGGAGTTACCCGCAGATAGATGTAGTTGCGTAGCCAGTGGTTGGTGTTGATGTTCCAGTTACCCAGATAAGCATGAGTATTCTGAGCCAGTTCCACTCCCCAAGGCTTAATGTTCGTGAGGCGGTCCCAGTCAGGCTTTCCCGTCGTTGGATTCATTCCTTTGTATCCTATACCCGAAAGGATACATGCACCCTCCGTCAGTGTCCAGACGCCGTAGTATTTCATGCGCTGCACAAAGTTCATGGCGTACATGTGGAAGATGCGCTTGAAAATATTCATCTGCTTGTACTCTTCACTGAGCAGCAGTTCAGGATAGAAGTAGGCTGACAATTGAAGAAACCCGAGAGTCCAGAGTAGGCCAGTCACAAGCTTGAACATGGCAGGAGTTGCGCTTCTAGGAATCTTTCGCTTCTTGCGGGTAGCAGGAGCTTTTGCAGGATCAGTACCTGGTGGGAGCTGGAACATGGTGGTGTTGAGCCATCTCTCGTAGTCGACAAAATCGAAAGCGGGACCGATCATGATGGACGGGAAGAATGCCACGAATCCTGCATAGTCCAGAAGGCCAGGAAGCTGTTTGATTGCGCGCTCCTTTTGCACGTCGTTGAGATCGGCGTCCTTCTGCTTGCCGTCCCACACATTCCAGCAGAATGCGGAAAGCTTCATCACGAGAACCATTTGTGCACCAGTGATGTCCACTGAGCTTGGGCTATTTTCGATCATGCGATAAATATGGCTGACCGACATGTGGCCCATGAGGAAAGTGAAGCCCACCCATGGCATGTACGCTCCCTCGATGTAGGCCGCAATGAGATAGGCGCCGATGGCATCAATCAATATCGTGGCCAAGCCACTCCATAGATCAAATAGGCCCACAAGGTAAAACAACGAAACCCTGTTGATGGTCAGTACTCGCTCCCAGTAACATTTGCTCCGTGACGAACGATATGCTGAAGACATTCTTCAGGTGAGGCTTGTCATCTGGCAGTCTCTTCAAAACTGCAGCAAGGGGGTAGGAAATCAAGAAGGAGGATATGAGCTTGACTGTAGCCCAGATTAGCAAAACATCTTGTAGGAAGATGGCGAGTTGGACAAACATTCATCTGTGGAGGCACCCAGCTTGCCTGCGACGTAGGCGAATGCTACTCTGGCGTCAGTCAAATTGCACTATCCAGGCACTCGGTGCAGTCCTACGAGCATTGATGTAAGGTAGCATGTTCGAATGTCTTCGAGTTCCAGCGGCTCTTCCTTCGTCTTGTACGCCTTTTCCGCCTTTTGGCTTAGTCCATAGTCCAGATCTCTCTTGATGAGCCTAGGTGTATGGTCTCTCTTGCAGGAGGAGAAGAAGTTATGCTGCTGTGACAAGGTGTACCAAAGAAACGAGAAAGCATGGAAGAAATTCGGGTACGTCACTGCCAAGAAAATAGAGCGGTCTCGTGCCACCAAGCAGCGGCAAAACGATAGCGACGCATGTGAAAGACAAGGATGGGATCACAACAGCATAATCGTTCTTCTCACCTGCTTGTCTTGCTGAGCACCGCAGCTGTTTCATGCACTCGTTGCAAATGCTTGCTTCTGTCCATAATCTGAGAGGTATGCCAACATCCCTTTCCAAAAGCAACAACTTGCGCCGAACACCTTGCTGAGCAGAACAATGATCCCCAAGAGCAGTCACAATGCTCACCGCCTCCTTAGAAGCGTGAGAGGTATCATCCAAGACCTCCCCAGGCACCACGGATGCGGCGTGCCAACTGTATATCTTTTTGCATGATCGTCACGCGTTTTGCATGAATGGCACATAGATTGGAGTCCTCAAACAGGTGTACCAGAAACGCTTCCGCAGCTTCCTGTAGTGCCTGTATAGCTTGCGATTGAAACCTTGTGACTTCTGACCCAGGCGGCGCAACGTTGAAACACACTTCACGAACCTGTCAGTGGCATTAGTGTCGATCAGTTACCTCTGATGTTAGAGCCAACTTACCAGCCGAGAGAATGGCAGCTTCGCGATCAACAAATCCGTGGATTTTTGAAATCGCCGGATCTCCTTCAAAGCTACCGTGCCAGGCCTGTATCTGCGCTTCTTGCGTGGACTTTGCTCGTCGCTGGCTGCTTCACCACTTTTCCTAGGTCCTTTACCACCAAGGCTGGGTCGTCCGCCTCTCCCTCCTCTCGTCGGTACAGTCTTGCCGCGCGAAGGAACGCCCGTCGAGCCCGTACTCGTCCTGCCACCTCTTGAAGATGAGGTCGATGTGCGGGCCATTGTTATAGCACGGTCCAGGATCTACGCCGAGTCCAATTGTCCCGAGTCTGCGCAGTGCCGCGCGATGGTGTGTTATCCGAGAGTGGTTTGTTGGGCGACGCGTCGTAATTGGTGTATCTTGAGCCGGCACAATGCGATTTCCAGGTAGTCGAGATCGCGCTGCGAGGCTGCGCGAGACGATGCTTCGTTGAGGCGACGGCGAGGTTGTGTGTTGATGCTGCTGCCGGTCCCGACAAGAGAATGGCGCTTCTGTTTACGCTGCGGAATGCGGAAAGCAAGAGCCCCAGCCACCGTCAACCGTGACTTCCTCGCTTGTGCTGTGGCTGGAGACGCTAATGCATTACCCCGGTCGCGATAGACTCCGCTTATCGCGTGCAAACGGCAGTGACGGCGTCTGTGTAGAAACCACGGACAGCTGGCCATTCGCGTTACTTGATTGCAACACAACAATCACGCGCTGTCGATGGGAAGATCATAGAACCGACGAGAAACCGACAACAAACAACTGCCGCTAGCAATCACAACTGCCGCCGACCACAACTACAACACCGCAGCCCTTCCCCTCCCACAGGTCGATCAGTCAGCATGGCGGCAATCATAGGCGGCGGAGACGGCGCGGGCGCTCTGCCGCTGGAGCAATGGTTCTTCGAGATGCCGGTGTGCACGCGGTGGTGGACGACGGCGACGGTGGCAACGGGCATTCTGGTGCAGTGCCAGGTGCTCACGCCCTTTCAGCTGTTCTACAGCTTCCGAGCCGTCTTCCACAAACAGCAGGTACGGTGGACCACATATGGCTGTATGGAAGGAGATGACACAACTGACCGGTGGCAATAGTTCTGGCGGCTCATCACGACCTTCATCTACTTTGGACCGCTGTCGCTCAACCTGGTCTTCCACATCTTCTTCATCCAACGCTATGCCCGGATGCTGGAGGAATCCGCGGCATCAGTGGCTCACTTCAGCTACATGCTAGCATACACGGCGTTGACGCTACTCGTGGTTGCGCAGCCACTTTTCAACCAGGCATTCTTGGGAACAACATTGAGCAGCACATTGGTGTACATTTGGGCGAGGAGGAATCCAGACACGAGGCTGAGCTTCCTCGGTCTGCTCACCTTCACCGCGCCCTGGCTACCTTGGGTCCTGATAGCATTTAACGTGGTACTACACGGTCACTGGCCCAAGGATGAGCTGTGTGGGATTGCAGTGGGACACGGTAAGTGTGCACTTATGGATTCCATGTCAGGACAGCGAGCTGACCTTGTTACAGTCGTGTACTTCTTCAACGACATTTACCCATCGACACACAATGGGCACCGACCTCTGGATCCTCCTCAATGGTGGATCTCGCTATTTGAGAGACGGGCACAACCGACTCCTGGCGTGGATGTGCATGCTGCGGCGCTGAACAGGGACATTGCCGCGCCTGCAGTACCTCATGTCGGTTGAGTAGTGCATAGATCATATTCATCTCTGTCGTTTTTCATCTTAAGCTTACCGTATTCCAGTGTGCAGACTCTAATGACAATCTGAGTACTGCTACAAATGCTTAGTTCCATCCTACACGTGGTGTTGACACGATAACTATCTAGGGGCGGTGACCATACACTTCTGCATCCTTTCGCCAGTATCTTCTTGCTCAATTAAGAGCTCGGGGTGTCTTCTCCGCGCATAGCACCTCCGCCACCGTCACCTCCCGCACCATTTATCTCCGCATTCCCAGAAACCGCATGCCCGACAACAAAGAAGAATGCACCAGTTTCTGGAGAATGCACCAACGATCTATCAAAGGACTTGTTTAATCATCGAAACTGGGAACACCGTAAATCGAAGCTTGAAGCTTCCACCGCGTTCTGCAACACCTCGCCTCCAGGCAGCAGCATTTTTTTGCATTGCATCGTCAGTGCGGTCTTCCCAAGGCTGCGTGGCAGGAATTGAGACACGAAGGCACTCTTGCGGAAGGCGTGTCGTGCACTCGCTTCTTGAGTTCCTCAGGTGATTGAAGTACTGTTCGGCAATACTATCGATATCGAGATTGAGAATGGACTGCTTGATCTGATCCGAAGGCGTGTTCTCGATGGCCAATGGCATGAAAGCTCTTGTAAGCGCCGTGACGCCGGCAACAACACAATGGGTGGTCGTATGCAGTGGTGATTGGCGCAGATTCGGGCGTGCTGCTTGGGATGGCGGCGATCCTTCGGGAGATCACCTCACCAGCATCAGCTCGATCTCACCAAGCGCATCTGAAACGGCGTGTCGGATCAGAGGGCATCTTTTCAGTGCTATACGCATCCAGGCCAGTGGTGCACATCAACAAAAGCGTTTTTGTGTCCGCGAGGGGACTCCTCGTAGCTTCATGTTCACTCCTCGTCGTCGGCCTCCATCCTCGTGCTCCCTCGAGGCGGAAATCTCGCAAACACCAATATCACAAATGCCAACACGGCCACGCCTCCATTGACAGCAAAAGTCAACGACGGACGCCCTATCGCTGCAAATGCAGAGAAGACATATCCAAACAGTCCCGTCGTAGCGAGTCTTGCTGCCATTTCAACAAGACTGATCGCGCTGAGAGCATCAGCGCGTTGTGCAGGAGAGCACATTTGCAGAATTGTGCCCTTTGCCGCGGAACCTGTGCCGGCCGCGAGTGGGAGCACGATGGAGACGACGTACATGTGCCAGCCTTTGGAGCTGAAAGTGGCTAATGCGGTCAAAATGCCGTCGACTAGAATGCTGTATCGGGTGTAGTAGAGATCGAAGGCGAAAGATTCTTCCAGATTTGTGTGTGATCGTGGTGGTTCGACGGGCTCTTCTCCACCTCCTATCGGTTCCGGCTCGAACTCGCGAGGATCGATCGGGAGAGAGGGTATATCAGATTCTTCGATCTTGACCCTGTCGGAGTTTGCATCACGGCGCTCAGTGAAGCGGCGCCCAGCCGTGATGATTGCCGGGAACGCAAATGTAAGGAAACAACCTCTGATCAGCGAGTTGAGCGAGATGAGCCAGCCGTTCTCGGTCGTGCCAAAATCGAGAATATCTGTGGCGTACATCTGTAGCAAGACGGGAATGTACCCCGTTGCTAGTAGGGCAGCGAATGCTCCAGCTCCGAGAAGGATGATGCCGTACTCTGTCTGAACACGGCCATCCTTCAGCCTCCACTTTGACGGCACGAACATGCGCAGAGGGTCGAAGAAGGACGACAAAGATTGCGTTCTCTTCTGCATTTCAGGCGAAAGCTCAACTTTGATCGACGGCAAGAAGAGTAAGATGTAGAGCGTTGACAGTAAGAACAATCCGAGCGTTATGCGGAATGGCCAGATGATGCCCAACAAGTCAGCCGAGTAGCCACCGATGAGGTATCCCAATGCCGTGCCGAAGAATGCACAACCCTGAAGTCGTCCGAGAGTGGCCGTCCTCGCGGCGTACTGCACAACCTCGGTGGCGAATGAGTTCAGTGCAAGCAGGTAGCCCGCTGGTCCTCCAACGATGGTGATCGCTTGGCTGGCTTGGATGATCCAGATACCAAATCCGCCTCCAAGGTGTACGCCGACAATTTGCACGGCCAGGCGTACTGCGGGCCAGAAGACGCTGCTTAAGAGGGCGGACTTGACGCCGAATCGTTTAATCGTCCAGGTTGTGTAGAATAGATTTAGCACGCCGAATAGTGTCGTTCCAGCACCAAGGAGAGCTACGGCTCTAGCAGTACTTGCTTGAATTTCAGTAATCTGGCATCGATCGCTGATCGGTCCAGGATCCTGGTGGGTTTTGTAGTACTCTTCACATGTCATCGTTCCAAAGACATAAATCAGGCTGAAATCTTGTCAGAGAAAGCTACGCTATTGTTAAGACTCTAACTCACGGAACCTGAGTGACACCAAAAGACAGGCTGACAATTGTGCTTGTAAACAGCAACTTCAAAATGATTGAAGTCCCCCATGTTCGTTCTTCTGGCTGCTGTTGAGATGCAGTCTCGTCTCGGGGCTTGTGGCCGAGAAGCGGAGATCGCTCTGACGCGGTCCTCGTCTCGGCTGAAGACCTCGATTTGGTTGAGCGACGGTCATCTCCTTCTGTGGTCATGGTGACAAAGATTGCCAAATGTAGCCGCAAGCATCGAATAACGAGAGGCCTGAATGAGGTTACCAAAAAACGTAGAGAAGAGTCTAGTCAAGTGTAGGCGCAATTGCGTGCGATCTGCTTTCACTACGCAGCTGACCGACGCCGGCGGTGAGCTTGGCCGAGATAGCCCGGGAGCCAGTTTGGCAATGTGGGACCTTCCTGTTGCGATAAGCCATGGCGGGTTTAACGGCAGGATAGGACTTGTTGTAGTGCCTTTAAAGTCACGCTGCCTGATGTGGAAACCGACATTTCGAGTTATTTGTGGGCTCAGGGTGGCAGTCAATTTCATGCGCTCAAGTAGTAGCTCACGTCTCCGGAGAAGCGCAGTAGATGTGTATATTCACTCCTAGTAGGAGGTACTATTCTCGGCTCACTTGGTGCACATTGCAGCGGTGCCTCCTCGAGGTGCTCAGGGCTCCCGAAGAACGCCAGCAGCTGGTGATGATTGCGATTGCAGATAATGTATTCTCCGAAATCGTGTCGGCAAATCGGTGCGATGATCAATGGCCGACCGATGGGACGTTGTTGATGAAGGAGGACAAGAAGGTGCTGCGTTGCGAAACAGGTCGGGCACGGGCTTCACAATTTGAGGAAAAGACACGGCCGACTGCCGCGATTCCCGAAATGTCACGCTCGCCAACGAGCGCTAGGCGAGCAAGACGGAAACGTCATTGGACCACGACTGAGCTTCTGCGTGACAAGCCTTTCTGCACTTTCCCTTCTCCAGAAAGGTCGTTGTGAATAGAGGGGACAGCCATGAATTTAAAAAGCAAGCTTGTGATTGACGAGTCCTGTCTCGCACGCACCCCACCGACCGCACGTCTCATCAGCTTCTGGGGCTCGTTGGACAAAGGCAGGGCGCCGTCATGGTCTGGGACGTGGAAAGGCAGCATGGCCAAGCCGAAGAGCTCATCACTCAGGCTCCGGAGCGGCTGCCACAGCGGCCGCTGACCACCCAGGAGAAGCTGGAGGCTACAAAGATCCAATCTCGAGACATAGATTCTCGCGATGGGTCGTCGAGTGATCATGCTTTTGAAGACGAGGATCCTGCTTTTGCGAACAGAGATGCTGGAATTTTGGCTCGTCTTCGCCGCCTCGAAGCTACTCTGGATAGGAAGCTCGGCATTGAATCTGAGGCGATCGACCGCAAGTTGCCTGAAGATAGGAAGCCCCAGCCGTGGCATGCGCAGTTGAACATGGCTCTCATTTGGGCCTCGGGGACTATGGTGAGTTTGAGCAGCTTTCAATCGATGCAAGACTTGTGAAGAGTGAGAGGCAGAAGTAACAGCGTCTTTATGCTAATCATGTCCAGAACATCTCCTGCTTCGCAACAGGTTTTCTGGGCTGGGAGTTTGGCCTCTCTCTTAAACAGTCGATCTTGATAGTCATCTTCGCATCCCTACTAGGCGGTGCAGTCTCGGGGTTCTGTGCAACGATGGGCGCGCCCACTGGTCTCCGGCAAATCTCCATCTCCCGATACAGCTTTGGCTGGTATGCGAACAAGATCGTAGCAGCGCTCAATACGATACAGCAGCTTGGCTGGTCCGCAGTTGGCTGTATTACGGGAGGTCTGGCGTTGACTGCGGTGTCTGACGGGAATGTGTCGATCGTCGTCGGTATTATTATCATCGCAGTGTGCAGTCTGGCGGTCAGTTTCATCGGATTACGAGCCATACTGGTGTATGAGAAGTACGCTTGGCTGGTCTACCTCATCGTCTTCATGATCATCTTCGGTCAAACGGGACGATTCGCCGACAACAGCACGCCATCTTCTCTCACCGGCGAAGACTTTAGCGGGACAGTGCTCAGTCTGCTGGCAATCGTCTATGGCTCCTCGGCCTCGTGGGCTACCATCGCAAGCGACTACTACGTCCAGTACGCCGTCAATGTCTCGCGCACCAAAGTCTTCTTAATGACCACCTTCGGAATCGCACTACCTACCAGCATCGGCATGGTCGCCGGATGCGTAGTCAGCTCCGCAATGAACAACAAACCCGAATGGAAAGACTCGTACGAAACCCGCGGCCTCGGATTTCTAATCAACGACATGCTGTACCCGCACGGCTTCGCCAAATTCATCCTCGTACTCCTCGTCCTCAGCGGCATCAACATGAACATCATGAACACGTACTCCGCCGCTCTCTCATGCCAACAATTCGCACGACCATTCGCGAGAGTGCCCCGCTTCATCTGGACAGTCCTCTGCTTCGGCATCATCATCGCTCTGGCACTTGCAGGCCGCAACGAGCTCCTGGCATATCTTCAGAATTTCTTGTCGCTTCTCGGATACTGGTGCACATCTTACTTTGTGATTGTCTTTTGCGAGCATTACATCTTCCGCAAGGGCAACTTTGCCAATTACGACTTGGCGGGGTGGAATGATCCTGCACGATTGCCGGTGGGGGTTGCGGGGTTTGCTGCATTTGCGATGGGTGTTGTTATCTGGGTGTGTGGGATGGTTCAGACTTGGTTTGTGGGCCCGATTGCGAAGACAATTGGGAGTTCGGGGGGCGATGTGTCGAATGAGTTGTGTTTGGCGGTTACGTTGGCGACTTATTTACCGGTGCGGTATTTGGAGTACAAGTATATTGGGCGATGACATGTAGGATATGTGGATAGTGAGGGCAGTAAGCGACAAAAGTTCGCATTTCTGACTGTACTTATTGTTCTGTGTTATTTGTACTACTATTCCAATTGCGACTGATACGAGATTACGACTGACACAAACTCATCTCAAAGTTTCTCATGAATCATCAAACACGTCCAGCCTCTCATTAAGCCCATCACACACACCCATCATTCTATCCCAACAACCTTGACCTCTCCGTAACGACTTCCTGCTCACTCCGCCTTCCCAAATCCAGCCCCTCCCTCTTCTCACCACCCGCCCACCACTCGCGCACCTTACTCCCCAACCCCGGCCGATACCACTCGCGCTCCTCCCTCTGCCCGCCCTCTTTCACCTCAATCTCCGTGCCCGCGATAACTCCAGTCCCAAAGAATGGATTCAAATGCTTCAGAAACCAGCCAATCGCCACGAGGAGGAGCAAAGTCGCGATTGTAGCGAAGATGGTCACAATGATGCTGAGGAGTGTGGTGGTTGAGCAGCCGCAGCCGAGGGTGGCGGTGCGGAGTTCGTAGTGTTCGGAGGGGAGGGGGCAGGAATAAGAGTGATGATGTTCGTTTTTGTTTTTGTCGTGCTTGTTGTGCTTGTTTTTGTTGGACGAAGATGATGAGAAGACTGGGTCGAGGAGCGAGGCGGCTGGAATGCAGGAGGAAGAGTAAGGGCACCAGCCGCAGGAGTGTTTGTCGTGCGTGCAGGATTTGCAGTCTTGATTGCGGAAGCAGGCTGCCTCGCGGGAGGAGGAGGTGGTGGTGATGTGGTCAACAATGTTGGCGGTGATGTTAGGGAGGAGAAGATCTGTGATGGGGGTCTGGGAGTCCATGGCTGTTTCTGGGTGTACCTTAGGGATACTTGGATGCTGTGTTTCTAGTTGGGAAGTAGGAGTGTGGTTGTTGTATGAAGAGATGTTGTGTGAAGAGAGGAGATGTCGTCCGTCATCAATCGTCGTGCCAAGCCTCGGTCGAGCAAGCTTCACGGGAGACGCGATCGATGCAGAAGGAAGTGAAGACAACGACGACGACGACACCAGCAGCAGCAGCAGCATTCTCGCCCAGGACGACCGAAGCTGTGTGCGCGCTGCAGGACCATGTTGACCGACGACTGACGGCTTTTGCACCATGGCGGCCCTCTTGCCCATCACGCTGCTCGACCCGGACTCGACGCCTCCACCCGACAAGACCATCCGCGCCGTCGTGTCGCTCTACTGGCCGTACAGCTCGTCGACGCAGCAATGCGCCCTGCTGCTGACCGACCCGGATCCGCGGCTGCGCAGTCGGCGAGGGCAGGTCCGCGTGCGGTTCACGGCGGCGAGTGCCACGGCAGTCGCGCACGGCAAGGTCGGCATTGGCGACGAGGTCTTGCTGGACCTGCGCAGCGTGCGGTGGGCGAGCGACGGCACGAGGGTGTCTACCCCAGGGAAAAGCGTCGAGGGCGAGCTGGTGTACAAGGACGAGTTGAACCTGAGGATTGTCAAGAAGGCCGGCAGCAGTGAGAGGATCGATCAGCACTTGACAGTCAATGTGTCGACGCCGCCGCCGGATGAGGGGCACAACAACGCGCATCAGACTCCTGCGAGGAGCACCATGGTGGCGAGTCTCAGGAACAGTTGGGGCGAGGTGGACCTCGTGCCGATATACTCCAGCCCGGCCTTTGTGCGTCGACAGAGACTTTCGGGAGCTGGCTTCGTGAAGGAGGCTGCTTATGACCCTTTCGCCGACATTGATCAGGAGCTGGAGAACGAGCAACCGAGGAAGAGGCAGCGCATCAGCGATGTGAGCTTGTGGAGATTCGCGGGCAGGTCGCCAAGTCCGGAGAGGCAGAGACCAGTCAAGAGCGGCCGCGGGCAGGTTGATGCGACTGCTGAGGAGGTCAGACATGGAGTCTACAAGGCTGACGATGCTGATCTTCCTGAAAATGCCAAGCAGTCGGAGCAGACGCAGCTGGCGAAAGACGCAGACGATGCCTTGGTGGAAAGCCAATCGCTTCCCGTGAAGCTATCTCCTCTGCCTCCGCCTATCCCAGATTTTGGGTCACGCGGTCGCGATCTTGCCCCTATGGACATGCTGCCGCCAGCTCTGCCAAGAATTCGCCTGCCAGATGATCCGTTCACTAGCGAGCCGAGTGGAAGCCGACTTGCCACGCAACTGCAGTCGGGCTCCCAGCTGGAGTCGGCACGGCCTACGACTCCCAAGCTGACGGCCGTGTCTGCCTCTGCTTTGCCCCTGCCTTCTCCGTTTCCCGGCGAGACAGAGCAACCTCCACAATTCCCATCGACCGCCAGTCCAGGCGCCTCCGAAGCCGTGTTGCGGAGGCCAGAATCAACCACGAGGCATGATATTGGAACTGAGCTGGCTCCAAATGACCGCGTGCAGCTGCAAGTTAATCCCACCATCACTGCGCTGGCCAAGCAACACAGACACGTTGCGAGGGCAGGTGATAATAGTTCTACCGGGGCGCTAGAGAAGGCCTTCCGAGACCCGGCAAGTCAGCAATCCGAGTCCAGTTTCGATGACAGCACGGACGAGACCGTTCAGGAGAGCTTGTCGCAAGCTCCAGACAGATACACTTTCAGGAGACATAGACCAGCCGCTAGCCAGACAGACGTGTATCCCGAACCTCGAGAGTCTGGATCCGACACGGAAGAGGACGAAGTCATGCACAAGGCATATTCGCAGCAGATCCAAAGTCACGCCCGCTCTGTACTGGAACGGGAAGGCATAAAGACTCGCGATTGGGTACACAAAGACGATGCGGCTGAAGTTATACACGATATGGGCGACGTGCCAGGAAGCTCAACTGAACAGTTGGGAGATGACCATGAGGACAGCGAAATGGCAAGCATGCACTGCGACGAACATGATGTTCAGCAAACATTTGTGCAGGAACCAGAAGCGATGAGCGCTCTCGAGTCGGCAAATCTGGCACTCCACAGCGATGTTCAGGCTGATCACGACGAATTGATGATTGATGTGCGGAGCCGACTATTGAACGCGAGTACAAAGAATGCTGCTCAGCCTTCTGCAGTAGATGATCGAAAGGCAACGCCGTCCGCAAAGTCTCCAAAGAAGCTAGCAGCATCGCAAGAGTCGATTGCTGCATTCGTTGACCGCACACCGGCGGGGCCGAATGCGTACGACACTGTGCGGAAGGGCAAGGTGATTGTCTCAGCAAGTGCACAAGAGGCTCGACGAGTGCCGCCTAAGACGCCCGCGAAGACACTTCAAAGCCTCTTTGGCTTCAACTACGGCATGGACGGCACCAATGATATGCCGGTGCAGACTCCACGCCGCACTCCGCAGTCGGAGAAGGAGCGCATCATGAAGAAGACATACAGCAGTCTATTTGGATTCAGAGCATCGCCGTCACCTGAAAAGCAAGATGTGCCTCCGCCACAGGCCATTGAGGGGCTGAATTCATCTGGAAAGCCTCACAACATGGCTCTTGAGCAAGACCAGTCGACGACAGTGTTCGCAGATCTGATTCAGAAAGATCCTGTAGTTATGGACAACAATCGCACGGGCGAATTGGAACGTCTCGCGAGTGAAGAAGCTACTGGCGTTCAAGCTCAAGCTCCTGATCGAGTACTAGTTGAGATTACTGATCCCCAGCTGTCGAGCCAGCAAGATGCTCCAACTGCACAGCCGGATATTCTTACAAACACTGCGACACACAATATCTTTGGCTCGCTCGAGGTACAATTATCTGAGTTGTCAGATGATGGACCTGACCACACAGCGGACTCTTTCTCGCCGAACGTACTGATTGACTCTGGGCGGGATGCGATTGATCCAACCTTGCAATTTCAACCGACTCCAGCCACTACTACCCCGATGGCGGACGCACCACTCGTGATCGACGACAAAGCAGAAACATTCGCCAGTTTCTCTACAGCCACAGCGGCACAGCCAGAGCCAGAGCCACAAGTCCCCGTGCAAACAGATGCTCCCTTTGACGACGAGGCGTTCGTGGCTTCCATGTTGAACGACACAGCAACGCCACCAGCTAGCCCCGAGGTAACGGGTGACGAAGCGGCTCTTGAGATTCATGACGAGTCCGTAGGTTCTTCTACAGTCGTTTCGCCGTCGATACATGCCACCACGACCATGGATATGCCCCGGACAGTTTCCGGTAGCGCCGCCTTCGGGCGCTCTTTGCGGTCACAGAAGGTTCCTTCTCCTCCGCGCGCTGCATCGCCCACCCGGAAGATCGAAGTAGTTGAGCTCAGTTCAGGCGACGAATCGAGCGACGAGGACGAACCAGCTCAGTCCGTCACTACGCCAGCGCCGTTCAAGCTGACGCACTTTGGCACTGACCTTGAGCAAGACGTCACAGCTGATCGTGGCGACCCCAATAGGCAGTCGTACAGCCCGACTGAGGTAGTGTCCTTGCCGGCAGTCGCCGACGCCATCGACATCGACATGCAGGACGTTGAGTCTGATGTCGAGCATGCGCTTGGAGATGCAATAAGCCAACGCGAGTCTCATGTTCCCGATGTGGATGTATACAGTTCTGATGCGCAAGGTGAGAACTTACTTCCTCGGGGTGCTCAGTCCCAGACTCCTCGAGGGCAAGAGTCTGCATCATCGAGCTTGCCGCGCGACAGCCAAGCCGTTGGTGCGCCAAAAACCATTATTGACGGCCATCGCTACTTCTCGCTCCAGTCGGACGGATCTGATTCTTCAGCATCTGACGAGGAAGACGTCGACGCTGTGGAGCAGAATGAGCCGATTCCGCAGCCTCATTCAGCCACAGCCAACGCAAGTCATTCCACCGTCGAAACAGAGGGCGGTCCGCGCATCTCGAGAAGCACAGCTCAGAGCGCAATCATAGAGCTTCCATCGGCTCCGCCTCAGGCTGGCACTCAGTCACCTGTTGCAGAAGTCTTGGTTACTGCTTCAAGTCTCACCACTCAGTCTCGTGCTATAGAGCTAGACGGTCACTCACATGTCTCAACCAGTTCAGTGCTGCAAGATCACTCGGCGAATCAGCCAGACAGCATCGTCAGTGCACCATCGGCGCTAGTGCGATACACTAGTCAAGCGAATCAGTTCCAAGAGAAAGTCCAAGTCGAAGAGTCTTCATTCATAGAGGACAGCATGAGTAAAACACGACATACTGGAACCGAGCGGGCATCGCATGCAGAGCTCCCAAGCCCGGAGAATTCTCAATCACAGCTGCAAGTTATGGTAGGGGAAACTCAACATCGGGTGGACTCACAGCCATTTGAGACTCAAGTGCCGGTCGTAGATCATGCAGTTCCAGCGATGCCGCCAACTCCTGCAGTGACCAATGAAGGGCTCGAGGTTGCCGCTGAAGTGGGAGCGGTAGATCATACGCCGACATCTCCCGGCGCAAAGCGCAGGCACAGGCGCAATGTTTCTTCAGGGGACGACATAGTTCCCGTGCGGAGATCGACCCGCAACACGGGGTCGCGGAGCCAGCAAGTGAAGGAAAGCCCCGGCGGTTCCCGTCAGATTAGAATTAAACGCACTGCATCGCCGGAGCCATCTCAAGTCACCAATGTGCGGCAAACACGGAGCCGCCGCACGGCCACGCCAGAGGTCATGCAGTCCGCTACGGCATCGTTTGATAGCAGTCTTCTCACACCAAAGCAATCGAAACCAGTGCGCAGATCGCCCAGGAAGTCGCAGGCACTTGCCGAGTCGTTTGATGCTATTGTAGAAGAAGCAGAGGAAGACGTTGCGAGTCCTGAGCATGCAAAGCAAATAGGGAAGACGTCTTCCCAGCAATCAGGGTTGCAGTCTCAGCCTCCACTTCAAAAGCGCCGGAAGAACACAGACGAAGCAGAGCTCAGCCCGCCACGCAAACACACCGCCATGTTCCAATCGGTGCAGCCAGACCAGCGAGAGGAAAAGCGCACGCCTCTCACGAAGCCAGCAGCTGCGGTCTCTTCGCGGAGCTCTATTTCGTCACGGCTGGGGCACGTTCCAGATGTCATCTCATCCTGGTTCTCGCCGCGTCGCTCTTCGCGCCAGCAGCCTGAGCAGGACGACACCACTGAAGTCGATGAATCAACCAGCGGCAAGGCCCACCTTTTGCAAAGAACCACCTCGCATGGCATCGTCACTTCGTCTGCCTACTATACACCACTCTCCAACCTCGAGGAGAAGCTCAACCCCGCAAGCCAGCCCGGCGTGGACAACACCGTCGACGTGCTCGCCATCGTGTCCGACGAGACCAAAGCGCCCGAACGCGCCAAGGGAGGGCCGCGAGACTACTTGACCATGTTCAAAATCGTCGATTCCACCGCAAAGACAGCAACGCCTCCCACACGCGTCGAAGTTTTCCGGCCCTGGCACGCCACGCTCCCTGTCGCCCAAGCCGGCGATGTCGTGCTCCTCCGCGGCTTTGCTGTCAAGTCTCGCAACCGACAGCCTTACCTCTTGTCTACAGACGCGAGCGCTTGGCTTGTCTGGAAATTCGGGGAAGCAGAAGCGGGCAAGCGTCCTGCTTCTGCGGGTAGTCCACGGCGGGCAAGAAGAGGTAGTAGTCTGGCTGGGATGGGCGTGCGAGAGGAGACGAAGGGGCCGCCTGTGGAGTTGGGCGATGAGGAGAGGCAGCGTGCGAGGGAGTTGAGGGCTTGGTGGATGGGGCTTGATGTGAAAGAGAGGAGGGCTGGTGGTGGTGCTGAGTGAGTATGTTGGTTGGATAGTCGGCTACTGGAGGCCATTTGTCCTCAGAGCAGTCTGACTTGCGAAGCATACATACATATTCTTTTCGCTGCCTGGGTCGACGAAGGTGAGAGTGAGAAGGATAGTGAATGGTCATGCGTCTCACCGCAACCAGTAATTCTGAATCAAGAATCATCGCTACCTCACTCGCTACTGATACAGAAAACCACGCATCAATGGAAACAATTAACCGAAAACAAGTCTATCCCACCTCGGTCATCTCAATCCGCTTGCGCCGTTGTGAATCATCTCATTTCATCTCTATGCCTTGCCTTGCCTTGTCTCCCCGTACCGCACCGCACCGCCCCTTCTCATATCGTACAGCGAGCGCTCTCAGTGGGTGTATGTGTTCGTGTTTGATGTTGTTGTTGTTGTTATTCTGCCGCCTGTTCACTCGCTCGCTCGCTCGCTCAGCGTGCATTTGTGTGTGTGCGCGCAGCATGAATGTCGTAGTCGGATGTAATGCGTAGTTGTTCTCGTCCTTGTCTTGCTCCAGCTCTTGTTCTTGTTCTTGTTCTTGTCCTTGTCCTTTGTGTCGTTTCTTGCTCCAGCGAACCGAGTAGCTCCTCGGTGTAAGGAGGAGCGCTTGCTGCTCCTTTTCTTTCTCTGTCTCTCTTTTTCAGTGTGTGCTCAGTGCATCTTCTCCAGCTAGGTCTAGCCTCTTTCCCATCCACCTCTCACACTCCGCCTGCCAGCCTGTTAGCCACAGAGAGAGAGAGACGAGCCTCTCAAATATCCATCCGTCCAAACTCCACTCTCACATGACCGCACACTTTGAGTTCCCGTCCTTTGGCTGTCCAGCCTCCTGACCCTTTTCAATCTCGGCAATCATGCCCTCGAATGCCTTTCCGACGTTTTCATTGTAGCGCGCCGAAGCCTCGACGAAGCCGCAGCCGAGCTCTTCGGCGAGTTTCTTGCCGTCTGGCGCTGAGACTTGTCGTTGTTCGGGTCGGAGATCGGACTTGTTGGCGACGATCATGATAGGGACGGCTTCGGCGCCCTATTGGAGGGGAAAGATGGGTGGTTAGTTTTGTGTGTGTCCTGTTGCCTTGTTTGGACACTGCAATCGCCTTGCTTTTCCCAGGCCGTGTTTCCGCAAGTCCACCACCACCGCGCATTTCAATCTAGAGAAAGAGAAAGAGAGAAGAAAGGCCAAAAAACTCACCAGATGGTTCAAAATCTTATCTCGGATAATCCTCACCATCTCAAAGCTCTGCTTGCTCGCGACCGAGTAGACAATCATGTACCCATGGATGCCGATAAAGTGCTTGCTGTGGAGGATGGTGTATTCATCCTGGCCGGCCGTGTCGATGATTTCGACGCCAAAGTCCTGATTGCGGTATTTGATGACTTTGCTAAAGGTGTTTTCGATGGTGGGATAGTATGAATCGACAAAGTGGCCGTCGACGTATTGCACCGTGAGTGAGGATTTGCCTGTCAAGATGGGAGACAATGTGGGTTAGTCGGTGTGAGGTGATGATGTTGATGCAGACTGTGATATAGATCGCAGTCGTCTTCGTCACTACTCACCGACGGATCTGCTGCCGACAATGGCCATCTTGCGCTGCTTCTGCTTGGGTTCCTTGGACGACATGATGGGCGCGGTTGTTCAGCCTTGGTTCTCGCGGTGTGGTTCCGGGTCCGGGTTCTGAGCAAGAACAACAATAATGCCAACTTTGCAGAAGGAGTGGTGAGAGGCGGCGACTCGAGCAGTAGTGGCCTGATTATAGTAGTTCTAGTCGCGTTCAACTAGGCCGCCCGAGTTGAGCCCGTCGCGGTTGGCGTTGGTAATACGGAGAAGTCTATTCGATGCGCGCGTCCAACCAACACGTCGACGTCGACAGTGCTTTCTTTCTTCCTGTTCCCGCTCTTCCTTGCAAGCTTTGCTGTTGTGCCTTTCTTCTTGTTGCTGTTCCTTCAAACAAGGATGGCGGGTGCCGCGGCGGTGTGCTTTGCTTCGCGGCGAGATGGCGCGAAAGTCAATGGGCAATAACAACAATGCTCACGCTGATGCCAGACCAGGGAGACGGGGGAATGACGACGATGATGTATCCATGAACACTCCGATCAACGGCAGCGGCTCAACCTCTGCTGGAGCCCATCCCTTTGCCAGCCTTTCATCGCTGGCAGAGGCGGAACATACGGAACATCATCATCCTACGTGGTCTTTTAGCGACAACTTGCGGTCAAGACGCAAGCCCAATGAGAAAAAAAGCTCAATCATCGTGGATCGCGTCTGTCGCGAACGCTGCCTGCCAGGATTCCCTTCTCTGGAGGGGCACTTCCACGCGCGTCCCCCATTCGCTGCACACGTCTTCCACGGCATTGGATTGCTACACTAGTCGGCCGCTAGACCGACAATCGATTCACACGAGACATGGGCGACTCGTGGTTGGCAGAT
Source organism: Septoria petroselini (assembly GCA_022559915.2). Taxonomy (NCBI): domain Eukaryota; kingdom Fungi; phylum Ascomycota; class Dothideomycetes; order Mycosphaerellales; family Mycosphaerellaceae; genus Septoria; species Septoria petroselini. The sequence goes on from JAFJTQ020000007.1 coordinate 410,960, forward strand.
GCGAGCCGATCTTTTCTGACATGTGACAGACACGATACGGAAACAGGAAATGTGCCGGGCATGAATGCTGCAGTACTCCACTTCGCCTTACACTTTCTATGTACCCCCGAAAGTGCGCGGTACACACTACATACTTCGGTTGAACGGCGACGATGTTCTTCTCAAGCTCGCGTCTGACCAGAGTCACGCGCGACGCGCTGTGCGACATTGGGTGCAAAGGCAGACGTCTGTGGAACGTTCTGTTCGAGGCATATGACTGAGACATTTTCAATTTTCTGTCTGGGGGTATCTTTGGTTCGTACAATCTGTATGAAGAGGGGTATCTTTGCAAGTGGTACAAAAGCCTTTGCTCCAATCGCTACTCATCATGGCCGCGTGAGCGATCAAAGCCTACTCCTCCTCGGCTGCGCCCTTGAGCCTGTCCAACACCTCCTTGAGCTTCTCCGTGAATACGCTCCATACCTCGCCGCCCTCTTCGCCACCAAAGGCCAGTCGGTCGACTTTGCGGTGGTGGCCGATGAACTCCTCAACGGCATCGATGAGGTTCCCAAGCGTCTTTCGTGGGAGGCTGACGGCGATGATGATGCGTGCGTCGCGATTCCTGCACAGGATGGCCAGCACCACTGCAAGATATCCGTAAGCGACGTTGGCTGCCGTCTCCTCCTCTGTCTCGGCGTCCAACAGCCTCTTCTGGCCAATGTTGAATGCTGTCACCAGCTCAATGAGCAAGGGTGTGGTCTCCGTGCTTGCTGCGCTGGCGCGCGCTCGCTCGGCGTGCTCTGTCAGATTGACAAGAACGCCCATCTCCAGAACTAGCAAGTCTAGGTCGATGTCCTGCATCTGCGAGGCGAGGGCTTGGAAGCCACTGCTCACAAGACCGAACAGGCTTTGCACTGCTGGCAGCTTTGCAAGCTGCTTGCAGGTCCTGATGTTGTCATTCGTAAGGCTCAAGCACAATCGTAAAGCCAAGAACCTGAGCTGCTTGAGCTTGTCATTCGTCAATTCTGACATGACAAGCAGCTGGCCGACGTGTTGAGTCACTTCCATGGGCCACGAGACCGGCGCTCCAAGCGCAGCAAGCCTCTCCAGGACTGATACAGATAGCATGAGGTCTGTCGGGATCGTATCGTGACGGACGGCGCCAAGAGAGTCTTCGGAGAACAAGATACTCTGCACTTCGTGGCGGTCCACGAGCTCAGATCTGTCTCCTGACCGTCGTAGCTTCCCCACGAGGTTATCAAGCGCTTTCAACGCGAGCATGCGAGTAGTCACAAGCGTAGGCTCGAGATCACCCCAAAACACCTTGTTCGCACTGAGTTTGCCCGCAAATTCGACCAAGGTCGACTGTGCCGCTCTGGCCATGTTGTTCTTCCGGTCTTTCGCCATGCTCTTGGCATCACACTCCTTCGTGACCTGCTGCACCAGCCATGACACAGCGCCGCCGTCCTTGAAAGACTGCGCCACGTGGTCCGGGGACTCGTCACTCAGCAATACAGCAGTGGCAACGATAAGGACAAAGTCTGCAATATCATCAGAAGGTGCTTGGAGCTCAGCAATCAACTTTTGCTCGAATCCTTGTCTAAAGAACTTCTCCACGAATGCTTTGCTGTCCATGAACTTCTTCGCAAGCTCAATCAGTGCAGTCCTCCGTCGGCTCCGTGCAGAGGTATCGCGGCTAGCAATGTCCTCTAGCAGATTGGCCGTTTCGTCCATGAAGCGCTGGTTGCTGCCAGCAGCCCGCAGTTCGTGCACAGTTCGCAATTGTCTGCCGCCATCTTCATCATCGCTCTCTGGCAGGTCGAATGTCGACTTTTGCGAGGCCGGCTTGGGCTTAGAGGGCTTTCGCGAGGAAGCCGGCACTGCCGGCTCGGGCAGACTCAGCATAAGACCGTCTTCGAAGCTGTCCTCGGGTAAGTACGAGCGCACACGCGAATATGTGTATTTGGGCCCGCTCTCAAGAACCACTGTGCTCTGGCTGTGAGACTGTGACTGACTGATGCTAGACTCTTCTGTCGTGGGAAGAGTGCTGTCCATGCTGAAATCCTCTGCTTCAGACTCAGTCAGCTCGGTGTCAGTCGTGTCTGTATCTGAACTCGGCGCGGATGCTTTCAACCGATCGACCAGTCTAGTTCGCTGTCGCGGCGGACCAACATCAGAGCTGGACTTGGTCAAGGCACGAGATGTGATGGTTCTTCCTGTTGTTGTGCGCCGGTTCGTGTGCAGCGTCAGGCCTTGCATAGGGAGCGCGCTGGGCGTCGCTACCGGAGCATCCGCTCCCAGAAGCTCTTGCCACTTTTGATTCTGTCTGGGCGTTACCGTCACCTTCCTAGCTGTTTCCGGGGTATCCTTCTTGTGCGCGCTGGCTGATCTGCCTGGTGTAGAAGGCCGGCTCACCGGTGTACTTGGCGAACGCGCAGCGTCATCAGTTGTTTCTGTGTCCTCCGGAAGCATCTCTGTCATCCGAGCTGGAGCGGAGGTCATCGTACGTGGTGAAGACCGTGCTGCTGCGGTAAGCGGGCCGCGACGGCCGTGTTGCTGTATCTGCCTGCGCTGTGCACTCAATGGTTTGGGATGGTCGACTTCAGCCATCTCCCTGAATGTGTAGCTATCGCCCTCGTAGTCGATACTATTCGGCGTCTCGGTTTCATGCACTTCGCATGTTGGGAGTGGTGCGGCATGCATTTCCTCGTCTTCCCTTCCCTTGTCATCAGCCGATCTTATGCGCTTCCGTGGTTGAGGATTCGTATCAATGCTTCCGCCTTCGGGGCGTTTCGTACGCCGTGCCTTGAGCCTCTCTGCGGCACTTCCCCCACCCGGACTCATGAGCTTTCTCGGAGATTGAGGCACAGGGCTGGTATACGCACTGTCATTGAGCGCGAAGTCGTAGTCACGCGCCTGCTTGTCCGGTGAGGCCTGGGAATTTGCTCCGGATTTCCCATTGTGTCGCTCCTTCGCGGGCGACTCCTTCTTTTCCCATGGAGCTAATGGCGCTTCATGCTCCTCTGTTACACTGACGACCTTGCGCCTCGAGATGAGCTTTTTTGGAGATATTCGTCTGAAGGTGTTCCCCACCTCATCGTCCGAAGATGGCACGTCCCAGTCATCCTGCTTCTTCTCCTTGACCTTGGACTGCTTCAGAGAACGGACTTTCTTCTGATCGCGCTTCTCCACCCGATAGGACTCCTTCACTGTCGCTCTCGGTCGTTCGGGCGAGACAGCCTTTGCAGGTGATGTGACACGCTCGACGGCCTTCCGGTGGCGATTCTCGCTCGGAATGCGCGCAAGCTCTTCTTCGCCATCGCTAATGCCACTAACATTCCAGACGTTGGCGCTGCGGGATGCCCTGCCATACGTTGTTTGCTTGCGCCGACGCGCGTGGGTGACGGTCGACTTTGTGGCCATTCCTGATCGTCCGCTTGTGTTTGACCGCTTGTGTTTGGAAACCGCGGAATATCGACGCTTATGGGTGGGTGGTGTACTCGTCAAGTTGGTCGGCGCATTGTCTTGACCACAAACAACACTGAGTGGGAAGTGATGTTGTTGTTGTTGTCGTTCATATAGTTCTCACATCACCAGGGAACTGCGGGATTATTGCATCCTGGACATGGCGCGTCTCTGGCGTGGTAGTGAATCCCACTTGAGGTTGAACTGACAATCGATGTGAGAGCACGGCACATTCATCAGAAGAAGCATCGCAGACGACAAGTGAAACACAACAAGACCCCTTCTTCAGCCACACTTCGGCAGCCGAAAGCGCCACACCTGGAGAACATACAATTGTATTTGTAGTAGTGTCCGGTCCGGAGCTGCCCGCAACTGATAGGCCACGCGACATGTGATTGAGAGCCTCTTGATCCAGAATCTCCACATCGCTTCTCTATTTCTTCTTAATTGTTCATGTAGCTTCTTTGTCCTACGCGGACTTGTCTGCACTCCTACCGTCCCTCCCGGCCTTCTCCTCACCAAACGAATAATCTCGGTAAATCTCTGCTTCTAGCACAATGGCTACTGGATCTCCCATCATCAGAGGTCCAAGTCAACAGCTTGGGCCAAATTATAGGCCTGCTGAAGACAAGCCGACAGCCACGGTGTCGACGGTCCCGAAGATCAAGAGTCTGCACATCCTACCGCAGACGCCACAGCTCATTGCATTGCTCACGTATGTCTGACACAAACCTGCGAATATCGACGCAGCTGAATTCCCATAGCATGCTTCGAGACGTCAACACAGGCCGTGCCGACTTTATCTTCCACTCCAACAGGATCAGTCGACTCCTCGTCGAGGAAGCACTCAACCACTTGCCCGTCCTGCCACAGTCCGTGACCACTCCCGTCCAAGACCGAACCTATTCCGGCGTCAAGTTCGAAGGCAAGATCTGCGGTGTATCAATCATGCGTGCCGGTGAGGCTATGGAGCAGGCGCTCCGCGAGTGCTGTAGATCAGTCCGCATCGGAAAGATCTTGATTCAGCGTGACGAGGAGACTTCGATGCCCCGACTTTTCTACGACAAACTACCAGAAGACATCAAAGATCGATGGGTTCTGCTGCTTGATCCCATGCTAGCTACTGGCGGCAGTGCTCTGATGGCAGCAGATGTCTTGATCAGCAGAGGCGTGCCCGAGGACAGGATCTTATTCCTCAATCTAATCGCCAGTCCTGAAGGAGTACAGAACTTTGCGGACAAGTACCCCAAACTGAGGGTCGTGACTGCTTTCGTTGACCAAGGACTGAATGAGAAGAAGTATGCAACTGCCATTGACCACCTGAGAGCGATCGCTGATGCTTGCGTTGCAGCTACATTGTACCAGGTCTTGGTGACTTTGGCGACAGATTCTACACACTATAACCTGTGCATCGAGGTACCAATCAACACGAGAGACAATTTGGTCACACTCAAGACTCTAATGCCGCAGTGCACTCTCGTCCTGCTTCTCCTCTCCCTTCGATACGTGCTCTCTTGTTCGCTTGAAGTGCGCAGACGGTCGACATGAGTCCGATATCTAGCCCAGCTTGCCCAGTACGGACTCTCGAGTAGTGAGAAGTTGGGCGGTGTCTAGCAGGGAGTTATGGCCTGCGCTCGTCTCGTCTCGCCAGACACGTGGATTGGTGCTGGGAGTCGCGCCCACTAGGCTTACACAGGTAGCGAAATGCGCGTACAGCAAAACGCAATATCGTTGTCGCCATCACCAGTTTCACCCTAAACACATCAACAGTGATGGAGTCCATTCTCGAAGCACAGGAGTCAGGTAGATATAGAAGGACGACGTGCTCCCCTGCCATCGCCCTGTCTAATATGTCACAATAGTCTTACTTGTAGTGCACGTTGAACTAATTGAAACAGGTCAACATGATGATGTCCGATCCTTCAATTCTTCAAAGATCTTCTTGTTGAAATGCTATTCTCGCCAAGAAATCTGACTAATCGAGTGGGAAATCTTCTTCAACGATGACAAGTCATGATCCAGCCGTTTCACAAAACATTGCGACTCGACATAAATCATGGCGACAGACAAGCCAGTGCACACAGTCGTACTTGATACTGGAGCCATCATCAAGAACGAGCCTCCAGTATCAACACTTGTCAGCCAGGCCGAAAATCTAATCACTGTTCCGGCAATTATTTCAGAAATCAAGGATGCCGCCACCAGGCTTCGAGTCGAGACTACCCTGAAACCGTTTTTGACCATTCGATCGCCCAACCCAACAAGCATCAAATTCGTGACTGATTTCGCGCGTAAAACTGGCGATCTGTCTGTTCTGAGCAAGCCTGACATTCAGATTATCGCTCTGACGTACGAGATTGAGTGTGAACGGAATGGAGGCGATTGGAGGCTGCGAAAAGTTCCTGGCCAGAAGGGTCTCAATGGTGCCCCTCCAACGAGAGATGTTCAGACTACCGAGGCCACTCGACAGGATGGAACTGAACAGTCTCCTGAAGGCACTCCTGGCGAGCAGGCAGAGCAGGCAGAGCAGGCAGAGCATGCAGAGCAGGCAGAGCATGCAGAGCAGGCAGAGCAGACAGAGCAAGATCCTGGTCAAGTCAAAGTTCAGCCAGACGGAGAACGTGAAGATCAAAGCGCACCGGGATCCGTTGAACAGCTCACTTCCCAGCTCGAATCTGCAGCGATTGAAGCTAGCGAGACTGAAGCGCCTACTGCAGCCACCGAGGTAGACTCGGCACAAGATCCTGCTAAGGATACGGCAGAGCCAGAATCGGAGTCTGACTCTGATTCCGAGGGCTGGATAACGCCCTCGAACCTGAAGAAGAAACAAGCAGAAGACTCTGGAGCTTCCACAGCGCAAACTCCCGAGCCCAAAACAATGCAAGTCGGAGTGCTGACATCGGATTTCGCAATGCAGAACGTGATCCTGCAGATGAACCTGAATTTGCTCTCGCCGTCAATGTCGAGGATCAAAAACCTCAAGACCTATGTCCTGCGCTGCCACGCCTGCTTCCATGTGTCAAAAGACCTGAGCAAGCAATTCTGCACTCGTTGCGGGCAGCCTGCCCTCACAAGAGTCTCGTGCTCGACCAACGCAAACGGCGAGTTCAAGCTACATCTCAAGAAGAACATGCAGTGGAACAATCGAGGCAATCGCTACAGCGTGCCCAAGCCAGTGCATGGTACTGCGAACGGCAAGAATTCGGGTGGAGGAAAGCAGGGCTGGGGTCACGATCTCATACTGGCAGAGGATCAGAAGGAGTACGAACGTGCCACTGCGGTTGAGCGAAGAACCAAGGAAAGAAGTCTGATGGATGAGGACTACCTACCAAGCATCTTGACTGGCGACCGCAACAAGACGGGAGGACGGACCCGGGTTGGCGCTGGGCGGAACATCAATTCAAGGAAGCGATGAGGAAGCGGACAGATCCCTATGCTATCCTTTGGACCTTGAAATGCAGGCCGATGATGATTCTGGATCTACTGCTCCATGGGATCAGCTTGAGCGGTGACAAAGATATTATGCACGTATCGCTTGACTGGGAATCCGATCTCGGGTATGTCGCAGCCGCTGGCCAACATCATACGGCTAGCAAACTGTTTGAACCCCGTCACCGGCGAGATGCGAGGTGTCTGACGGAAGAGAAACGGGGTTACTGGCTCTTTTCAGATGAGAGACGCATATGCAAGTTGCGCGAGCTATGTCTCAGGTCGCGTCGATGTGAAGTGAAAGTGAAAGTGACGGTGGAACGCTCCTGCCGTTTGCGACTAGATCATCTCGTGCAAGACAGTGTTGTACCCTTCACCTCAACAATCTTGCTTTCCAGTGCCATCTTTGACGACTTCATTGTCGACCGCGTTCGCGCTGCCGTCGTGACTACTCCCCAACAGCAAGTGAAGGGCTCGACGCGGGAAAGCACTTCAATCTTCCACCACTACCAAAAGATCGATGTACAAATTGACATCAATCGATCGTCCCCAGCCAAGGCTCGACACGCCGTCACAACCCGCATCATGCCCTCCTCTTCCACCTTCGACACAGCGCAAGAGCGTCTGATTCTCGATCATCACAAGGTCCTCTGCGCACGCTTGTGGCACGTTGGCTACCGCCAAGAGGCACGCATCATCACAGATTGGTTTGTCGACATTCTGGAAACATCGCGCGGGGCCCTCTTCGAAAATGCATCTTCGGATGCCAAGTGGTGGGATAAAATGGCGGACTACTGCAACAAACCGGGCAGGCCAAAATCGGACAGCATCTACGCCGCTGGGAACATGACTGCAGATTCGGCTGCTGTGCTCTTCAAGTTTGGTAGGAACAAGGAGGCGGAGCAGTTCTGCGAACGCGCGGATGAGATCTACAACTGGGCCATGCGGGAGGAGGACAGTGAGCGGAGCCAGGCGAGCTGGTCCGTCAGTAATTGAAGACGACTTACGCCAAACAGAGGCCGAGCTCTAGCACCTGTATCTGCATGCGAGGCAGTCCCCCTCAATTTCCGGAGTACGATGTGTCAGCACGGCAGCGCTGATGCAGAATTATCACAAATTCTCCGTCCCAATCTTCAGAACTGCGGCTTCAAGTACAGTGAGCATACGGGACCCCATCCGCAAACGATGCGTCCAGTGTGCAACCGTTCCCAGTGCTTAAACACCCATGGCCCTAGTTTTACACTGGTCAGTCTACCTCTAACACATTCTCTTAGCCCAAAGCATTTTGTGCACATACCACAAAACACTGCTGCCATGACCGCTCATGTATCTTGTCGTCGACACCCCACTGATATTTATGGCACCAGCCAGGCGTCTCTCCGTCTTTGGGCTCGACGCAAGAGAACTGTACGCAATTATCAGAGGAGATGGGTTTTGGAGCAACGGAAAAGGAGAGGCTTTACTGAAACTCCTGACTGTCTTCGTTGAGCCGCACTGCTTGCGACGAGCGCGAGTAGTGGGATAAGTAAGAGCTGCATGGTAGGTCGAATGTGATAACCATAGGTGGATGTTGAGGAGGCTGTCTGATACGAGCATGTGAGACAGTCTGCTAGGCACTTGTAGAGGACTTCTCCTCCTCCATGCCCTTCTGTGACCGCAGTAGTTTACAGGTATAGTGGTGTTAGGAGAGGTGGTAACGGAAGGACATCCTGGATCTCTGCAGTTGCCATTAGTATTACTGTAGCTTGCTTCGAGCACCAAAACGGAGGTTTTGCTAGTGTGCAACCAGGCCAATAATCAGAAACCAGTTCCATTCTGGCGTTCCTTAGACGTGATGTAAGTCTTGTCTTGCAGCTTTCTTCACACATCGAGACTCCTTCCACCAAGGTCTTCCAAGCCTGCTAGTTCAATGTGCACCTATAACCTTATTGTACGACACTACAACAGCAACAGATATAGGAGGAACTTCCCCTTGTTAACCAGGCTGCGAATCTCTCCTTGCACCAGATCCCCATTGCTCACCTACCTTCATACTTGATTTGCCAAGTCTGGCCATTCTACCCGTACAACAGTATAAGCCCTTGGGTTGGGTCGAGCGGAAGCCTCACGACTCCGTCTCGTCCTTGAGTTACAGGAAGTGTTGTTGATGAACATAGCCCAGGAATTCCTCGATGAGGTTATCGATTGAACACGTGGGCCCGCTGTCCGAACACATCGGGAACCGAAGATACCCTGCTGGGCTATGTGACTGTCGGGTTCGACTCATGGTGACAGCGCGATGTCGAATGATGATACCCTCAACATACCACTGCCTCACCTCACGCCTCCTTCTCCAGCTCACTCGCATAAACCTCCAAGGTCTTGCAAGGTATTGTACGGCACTTCTGACGCCGCCTACACAACCTCAAATGCGTAGCCAGCTCTTATAGTACCAACAGTCTCCCTCTGCGCAACTCGAAATCGTTTACCAGCAATTTGAAACCAAAGGCCCAACATGACGCCGGGACAGAAGCATGCTGACAACACTGTCTAATGGAAGCGGTGTGAAAGAAAGGAAGAGAGCTGCGACGTTTGCGGAAATTTTAACCAAGATTCAGCACAGACTGGCGGGCAGCACCGGCGGGCCGAAGCGGGGAGGTCTCACGTGGCGGCGTGCCAGCGCTACAAGTCTCCTACGTCAGAGCCAACTGTGGTGAAGTACGTGGACGGAAGCAGCCATTTGCACTACATTCCACGAGTGATTGTGTACGAGACTGAGCACTCGCTGCTGCGGAGCGAAATCTCCTGATTCTCCGTTCATAAAACCGTCAGCTTCTACCACGAGATCGCGTCGCGCGAATTTGGTGCCTGATAAGTTAGGCTCGTCGAAGCTGCTAGCAACTTCTACGAAGCATCTCGTGTGACGAAAGAGCTGCTCCATGCGAGCTCTTGTATGTGCACTTGCCGATCAGTCTTACTGCGAATCTCGTACAACGAACAACTCAATTCGACTGCAAGACTCACTCTAGTCACACCTGATTGCCATTGGCATGCCAGCATCTAGGTAGTCCTGGCCACGATCAATCTCACTGCACATTCACTTCGCGACTAAACGACCACAATCAAACGACAACCGCAACCATGGTAGCTGATACGAAACTATACGATCGCCTCGGCATTTCCGCGACTGCTTCGCAAGAGGAGATCAAGAAGGCCTACCGGAAGCAAGCCCTCAAGAATCACCCGGACAAGAATCCGGCAGGAGCTGAGAAGTTCAAGGAGGCATCGGAAGCGTATGAGATCCTCTCGGACCCAGAGAAGAGGAGAAACTACGACAACTATGGGTACGACTTCATAACGGGCAATGGCCCGCCGCCACAGGAACCGGGCGAGGCCGGGGCCGGAGGGTTTGGCGGGGGCATGCCGGGCGGCTTTGGAGGTATGCCAGGAGGTGGTGGAACAAGGTTCCACTTCAGCACAGGGGGTGGGCGAGGGGGAGGAGGAGGGTTTGGCGGGTTCAGCAACCCGAACGACATCTTTGCCGAGTTCATGCGAGCAGGAGGCGGCGGGTCAATGGGTGGTGGTGGAGACGACGACGACTTCTTCTCAAGCTTCGGCGGAAGTCCCTTCGGTGCTGCTCGAGCCTCGGGAGGCCGTACCGGCAGCTCACAATTCAGACGGCGAGAGCCCGAACCTGAAACTACTGTCGTGGAGAAGCCACTGCCTGTGTCGCTGGAAGAGATGTACAGTGGTGCACAGAAGAAGCTCAAAGTGCAGCGCAAGACGTATGACCCACAAACAGGCAAACAGAACACGGAGGACAAAATTCTCAGTGTGCCCATCAAGCGTGGCTTGAAGGCTGGCAGCAAGATCAAATACCCTGACATGGGCGACCAAGTGGAAGGTGGAGTGCAAGATCTACACTTCATCGTCAAGGAGAAAGCCCATCCACTCTTTGTACGCGATGGCGACGACATCAAACACACGGTCGAGATAAGTTTGAAAGAAGCACTCACGGGATGGAAGCGCACAGTGTCAACCATTGATGGCAAACAATTATCTGTGTCGAGTGCAGGTCCCACGAACCCAGACTGGTCAGAGCGGTTCCCAGGCCAAGGAATGCCGAAGAGCAAGACACCCAACGTGCGCGGAGACTTTATCGTGGGAGTCAAGATCAAATTCCCAACGAGCCTCACGCCGCAGCAGAAAACGCAGCTGAAGGAAACTCTACCATAGATGACAGGGTTCTTGAGGTCCGCAAGCAGAGCGTTTGTATGCATTCGGTAGTTTTTTTGGTTTCTAGCATGGCGCTGGCGTTGGTTGGTAATTTCGAGCCGTTGACCTGCTGCGGCAGCTCCTTGTGACACTTTAGTGATATGAAGTAACAGCATATATGACAACAACGAGAAGATGACTTGTGCAATCCACGGCTCCCCTACATCCTACAGCATCCGCGATGCCCGCTGATCTGGTTGCCATCCTGCCTGACAGATTATGTCCTGTAGTCACCGTTGATGGTCACGTACTCATGACTGAAATCGCACGTCCAGAACACAGCTTGCTTCGACGTGCGGGGCTGACCCTTCTCAGTCATCGCGGGTTGGTCACGATCTTCCAGTCTGACGAGAATCTCAAGGTCCTCCATTTCCAGAATCTGCTTCGCCCGCACCTCATCCACCTCCTGCGGCTCGCCGCGGACCAGCAACTTGAGCTCTTCCGATCCATCTGCAGGGACGAAAGACACCGAGGTCATGCTGGGCACAACCTGTAACATCCGGTCATAGGGAGTCTTGGTCTTCGTGCGAGCCATCATGCCCCTCGTGAGATCCTGCGTGGAAACCTCTTTCGATGACATGATGCCCGGGGCGTAGCCAATGGCACAAAGGATGCGTCCCCAGTTGGCGTCTTTGCCGTAGAGGGCAGTCTTGACGAGCGCCGAGCGAGCGATTGATACGGCGGCGCGCTTGGCAGTGTTTTTGGATACATCGGACTTGACGCGGATCGTGACGAATTTGGTCGCTCCCTCACCGTCGCGGACGACAAGTTTGGCGAGATCCTTGAGGAAGCTGCAGAGGACTGCCTCGAAAGCCTCGATATCCTCGGACCTCTCGGGTGAGAATCGACGCTTGTCGACATTTCGGCGGTCGCCTTTGTCGAAAGGTGAGCGTTCTCGTGGAGTGTACGCGAGCGCTGCAGCGCTCTCTGGGGCAGCAGCACCGTTGGCAAAGAAAGCCAGTGTATCGTTCGTGCTGGTGTCTCCATCTATGGAGATGCTGTTGAACGAGTCTTGGACGGCGTAGGTGAGCAGCGGTCTCATGGACCCGGCGTCGATCTTGGCGTCGGTGCACACAATGGCGAGCAGTGTTGCCATGTTGGGGTGAATCATGCCTGCGCCTTTGGTCATGCCTGCAATTGAGTAGGTGGTGTCCGGATGCGATGGCAGAGTGAATTGCCGAGAGAGAAGTTTGGGAAATGTGTCGGTCGTGCAGATAGCGTTGGCAGCATTGAGCCAGTGTTCGTGGGTGTTGCCGAGATTCGACTTGAGCTTGGGGATGGCTCCTGTGATCTTGTCGATGGGCAGTTTTTGGCCAATGACACCAGTGCTCATGACCATGGTCGATGGCTGCTCTGAGCTCTCGCTGGAGGCGAACTCTTTGTCGGTAGTTTTAGCCATGATCTCTGCATGTTCTCGACCTTGAATGCCAGTCACAGCATTGGCACACCCAGAGTTGACGACCACGCCTCGAAATCCCGAGTTTCCCTTCCGATGGCATAGCATCTGTGAAAATTGGACTGGTGCAGCCTTGAAAATGTTCTGTGTGAACACTGCCGCTGCCGGACATGGTGTCTCAGACGCTACCAGAGCAAGATCGTCGTACTTGGTGTTGCTTGCTTTCACGCCCGCGAAGGCGCTGCCAGCCAAGAAGCCCTTGGGATAGGTGCCTGAAGTCGGGACATATTTCTGCTTTGCGGCAGGAATGGACCTGTCTGCTGGCGCGGAATAATGGCGCGCTTGCGAGGCTGCCGTGAGCAGCCTCTTTGCTGCTGTGCCTCTGGCTGCCATGCTACAACGCCTCGAGCCTCTGTTCCGGCGTTCGTGATGATGCCCTGGATGACTTTTTTTTCAAATCAGAGGAAACGGCAATCACTACCCAACTACATCCAGGATTCCAGGAGCTTGTCTGTGTTTGATGGTGGTGTTGACTCAATAAAGGAAGACTCACGCAACTGTCATTTCTGATAACGCGGCGGGCGTCCTTCCTTCCGAAGTTCAGCCGGCCTGGGTGGCTCCTTCCTAGAATGAGCTCACTCTGTGGTGAGTCCATGCCATCTGCTATCTGATGTTCAGAAACATCATCCGCTGCTTGTCCAAGGGCGTGCGAACGCCCCCCCGCCTGTATTCGACATCGACACGCTTGCGATCTATCGAGATGGAGAAGGTCGATACTACTGATCGCCTGAAGGCGCTGCGGTCACTCATGAGCCAACACAAGGTAGACCTCTACAGTATGAAATGCTCATTTATGGCACGCAATGATCGCTGACTGACTCGTTCTCTCAGTTGTGCCTTCCGAGGATGCGCACTCTTCCGAATACATAGCGCCGACTGATGCGAGGCGTGAATTCATCTCGGGCTTTTCGGGCTCAGCTGGCACAGCCATCATCACACACGACAAAGCTGCGTTGGCGACAGATGGGCGATACTTTAACCAAGCCAGTCATCAACTGGACAGCAACTGGGAATTGCTGAAGCAGGGGCTGCAGGACGTGCCCACCTGGCAAGAATGGACGATCGAGCAAGCGGAGGGCGGCAAGACCGTCGGTGTTGACCCTACGACCATCACAGCCCCCGAGGGCAGGAAGCTTGCTGAGAAGATCAAGAAGAAGGGTGGCAAAGAGCTCATCGCAATCGCAGACAACCTCGTTGACAAGGTGTGGGGCAAGGACAAGCCAGCGCGACCGAACGAACCAGTGCGAGTACTGGAAATGGAGTATGCAGGCAAGAAGTTTCAGGAGAAGATCGAAGAGCTGAGAAAGGAGCTGGACAAGAAGAAGGCTGCTGGGTTCGTCGTCAGCATGCTCGACGAGATTGCATGGCTGTTCAATCTTCGCGGAAGCGACATCCCATACAACCCCGTCTTCTTTTCGTATGCTGTGGTAACACCAACATCGACGACACTCTATATCGATGACAGCAAGTTGCCGGAAAACGCCAAAGCCCATCTGGCTGGTATTCATATTCGACCCTACGAAGACATCTTCTCCGACATTGCCACACTTGCCAGTGAGCAGTCATCAACGGATAGCGAGGCTGCATCTGCTGGCTCCAAAAGGAAATACCTTGTATCGACCAAGGCGTCGTGGGCTCTTCAATGTGCGTTGGGGGGCGAAGAGAATGTGGATGAAGTGCGTTCACCCATTGGTGACGCCAAAGCTATCAAGAATGCCGTCGAGCTCGAGGGCATGCGGCAATGTCACATTCGCGATGGCGCTGCTCTGATCGAGTACTTTGCATGGCTCGAGCACCAGCTCACTGTTGAAAAAGCAGAGATTGATGAGGTTGCTGGCGCAGACAAGCTGGAAGCGATCCGAAGCAAACACGACAAGTTTGCCGGCCTATCATTCGATACAATCTCATCAACCGGGCCCAACGCCGCTGTCATTCATTACAAGCCGGAGCCAGGAAGCTGCTCGGTGATCGATCCTAGCAAAGTGTATCTCTGCGACTCTGGCGCTCAGTACCTTGATGGCACAACGGACACGACTCGCACCTTACACTTTGGCACTCCAACTGCCAAAGAAATCGAGGCATATACATTAGTATTGAAGGGAAACATTGGCCTCGAACTCGCAGTGTTTCCAAAGGGCACCTCGGGCTTTGCACTCGACACCCTAGCGCGGCAGTACTTGTGGCAGAACGGCCTCGAATATCGCCATGGCACCGGACATGGCATCGGCAGCTTCCTGAACGTGCACGAAGGGCCCATCGGCATTGGTACTCGCATACAGTACTCTGAAGTTCCCCTCTCCATCGGCAATGTCATATCCGATGAGCCTGGCTACTACGAAGACGGAAATTTTGGGGTCCGTATCGAAAACGTGATCATGGTGAAAGAAGTCAAGACGAAGTACAACTTTGGCGATAAACCTTACTTTGGGTTCGAGCATGTGACCATGGTGCCACACTGCCGCAAACTCACTGATGTCTCCATGTTGACCGAGACCGAGCTGAACTACATCAATGCGTACCATAAGGAAGTGTGGAGGAAGACGAGTCCTTTCTTCAAGGATGATGAGAACACGCTCAAGTGGCTGGAACGGGAATGTCGACCATATTGAGCATGTTTCTGGGTCATCGACGAGTGACACGTTCGGACACAGAGCTGGAGGACGTGACGGACGCCTCAGACCGAAGTAAAACGAAGCTTCGCTGCACAAGCTGTCGCAAGATTCGAGCCATGCCAGACTACTGTCATTCTCGAATCGCTTTGCTGAGCTTGGCGGTACTGGCCACAACATACTGCGCCTTGTAGAGTAGTAGTCCCACAGGCTAAAGACAACACCCTGTATAAATTTACCCACCGATGCCAAGATCAACCGAGGCACAGCTTGGACCCTGGTCAGAGTAAACGTTTCAAGCTCCACGATTTCACCCGCAAATCTCCAAGGGCGGACACAATTGCTTTCTCGGGACCATTTGTGCGCCTCCGCTGACTACAAATACAATGGCAGCCGATGATTCAGTAGCGCCATTTCGACGCATTCCGTGGACTACGCGCCTTCTCAACCAGCCAGATGTCGTTACATTTGAATTCCCCTCGAGACAGCCGAAGAGCTCTACCGAAGACAGCCTCTACGCCGAGATACTCAAGACTCCTCGCACGATACGCAGTTGTATTGCCTTGTACCGCAAACCAACTCGCGCCGACGATCCATTAGGTGAAGTGACCACACTATATAATGTGGGCGATGGTATGAATGGGCATCCTCATATCATTCATGGCGGCATCACGGCGACCTTGCTTGACGAGGGCATGGGTATATTCCAGGTAGCCAACCTGATCAGAGACCACACGAGGCACGTAGGAGCAGGCACAGCGGATGGCGAGCTGCCACGAGAAGCTATGGGTGCCTTCACAGCATACTTGAATGTGATGTACCTGAAACCTGTCAGGACGCCGGGTGCGATAGCGGTCGAAGTCAAGCGGATGAAGAAAGAGGGCAGAAAGGAGTTCCTGGTCGCAGAGCTGAAGCAGTGTCATGGTGATGGCGAGGACGAAGATGGCGAGATTGTCGTCTGCGCGAGCGCAG
This sequence comes from Septoria petroselini, assembly GCA_022559915.2. Taxonomy (NCBI): domain Eukaryota; kingdom Fungi; phylum Ascomycota; class Dothideomycetes; order Mycosphaerellales; family Mycosphaerellaceae; genus Septoria; species Septoria petroselini. Next base: position 427,124 of record JAFJTQ020000007.1, read on the forward strand.
AAGCATTGTTCATCACGCCCAAGGATCGGTATGCGAACAAGCTGTAGCAGCTATGGCATACGATACAACAACCATCGCAGAAGTGTCTGCAGAATGTCAAGATACGACACACAATAACAGCAACTGAGCTGCCGTTCCTAAGGTGCCATGCCTCGTTCCGCCAGAGCGTCATCAGCATCGACAGGAGCTTTTGTGCGCGGAACTACATTGGCTACGCGATACTGCACACAATGGGCGGAAGCCCAGAGACCAACCCTCCTACATTGACAGTCTGCACGAGATAGCCTGGTTGCTGCGATACGAACCGCGTGCAACCAATGCATTGATTTCGAAGTCGATAATGGCAGCGACCTAGACATTTTGTGTGGGACGCCGACCGAGGCGGCACGTGGGACCGGGCTCTACTGCAAGACCGAAGTTGCTGCTAATCGGCTGCTCTCTGAAGCCAGATTAAAATCGCTGTTGGCACACGCGCAACAGTGTAGAATAGCGGCATTACGTATGGCGCTACAGCGATACACAGAAGATAGACGAGATAGAGCCATCCTCTTTCGAGAAGGCCCACCCGAAGAGCTTCGAACTTCTGGGGTTCCATTCGCCTAGATAGCTCGCCCAGATGTGCGGAGAGGGGCTGATCCTTCAGCCGGGGACGTCACTTGTCTTATCTACCACAAACGGTCGGTCCTCGATGCATTATTTGCTTTAGGTTCGTGCTCCCTCTTCATATCGCTTGATGAGATTTGTCCTCCTGCCGCAGCTCTGACGGACAAGACCATCCAGGCGCCTGCTCGTACGCGCAGCATGGACATTGAAACGGGGCCTGACAATAAGTACATCAGGAAGAACTCCCTCCAAAGCTTAAACGATGCGCACGACCTCGCGATTCTCGGCCATGTCGAAGAGCTCACCCGCAAGTTCGACTTGAAGTCTATGCTGGCGCTGGCCTTTTGCGTACTAGGCACGTGGGGTACACTAGCTGTAGGACTCTCCTCTGGCCTGAGCAACGGCGGGCCAATCTCGATTCTGTGGGGGCTGGTCCTGGTGTTTATATGCAATGTGTGCGTTGCTCTGTCGCTCGGAGAACTGTGCAGCGCAATGCCTACTGCGCTCGGGCAAGCATACTACGTTCATCGATTGTGCGACACGCCGACTGGGAGGTTCGCGAGCTACATGTGCGCGTGGATCAACACTTTTGGCTGGTGGACGTTGACTGCTAGTCAGGTTGCTTTCATGACCAACTTCATGCTTGGGATCAAGGTCATGTTTGACAGTGAGTGGAATGGCGCAGGGAAAGGCTGGGTGCAGTTTATTGTCTATCTGGGCATTACTTTGTTGTTCACTGGTGTCAACATTGTTTCGTGCCGCAGGGACAAGATCCTACCCATCTTCAATGATGTCGTTGGCATCTGGTTCGTCGCACTGTTCTTCATCATCTCGCTGGCACTGTTGATCTCCGTTGGCACAAGGCAGGGCATGACATTCCAGCCCGCGGCGTTCGTCTTTGGAGAATGGATGAATGCTACTGGATGGTCGGACGGTGTGGTCTGGTTCACTGGTCTGCTGCAGGGCGCATATGCTTTGACTGCGTTTGACGCAGTGATCCATCTGGTGGAAGAAATACCGGAACCTCGAAAGAACGCCCCGAAGATTATATGGCTTGCTGTTGTCCTTGGTGCCATTACCGGGTTCATCTTCATGGTTGTCTGCCTGTTCTGCATCCAGGATCTGGAGCTCGTCATCGATGGTCCAACGGGCCTGCCGTTCACAGAGCTCATACAACAAACTGTCGGGCTCGAAGGCGGATGTGTACTCTTGACCTTGTTCGTAGTCAACGGTCTGGGCCAAGGCGTCAGCATTGCCACTACAGGCAGCAGACTGACATGGGGCTTTGCGAGAGATGCCGGCATTCCCTGGAGCGCATACTTCTCGAAAGTTGACAGTGTGTGGAAGGTTCCCGCAAGAGCTCTGTGGTTGCAAGGGGTATTGATCGGCTTGATTGGCATCCTCTATCTCTTTGCCAACACTGTGCTGGAAGCTATCCTCAGTGTTGCAACCATTGCACTGACGATATCCTACGGCATGCCTATCCTCGCCTTACTGCTGGCTGGTCGAGACAAGCTGCCAGCAGACGGAACCTTCAAGCTGGGCAAGCTCGGCCCTGTGATCAACTGGGTGTCGGTGCTTTACTGCAGCATCACGACCGTGTTCTTCTTCTTTCCTGGTGAGCCCAGCCCGGCTCCTGCAGATATGAATTATGCCATAGCAGTGTTCGGAATCATGCTAGTGATTGCGCTCGGCTTTTGGTTCGTTACCGGCAGGCGGACATATTTGATGACAGACGATGCAGCCATGCGAATTGAATTGGCGCGAAGATTGGAAGGCGAGAGCTCTGCTGAGCCCATTGTTGCGGTAGTGAAGCCGATCAGATGAGTTCGAGTTACAATTCATCTTCTATTGCAGTATCTTTCCTGTTCCAAAGCGCATTCTCAGCGACTAGGGGTCGTAAGAACACCTTGCAGCTCAGAACTCATAACCTGCCGACTTTCATGTCATCGCTGGCGATGATCTGAGGGTAGTGGTTGAACAATGATGTCCTGAAAGTGCTGCAGCTAGAGTACCGCCCCTAACAAAGCGCAGGAGAATTCTACGCATAGCATACCGAGGACGAGCAGCATCCATTGCTCGCGCCTGTGCCCACAATGCCCCGACGACCCGGGCGAGTAGAATCTGCTGATACTGCATACCGCTCTCCCAGATACTCCGCCGAGAGTGGCCTCGATTCAGACAGCACTGCTCGACTCCGTTCGAGATGAAGTAGAACTTCTCAAAGCTCAGCTTTCGGCCTTCCCAAGTCCGTACTCAGTTCGTGGCGAGCGAGATGCGAAATCTGCCGGTATTAATTCACATTGTGAATTCTCGTCATGGTGGCTGCATAGCCTCAACAGCTCGCGGTCGCAATTGTCCACCTTGCCCACTTGTAGCCGTGTTGTCTCCAGTTTCGTCACGGAACTCACTCTCTGGCCACCGCTGCGAGCTAGCTGTCTTTCCCACCTCCAGCCGAGACAAAGATGGGGCAGACATGGTAGCCCTCCAAGACTGACCGCTACACGTGCGCTGGCTTTCCAGGAGCTCAAAAGGCTGCCAAAGATGCTTCCACTGCATTCCAGCGGCTCCCTAAAAGGTGCAATCAAGAGAGGCCTGACCAGGAATCATAACCCTGTCGCACAACCGTCGAGCTTCTTGAACGATCCGACCAGCTTCAGAGTGACCAGGAGTCTCTCAGCTTCTGACCAGCGTGATCCCTCCTACTGTAAACGTGTAGAATCGCACAGCGGGTTCATGAACTGCGGTGTGCGCTCTGGCATGCTCGCGTGCCCTAAAGCTCCAGCGGGAAGTGGATCGGGCAATTGAGAGGGAGTGTTGGTCGATGAGGCTCGCGTCAAGAAAATTCTGGACGAGGCGCGAGAGAAGACCCTGGAGGCGGAGCTGCATGCGAAGGGGCCGTGGTAGTGAGGTGAGGCGCTCGAGCAAGAGATCTCTGAGGACGGAGTTGAGCGTCCTCAAGGCCGTCGATATCGACCCCCCGCCAACGCTGTGACTGACCACGCTCCGTACAGGCTCTTGGAGGCCATGATAGCGAGATCGCCCTTCTGAAGGTCCTGCTGCAATTCAGAACCACCCTGCAGCACAACACAAACGCAAGCCACGCACTGACCGTCCCATCGCCACCCCAACCAAAGACTTTGCACTTATAGGCGTGCAGCTTTTCATACCCCTCACCGCTTCCAAAGTTGGCCTATGCGTTAGCGCACCAGTTTGTCCTTTTCCTTACAACGTAAGGAAACCGACGAGAGAGCTGGTTTGAGATTTGTGGGATTAAGATTGGTGGTCGCAATTCGAACCAGCCAACACCGCAGCGGACTACGATGGGTTCGGGCGATATAAATGACTGCCCGGTTAGAACGAAGTGGTACAATTCTTCTATTTTTGCGGATCATGTTGTTAGAATGTGGTGGTGGTGTTAGAGGTGGGGTCTTGGCGTGTTGGTGAGTCCCCTGAATGTTTTTCTTTTTCTCTCGTTTTGCAAAGCGCGTCTCGACCTCGACGGAAGCTGACCATTACGACGTTGTTTTTTGCCGAATCTGCGCGTGCCTTTCTGCTTCACCCCGTCTGTTCTCGTGTCCCAACGTACTCGCGGGCTAGAGCCATGACATCCAATTCTCGCGGACCTGAGACGAAATTGGGCCTGATGCAACCAAAGTCAAGACTACTGTCTCACTCTGCTGCAGTTCGATCCAAGAGGCCTCTCTTTCTCTTTCTCTTTATAAGCCAGCGAACAGCCCACACAAGGCACCGACTCACACCCAATCAGCGACTCGAACTGCATCACCGACATCGAATTCAGCACTCGCCACTCAAGCAGCTCTCTCTGTCCACATCGAAACACGCCAGTCGCTACCATCCTCTCTCAGCAGCACCAGAACCAGATGTCCCTTAGCCATCGCGAGAACTTCATGGGCTACTCCATGTACGCCGACTACGACTCCGACTCTGACTCCGACGATGAAATCATAATCACAACCAGTACAAAGCGACGCACGCAGTCCATTCAAGAGCAATGCAGCTGTGGCGCGGACAAGGAAGAAGAAGACGAGGATTAAAGGTTCGGTCCATCGCGTGTCTTTTGGTCTTGGAGCAGTGGCTCGGCACAGACAACAAAACGGCGTTGATGTTCGACCCGATCAGAGACGAACGACTTTGGCAGGATCCCTGACGACGGGACAGCGAGCAAGAGGGTTGTTCAGACGATCAAGGTGGCCAGTGCGGACGATGCTGAGCAGTGTCAACAGACCTGGCGTCGGATTTTTGATCGTCTCCTGCCATGAAGACAACGCCGCGCCTGTCTTGCCCGCGAGACTGGAGGACATCAGTGGACACTGCGCCATGCAATCTTCATCGGCATCCCGAGACCCTTGATATGTCTAGAGTTCAAGGTGGGAAGTCTGAGTTCATTCTCCGTAGCTTTCCTGTACAGCATCATCATCCTCTTCACGCCCACCGTACAGTATCTCGCAGACACCGCCAATCGGGATATCCATGACAGCATCCGTGCCTTCATTCCACAGCGTCCTCCAGTCCAGGTCAGGACTCAGCTGCTGTGCCTTGCTGATACTAGACTGTCTGCTCTGCGCGCCAGCTCTCGCTCTTACTCCCCCGTTCTTGCCAATGCTGCCATTCTGCTTGTGGCCTGGCCGCTGCTGCTGCTCTTCCGTTTTCCAGCTTGACTTTTCATTGCGCACAATCCTCCCACTTGCGTCCACGACTGCCACGTTCGCTGCTTCGTCCACCAGACACTCTACGCTCTTCAGCGGGAGCGTGAGATAGCCGACGTTGTATGCGGCGAGGGCCACGTAGATGTACACAACGAGCATGACGGTCCATGCTGGAACGGCGAGCGCCCACCATCGGTTCGGGTAGTCGTAGATTCCCAGCTGGTGGAGGAAGGGAGAGGGCAGGAACGACCACAGCAGGTAGACAATGAACGCCAGACTGCTTGTGAGATAGAGCGTGAAGCCGTAGTACTCATACGTCGGCACCTTGGGACTGGCACGCGGAATGGGCTTTGCAGACCGGAAGGTGCTTGTCAGCGTCGACGCAGCCGCAGAGTTTGGGGTCTGCGTGCCGGTCAGGTCGCCGGGCGTGTGCGGCGCGCCTTCATCGCTGGAGGGGTCGGGAGTGGTGGGGCGGCTGTTGTGGGTGCTGAAGTTGGGACGAAGCAACGAAGTCAGGGACGGGGACGGAGGCAGGGGCGTGGGAGGACGGCCGTAGAAGGGCGGGGCGAAGGCGGAGGGGCCGAGATACGTGTGGCTACGGGAATGCTGGTGCTGGTGGTACATGAGGGGCCGCGCAGGCAAGTTGGGCACATGGCCGTCTTCGTCCTCGCCCTCGCCATGCTGCGACTCGCCATCTTCATCTCCATCTTCATCGACGTCGGACGAGCCGGGCGAGAGCCACGGCGGGGCGTTATCATTGTTGTGATGGCGATTGCGACTGTGCGTCGCGTCGAGCGAGAAGTCTTCAATCGACGCATCACCAGACGTGTCGGGCGAGGCCGCCGTCGCCGGACGCAGAGTCGTGGTATCGGCCGTTGTGCTGCTGCTGCTGCTGCTGCCTCTCGGCTGGAGAGACTGCAGCGTTGGCAGATTCGGCGTCGACTTGCTCTGGAAGCCTGTCGGCACCGGCGGCGGCGGCTTGTGCGGCGTGCCTCGACTCTGCGGCGCCATTGTGCTGTCGGTCTACTAGAACTTCTCACACTGAACAGCGCGTTGTCGAGGAGTGGAGGTAACACGAGCGAGACCGCTTACTCAGCATGCCAAGCCCAGACCGCGCAACACGACCGAACTACCTCCTACTTCACTTTCCCATCTCACCGTAAACATCGCAAAGTCAGTATCGGAGAGTCAATTGTTCTGGACAGTTCATCCATCTAGCTACTTCTGTCTCAAGTTTCGAGACAAATCCGATCACGCCCTCCAAGCGGAAGATGCTCCTGTCTAACCAACCCAGCGTCTGGCGCTCTTGAACATCCTCGTCCATGGACCAAATTCGCCCCACTCCTTCTTCTTCTCCTCCCGCGGCAAGTAGCTCGCAACCTCCTTCAAGATCGTGCGCTCGGGGTGAGGCATCAGAGCCAAAACCCGGCCATCGGGCGTCCGCACACCTGTAATTCCCAGCGGGGAGCCATTGGGGTTGTACGGATAGGCCTCAGTCGGCTTCAGGTAGTTGTCGACGTAACGCATAGACACCAGACCTTGATCGATCAGGTTCTGCGCCGAAGCCTCGCCGGACTGCGGGAACGAAGCACGGCCTTCACCGTGCGCAGTGACAATGGGCAAGTACGACCCGTCCATGCCATGCAAAAACACCGAAGGGTCTTTGTAGTTGTCTGCCTTCTCCGTCACTTGCACCATGCACACTCGGGCTTCGTACTGCTCGCTGACGTTACGCTCAAACGTCGGCCAGTTCTCAGCTCCAGGAATCAGCTCGGTCAGACGCGAGAGGAATTGACAGCCGTTGCAGACACCCAGAGCGAATGTGTCCTTGCGCTCGAAGAAGTTCCTGAACTCGTTGCGCGTGCCTTCATGCAACAGGACGGATTTCGCCCAGCCTTGGCCTGCACCAAGCACATCACCGTAGCTGAAACCTCCACAAGCTGCCAGGCCCACGCACGAGGCGAGAGAAAAGCGGCCGGTCAGGATGTCTGTCATGTGTACGTCGATGGGGGTGAAGCCTGCGACGGAGAAGGCAAATGCCATCTCGGACTGTCCGTTGACACCTTGCTCGCGGAGGATGGCGACGCGAGGCTTTTGCTTGATCGTGGCTGCGATCGAAGTGCTCCACGGGAGGATGTTCTCCTCTGGTTTGAAGGTGAGGTTGTACCGCAATCCAGGGTTCTTGTCGTCGTCAATGTTGGCCTTTTCTGCATCTGCACAGTCTGGGTTGTCGCGAAGGCGCTGCATTGCCCACGAGGTGTGATGCCACTTCTGCTGCAGCTCGTGTCGCGGTGCACGGTAGATGCAGTCTGCACCGTAGTGGATAGCAAGCTCTTGACGCGAAGACTTGGGCACAGAGGCGATTGTGATTGGTGTCATGGGCGCGAACACACCCCGGAATTGACTCTCGTCCTTCTTGCGGATCTGGAAGACTGCGCCAAGCTCCTCGTTGAACAGTGTCTCAATCACGTCCTGACTGCGGCCAGATTTGACGATGCGATCGAGCATCAGATCTAGTCCACATCTGCCCGCAAACATCATTTCCGTCAGCGTGGTGAAGAGACCTCCATCCGAGCGGTCATGGTAGGCCAGTACGATTTCAGTCTCGTGCAGCTGCTCGATAGCGTGGAAAAAGTCCTTGATGTAGTCGACATCGTGAACATCCGGGGCGGTGTTGCCGATCTGGCCATAGACTTGGGCGAGTGCGGAACCGCCAAGAGCCTTTCTGCCGCCAGCGAGATCCACAAACATCAGTAGAGTCTCGCCAACGTCTTCGTAACGTGCTAGTGCCGGTGTCCAGGTACTGCTCAGATCGTTGACAGGGGCAAATGCTGTCACTACCAATGACAGCGGTGCAGTGACCTCCTTGTCGTCCCACTTGGTCTTCATGGACATCGAGTCCTTGCCGACTGGAATGGCGATCCCAAGCTCAGGACAGAGGTCCATGCCAATGGCTTCGACGGCTTCGTACAGCGCGGCACCTTCTCCAGGATGGCTGCTGGCCGCCATCCAGTTTGCTGAGAGGCGGACACGCTTGAGCCTGTTCGGAATGCTTGCAGCAGCGATGTTGAGAAGAGATTCTGCAACAGCCATGCGTGCTGAAGCGCCCGCAGAGATCAACGCAAGCGTAGGCTTCTCGCCCATCGCCATAGCTTCGCCGGTCACGATGCCTGGCGTCAGTGATGTTGCACTGACCGACACATCTGCAACTGGGGTCTGCCATGGGCCGACCATTTGGTCACGGACAGTCAACCCACCAACAGTGCGATCGCCAATGGTGATGAGGAAGGACTTGGAGCCGACAGATGGAAGTGACAAGACCCGATCCACGGCATGTTGCAGGACCTCCTGCACTGATCCTGATGAGTTTGGAATGTAGGTTGCCAGACTGCTGTCAAAGGCCGGAAGCTTCAGCTTGCGGGATTTCACGTCCCTTGACATTTTTGGAGGCTTTCCGAAGAGCGTCGACATTGGCAAGTCAATCGGAGTGGGCTCCTCGCTAGAATCTCTGTCCATGAGTACCAAACGCTGCTCCGTTGTCGCAGTGCCAACAACAGAGTACCCGCATCTTTCGCGCTTGCAGATTTTCTTGAACTGATCGAGCTTGTTGGGTGCAATAGCCATGACATAGCGCTCCTGGGCTTCACAGCACCAAATCTGGAGAGGACTGAGGCTTGCATCGGCATTGTCGATCTCTCTGAGCTCGAACTTGGCGCCGTAACCAGAGTCGTGCGCGAGTTCTGGCAGTGCATTGGAAAGACCTCCTGCGCCAACGTCGTGGATGAACTGAATCGGACTGTCCGGTCCGAGCGATGCACAAGTGTTGATGACCTCCTGTGCTCGCCTCTCCACTTCGGCGTTGCCGCGCTGCACACTTGCAAAATCGAGGTCGACACTGCCTTCGCCAGATTGGATACTAGAAGCAGCACCGCCACCGAGTCCGATAAGCATGGCTGGGCCACCAAGCACAACCATATGCGCACCAACACTGACATCTTCCTTCTTCTTAATCTCATTGCCTGGACGCACCGTTCCCACGCCGCCCGCAATCATGATGGGCTTGTGGTAACCTCGAACTTCGGTGGTGTTCTCATCCACTGGTACCTGCATGGAAAACGTGCGGAAGTACCCAGTCGTGTTCGGCCTACCGAATTCGTTGTTGAAGGCGGCACTTCCAATTGGTGCCTCAAGCATGATGTCCAGAGCGCTAGCCAAGTGTGCCGGCTTGCCAATATCGAGCTCCCATGGCTGCTTGTGTCCAGGAATCAGCAGATCCGAAACACTGAATCCTGATAGTCCGGTCTTGGGCTTCGACCCTCTGCCAACGGCACCCTCATCTCTAATCTCTCCTCCAGATCCAGTCGCTGCTCCGGGGTATGGGGAAACAGCGGTCGGGTGATTGTGTGTCTCGACCTTGCCCAGGTAGTGAACAGCTTCCTTGGTCTGCTTCCACTCGCCGCTGAGCTGGTCCGGAGCCCACTGGCTTCCAGGGTAGCCCTGCATCACAGCGGCGTTGTCGCTATATGCTGACAGCACATAGTCAGGGTTGCGCTTGTGGGTGTTGCGGATCATCTGGAATAGACTGTAGTCCATGATTTTGCCATCAATTGTCCATTGGGCATTGAACTGCTTGTGACGACAGTGCTCTGAGTTGACCTGAGCAAACATGAAAAGCTCAACGTCTGTTGGGTTACGCTGCAGGTCCTTCGTGTATGCCTCAATCAAATACTTCATCTCGGACTCATCGAGCGCGAGACCTAGCGTTTTGTTGGCGGCTCGAAGTGCTGCCTCTGGTCCAGCTTGGTTGTGCAGCAAGTTGACTCTCTGCAATGCAGCCGGAGGTGCCTGCGCGAACATGTCGTTGAGGTCAGGAGGACTCGTAGCAAGATTATCGGTCATACGATCATGCAGTGAGTCCGGACTCGGGATGGCTTCATCTTCGGACGGATCGTCGAAACTGGCGGCGAACAGTATGCCTCGCTCCACTCTTTTGACAGCACTTTCGAGACCGCACACATGAGCAATGTTGGTCGCCTTGGAGCTCCATGGAGAGATTGTGCCGGAGCGAGGGCTGACGTAGAAGAGCCGTATGTTCTTGTTGGCAGGAGCATTACCATGGTTAATGGCACTCTGCAGCGCATCATACAGCTCACCCTGATCGGGATAGCTGTCGTACTCGAGCAGCTGTTTGAGTGTCTGGTGCTCCTCGTTCGTGAGAGCCCTATACGACGCAATGTAGTGCACCCATATTGCCTGCAGATCCTTGGCACCAATTTGAGAGATCAGTCTGTCGCGGCGGAACTTGGACAGCGCGGATGCACCTGGCAATGCCAAGTAGGCAGCTGACGACTGCAGTGTGGCCATGTTGGTTGGTAAGAAGACGACTGCCAGAGGCAGCAATTGATAAACTGTCTACATCTTCTCTATTTCGAGGTTGCAAACTGATGCGAGTCAACTTTTTTGAAGCTCTCGGAGCTGTGCGGTGCGACCCGCCGATAATTTTCACCTGGCATGTGACCTTTTCACCTCCCTGTGTGTACTGCTAGCGACGGAGGACGTTTGCAGTGGAAAGATTGTGATTGATAGGATACATTGCGCAAGACACTATTCGTCTAGACCTTCAACCGCCATGCTCAGGCTTCTTTGCACATCCATTAAACGCCGTCAAGGTAGAACGCTTCTGCTTCCTGCGAACCCAAAAGAATTTCATGACACTGCCTCCTGTTTTCCCATATCTGTGCGGATCCTCTCAAGTCGCGACACTATTCTTTGTGCTATTGCTCCTCGATCTGCCGCCACCGCTTGAAGTGCTAGGTGTCGAGGGTCCCGAGGACGTCGTCGAGCGATGACTTCTGTTGCTGCGATGGCCTAGCTTCTAGAACACACGTCGCATCCAATCAGAACAACAGCCATGGTCCCATGACGGTGAAAATCGAGGAACGCCATGTCCTATGCAGAAGGAGCAGCGGCAAAGGAGCATCGCAAACGAACGAATAAAACGGCGACAAAGTGTGAGAGTGGACATGTGAAGGGATGAGGCGGTGGCGGGCATTCGCGCTCGTGCTTCTCACCCACGTACCGAGTTGGGTTGTCTCTCAGCTCTCCTGTCGTCCTGTAAGCGCAAGCGCTCCATAGAAATGGGATCTCCGTCCTCGGTGCGCATGGTGTTCTTCGAGTTGTTTCCATATGCTTGGGGAGGTCGTACCGCTGGGGCGTGTCCATTTTGCTTCATAGACTCCGCAAGTTGCGTTAATCGATCCCACTTGGCCTGTCGACTGGCCTTGACCGTCTCTGCGTTGTTTTGCTGTTCGGTGTATTCATGTGAGCACTCGTCAAACAGCTGCGGGTTGACTTCCATGAACAGCTTCATCGCATTGTACACCATGCCATGGATGGTCCTGCATCTGCTGTCAGTGTTTACGAACTCACTCCAGGCACACTCAGTACGCACCTGTTCCAATGTCCTTTTGAGTTCTCGTACAATGGCGCAAACATGATGGGGAGAATGACATCCACATTGTCGCTAACAAGGTTGCAGAAGTACTCGTTGTTCCAGAAATAGAGTGCGCGTTCGGCCACCTTTGCGTGTCAGCTTTGTCGAGACTACATCCAAGACAGTAACTCACCTGGAAATGAGGGCTCGCGACGCTCTTTGCAAGTTGGTTGAAAAGAGGCTCTTGCACCTTGGCGAACTCGGCCGGATCCATTACCTCGAAGATGTCTTCCACCTCGTTCAGGAACATGACCTCCTTGGTACTGTTCACCTTTGGCCAATAGCGTAGCAACCCCAGTACAACCTCCTCCGTGAGTGCCGCGTCCTTTTCCAGAAACTGCACAATACAGTATGCGAGTTGCGGATGATACATGCTCAAGCTCTTCACTTTGTGAAGAGGTATGAGAACCCTCGTCAAGAATAGCTTGTGCTCCTCCTTTAGCGGCAGCGCGAAGCCGTTGATAATCGAGCCGAGGATCTCCAGAAGTTCAGCAATCCCATTGAAACGCTCAGTCTCGTAAATGAATTGGAAGAAGACATTATTGATGCTGCGTCTGATGAACGAACGCAAGTTGAGGAACTTGCCGTATATCCTGTGCAACGTCGTCTTCAAGAAGTCTCTTTCACGGGGGTCTTCGGAGTCGAAGAGCTCCAAGAGCTGCAACACGAAGCTATGATCGATGTACTGCTTCGCATAGTTGGTGTTGAAGTCCTGGCTCTCAATGAAGCGCAGGAAGAACTCGTAGACCACCTGAATGTGTGGCCAGGCAACTTCCAGTACCGGCTCATCCTCCTCCGGGTCGAAGGCTTCGCCCTGCGGGTTCATTGGAGGTGGGATCGGTCTGAATAAATTCTTCGCAAACATTTCCACGACTCGCGGGTACATTGGCTCCGAGATGACCTGTCTGTTCTGCGCGACATAGTCCAGAAGCTCGTGAAGTGCCAACCGCTTGATTTCCTTGCTTTTCATGTCACCCGACGCATCGTTGAAGTCGAATATGATGTTGCACTGATCCAGCTTCTGCATAAACAGCTCTTGCCGTCTGTTTGGCGGCACCTCGTGGAAGCCAGGAAGCTTCTCGAGCTCGCGCTGCCTTTGATCTGAAATGTCAAATCGTGATGAGTGCTGGCGTTTGGGCGTCCTAATTCCCTCCGGAACTGTGTCTTTGGGTGTCGCTTGTAAGCGATCGAACAACAGACTCTTCTGGCCAGCTTTGGGAGGGGCGAGATCGTGTGGCATCGTCTCGGCGGCGCCGGGAGGCGGAATATGCTACATCTGTCAGCCCAGTTCATGTACTTGATGATGTTTGTATATGAAAATGATCACGCACAGGAGCGCTTGGAGATATTACCACGCTAGGAGCAAGCGGTCCAAGTCTGCCGGGAGTCGATGGTCCACCTTGTTGATGCGGTCCACTATTCGAGGGGTTTGCGCTGGCATTGCCGTGCTGTGGGAACTGTCCCGGGTTCGAGCTCATGTTCATCGAAGTTTGGCCAGGCATTGGAGCGCCGGGGTGGGGTTGCGTGGGCGCATCGGACGGCGGCTTGGTTCGGCCATCGACGAGGTTGCTGGTCGAGGAGCTGGGCGTCGCGTGCGCGGAGCCGGCGGGCGACTGGCTGTTGGTAGAGGGCCCGCCTGCAGGAGACTGGGTGCCCGAGGTGTTGTCTTTTGAGCCCTTCTTCGCAAGCTTGTTGCCCTCTCGGTCTTTCGCTCGCGAGAGCTGTTCTTGCTGTCAGATTACCACATTACCCTCTGCTTCACATTGCGTTGTCTGTGGAGTACAATGGTGCTGGAGCTTACCACGCGCTGCCTGAAGCCCTTCATCATCGGTTGCGCCCAATGGGACGATGATCACCGGCCTGCCAGTGTTGCTCGCGGCGTGTAATGGGGCCCGGCCCTGCGGACTGCTTCCTTCTGCTCGCCAAGTAGTGGGCCAGGAGACGCAGCCGCACGTGACGCGAAGGAGGTCGGTGCCAGGGGCGCGAATAGGGCGACGGAGTCCTCAGGAACGACGGCGGAGGCAGGCGGTGTCGACGGCGGTGTCGGGGCGGTGCGACGTTGTTCGCGAAGGTGTTGTTGATGTGGTCTCCAGGGCTTGGAACGATGCCAAGAAAGTTGGACGGAAGGCGGAGGCTGCGGACCTCAATCACAGAGAGAGACACAGAGAGAGACAGAGAGAGAGAGAGACTAATACCTCATCACAACTCTCGGGCGCGGTCAGGTGTGTCGAGCGAAGCTGGGCTTGATTCGTGTCTCGTTCTAGCGTTGCGCACACACCAGGGACACTCGTTCTCTCAGCAGCGCCCCTCATCACTCTTCATTATTCCACCAAACTAACGTTTCAGACAATTGCTAATAGCGACATCATCACGACACGACATTGACAGCACGACCAACGAGAAACACGTGATCCGCCAGGCCAAAAGCCTGTTCGTCGCGTCCTTGATACGACGCGAAAATGGCACAGCAGCAGCAGAACGGATCCGATAGCAGCCTGCCAAGCCGGTCAATCGCGCCCAAATATCCTGTGCCTGCAGGCCGCCTCGTGGTCGTCGAGCATCCATGCATTGTCCAGAATTTTGACGCTGGCTTCAAGTCGCTTGGCGGCGAGGCGCAACTCAAGCATGTGAGTGGCAGGTGGAGCGGCGTGCAGAGGTAGGCGTCTCATTTGTTCAATAGGTTCTCGAGCACCATGTGGGCGACTCGAAGCTCAGCAGCAAGCAGAATGAGCTGCCAGAGCCTACCGCAGGTGTATCACTGAGACCGAATGACCCTTTCGCGAAGAAGTTGACTTCCAGCGGTATCTCAACGCGAAACATTCTCGTCAAGGTGACTTTACCAAAGCGTACAGGACGAAAGCGGAAGCGTGGTTCGAACGAGCCATTTGTTGAATCTGAGCAGCCGACGAACGAGTCTGTCAACGTGACAGCTCCAGCCCTGCTCGAACGACTTCGCGATACCGAGTCCAAGTATCAGATTGAAGCAGTGGGTTTAGTGCGCGAAACACATCGGTTCCGCACGTTGCCAGACTTCCAGATGCGCAGCGCCGGATTGCCAGTCATGCAGGAGCTGAGAGAACATGTCTTGACCCCCGATTATGAGAAGATGACACAGTTCAGTGTAGATCTGTCCGACTTTGCCTACCGAGGCGAATATCCTGGGCCGCCCAACTTCACCAGCTATGACATGCCTCACAAATACGAGTATCAACAGGCACCGGGAGTCATCTATGTGCAGGATGACGATGGGCAGATCAAGTCCAAGAACATCGCTGCGCCCGTGAAACGCATCACATGGGGCCTGCCACCAGATATCGACGAGGTCCCACAGCAACCGCCGCACGAACTGCCTAGGAAGAATCCGGGAGGTGAGATGCTGCCACGAGCAGTGGCCGCTCTGAAAGAAATACTGGAGGATCGTCCCCTGGTCACCAAACGTGTCGCGCTCAACTCAATGCCACCCATCAGTGAGAGCATTTTCAAGGAAGCGACGCAATACGTGGGCTACAGCTTCAAGGCTGGGCCATGGCGTGACAGTCTCATCAAGTACGGTGTCGATCCTCGCAGTGATCCCAAATACCGCCACTACCAGACACTCATGTTTCAAGTGGATGCGCACGCGTTCAAAGACGTTGCTGGCAACGAAAGACCGTCGTGGAAACAAAACGAAACCAATACCACCTGGGCTCGACCGTTGAGGCATACCAAAGACGCCCCTTCGACACATGTCTTTGACGGCAAGAACATTACAGCCAATGGCAAGACATGGCAGACCATAGACGTCCAGGATCCGGTAGTCTACAAGCTGTTGCAGACTGAGGAGCTGCCGACGGAGTGTGATGTATATCAATGGGGCTGGTACCACAACGGCACTATGGCAAAGGTGCGAACCATCATGAAGGACAAGATGAGATATCTGTTCGCAAAGCAGGAGCCGCCGCACGCAGATTATGAAGTCATAGCAAAATTACCCGACAAACTCACCAAGGCGAACATCAAGCAGGCGGTCCTGAGTTCACGAGAGTACAACAACCACTGCATGCTGATGGCTACAGAGGTGCGGAACATTGTCAAGTCAGGCGATGGTCAATATTCGAGAAGCGCAAAGAACATGTGGGAGCGCAGATCAAAGGGCCTCAGTGCTGACAATGAGGACAAAGCCGACAGCGAAGGTGACAACGATCCAAACGAAGATCTGCAAGGCATCGACATTGGCAATGGTGGCGAGGGCGACTTTGAACAAAGCTTCCAACTTGATCCGGCGTTACAAGCAACAGGCGGCGCTGGCGTGGACGATTGAGGCTTTGAGCTGTATGGTCTATGCAATGATAGACAAAGTAGATGGTAAAGTCGCCTACAGAAAAGTCCGCCCAGGAGAAGAGCCTGTTCAAGCAGTATGGCCTAGTATGAACTTCTGTTTCGTACCGAGTCTGGCGAGCCATCAGAGGAGGGAGAGACTACTTTCCACCAACACGCGACGTGTGTGTACATACGCCAAAGCTGTAATCGCTGTAGCTTTCCTCAACCAGGCCAAAACGGAATTCTGGTGCTCGGTTTCTTCACACGCAACATTCTCGCGATGACAAGGCCTGTGCTGATCTGTGCGATCGCTCAATAAAGCATCACGAATCGTGCCTACGAAGCACATTTACAAAGACACCACTGTAGCGACCAGTAGCCTTGATATTATTACCTCTTCATGTGCTGGCTGTAGGCCCGCGCTAGATGCTGCTTTTCGTTTTGCTGTCAAACCTGTGAGGTGAAATGAAGAACCATACCACGTGGCATTCAACGCCGATCATGTCGGTAAACAAGAAAGTTGTCCAGCTAGCGGTTGTGTGGCTTGGACCGATCCAACTGGCTTTCGTCATGTTGTGGTATGAGCACCACCAGCAGCAGCAGCAGCAGCGCTGCAACATTATGGTGATGGAGGGAAGAAAGCTACTGGTGGTACTTCGTGTAGGAAGAGGTGACAGGTTCGGGTTTTCCTACAGTCCCAAACTTGCAGTGTCGCCGTGTCGCCGTCGGCTGCTGATGAGATGTACCTGAAGCTATGATGATGAGCTGCCAAATGTGGCGCTCGTAAATGCTACGCCGACCTGGATTCACACAGGCGAAACACGGAGTGAGACCCCGCTGACAATCCCAGGCCGACATTGCGTGACAGAGTTGCGAAAGAGAGCTGGCAAAGCCCTGTTGGCGTCCCGGATTGGAAATTGCTGCATAAATCGCTTGAACCCAGCATAGCATATGTACAGCATGATCAACCAACAATGTCTCTGGCATGTGAGAAGAGCTTCATCTACTACAGTAGAGCGCGGCTATCCTGAGATTGGCCGGCACGTGCAAACGAGGCAGTGAAATATGTGAGAAAATGAAATGGGTACCGTAGTAGTCTTTATCTCAGCCTTCACATGCTGCTCACAACAGGCATTGTGATTCGCTAGCCTGCGTGAGCCGAGATCCCCTAGGGCCCTAGTGCCTAGTTCCGACTTGCAGTCTAAGCATGTGACATGTTTTCGTCACTGGACGGGCGATCCGAGCTTCTCACACAACCTGAGCAATCGATTCAACCTCTCCTGCAGCGGCGTACCGCTCGACTTTTTCATGCCTCACAAGTCCTCCAAACACGATCCCCGCCGCACGCACGTCGACAACAGCTGAAACTCGCCGGTGCGCCAAGATGGAGGCTCTCCAAACCCGGCCCCCAAGCGCGCTCTCGCGGTCGCCGGAGACGGTCGTATGGCCTTCGGTTCCTAGACACGAAATCAGATCGCACAACGATGTCACGCTTCCCGACCTCAAGACTGTCCTGTCGCCAGAGTTTGAGCGCCTGTCAGCGCCGCGACAACAGTCCCCACAATCAGTGCGTAGCCTGCCGCGGATCGATCCAGGGCATGCAATGCTTGGCGACAGAGGAGGAGTAGATGTGACGATGGCAAGTCCGGTAGACACTGCGAGTGTGGTGAGCATGGAAGATCGGAATGGCCGAGCGACAAGCGTGGTCTCCATGGAGGATCCAGACGTGCGAGATGCGGCGGAAGCGTTGTCAGGACTGGGAAATCCAGGTAAGCTTAGGCTCTTCACGTGCCAGACATTGAGGAAAGTGCTGAATATATTGCCAGAGTATAGCCGTGGGTCTCGGAACCAGAGCAGACACATGTCACATGCTAGCTCAAACAGCATCTCACACGGCGAACTTAGAGAAGAACCCGAGCCTATACTGGAACTCATCGCGCAGGCTCACCCTTGGGTGGGCGGTGCTGTCAAGACTTCACTGGCAGCGTACTCCACAACGAAGGGCTTCACCCCGCGCATTGTTCAGGGCGCAGCCAACCTCATGGAGCGTAACACGATTAACGTTGCGAGTTCTGTAGGAGGCATTACCGGAATCGATGCTGGTGTCCGGCGCTACTTGCAATCTCGTCGGCCCAGCGATATCGAGAGTGGCGCCATAGAGAAGCAGGACGCTGCCGTGCTCAATGGCGATGCTGTCAGGCGTCGACAAGAAGCACAGCTTCCACCATACAGTGGCAGCAGACCGCCTTCGTACCGTGAAGAAGCAAGTCCCATGCGCCCTCTACATACTCGGAACTGGAGCTCGCAATTCTGGGTGACGACTGGTGGGCTCTCCGTAGCGCTAAGCTACACCTCTCGTAAGAGCTTACGAATTTGCCTCACTCTGCTGCGCGATGCTGCCGCAGGCGTGGAGCACTTGAGTAGAGCACTCCAGATCTGTCTGGAACAGTATGAGAGCACGCGAGCTCAGCAAACTGGCAATGATGGTGCGGTCTTGGAAAAGGGGTCCCAGCGACCACCGACACCCGAGCGCAACGAGCAAGCTCGCCATCTGGCGGAGCAAATTCAACGGACCTGCAATGAAATCATGAGTAGACTTCACATCGTGGTCAAGTCAGTCTCAGACTACACTGGAGGAGTATTGCCAGAAAACGCCAAAGATTTTGTGCGGAGACAGCTCATGTCCCTGCCAGAACGGTGGCAAATCGTATCCAGGCAGCAGGCTGTTGCCTCCGAGACTAGTCGCAATGCGCGACGTATGATTGACTTCGCCGGCGAAGGTCTAGAAGTCATGAGCCAAGTCAGCGGCGTGTTGAAGGCCACTCTCGACTCCGCAGAGCAGTGGCTCATGCGCGTTGGCAGAAGCGACACCGACCAGGACCAGGATATGGGTGATCCTCCACATGCATCTCAACGACCAGACATCATGGTGGAGAAATCGTGAACATCCATGGGAAGATCCATGTAAACTCAACAGATCTTGATGCCAACGCCTTCACAGGACGGATGTCCTGTTGCTCAGCAAGGCCCTCCTTGCAGTGTATGCACGTGAGCTCGACCACTGCACAACACTGTTCAATGCTTTTGTGCTCGGCTTACAAATGCAGTCTCGAGGCAGTCGAAACAAGAGCAGTGATTGGTCGCCCGTTGCGGCTTTCCACATTTGTAACGCCGCACAAACAGCAAACGGGTCGGCTGAACACAGGCAGTGGTAGCATAAAGGCATGAGAGCCGACTTGGCATTGCTATCAACAAGCGACACACCGACAAAAGGTGTCAGGGAACCAGCCTGTTGATAATCTAGTGATACGAACGCACAGAGCGTGGAGTGTGGCGTACAGCGAGGGATTGTTTCGAGCCACGAAGTCACGATGGAGACCCAGGTGCATTTTGTGGACAAAGTGTACATGTATGCATAACATCAAAAAGCACGGTGTCAGAGCTTGGTTACTGGGTAAGCCCTGCTAGCGATTACTGATAACATGAGAGGAATGTGAGGAATGTCATAAATCAGCACTGCTTTTAAAGGCTTGATTCTGAGCTGGAGTGAGATCCCCACTGCTCCATCTTGATGCCAAGTTTCAACGAGCAGGGCAGGGTCTTGTCGCAGACACCGAAGCAGGAGTTGTGCTTTTGGGGGTTTCGCGGTGTCGTGCAGATTGTCGGTGCAAGCGATGTGGAAAGCGGGACAACTGATCTGTTTGGGACGACGCTCCTCTCGGCAGCCCATTTCCCCGTGCTCCGGCGCGGCTTAGGCAGCTCCACGCGAAGGAGGCGCCAATATAACCAGCGATTCGCAAGGCAGATCTGCTGCTGCTCGTCTATGGCGGCAAGCGGCAACTATGCAAAAAGCGGACGCCGCTCCAATCGCAGTGGGGCCAGAGCTCGTTTTGGATCAAGTACAAACAAATGTCTTGCCGCCTCACAGCAATCTCATTTCCCAACAATCTTGTCCTCTGCTGTCTCCACCGGTCTGTTTGGTGAGCGCCCATATAAGCTCGGAGATGCCTGCCACTGCCACGCGGTAGTAGAGCTGACGACCGATCGGAAAATACAACACGCCATCTGACGGCTGACTCAAGTGCTGACTAGGGTTTTCATTGGTCCACAGCAGCCCATTTACACGTTTGGCTCACGGCCAGATCCGTGGAGTCGACAAGATGGAGTCTGCGAAGGAGAAGGTCGAGCAGGAGTTGCATCTGAACCATCCTGGACACACGCACGGCGGCCATGGCTTCTTGCACACCGCGAATGCCGATAATCCATCGGCTCACCCGCAGGCCAGCAAGAAGGACCGCGAAGCTGGATTCGCAACCGAGGCCGTCGAACGGCGCGACAACACCGAGCCGCACCGGGATTCCCTGGCCGCCTCCAAGAAACAAGCCTCCGACAGCAGCCAGGATGATGGCGACGCGCGCGAGTCGTTTGAGCAACCATCAGTCCACGGCGTGAATGTGCAGCGCGCTCGCAGCGACTTTGCGGATCTGCAGCGCGAGCTCAGTCGCACCAGCCACATCTCGCGGAGCAAGCTGTCGCGCCAACAGAGCAGGAAGAGCGAGAAGAATGGCGCGACCGATCTCGAAAAGGCCGTGTCGCCATCAACGCACGACGACGATGAGGTGTTCGACTTGGAGGACACGCTGCGCGGCAACAAGCGGCTGGAAGAGGAGAGCGGCATCAAGCACAAGGCCATTGGCGTGATTTGGGATGGCCTCACCGTCAAGGGCATGGGCGGAAGCAAGATCTTCGTGCAGACCTTCCCAGATGCTTTCACCGGCTTCTTCATGTACCCCTTCAATCTCATCAAGGGCCTCGTGAGCAAAGGCGGCGCCGGGCAGGAGGTCAACATCTTGCACAACTTCAAAGGCTTGGTCAAGCCAGGCGAGATGGTGCTCGTCCTCGGCAAGCCGGGTTCAGGCTGTACCTCCTTTCTCAAGGTCATTGCGAACCAGAGATATGGATACACCAACATCGAGGGCGACGTGCAGTATGGCCCCTTCTCGGCGGAAGAGTTTGAGAAGAGGTATCGCGGCGAGGCGGTGTACTGCGAGGAAGACGATGTGCATCACCCTACGTTGACGGTGGGACAGACACTCGGCTTCGCGCTGGAGACAAAGGTGCCGGGGAAGAGGCCTGGCGGTATCAGCCCAGCGCAGTTCAAGGACAAGGTCGTCGACATGCTGTTGCGCATGTTCAATATCGAGCACACCAAGAACACGATCGTCGGCAACCCGTTCGTTCGCGGTGTCTCTGGTGGAGAGCGAAAGCGAGTCTCCATTGCCGAGATGATGATCACAGGCGGTTCAGTCTGCAGTCACGACAACAGTACTCGTGGTCTGGACGCCTCGACTGCTCTGGACTACGCCAAGTCATTGCGCATCATGACCGACATTTACCACACCACTACGTTCGTTTCACTCTACCAGGCCTCGGAGAACATCTATTCGCAGTTCGACAAGGTCATGGTCATTGCAGAAGGACGACAGGTGTTCTTCGGTCCAACACAGGAAGCGCGTGCTTATTTCGAGGGACTTGGGTTCATGGAGAAGCCGCGACAGACCACACCCGACTACCTCACTGGTTGCACAGATAACTTCGAGCGCGAGTATGCTCCCGGACGCAGTTCCGCAGATGTTCCTTCGACGCCAGACGATTTGGTGGAGGCCTTTGAGAAATCCAACTACGCCACGATGCGAGATGAGGAGATGAGCAGATGGCGCACTCGGGTCCAAGAAGAACAGCATGTCTACGAGGACTTCAAGACTGCTGTGCTCCAAGGAAAGCGCCATGCGCCTCAGAAGTCCGTCTATTCCATCCCTTTCTACCTGCAAGTCTGGGCCTTGATGAAGAGACAATTCTTCCTCAAGTGGCAAGATCGCTTCTCGCTTGTTGTCTCCTGGATCACATCTATCGTTATCGCCATTGTGATTGGTACCGTCTGGCTCCAACAACCAAAGACTAGCGAGGGCGCTTTCACTCGTGGTGGTGTCCTCTTCATTGCGCTGCTGTTCAATTGCTTCCAGGCTTTCGGCGAACTTGGAACCGTAATGATGGGTCGTGGAATCGTCAACAAGCACAGGGCATACACGTTTCACCGGCCAGCAGCGTTGTGGATCGCCCAGATCCTGGTAGATCTGGCATTCTCGGCTGCGCAAATTCTGGTGTTCTCGATCATGGTCTACTTCATGTGTGGTCTCGTCTACGACGCCGGTGCTTTCTTCACCTTCTACCTGATCATCGTTACTGGATACCTGGCCATCACCCTGTTCTTCCGCACGGTCGGCTGTCTGTGCCCTGACTTTGACAGTGCCATCAAGTTCGCTGCAACAATCATCACCCTGTTTGTGCTGACTTCAGGCTACCTGATCCAGTACCCCAGCCAGCAGGTGTGGTTGTCGTGGATCTTCTACATCAACGCCTTAGGTCTTGGCTTCTCAGCCATGATGATGAATGAGTTCAAGAGACTTGACTTGGAATGTGTTGGTGCCTCTCTGATCCCATATGGCCCCGGCTACGGTGACATTGCACACCAGACATGCACACTGGCTGGCAGCACCGCGGGATCGGCAACAGTCCCTGGTTCCAACTACATCGAGACTTCTTTCCAGTACTCTCCTCAAGACCTGTGGCGTAATTGGGGCATCATCGTGGTGCTCGTCGCCGCATTCCTGTTTGCCAATGCCTGCCTCGGCGAGGTCGTCAAATGGGGTGCCGGGGGCAAGACTGTCACCTTCTACGCCAAAGAAGACAAGGAGCGCAAGCAGCTGAATGACGCTCTCGCTGCGAAGAGGGCAAATCGCAGTCGTCACGAGGAAGGGGCTGGCGGCGGGTCTGATCTTTCCATCGAGTCCAAGGCTGTACTGACTTGGGAGAACTTGTGCTACGAAGTCCCGGTGCCATCTGGAAAGCTCCAGCTACTCGACAACATCTTTGGCTACGTCAAGCCGGGACAACTCACGGCGCTCATGGGTGCTTCGGGTGCGGGCAAGACAACACTCCTTGATGTGCTTGCGTCGCGGAAGAGCATTGGTGTCATCACTGGCGACAAATTGGTCGACGGCAAGCCTCCTGGTACCGCGTTCCAGCGAGGTACTAGTTATGCGGAACAGCTAGATGTCCATGAGGGCACACAGACTGTACGCGAAGCTCTCCGATTCTCTGCTGTGCTGCGCCAGCCGTATGAGACGCCGCAAGCAGAGAAGTTCGCGTATGTGGAGGAAATCATTGCTTTGCTCGAGATGGAGGACATTGCCGACGCCATTATCGGCGATCCCCAAGCAGGACTCGCAGTTGAACAGCGGAAGCGTGTCACGATCGGAGTTGAACTGGCTGCTAAGCCTGAACTTCTCCTGTTCTTGGACGAACCAGTAAGTGTTTGCAAACTTTTGCTGACTGTGAACTCACTAATTCCTCATAGACATCTGGACTCGATTCCCAATCGGCCTTCAACATCGTGAGATTCTTGCGCAAGCTTGCTGGAGCCGGCACGCCCATCTTGTGTACTATCCATCAACCAAACGCTTCGCTGTTCGAAAACTTCGACCGCCTGTTGCTGCTGCAGCGTGGAGGCCAGACAGTGTACTTTGGAGACATCGGCAAAGATGCCACCGTTTTGCGAAGCTACTTCCACAAGTATGGGGCAGACTGTCCACCCAACGCCAACCCGGCCGAATGGATGCTCGATGCCATCGGAGCTGGACAGGCCCCACGTATCGGCGACAAAGACTGGGGCGAGATCTGGCGGGACTCGGAAGAGCTGGCAGCTACCAAAGCAGAGATTCTCCGCATCAAAAGCGAACGTATCGCAGAGGTCGGCTCACAGCCCCCTGTGGACCAAAAGGAGTTTGCGACTCCACTCTGGCACCAGATCAAGACTGTGCAGATTCGCACTCACAAGTCTTTCTGGAGATCACCGAACTACGGCTTCACGCGTCTCTTCAACCACGTCATCATCGCTCTGCTTACTGGTCTTATGTTCTTGCAACTCGATGAGTCGCGAACTTCTCTGCAGTACCGGGTGTTCATCATTTTCCAGGTCACTGTCCTGCCTGCGCTCATCTTGGCGCAAGTCGAGCCAAAGTATGATCTCTCGCGACTGATCTACTATCGCGAAGCCGCCAGCAAGACCTACAAGCAGCTGCCCTTCGCCCTGTCGATGGTCATTGCCGAGATTCCTTACAGCATCATCTGTGCTGTTGGATTCTTCCTGCCACTCTACTACATTCCAGGTTTCAGCTCGGAGTCTAGCAGATCAGGATACAATTTCTTCATGATCCTCGTCACGGAACTGTTCTCGGTTACCCTCGGACAGATGGTTTCGGCTTTGACACCAAGCACATTCATCGCTGTGCTTCTCAACCCGTTCTTGATCATCATTTTTGCTCTGTTCTGTGGTGTCACTGTGCCAAAGCCACAGATTCCCGGATTCTGGCGAGCGTGGCTGTACGAGCTGGACCCTTTCACTCGTCTCATCGCTGGACTGGTGTCCACCGAGCTGCACAACAAGCCGGTCGTGTGCAACGACGCCGAATTGAATCGCTTCACCGCACCTGAAGGTCAAACTTGCGGAGACTACATGGCCGACTTCTTCAGCTCTGGTGGTCCAGGCTACATTGTTGACAACTCGACTTCGAGCTGTGGATACTGTGCCTACAGTGTCGGCGATCAATTCTACGAGCCTTTGGGCATCTCGTTCGACACTCGCTGGCGGGATCTGGGCATTCTGATCGCCTTCGTCGGCAGTAATTTGATCTTCCTGTTCCTTGGCAGCAGATACCTCAACTTCAACAAGCGGTAGAGAAATCATGGCGGTTTGCTTGTGCGCGGCATCGGGATAGAAGGCGGCATTGAGGACGTTGAGCATGTCATAGAAGTGTACACGGATAGAAAGCGTTCGTTAGATGCATCGATGTTACAATTAGCATTAACTTTAGTGTTCGAATTCGCAAGCCAGTTGCCATTTCGCATAGTGCTATCATCCAATCGGCTACAGCCGCCACTAGCTTTCTGTTTCCAGTGGGCTCACAACATACTGTAGCAAGGAGATCTGGGCGCAGTTTTTGGTCCGTGCGTCTCTTGGTGATAGGTTGAAAGCCACCCTGTAGGCAACAGCGTGACCACGACTCGCAGCTGTCACAACAACAGTATTGAGTGTGAGCATCGCCTTCGCGTGAACGGACACCTTCCAGCACTTTAGGATCTCTCTTGTGTCCAGCTCAGAACTCTATAGAATTTGAGCCATGGCGCCGAGGCTGCTCTGCAGTGGGCTCCAACAATGTAAGTTAATCTTCCTCTTTATCCTTCTCACTTCACAGTCAACAGCCATGCCCGGTTGTACCCACGACAGCCTAGTCCTCGAGCCCTCAGCGCACGCCTGTGAGATCGGATATAAGTGGCAGAGCGAGCACGAGAGAGCCGCTGCTGCACAAGCGGATCCTAAAGCTGCGCCAGAACAGGTGTCTACAGACACTTTCCCGGCGCCATTAGTCTTGCCTGGCGATGACTTGTCCTTCAACCCAAAGGAGAGTGGCCAGAGCTTGCGATCGTGGTTGAAAGGACCGAATCGAATCGCCCATAAAGGCAAGAGACGTACTATCTACGTTGTTCGACCGCCAGAATATGCTTCAGGAGCTGAGCATGTCCGCAACTGGACAGTGCCACAGATGAATACTGTTCAGCCTCGAAAAGGCGTTAGCAAATCTGCAGGTCCTTCGCCACCGAGAACAGAAGATGTGCGAGAATACCTTGAGGCATTCTACCATCCGCTCAATGTTAAGCTGTACGATGGCCCGCGGCTGGAGTTCATGCCATGGTCAGGATCTGGAGGGGGAGACGACTCAACTTCTGCTCGTGGTCGTGTCGGACTGAACATCGGCACTGAAGCTATCGGGATCCGCTATCGACCCTGCACAGATGGCGTCTACGCCAAGCAGCTCAACCTGAATGACCTGCTTGACGCTGCGATAGCCATTCTTCCGGACGACGCGTACGCGCTCCTGATGTTGCTCGATCACGATCTCTACGAAGACGAGGCAGATGACTTTTGCTGCGGCAGAGCATATGGTGGCAGCCGCGTCGCGCTGGTGTGCAGCTCACGCTACAATCCCGCTGTCGACAAACTTCAAGAGATCGAAACAGAGCATGTTTGGCCAGTGAGCCACTGTCGAGCATTCGTCGATGCGTGCTGTAAAGGCGAAGCTCTCGAGCTGCCCTCTCAAAAGTCCAGATTCAAGTCCTCGATCAGAAAGCCAGACCCAAGCTTTCCCATTGACGCCGCAGTCGACGCGTACAGGCGCAGTCTCCGACCCGGCAAGCGCGCGCGCGAAGCCCAGGAAGGTCTTTGGTTCTCGCGCGTGTGCAAGACAGCTTCCCACGAAGTCGGCCACTGCGTCGGCATGGCACATTGCGTATATTACGCTTGCGTCATGCAGGGCACAGCCGGCCTTAGTGAAGACGGCGCTCAACCGCCGTATCTCTGCCCTGTAGATTTGGCCAAAACTGTGGCTGCTACAGGCGCTGAGCCCGTCGAGCGGTACAAAGTAATGCTGAGGTTCTGTGAGGTTTGGGAGAAGAAAGCTGGTGGCGAGATGTGGGCGGCTTATGCGGCGTGGTTGGGTGTGTTGCTTGCTCATCATCCTGCACGGTCGGGATCTGATGTTGATAATGCTATTGAGCTTAATCCGTGATCATGAGCACGGATACTGCCACGAACAAGAGCTTACTGTGTCATTTGGGAGAGATTTACATGGATAATTACAACAACATCTTATACCTCTCACTGGTAGACGCAGCTATTCGTGACATGTGTTGGTCTGCTTTATCAAGCAGCGGTCACTTCGTCAAGCATGGTTAACACGCGATAACGTGCATCTGCCATGGCTAACAACCGGGTGCGGCGAAATCTCTCGGCAACTAACGCCAGAGATCATCGCGATTCAACAAGCCACACATATGGTTGAACGTAGCAAAGACTTCTCTGCAAGCGTCGAGTCGTCATCCTCTTCTTTGTTTCAGTGTTTCGAATATGCTTATAGCAGTATGCGCGGATGAACCGTCGTAGGCACCGCAATAGTGTCGCAAGCATGTCCGACCTCGCCGTCGCCCGTCCCATGACTTTATTTACGCAACCCTAAGACGAAACCATTCCAAGATTACTGGAAGCACATGCGTAACGCACGGCGGGACGGAGAGAGATAGTAAGCGTGAGCGTAGTGCAGTTATCCCAGTTGCTGCTGACCACGGCTTCATTCTACCTGCGCGTTTCGCATTCTGCTTTGAAGGTTCATGGCCCGATGCTCCGTTGAGCTCGCCATGACATACACATACGAAGTACTGTACACACAACCGGGTCTAGCCTAGTCGCTGAGCTCGATGGGCTCGTTCTCGTCGTTTCCAACCTTCTGCAGCGCCTCGTTGGCCTGCGGCTTCGGCGGAGCGGCGTATGCCTGACGACCGTACTGATTCTGGTACGCGTTTGCGTACACGCCAGGATCTGCATCGCTCTCTCCTTCCTCCTCGTCGTACTCTTCGCCGTCTTCATCAAAGTCTTCCTCGTCGTCGTCTGCATATCCTCCTTCTTCGTCAGAGAATTCACCCATGTAGTGGCCGTTGTGAAGATCAGACTCCCCATCTTCGATTTCCTCGTCCTCGTCGTGTTGCTGCTCTTCGTCTGCAAGGGGTGGAGGCTGGAGATAGCTAGCAGGGCCTTGCTGTTCAACCTCGTCCTCATCAGAGCGGAGGCTACTATCTCCTTCCTCGTCCTCACCCGATTGGTCATCCTCATCATCGAGAGTGGCAAGTGCGGCATATGTGTTCGCGTACAAATACTGTTGTGTCGCAAGGTCGACCATGGCGGCTTCGACTGCACTGCCCTCATGATCCGGCAAACTCGAATTACGCGTTTCGCTGGCTACATTCACACCATCCTGGTTGATTGAAGCAGGCAGCTCGTCTTCGTCGTCGGAGAGCAATGACATGGGCTCCGGAACTGCTTGCGACGGCATATACGAATTCGCTGGGTGGGAGGCGTTCCTCTCAGCGTTTGCTGCGAGGGGACTCTGACGATCGGTTGCATGATGTCCAAAGCTGGCGGATAGCGCATCTGGGATCTGGTCCGGCTGGATGGTGTGGTCTTGGGTCTGTTCAGGCTCTCCCGCGGCAGTGGCCAAGCTCCATGTCTGGGGCTGGCTCAGCATGTTGCTGTTGTGTGTCGAAGTGTCCGTGACCTGAATAGGCTGACGATAGTCGAGAAAGCCTGTCGGCTGTGTCGCCTGACCGGCAGCAGGATTTCCGGCAGCAGGGCCTTGGAAAGAGGGGGTTCGCTCTTGGTCTCCAGTCTGCAGGAAGGGGTTGCGCCCAGTGTTGACAGCCGAAGCAAAGGATGACGACTGAGAGTATGGTTTCGGAGCCTTCTCTGTATCCCAGCCGTTTGGCTGCACCGTAGTGGCATGAGAGCTAAAACCGAATCCTGTCGAAGCGCCGAACGCGGAGGACGGAGCCGTTTTTGGAGGGACCTGCGCAGCCTGCGACAAGACGTCCGTTGTATCGTCCTTGCCTTGCTCGACAGAGGGCACAAGATCATTCGAGATGCCGTTGCTCGTCATCTTGAGGGATCGAGCCCCTGGCTTGATCAATGACAATGCCTCAATCTCATTTGTCTCTGTGCGTGATATTGGTCGGCTACCCTGGACAGATCGGGAAGCGCGAATCTCACTGGCTCGCTCAATGGCTTTGGAGTAATGCTCGCGCGGCACGAATCGACTCTCACGGAGACGGTAGGCGGGAACCTCGCGGTCGCTGACAGAAGATCCGAAGTCAGAGTTGCGTGATGATCTCAGTCTGGCCTCCGCTCGAGCTCGTTCCAACGAAGGTGATTCGCCGTCTGACTGCGAAGCGCTTCGACTGCGATAGAATTCATCCTTCTTGGCGATTTCGGATTTCATGAAGCCTTCACCTTCCTTGAGCGCCTCTCTGGCCGCGCGCAGTCGTGCAAAGAGAGCCTCGTCTTCATCGTCGGGCTTCGAGCGAACAGACCTCGTGGACGGTGGCGGCATGAGAGCACGATCTTGGTACTTGTTGTCCAAACGTGCAAGCGAGGAGCTGCTTAGCTTAGCACTTGCGGCGTCCAGCGATTCTGACCGCGATCGTTTAGTCCCACGTTCGGCGCCAATGCTGATGGCTGTCTTCGGCTTTAGCCCCATTGCTTTCATGCGGAAATATGTTGATCTGGTAGTGCTGGCGCCGGTACTCGTGTCGCGCGCCGCGTCGCCAGTAAGCGAGAATCCGAGAAACGAAGAGCGCTTCAAAACGTCAGACTGAGCACCACCATTGGCAGTTGAAGGTCTGTTCTGTTCATGGCCATCGTTGTGATTGGTACTCTTGGCCCGCTTGTGTCCAGCCTCACGCAAAGGTGTGGCTAAGCCACTGTCGATGGACTCTGCAGAGCGTTTACTGCCAGCTCTGGCTTGTCTGCCCACGCCGAAGCGACTGCCTCCGTTCGTCGATCGAAACATGGCGTCAACAGTCGCCTGCTTGTTCGGCGTCTCGCGCGTCGTGGTGGACGCCGCTCGGCTGGAGCGCAGCGACAACGTATCGAGAACGCTGCTGCTGTTCCCCATATCTTGATGCTGTGACGCCCTGAGTCGCCGCTGCTGCCTTTCTCTGCGTTCCTTCTGTTGTTTCCGGAGCCGTCGCATACGCGAAATATCTCGCCACCTCTTTCCGTATTTGTCCTCGAGACAAAACTGTCTGAAATCGTCGGCTTCTTTGTTGATGCGCTCGAGGTAGATCTTTTCTTGCACCTCGGTGACTATACCGCGCACGCAGAAGTCAATGTACTGCTGAAGATAGCCTGTTGTAGAATCTTCCACCAGCTCCTTTGCGAGTCGCGCAATGATTGCGTCGAATTCGGCGGCTGTGGACACTGGGCGGGAAGGCGCGACTGGCGGCAGTTGTGGTTGTCGCTGCGCGAACAGCTCGCGTTGCGGTTGCGTCAGTCCCTCGCCTGACGTCTGTTTCTGTGCGTGCTCGGCAGACGTGTCTTCACTTGCAGTGAAGGAGTTTGACAGCGGTGACGGCCGCTTCGGTTTGGTGTCAAAAGTTGACGGTCGACGTGGCGGCGAAGACGAGCCTGCCTGTGGCGGTATTGGCGATGTGTGCGTGTTCACTGCCGGTGGTTGTGATTGAGT
The DNA here is from genome assembly GCA_022559915.2 of Septoria petroselini. Taxonomy (NCBI): domain Eukaryota; kingdom Fungi; phylum Ascomycota; class Dothideomycetes; order Mycosphaerellales; family Mycosphaerellaceae; genus Septoria; species Septoria petroselini. The sequence goes on from JAFJTQ020000007.1 coordinate 457,375, forward strand.
CGGAGAGGGGGTTGGTGGATTGAGCTTTGTTTCAGCTTGCACATGCGGCTGGCTTGGCGCGCTCGCTGCAGCACCAAAAGGTTGCCCAAGCAAGGACGTCACCTTCTGTTCCGATGGCGGCGAGAGTGGCTTTTGCTCCGTCGGCGGAGGAAACACGAAACTTGGAGCGTCGCTCGCAAATGGGTTCGTCAAATTGGGCGCCGGAGCTGAAGGCGTGGTGATGGCGCTGCTGCCAGCGGTTGCAGCTGGTGCTGCTTTGGGCGCGAAGAGGCTCGGAGCGGCACTTCCAGCAGCAGCAGCAGTACCTGCTGGCTTCGGTGCGAACAGGCTTGGAGCGCTGCTTGTGGGCGTCGAGCCAGAGTTGCCTGTGCCAAAGTCCGGCTTGAAGGTTTCCTTGTCCCCAGAAGTGGCTGTTGGACTGGTGATGCCGAGACCTGCCAGCTTTGGCGAAGCGGGCGAAGCTACAGGCGTTGATTTAAAAAAGGAGCTTTCGAGCGGCTTCGTAACTGCTGCAGCGAATGGGTTCACACTCTGTGAGGGCTGTCCGAAGCCACTTGAGGGCTTGCCAAATGCTGACGACGCTTGGCCAAACGTTGAGGGAGCGGTCGACGCGGTCGACGGCTGGCCAAAGGCAGGCTGAGTGGCAGACGGCTGGCCAAAGACCGATGGAGTGGACGACGACCGGCCAAACACAGACGGTGAAACAGACGACGCTTGGCCAAAGGGATTCGTCTTTGTCGGCTGACCAAAAGATAACTTGGGCGCGGCGGAGCCAGCTTCCTTGTTCGCTTCAGGCACAAACAACGTATCCTCCTCGTCCTCTTCGTCCTCAACCATCGTGTTGGACCCGTTCTCCAGCTCATCGTCGCCCATATCGTTCCCATAACCTTCCTCTTCCTCTTCCGTCACCAGCAATCCCTGTTCTTTTGCCTGCCGAACACTGAGACCGTCAATGACGGCAGACAGAGCTCGACGCTCCCGTTTGCTCTCCACCAGATACGATTTCAGCTGCGCTGGACCGCCTGCGTCCTCCTGCGGCAAAGACCTGTTGGTGACCCGGCTGATGTCCAGATACCGATCCTCGCCACCGTCAAGATCGCGAAATTCGAGGCCGAAGCGGGCACAGAAGTTCTCCAGTTGCTGATCATCGTCGAAATAGAAGAGCTTAGCCATGCTGGGAAGCGTCCACTCGGTATTGCCAGAGCTCTTTACCCTTGTGATTCGTATGATTCCACTCAGCACCATTTTCCGGACCACATTGAAGTATATCTCTGCTACGCAGGCCATCAGGTACGACACCTTTGGTGACTTGACTAGCCGCCAGAAGCTCTCCCAGTCATGTTTGGCGACGACGTGTGGTGTACGGTCAGCTCCCGTGAATGGCCCCTGTGCATCCCATGTGTTGCAAGCAGCTGCATAGACTTCCAACGCCTGCTGCACTCGCTGATCTGAGCCAATCTCCCGCGGCCAACTCTGGACCCGATCCTCAAGATCAGGCGTGGCATCCTGAAGCTGAAAGAGCACGCAGTAAGCGCGGAATTCGGCTTCGTTTGGCAGTGGTATGCGACCGCGGCAGTCCTCATAGTATTGCATAAGAGAAAGCAGCGTCTTGTCCAGTTGTTCGCGTTCCTGCTTCGGGTCGTACGCCCCGTAAGGCTTCTCCTCGAGAGCCAGTTGGTGCAATGACAGGATATGAAACCGCGCAATCCTCTCAAAGCACTCGATGGCAATGCTCAAATCGTCGGTCTTGGATAGTTGCTGTATCGAGAAGTCGTTTCGGATCGCTCGCGTCCGATCCCACACGAAGTGATGCACTTTGGGAAGCTTCGCCTCACTAAGGATGTCGTGAAACAGGTAGTCACACGTCCTCTTCAAGACGGCTGGTGGTCGCAGATCGGATGGGAGTTGCGCATCGTCTCCCGCTGCTGAGCGCTTGAACTTCTTTACCATGCGAGTCTCGTCCACGGACTCCTCAGCAGGCGTGTCTGGACTGCAGTTTGGATCCTGTACGCCGATATCAGGTCTGTTCCACAAGCTAGATCCCTACCACTCCGACCCACCTTTTCTTCGTCCCACACATCTCCTTGCACTACTCTTTGCAGTCTCTCGAATTCGGCGCACATGGACTGGCACAGTCCTACAGGGGTGATCGCTTCGCTGAGCTTCATCGGTTTGTTCGGATCGGACATGAGGCCCTGTCGTATCGCATCTTTGCGCTCCTGATCGCGGGCAACTTTGAGCTGTTTGGAGTCACTTTCTGCGGGTCGTCAGTCGGCATTGAGGGCTGGAGAACTTACCGCCTGGTATCGCGCTTCCACATTGCCGATTGCAGTGGATGTGCTGCTGAGAGCAGAGCCCATACGTAGAGCCTGCCTCGAAGCAACGCCTCGACCTGTCTTGGAGGCTGTGAATGGACTCCCTCGTCCACTGTCACCGAATCCACCTCGAGTCGCATTGTATGCCGGTCGCGTCGCGCTATTCGTTCTGCCACCGCGACCTCGAGCCGGTCCTGTAGGAGCTCCATTGATTGTCGTCCTTGGTGCCGCCAGGCCACCGCCGCGACCGCGTCCTCGAGCTCTCCCTGTCGACATAGCTGCCGTGGTGAGAGCGTCGCAAGATGTCAGTCATGCGGTATTTATTCCAAAAGTCGGTCGTCCCCGGATCAAGCGAGCGGAATTCGGCCAGCCATGGCCATGGCGATGAAGGTGGACAAAGATCTGTGAGCATCGCGACCACGCGTTTGAGGTTCGGCGTGCGGCACCAGCCGAGAGGCACGTGCTTGAACTCTATCCATTTCACTCTCAACCTCACTTTCGGCAAACTGTTCGCGATCATGGCAAGACGACAGCGTTGTACCATATGCTAATCCTCTTTCCATTTTTTATCTACCACAATGCTCCCCAAGAATGAAGCTACCGATGAGCACACAATTATCTATCGCACTAAATGCCGGTCATGGTCTTCGTCGCTCATGTCTCATCTCTAACCTAACGTAAAACAAAAACCAAGCACTTCGAGCCGAAATCATTGGTGATACTGTACAAAAATGGCATGTCAATGTAGCGCCCGCAAAACTGCGGGGCTGACCAGGACGCCACGCTCGCTGGAACGCTGTCAAGGAGAACACCACACTGGAGTCGTAACGCTGGTCGGGAAGCTGTCGGAGCTTTACTGCTGTTGTTGGGGCTGATGCCATGGTTGTGGCTGCTGAAAGGGCATCATGCCTTGAGTCTGCAAAGATTGCATAGGGGCCATGTGTCGCTCGGCCAGGCCATCTCGCTGGTACGGAAGGCCGCCCATGGTCGTCGGTGGATGGAAGTCAGCCGCAGTATCGTCCGCATGAGGAGAAATAAAGAATTGTGCTGGAGTCGTGCTCAATGCGTAGTGCTGTTCGGCAGGCATATGGGCCATGGACGTTGGCTGCATGGGATAGGTGCCCATTGGCATCGACGCCATACCAGCCGAGGTGAACGAGGGTGTGTTGGGAACTGGCCGGAACTCTGGCTGCTGACCATGACTCATGTGGTCCATGAATGGCTGCTGGCCCTGCTGATATTGGGGAAACTCGAAGTTCTGCCGTCCTGGAAATGTGTTCGGCGCCTGGTACGGAAGATCATTGCCGCTCTGCTGCTCAGCACGAGAAGACATGCTGGGGTCGTGCCACTCAGTAACACGGTTAAAGGTACGCCAGTTGCCTTGCAGAGGAAGGCCATGAACGTGCTCGTAGAGCTTGACCGGGCTTTGGTGAGGAGGCTGCGCATCAAATCCTGACAAGCTGCCCAAGTCCATCGAGATGCAGTGCCTTGGAACAGCATCGACCCTCCCTTCAAAGGACGATCCGGCACCGTCCTGTTCCGTGATGATTTGTACACCAGGGTGCGCGTCCGTCATTTCAAGATCTGACTCGCGACCCTCAACTTTCTGTGCAGTGCTTGGCCTCGAATCCCTGCGCACTCGCTTTACGGGTGCCCTGCTACAGCTGGAAGATGCAGAACGGGATGCCAAACGGGTTGGGGGCTCCTCATAATCTGGTGATGATGCCGCAGACGGCCGCTTGGACCGCTTGGCCCTGCTGCACTCGACGTACTCTTGGTAGATGTACCTCGTGTCGCCATCTGCAAAATCGTTAGCTCGGACGCCCACCGCAGGCGGTCAATCAGCATACCTATGCCACCATCGAGGTATTCCTCTTCCATCCGTGCGACTTCGTACATCTGAGTCATCAGATTGCAATGGTGCTGAGCCTTTGGAGGATCTTCTCGCTCCACGTCCCCGAAGACCTCATGTCCTGCCAACTCCTTGAGCCATACAGTCCAGCCATGCTGCTGGTGGGTCTTGCTTGACGGCGTGTCGTGTTTATTCCATTGCTCAATTTGAGCTGGAGTCGGCCGGAGGCGGAGCAGGTGCAGGCAAAGCTCCACACGCTCTAGCGGCGACGTCAGCACTGATTGGTATGGCAACAGGACCAGAGAGCTCACCTTTACGGTTGATGTGATCAGGTTCCACGAAGCGACACACATTCACCTCAGGCCACCACACTGGGATTTCTGGCCCGACCCCAGTCTCCCTTAATTGTTTGTTGTTTTGGTACGGGAACTTGGCCTGCTTCTTCGGACAGATGCCCTTAATCCATGCCTTGGCGATTTTCTTGTCGGCCAACTGCTGCATCCGCTTGAGTCTGTCGGTAAGAAAGTCGCCCACAGCTTCGGCGTCATCGATCCGAAAGGACATCATTCGCGTTGGTGCTGGGCATCGATCTCCCCTAGGTGAAGACTCAGCGGACTCGACTGGCGTCTCGGGAGGTGTTTGATGCATCGACATGGGCTTTGGACGCGGCGCAAGCTGACGACCTCTCTGCCTCACGGGCTGAAGAACGCGGCGAGTGCCGGAGTCGGCTGCAGGCTTGACTGGTGCGGTCATTGTGTGGTCCATGGCGTCTTCTGCCTCCGAGTCGTCTTCTTCTTCTTCTGCGACGAGCGCGTCCTGCCGTGAGACTGGAGCGGATCCAGTGCGAGATTGCTCATATGCTTGCTGGAACTGATTACTGAGCGACGTCTCGTCCAGATAGCCTTTGACCTTCTCCGAAGCATGGATCCGGACATTGCCTCGCTTATCAAGAGCCACCCAAGCGAAGGCTGCATGATCATCGGGAGTGCTGATAATGTTGTTGGTAGTCTGGGTCCTGGTCAGTGTGAGTTCGAGTGAGCTTACATGTCACGACATACCGGCTCTGAGCGTGCCACTGCTCGTGATCGTACTTTCCTGCTGTCTTTCTGGCGTTGGGAAGAGGTGCCTACGACCGCCATTGGACGAGCTCTACGGCTGCTGCTGTGTCGAAGTTTGCGTGACTGTATCCTGGTCCGAGGGAGATCAGGGTCGGGGCGCGCGACCTGGTTGATCACAGACGTGTCAGCAAACTGCAGTGCACATTGCTAGGTCGGGAGTCTTACCTTTGGCTTTGAGGTCATCAGAACACTGCTGGCCTCGTGCGTGGAGATGCAGGAACGGCGTGCGATCGTCAACCTGTCAAAGCTCATGGTCAGAATAAGGTTACTTCTACGCATGAACGTGGCTAGCATTACCTCGAACGTCTATTGGATGTGGCGTGAATGTTGGTGTCTGAGCTTCAAGCGTCCAGTCGGTATGTCTGGGAGGTGTTGGTGTGTGTGGGTATTGTAACGACTGGTCGGGACGAATCCAGACTGTGGGAAGGGGAAAATGCTTGGACCGGTCTTGCGAAAGAAAGTGACAGTGCGAGCTGAAAGCACAGTTTGTGTCCACAAACAACGAAGCGGTGAGGGATATGGACTCAATAAGAAGGTCAGCACTGGATCAGGTTGCCTCTCGCGTAGACGGCCATCACTTTTTGACAGATGTCAATGGGGTGGATACTACTGTCGTTGCATCCCTGTACAGCAAAGGGTGGACCACTGTGGGAAGTTCTGCGATGAGAAAGGTCTGGATAGTTACGAGAAAGGGTAGTGGGCCAGTGCAACAGAACGCGAGTTTGATACTACGCTCAGGCTCATCCGCCAGCCAGCCGATTCTGCTAGGCCCTGTCGTACACAGATCCCATTCCACCCCACGTTGGCTATTAGATCGGTTCATAAGGCCATCCCGCGCCGAGACCGACACAGCGACGCAGCGGCAAGAGCGAGTAGGCGAACAGGACCGACACTCGGGGACCCTCTCTACAGCTTGCCAGCGCAGAGGCCGTACAGGCTTGATCCTAGTTCCAGGCACATAAAGAATACCCAGTACCACGGCACACTAGCCCATTACTGCAGATGCAAAGTCGCAATACGCATTGGAAGCCGAAGCCGAACTGGCCAGATGCGTTTCGGAATGTTGATGCATTCAGACGAGATTCCAGTGCTAACCCATTCTTAGGTCTGCACGGTAGAATAGCGGCCGTGGAAGTGCCCCCAGACTCTTAGTGCAGAGTAGTATTCAGACGAACGACTATCTGTGTCCGCTCTGCGAGTTATTCAGTAGTATCGTTTCGTTTGCCGTATGTATGTCGTAACCCTTTACATGTAGCATCATGCTTCGGCTATCGGCTGTGACGGGGATTTCTGGGGCTGAGATGAGATGTGTGGGCGATGGCGATGCTGCGGCATCGATCTGTACGTATGAGCAGCTAGGGCCGCTTCTCACCCCCTGGCCGGTAGCATGGTGACACTGCCTCACATCGCATCTCTGCTGTGCGAGCTGAGGCTGGCAGACAACCCGGAACGCTCGATGGCACACTTTGTTTGCACCCCAGTAGTCGGCCTCTCACTTCTTGGTTCTCATGTACACAGTGCAGGCAGCCCCCCAGCATTTTTTTCGGAGAAGCGCGTTCGGCGCGGCTGGTCCAGAGCTCGGGTAAAAGCGTTCAATCTGCTGCTTGCTTCGACGTGTTTCTTCAGACTTCCGTTCGACTTTCGAGACAGCAGCATATGCAGCTAAAAGCATAGCACTGATACGACGGACCCAGTATGTATGCTCCTCAAGACGCTCTTCACGGAACTATGGGATTGCCGAATACAGACTGGCGTGTCTTCTAGCATCCTGATCGGTCCGGACGCAGTCGTCAACTCATCAGGCCCGCTAGTTTTCTAGAGTCTCAAGAAAAACAACCAAGATTCAACTCGCCGAATAGGAAAAGAGCCTGCCGATGTTAGTGCGAATCGGCTACCCTGTGATCGATCCATCAAATGACAGGGGTACGCTCGGGGAAAGACTTCCGTCGATGAAGGATGATGGGATCGTAAGGGAGTAAACACCGGGCCGGACTCGCCATACTACTCACGACTCGGTCGGTTCACAACCTGACGACCTAGAAGCGCACCACATGCATTCACGTGAGCGCCACAAGAGCCGACAACGGCTGCGCATGGCAGTGACATCTCAACGTCTGTCGGCGTTGTGGCTCCCGCCAACGGCTGCGCGTTACGGAACATGGTGTCGTCAATCTTGCGCTTTTTAATACTGTCATGGGACCATCTATTGACTTCCCGTCATGTCTACCTGCCCGAGAAGTCCTGACTCCTTTACCAGTTCGTAAAACAGGCCTTTGGCTTGAACCAGCTTTGCAGGCGTGTCGAACTCTTTGACGCTGCCGTTTTGCAGAACCACAATGCGATCACTGTCGAGGATAGTGTTGATGCGATGCGCAACTGTAACGGCTGTGTTAGCAGGTGTCCACTCAGCTCGAAAACACAACTCACTGGTGATGATTGTTCGATCTTTGAACATGTTGGACCGAAGCGTGGTCTGGAGCATGGCATCGGTCTCGACGTCGACTGCCGCCGTGGCTTCGTCGAGCACCAAGATGTTGCTAGGGGTGAGAAGGGCCCTTGCCAGCGACACAAGCTGCCGCTGCCCCGAACTCAGATTGGAGCCACCTTCGTTGATGTGTGCATCTAGCTGACCATTCATTGACGCAATGTGGTCTCGTAAGCGTGCATGATCAAGGACACTCCACAGCTCGGTATCATCGTGGATGTGGCCAGGGTCGAGATTGTCTCTCACAGTACCTTCGAACAGCGCAGCATCCTGGGGAATGATGGCGAGGCGACTGCGCAAGTCATGGAGGCCTATGGCGCTTGTGCTCAGGTTGTCGATAGAAATGTCACCCTCTGCCGGCTCGATGATCCGGAATAACGCCAACGTGAGACTAGACTTTCCGGCTCCAGTACGACCAACTACACCTGCGAGCTGTTAGCATCATGCATCAGGCTTGCGGAGTGCGCGCCGTGACAGCCCGGAACACTCGGAACAGTCGCATACCAATCTTCTCGTGAGACTTGATGTTGAGGCTCACATTCTTCAACACCAAGTCAAGTCCTGATCGGTAGCGCGTGCTGTAGTTGTTGAAAGAGACAGCGCCCTTTGATGGCCAGCTGACTGGAGGTCGGTTCTTGAAGATCACCTCTGGGGCTTCACTCGGCAGGCGAGCATACTCCAAAACACGTTCCACCGAGACAATGTTTGTTTCAACTTCCACGGTTTGCCGGACGATCCAGTTGAGCGATTGCGTAATCTGCAGAGCGTAGCTCATTGCCAGGCCCACAAAACCCGCAGATAAGCCACTTCCAGACGTCACAGAGATGGTTGCAAATCCCGCAGCCGCCAAGATGATGATGGAGCCAATAAATTCCAGGCGCACTGCTAGCCACCTGTTTGCGCTGATGGACGGGAAGTAGGCCCGCAGGTTGGCATCTACACGCCACTCGTTTTCCAGTGAGAAGCGCTTCGTTTGGCGGTAGGCACGGATGGTGCTGATGCCGCTAAGCGACTCCTGAAAGTGGGCATAGATGGGGCTGCGGCTGATACTGTCCAGGCGTTTCAGCTCACGGGACGTACGCAAATAGTACTTCTGAATCCACAAGTACAGCCCGCCGAGAGGCAAGATCAGGATGACGAAGAGCGGAGTCGATACGCAAATGATCACGAGCGTGAACATGGCTGCAAAAGGTCAATTGCATGTCAACAAGTTCACAGTCATCCCACGACGCGTGGGAGCACACTCCGTACATACCTCGAGCAGCGTTGACAAACAGCATATTGAAGGTGCGCGCTGTGGAGCATATCAGCATGAAGTGACCAGGATTCCTGAGCTAGCTGGCGGCACTAAGGACGGCAGCATCTGCCCGGGCGCTAAACACTGACCTAGCACTTCATCCACTATATTCTCCGCGGTTAGCGCATCATCCTGCGCTCGTCATTTTCGTGGTGTGTGCATACCTTTGTAGATATCTGAAGAAAAACGATTCAGAATGCGACCGCTTGGCGTTGTTTCAAAGAAGCTCATGGGACTTCGGAATCTGCAGCAGTATCAGCATCACTCGAGACCAGTGTGTTGTAGAGCGTGTGTTGAGCAAACTCACATTGCGTGCGCCATTGATGCATGCAGTTTTCTAGAGGCCTGTAGAATGGACCTGCATTAGCATGCCGCTCCATACAGACGGCCCGTGTTCGCCTGAGCGACCACGCGCGCAGGAAGCCGGGGTGAGAATGCACGTCGCCAGAATGAAAGAGTGGTGAGACCGGGATTTTGACTCACCTCGATCGAGCAAAAGATCCAGAGGATCAGAGTTTGCATCACAACAAGCACCGCGGAGCCAATGCCAAACGCGAAGTAGACGAGGATGTAGAAGGTAACGTTCGGGTTGCCGCCGGACTTGTCGTTGGCCTCTGACCACTGCTTGAGCCACACCGAACCGCCTGCGCAGATAGATGTTAGCACATCGTGCATCGAGCGGGCTCGCCACTGAGATCGAACCGAGCTGCCCGAGCATGTCCGATCTCGTGACTTTGCCCGCAGTCGAAGAGATGTCGTGCGCGATGCACCGGGGACTTACCGATCTCCGCTGTTTTAGCCCCTATCAGGGTAAAGACGTATATCGTCACCGCGATGAGGTTGGAGTTCTTGGCATACTCCTTGTAGACGTCCCACTTAACTTTTCCTTGCTCGGAAAATTCCTTGCTCTGTCGAGTTTTGGCGTTGCCTTTGTTCTCTTCTTCGTCGTTCAGCTTTCCTCGGGGCCCGCGGAAAGATGCTGTACTGGCACGACGAAGAGTGAGGTTGCTGTTCTTCCGAGTCGCCATTCGGCCGTTGCCTGATCATGAGTCAGTAGTGCTCGATGGAGAAATTCAAATCGCCATGCCAATACACGCAAACAGCGAGCACTGGCTGACAAATACGCACCTCCTGGCCGAATAGGTGCCATCTGCGTGATGCCATCTTCGGCTTCTGCGGTCTCTTCCGGATCCTCTGGTGTATCTGGTTCGTAGATTGCGCTTTCAGAGTAGGGACTGTCCATACCGCTCGCTCTGCTGTCGTCATCGTTGTTCTCCTCGGAACTGGCTGTCTTGATCAGTTGTGCGACGTCGCCTTTCATGGCCATAAGCTGTTCATATGTGCCCCGCTCGATGATCTTGCCGTCCTTGAGCAGTGCGATGAAGTGCGCCTCCATCAAGACTGGAATGGCATTGGTGCTCAGAATGCGAGTCTTGCTTGCGAGAAGCCCCTTTGCTCCGAGGACATTGTCAATGATGTGTCGACCCACGTGCTGATCTACTGCAGACAGAACGTCGTCCAGAAGATATATGTCGGCCCGGGCATAGACGGCACGTGCCAGGGTCAGACGAGCCTTTTGCCCTCCAGACAGCGAGATGCCTCGTTCGCCGACCTGTGTCTGATCTCCATCAGGCAAGCTTGCAAAGTCCTCGGAGAGAGCGCATGCATGAATCGTCTTGTCGTAGAACTGCGGGTCCCAGCGGTGGCCAAAGACAACGTTCTCGCGCACAGACGCGTTCATGACCCAAGAGCTTTGCGCGACGTACGCGACACTACCGCGAACAATGACCTCTCCTTTGATCTTGTAGAGATCACCAAGCATGGTTTGCAGAACACTGGACTTGCCTGATCCGACGCGTCCGACAATGCAGGTAAGTTCACCCTTGTGAGCACTGAAGTTGATGTCGTGCAACACGCTCTGTTCCTCGTCCTTGTTCCATGTGAATGTGGCATCCCGGATGCGTACAGACTCCTCTCCTGCGCGAGCTGTCTCCCCCCGGATGACGGCGTCAGCTTGCAGCTCTGGTGCACTGAAGTAGTCCGTGAGACGGTTCACAGCCACACTGGCCTCCACGATAGCAGTAATCACCATTGGCAGGACAGCGAGCGGAAAGCCAAGCATGTTGAAGAGTGTCAGGGCTGGGAACACAATGTCTGTCGACAATGGCCGGCCACTGGTGGCCACAAAGACTGCAAAGGTGGAGCATGACACCAGAAATGGGGTCGTGTTCCAGGTGAAGTTGGCGACAGCGGTGACACCACCGATTTTGCGCAAAGTGTGCAATTCCTGGTCGTTTCGGATGACATTGAGCTTGTTCATGAAAGCAGTCGTCCACGCATACAGCTTGATTGATTTCATGTTGTTCAGAATCTCGGTCATCAGTCGTGTGCGGGCATCCTTGTTCTTCATCTGACGCTTCTGAAGTGTCTTTGAGATGCGGGCGATGAAACCGTTGATGGGAATCATGAGGACCATAACCCCGACTCCTGCAAACATGCTCACACCGACCAATTGGTAAAGGGATATCATGCACAGAGTGATCTGTAGGGGTGCTGACCAAAGCTGCTGGCCAAACTGAGCGAGATCTTGCAGACGTTGTGTATCGACAGCCATGTGGTTGACAATATCGCCAGTGCTCTTGGAAGCGCGTCCTTCGTTGCTGAGTTTCATGCTCTTCGAGTAGATGGCAGCCGTGAGTGCGGCCTTGATTCTCATGCCCGTCTCAAACGACCTCTGGAAGTACTGATGCAGACACGCGGTCTGACTCACCGACACAACGAACATGGCCAGAGCAATCGCCGCGCCCTTGATGGGAGGCTCTGGCTCTCGCCCAGGTCGATACGAGTCCACGAACGCGATGAGAAATCTCAGGAGCTGAGGTTGTACAAAGGCCAGACAATCTGACAATGTCTTGATCATCGCGCCCACCAAGTATGGACCTCCGAATGACGAGATCATGGCCATCCACAGACTTGGCTTCTTCTTGTGTTCCAGCTGGTACTCCCACTCCTCATCAAACGTGTTGGCCGTGGATCGTGTCGTGTCGCTTTTCCGCAGGTTCCACAGATCATCTTGCGTAAGATACTCTTTGTAGCCATACTTCATCATAGGCGTCATCCAGGAAAATGTCAGCTTGGAGAAGAAATTGGCATACTCGAGCGGACACTCGTCCTCGTCGCCCAGCGCATCGTACGCAGAGACCTTCTTCGGCACCAACCACTCCAGAGCAAATTCCGCCAGCGCAAGACCCAAGCTCGCCGCAAAGACTGAAAAGTACGCCACATGGACCGTGAACAGCTCCTGCGAGACCAAGCTGCGAAGCTTGACCGCAGCGATTATGCAGAAGAACAACCAATAGACCAGCACCACGCCATGAGGATACCGCAACCGCCAGTGCTCGACGTACTGCACAAACCCAATAACGAGCAAGCTCAGCAGATTCGCGACAGTCGTCCAGAACCGGATATCCTGAAACCACACGCCATCGAAGCGCTCAATCTGAAACGCCGCCTGCGCAACCGTCGTGCCCACCAGCGCAGCAATCACCCCGAGCTTGGTGTAAAAGTGCCAGTTCTTCGCCACAGGCTGTTCCGTCGTCTTCTTGTGCAACCACCACAGCGCCCCGAGGCCCGCGAGTATGCCCCACGCCGAAACCACCAGCACCCAGATGTCGAGGAAACAAGGCGTCAGATCGTAGCGGTAGAGACTCAGTGGGCCCCAGCCTTCAATGTTACCGCATAGCGCGTGCGAGCGGGCCGCGTGCTTGGAAGAGGCGAGGTAGGTCGCGTAGAAGACGTCGATGTTGGGGCTGATTCCGCTGTTGCTGCCGCCGCTGCTGCTTTGTCCAAGAACAGCTTGAGGCGGTCGGAAGTCGACCATTGGGCGGGCAACTCGCGCGAAAGTCTCCTCTCTGGCGTCACAGAGTAGGAGTAGAGGGAGGAGGAGTGAGGATGAGGTCCACAGGTGGAATTGGGAATTGCAAGTGGCGGAGGAGGACGGGGAAAAGGAAGCGGTGGTGATGGTGAGGTGTAGGTGGGTAGGCAGGTATAGAACTAAGGCCAGGCAAGGCAAGGCAGAAAGACGCGCGCACGAACCCACCAGCAGAGACTATTGCCGACTGATGTGATGAGAAGATGTCAGACCGACAGAAGCTTCTGTCTCGCTCTCTGCTTCTCCCACGAGTTCCTACTGTAGAGTCCGCCCAATGGAAAACCACAGCCCGTCCTCTCGCGTCTTGTAATCGTCATGCAGCTCCCGCGGGCCGACAACAAGCTTTGCGGGATGATGAAGACATGCCTCTTGACGTGACACTTCAGTCTTGTTGTTGAATCATTTAACTTACTCATCATTCGGTTTGAATGTGAGAGGCGGTTATGGTGCGCAAGCATGGGAGTCTGACTAAAGACGAGGAGATCAATGAGGCTTCGTGGGTAGCCGCGCGAGGTGCTGCTGCCGGCGCGGCAAAGGTATTGTTCCATTCTTCCATCCACACCATATCAGTATCAAGGATGGCAGATCTGTATACTAAATCTCGTGTTCCTCCCTCAGTGGGGCCTCTTCTCTCTCGTAGCAGCGGGCGCAGGATACGCATTCTCGCCCCTGTACCGAGGACTTACATTTCAATTCAAAGTGTACCGACTCTCCTGCCCATGCCTTGTTCTTCATTCATCTCCGCTGACACTTCTTTCCACAGATTCCTACAAATGTCAGGCATGACAGCGGGAGCCATCATCGATGCAGACAGAAGACTCATCGCTCATGAACAGCTTATGCGGACACGCAAAAAAGTCGCTCGAGACGCCGAAGTATGGCGGAGGTATGAAGAGGATTATCAGCTGTTATTGAGTCAAGCGGCGGCAAAGGCTGAGAAGGAGGAGTGAAGAAGGGACGGGTGGTTTACCAGATGCATGATCATGAACGAAGTGAACAGAAGAGTTTCAATCAAAATCAGGTCATTGTGCGTGTTTGTCGAAAGTATTCACGAACAGAAGGCATGGGAACGGGAAGAGCAATTCAGAGTGTGATCGTGACTTGCATTCATTACGCAGCCATGTACCTCGTAGCACTGTCTAGTGCTGTATCATGTGTGTCGAGCCGCCTGCCGCTGGTGATGCGAGGCCTGCTGGAAGTGGCAAAGACCAGCGCGCAGTCTTCATGTGTATGCCCCCACCTCTTGCTGCGTACTGGTGTATGTGGTGCTGTAAAGGATGCTGTGTTGAAGCCCGTCGATGTACGAGGCGTGTGAGCCTACTCGGTAGCACTCTCCATCTTGGCATCCTCCGAGACAGCGACAGGTGGTGTGGCCTCCTTGGCAGGAGCGTCAACATTGAAGCCATCGTCGGCGCCCGTAGCAGTCTCCTCGTCAGCAGCGCTGCTCGTTTCCTCTTCTTTGATGGCCGCATCGGCCTTCTTGCCCCTGGGCTTGGCTGGCTTCTTCGTGGGCGACGGTTCGGCGGCAGCAGCCTCCTCTTCAGCGCTGTCGTCAGAGCTGGCCTTTTTGCCCTTCTTGGCTGGCGTCTTTCGTGGCGTCTTTGCCTTCTTTGCTGGTGTGCCTTCAGCCTCACCGTCACCGCCCTCCTCGCCATCAGACTCCTTCTTGCTGCGCTTCTTGGCTGGAGTCTTGGCCTTTGGGTTGGCTGGCACTGATCTCAAGGTCAGCACGCACTGGATGGCGGAGGAGGGACAACATACTCTTGACGCCGCCCTCGCCGTCATCGGCTGGGATCAGCTTCTTCTTGAGTACGCCCCAAGTGTTCTGGGCAGTCTTCTTGGTGTTGAAGTCGCCGAGCCTGACGAAGGTATCCATGTCGATCTCGATGCTTTGGCCACTGTGCGAGTCACGTCAGCGGTGTGCAAAAGAGTCAGCACACACACACACACACACACACACACACACACATACACACACACACATACCTCTTGAGAGAGCCCATGGCCGCGATGATCAGCGACTGCTCTCTGGGGCTGAAGACAGATGTCTCTTCGGCCTTGGTTGTAGTGGCAGCGTCAGACATGATTGCGGACTGGGTGAGAGTCTGAGTCTGGAATGTTGCTGTGAGGGTCAGTCAGCCGAGCGCATGAGGCACGAAACAGCCACGATGGCCTGGATATACTGACAGCTGATTGGAGTTGGCGAGAGTGAATGAGGTTAAGTTGGTGGAAGGAAGTGGTCGTTGCTGTGCTGAATGATGTTTGTGTGTGGGAGAAAGAAGTTCAGGTGGGAGATTTAAGAAGAGCGAGATTATATGCTCGTTGCAAACCTCACCTCTGCGGGCAGTTCTCATTGGCCGCTATTCACTTGAGAGTGTCTTCGCATTGTTCGTGTGAAGCAGGTCAGAGCACGCGGTCTCCCGGGCATTATGTGAGACTTCCCTGTAATTCTTGGGAATTGTCTCGCACATAGTGAATGAGCATTTCATTGTCCGTGGCTCATTCATGCAGACTCAATTGCTGCCTAGAGTACCGTGTTTCATAGCTCCCAAAAGGGAGACATGTCGGAAGTGAAGTTGACAATTGCAGCGGTTGATCCTATTGTCGAGATAGCCCCACTTGGCTGGTCGATCGTCCCGCATACGCTCGATTCGAGAAGGCGGCGGCGTCAGCGCCTTTACTGACCAGTGACGACAAACGGGGCTGAAATACTGATATGTGCAGTTCGGAGTCGTCGTGACGATGCAGCGCTCTGGTGCCTTCACTTGAAATGCCAAGACCCAGCACGTATCTGTGTCGATTATGAGTTCGTAGACTGGACGCGAGTGCAAATGGGGCCCGGCGGCCCTGGTTTCACACTGCACCTCCTGTCTGCCCAGCTCTGATGTCAACTGTTCAAATCTGACAGCGAGGAGCAAGAGCCTTACACGCATTCCCTGCCGCCACAGCTTGCCATTTCTTGGTAGCGTGATGACCGCAAGAGAAGCTAAAACATACGTGCATTCCTGCTTCACTTGTCTGGGACGAAAGTCGATCCATCATCTCCAGAAAAGTGCCAAGCAAGCTCGCGAAGTCCAGCTAGACCGTGAAGGAGGTGCCATCAAACAATTCGAGGCAGAATTTCGAGACCAAGGTTTTAGTGGTGGTCGGATGTTGAGAGCGCACCGCGCTTCACCACACGTGTCAGAACGGTCTCAACTCCATCTTCAACAGATCATGCTGATGCGTACCTGAGGTACGATGAGCAGACACTACGAACGAAGTAGCGCAAGTGACCATCTTCAGTCTCGCCAGTTGATGAGGACCTCATCCGTTCTGAAGCGCTGGGTGCACATGGTCTCTTCGAGCTTCGTCCGGTACCCCATCTCGTACGCCAACAGTCCGGCATGCGCGATCATGATGCCGTTGTCGATGCAGAATCTCTCGTCCGTAGCGAAAACGCTGCCACCTCTTTCACTAGCCATGATCCCCATCATCTCCTGCAGCCTGATGTTGCAGCCGACACCGCCCACAATCAGGACTTGCGAGCTTCCCACATGCGCCATAGCGCGTTCTGTTATCTCGACCAACATCGCAAACACTGTCTCTTGCAACGTGAAGCACAAGTCCTCCTTGGTGACCAGTTCTCCACTCTCCTCGTCCCTCCAATCCTTGCCCAGCCTGTGTGCCATCTCCTCGACCTTGGCCAGGATGCCGCTGAAAGACACGTCCATGCCTTTGACAGCGTATGGAAGCTCCATCAGCACTTTGCCGCCTTTGGCCAGCTGCTCAATGTTGTAACCCGGCGCAGGATCGTTTGAAATCTCCAGCACTCTCGCAAAACGGTCTAGACAGTTTCCTACTGCAATGTCCAGGGCTTCACCAAAGATTCGATACCTCTGCGCAGAGTACGCAATGACTTGCGTATTGCCACCTGAAACGTACAGCACGACAGGGTTCTGGGCACCAGTAATGGCTCGTCCCATCTCGATATGTCCTACACAATGGTTGACGCCCACGAGAGGCTTGTCCCACAGCTGGCTCAACATCCTCGCGGCAATGGCTACACTCGATAGCGGAGCGCCCATGCCCGGTCCTTGTGTGAAGCAAATGCAGTCAATGCCCTCAATCTGCACTCCAGCCTGCTTGATGGCTTGCTTGACCAGTCGGACGACCCATCTTCGGTGGTGGGCTGCGGTGTCTTTGGGTAGGAAGCCTGTTCCCGGAGGAGAGACAAACGTGTGCCGGAGGTTGGACAGGATCTGCACAGGCTGCGAGTCAATCTGTTTCCGCAGTCCATCGTCGGAACGGGCGCTGTCATGAGGCGAGGGCGGCGAAGAGAGAGTGCTCGACGACGGGTGGAGGATCACGCCGACGCCGAGCTTGTTGGCGGAGCCTTCGAGGCCAAGAGCAATGGGCATCGCGGCGGACTATCGACTGTGCAGTCTGAAGTCTGGTATTCTATTGATTGTTCTACTATTCATTGTCTTGCATGTGAACAGGACCAACAGGCGCAACGTGGGGCCAGCAAAGCCTTGGCGCGTTGATGACGACCGGCCTGCGCCTCGAAGGTGAAGCGGACATTGTTGTTTGCTTTGCTGATCAAAACCTCACTTTCACCTCCATCTTCACCCCTCTTCGTACTGGCCGTAGTGACGGTCACGCCCTGCCCTCTCCCCTCAGCACATTTCTCACCACTGTTCTGACAACGACACGCCGCCAATATGTCGTGGAGCGGCTTCAAGAAGAATGTCAGCCGTGGCACGACCACGCTGATGATGAAGACCGGCCACGTCGAGCGCACGAGCGACCGCGAATACGAAGTCGAGGAGCGCCGCTACAGAACCCTCGAGAGTGCCGCCTTGCGCCTGCAGAAAGAGGCCAAGGGCTACCTCGACAGTCTGCGCGCCATGACTGCCAGCCAAATGCGAATCGCCGAGACCATTGACGCTTTTTACGGAGACAGCGGTGCCACGGACGGCGTGAGCAGGAGCTATAAGCAAGCGGTCGAAGATCTCGACGCCGAGACCGTCAAGGCACTTGATGGGCCTTACAGGTGTGTGTCCCAAGATCCGCGGTTGGAGGGCATGGTATTTGATGAGGATACGGGGGTCTACAACTACAGCATCATTGAGGAGATTGAGAAGGAGCTCAACTTTAAGGCTGGCAACAGGAGGAATTATACGCGCGAAGTGCATTCGAGAAAGGTCAAGAAAGGAGATAAGCTCATTGAGTTTTGTTACAGAACTACCGTGCTGGAGCCCATCAATCGCTTTTGCGCGTACTTCCCCGACATCAACGAGTGTGAGTACTCTCTCCTGCGAGCCTGGTCGGGTTGAGCTAATGGAAGTCCAGGCATCAAGAAGCGCAACCACAAAATGCTCGACTATGATGCCATGCGCAGCAAAGTCAAGAAGCTGGTGGAAAAGCCAGACAAAGATCCTTCCAAGCTTCCACGCACGGAGAAGGAAACTGAAATGGTAAAGTCTGCTTCCGATTTTGTTCGCGCCGGTCGTCTGTTTTCGGAGGATTCCCCAACACAGCAAGATGAAGTTTTGTCATATTACACACCAACAAAGGGCCTTGATGAGCTCAAGCACGTCCACTCGGATTCCGACAAGGGAAGTATTGGAGTCCGCCGAAGCTCGACCGTGATGGACCGCGTGTCACGGGCAAGCAGCTTGTTGAAGAACACACTTCTGGACGTGGCCTTTGGAGAGCGGATTGACGAGTCACCGGACGTGCCCCAAGGATCTGGAGATGCGCACTTTCCGCTAAGAAGTCCAGTCATCACGACGACACCCCCAAGCAACACCCGCCGCTCTGGCCACTTTGACACTTTGCCAATACTGCGAGAGGCGTCCAAGGAAGTCTTCGACCTCACCTTGCCGATCAATTCGACAGGATTAAGTCACCTCAGCCCAAACCTCCAGCGCGTTCTCGCGACTCCGACACGTCATCCAACCTTGGCCATCCAGCCAACGCGCGAGTCGAGAGCCCTCTCACCGCTCCAGCTCTTCTCGTCGACCAATCGCAACTCGCTCTCTCCGAGCCTCCGCAGCAGCAGCAGGGGCACACAGCGTAGCTCTTCTGTCAGCTCTCGTGGCGGCACACAGAGAAGCACTTCCGTCAATTCGCGTAGGGATACTCGGCGAAGCGCATCAGTCAACTCGCGAAGGACTGCTTCCTTGCACAAGGACAGCGCGGACAGCGCCCGCCCACTGCTCACCCGGAACAAAAGCTCATCGCGCAAGGCGAGCGCGGACAGCACACGCCCTAACCTCCGCGTTTCTGTGCCCAAACCTTTCTTTCAGCCTTCAGAATTGGAGGACATCATGGCGCCCTTCCGGCAGAAGTTTGCGGAAGAGCAAGCTGACTTATTGGAACAGGCGAAGGCGGCGTACGAACAGCTGAACCAGCAGCTCACGGACGAGCTACCACAGCTGATCGATCTTCGGTACGTATGCCCATTGTTGGGCCGCTGAAACGCGGCAGCGCTAATCCACTGACCTTTGTAAAGTGTACCCTACCTCGACCCATCATTCGAAGCGCTTGTCAAGATTCAGTTACGATTCTGCGCCGAAGCCTACAGTCGTATGGCACAAGTCCAGCAGTACCTGGATGCCTCGACACGCGACCAATACGCAAGCGGTGATCTCGATGCCAGAGTGGAGGACGTGCTTGGACAAATAAGAGAGTTGAGCATCGCCGGCACTGTCTGATCGAGAGTGCCATTCACATGAAAGATGGGGTCCATTGATGTGAAGAATGGAAACACAGAAAATTGTGGTAAGACGTGGCTGACACAAAGCGCTGGCATCATGCGCGTGTGTCTTCGGCATTATTGGCATTCATGGGCTGTTCAAGACCCATTGCGTCTCGCGAATAGCGAGAACATTTTAATGACCTTAGCGAGCAATAGAGGTCATGCAATATGAGAAGACATACCTTTTTCGTCTTGCATCCCACCCACTGCCTGCGCCGAAAATAGCTTCCAGAGCTCTTTGCCGGTGTCGGCTCAAGCTCGCACGCCACCTCACCTAGCTGCGCTGCCACTTCGATGTCTACTTTTCCAGCCCTAAGACATATCTCCCACTGATTTTGGCAGGCACTTCCCCAGTATGGTTTTCTACGAACCAGGCAAAACGTCTCATGGCCTCCCACGGGATCCATTCAAAGTAAGTCTCGCATTGCGCTCTCGAATTCATACATCCAGTCTCATTCTTGACCAACCCAGTCATGCGTGACACCACGACCCATTGGCTGGATCTCGACCCGCTCACTCACCGGCATCGACAATCTCGCTCCCTTCTCCCAGTTCAACAACTTGACCTTTGATCCACCTTACGTCATGTTCGCTTTCAACCAAGACCTACACGCCCAGCGCAAAGACACGGTCAACAATGTCGAGCAAACCGGCCGCTTCTGCTGGAACATGGCGACTTGGGACTTGCGCTTCGCCGTCAATGCTTCCGCGGAATGGCTCGAGCCGGGCGTTGACGAGTTTGTCACAGCTGGATTGGAGAAGGAGCAAGCGGGGCTGATTGATTGTCCGATGGTAAAAGCCAGTCCGATTAAATTCGAGTGCGAATACCATTCTACGCTACGGCTGCCGGGCAATCCGCCTATGGGCACGGTTGATGTGGTTATTGGGAGGGTGGTGGGCGTGCATATTGATGAGAGGGTTTTGACGGGGGGGTTGGTGGATCTGGGCAAGGCGATGCCGATTGCGAGGTGTGGGTATCATCAGTATACGTTTGTGAGCGAGTCGAGTCTCTTTGAGATGATCATCCCGGGGGATGCGAGGCAATTGATTGGGTTGGAGGGGAGTGCGGAGGGGCAGAAGGGGTTGGGAGAGAATGGTGGGAAGCCGGGGACGAGTTGAAAGATGTTCAAGTCCCTTTCAATTCGTTTGAATGACACGATGCTAAGCTAGTAGTGTAGTGCGACTCAAGGCATCCAGCTTCTCTCTCATCGCTGACCATGTCTGTTGTTGTTGCTCAGTGGGAGAACCGCTCGTTGTCAACTGGTAGGTTGATATGGGATGTGAAGCTATGATGTCCATTGCCTGGATTATGAAGTCCACGTCGTCCCGCTTCAACCTAGTTGCATCACCATGTCCACGAGATGTGAGGAGGTAGGCTCTGATGAGGCTGGCCAGGAGCTCCACACTTTCCAACCGCATTCCACGAACATCCTTGGAGTACGGATAAGTCCCAGCGGTGACTGTCCACTCACCATCATCTTGAACTGCGCTGACGAAGCGATCTGACCATGCCGCAGGAAACGAGTCCGATGGTGAGTGGGGTTCAAGTTTGGACGTGAATGTCGACTTTTTGCGCTTTGGTCTCTCGACTTTGACATAAAACCCAACATTCCCCTGCCATCTCATGGGCGTGGGAATCTTCCAATGCCGACCCAGCTGGAGGTTGCGGACACGGGAAAGTGCATCAGAACCTAGTCCTGTCATCCAGCAGGATAGACGTTTCGACCAGAACAGAGCTTCATCATCCATGAATGCCATGAAGTGGGAGTTAGCGGCGAAGACGCATAACGTTTCGTGCCGGAGCAGATGGTTCACGCGGCATATCGACGGTGTGAGCTTGGAGTAAGGTGTCAGGGCTTGGAGTGGATTGTTGATTTGGACGTCTGGAAGATAGTCATAGATTCTAGTGGGTCGGTGTCAGTTGTCTTGACCGTATCTTGTGATGAGGCCTGTGGACTTATTCACCTCAAACGAAGCTCGACTGGTAGTGTTAGAAGAGACATAGTGTGCCGTGAGACGTGGAAACACGCAAGTACAAACTCCCAAGTACAAACTGTCGATGATCATACCTCCAGCTGAGGAGGGGCAGTCGATGGCGGAGTCTCAGGTGAAGCTAGAGCATGACGCTTGGAGAGAATGTGCACAGCACGATCTGACCACCCGTCGAGGCTCATTGTGCAGTATGTGCCGTTGAGTTCGAGTCGTACTCCAGTGTCACAACCTCGCAATGTGTAAGACGCGTTGTAGACTCGTAAACTCGTCCGAGGGTGCTGTTGCAGAGCGTGATTGCCTTGTGGCCTGGCGCCGGGAAGCTCCCGCGCGTGCCTGCCTGCCTTGGCCTCGCAACGTTGACGAGCCAGCAGCAGCACTCTCCTCGCTCGAAGCCGACCGCAGTGTTCGATCTCATCGCGCTTCGTCTCTCCACCATCCCCGCGGACAAGCTACGACTTTCTGCCATCCCAAACACGCGCAACGCGTGACGGAAAGCGGCAGTACTGCGCAGACGACCATCCTTATTGCCTTTTGCGCGCGCACCCACCCACCCACTCACAACACACGACACGACATCTTGCGCGCATCCATCCACAGCCAGCTGCCGGCGACCCTTCCCCAGGCCAAACTTTCACGTCGCGACACCAGCACTCGCATTGGATCCACCCCGCGAGTCCGCCGCCCATCTTGTATTCATGCTTGCCGTCGCTTAGGAAGTTTTTCATCGGTGGACCGCACACGCGCGACCGCGACCTCAGCTGGGAGGTTTGCGCCGTAAGAGGACATTGGAATTCCAGCCATAGCACGTCCATCACGCGCAATGGCCACCACGCAGCCCAATCAGGGCATGCCGCAACAGCAGCAGCAGCACAATGCTGTAATCAACCAAGTGCTGCCTGCTGGTATGACCGGCGACCAGGTCAAGGCCATGTTCACGGTACGCATGGACACGGACTGGACAGGCATGCATGCACGCATGGAGACTGACATGAGCCCACAGAGTTACCAAACGAAACGCAGACAAGGCGTGCCGGACAGCGATCCTGAAATGCAAAAGATGCGCACCATCCTGGCCACTGTACAACAGCGGACCGAGCATGTGAAGCGTATGCAGCAGATGAAGGCTGCACAGATGGCACAGATGCGACAGCAGCAGCAACAGGGAGCTATGCAGCAGAATGGCACGCCCGCACAGATGAATGGCGGTATGCCGGGACAGCCAGACGCGCAGGCGCAGAACAGCCCACAACCGGCCATCGCCAACGGTACACCACAGTCCAGTGCTCAACCAATCCAGCAAACGCAACCTGGACCTTCTGCGCCGCTGCAGCCAAACCAAATGGATGCCAGCAAGGAGAGTCTGAGCAAAAAGCAAGTGGAGCTTCTGCGATACCAGATGCAAGCCTTTGGAGCTTTGCAGAAGAACCAGGCCATACCAACGGGAATCGCAGATCGCATCTTCGCTTCGCGGCAAGCACAGCAAAGTCCAGGCATTACCGACAACGTGGCCGCGGCGAGCAAGTCTTTGGATGAGGCTGCCAATGGACAAAGCACAGATTTGACGCAACGGCATCGATTCGAGACATTTACCGACCCCCACAGCATGATGATGAAGCGAATCAGCTATGGCGACCACACGCATCGACCCTATCGCAGCATGATCCCCAGCATCATGCCAGTCGGCATCGACCCCGAACGCGTCCGAGAAGAGCGGGAGAACATCGTCTACAACCGCGTGCTGACGAGAAAGGCTGAGCTCGGCAACTTGCCTGCCAACATTGGCGGATGGGACCTAAGCAAGTCAGATGTGCCAGAGGATAATGCCAATCTCAAGTTGCGCGCATTGATCGAGTACAAAATGCTCAGCTTGCTACCGAAGCAGCGTGAGATGCGACAGAAGGTCGGTAAAGAGATGATGCTGTCCGACAATCTGTCCATGACCGCCAACCGATCGATGTACCGCCGGGTCAAGAAGCAGAGTCTTCGGGAAGCTCGCGTCACCGAGAAGCTCGAGAAGCAGCAGCGCGACGCTGCCGAGAACAAGGAGAAGAAGAAGCACAACGAGTACATTCGATCAATCATGCAGCATGCAGAGGACATCCGAAATGGCGCACAGGCACACAAGCTGCGTATTCAAAAGCTCGGTCGCCTGATGATTTCGACTCATGCCAACATCGAGAAGGAGGAGCAGAAACGAATCGAGCGCACTGCAAAGCAACGTCTGCAAGCCTTGAAGGCAAACGACGAAGAGACGTACCTGAAGCTGCTCGGACAGGCTAAGGATTCGCGTATCTCGCATTTGCTCAAGCAGACAGACGGATTCTTGAACCAACTCGCAGCCTCTGTCAAGGAGCAGCAACGCAAGATGGGCTATGTGGAAGAAGATCACGAACCGGAGCCAGAAAACGACGAGGTCGACAGCGAGGACGAGACGAAGCCAAAGACCGACTACTACGAGATTGCCCATCGCATCAAGGAAGAGGTTCATAAGCAGGCTTCCAATCTAGTCGGTGGCACACTCAAGGAATACCAGATCAAGGGTTTGCAGTGGATGATCTCGTTGTACAACAACAACCTGAACGGCATCCTGGCAGATGAGATGGGTCTCGGCAAGACTATCCAGACCATCTCACTGATCACATATCTCATCGAGAAGAAGCGCCAGAATGGACCATATCTGGTGATTGTGCCTCTGAGTACCCTTACCAACTGGAATTCCGAGTTCGAGCGATGGGCGCCCAGCGTGAACAGGATCGTCTACAAAGGCCCTCCCAACCAACGCAAGAACTTCCAACAGCAGATTCGGTACGGCAATTTCCAGGTGCTCCTCACAACGTACGAGTTCATCATCAAGGATCGTCCCATCCTGAGCAAAATCAAGTGGCTACACATGATTGTCGACGAAGGTCACCGCATGAAGAACGCCCAGTCGAAGCTGAGCAGCACAATCTCCCAATATTACCACACGAGATACCGCATCATTCTTACTGGTACCCCTCTGCAGAACAACTTGACGGAACTGTGGGCCATGTTGAACTTTGTGCTGCCAAACATTTTCAAGTCTGCAAAGTCTTTCGATGAGTGGTTCAACACTCCGTTTGCCAATACTGGTGGTGGTGACAAGATGGAGCTGACAGAAGAAGAGTCGCTGCTTGTCATTCGTCGCCTGCACAAGGTGCTCCGACCTTTCCTCCTGCGTCGTCTCAAGAAGGATGTCGAAAAGGATCTCCCCGACAAGCAGGAGCGTGTCATCAAGTGCAGTCTGTCCGCACTCCAGGCAAAACTCTACAAACAGCTCATGCTGCACAATCGCATCAACGTTGTGGGCGCCGATGGCAAGAAAACTGGCATGCGTGGTTTAAGCAATATGCTCATGCAATTGCGCAAACTTTGCAACCACCCTTTCGTCTTTGAGGAGGTAGAAGACCAGATGAACCCCAACAAGATGACCAATGATCTGATCTGGCGGACTGCTGGCAAGTTCGAGCTTCTTGATCGCGTTCTGCCCAAGTTCCAGGCCACTGGTCACAGAGTGCTGTTGTTCTTTCAGATGACACAAATCATGAACATCATGGAGGATTTCTTGAGATTCAGAGGCATCAAGTACCTGCGCCTGGACGGATCCACCAAAGCTGATGATCGGTCCGAGCTGCTGAGGCTGTTCAACGCACCTGGCTCGGAGTACTTTTGTTTCTTGCTGTCCACACGTGCCGGTGGTCTTGGTCTGAACCTACAGACCGCTGACACGGTCATCATTTACGACTCTGATTGGAATCCTCACCAAGATTTGCAAGCACAAGATCGTGCTCATCGTATCGGTCAGAAGAACGAAGTGCGGATTCTTCGTCTGATTACCACCAACTCCGTGGAAGAGAAGATTTTGGAGCGTGCGCAGTACAAGCTTGACATGGACGGCAAGGTCATTCAAGCTGGTAAGTTCGACAACAAGTCAACGAATGAAGAACGTGACGAAATGCTGCGAGTCATGCTGGAATCTGCAGAGGCCGTCGACCAAATGGACGCTGATGAGATGGATGACGATGACCTGAACGACATCATGATTCGACACGACTACGAGCTACCCATCTTCCAGCAAATGGATCGGGAACGAGCAGAAAAATCTCGGTACGGCCCAGACAAGAAGCTGCCCCGTCTGCTAGGCGAGAGCGAGCTTCCGGACATCTACATGAATGACGACAATCCTGTCGTCGAGGAAATTGAGATCAATTATGGACGTGGCACGAGAGAGCGCGCCAAGGTCAAATACGACGACGGTCTTACAGAAGAGCAGTGGCTCGAGGCAGTAGATGCAGACGACGATACCATCGAAGATGCCATCGCAAGGAAACAGAAGCGCATCGCCAACCGATCTGCCAAGAAGGACACGAGGGCGCCCGATGGCGAAGGTCTCGACACTCCGCCGCCTGGTGGTGACAGTGAAGACGAGTCGCCCGCTCCCAAGAAGCGAGGTCGCACTAACAAAGGTCGACCGGAGAAGCGCAAGGCAGATGAAGCAATGGACATTCTGCCAGAGCCTCCCAAAAAGCGCGGGCGCAACCAGAAGATTACCGAGACTCTGTCCAAGGAAGATCGCGAGGCTCTGCAGCAGATACTCGACAACGTGCACGACTCGCTGCAGGATCTGGAAGAGGAATCAAACGACCCCAACGTTCCGCCTCGCGGCATCATCGACCCCTTCCTTGAACTGCCGCCAAGGCAAGACTATCCAGACTACTACCAACTGATCAAGAACCCCATTTGCATGAAGCAGATCGAGAATAAGATCAACAAGAAGCAGTATCAGAGCTTGCGACAATTCCGCGCAGATATATCCTTGCTGTGCAGCAATTGCCGACAGTACAATGATGATGCCAGTGTCCTGTTTGCGGATGCCAATACGATTGAGGTAAGTTCAAAACCACGACAAACATTTCGAAATATAGCTAACATGTATGACAGCGCGCTTGCCTGGACAAGTTGCGAGAAGAGACTGCTAACTTTCCGCAATGGCAAGACCTCGATGGCGAAAGTGCGGATGGCGGCTCCACGCGACCCATGTCGGGCGTAAGCACCCCGCAACCGGTCAAATCGGGCATCAAGTTGAAGCTGAACGGTGCGAGAGCCAACGGCAACTCGTCGAGAGGCGGTACAGAGAGTCTTGTTCAGAGTGACGACGATTAGAGGTCGAGCATCAAAGGAGTCTACAAGTGGTAAATGAGGAACGGTTTGCATGAAAGGGGCGTTCGAGACGGAGGCTGTGCTGATAGATTATCCACAAGATGCATGCACGTCATGTCACAACACGAGGGGCCTACATCAACGACGGAATTTATGGGCTGAGAGCAGCAAATGCCTGACTCGCTCGGAGGGAGTGCTTCTGCTTCGATATAGTGTACTTTAAGCAGTTCTGGCGCGAAGCCGACCACTCCAAGGCTGCTGGGCCTTTGCTGCTCCGCATTAGTGTCGAGACACCCGTCCTCGGCTTCTTGATTGACATTCAGTGGGTGTTCTACTGCGTCTAATAAAGAACACCCTTTGTGCTAGGCACCTCTCCTTCCCTCCCAGCCACAGGCGTTGTCGCAAATCTCAGCGCAACTGCCAGCGCCTTGAACGCCGACTCTGCTCGGTGATGATCATTGCTCCCTCTCAAGCAGTCCACATGCATCGTAATCCCCGCATGCAGTGCAAAGCTCTCCAAGCAATGTGGGAGCATCTCGCAGCTTAAATCCCCAATCTTTTCCCTCTTTGTCCCCAGATCAATCACCGAATACGGCCGATTCGACAAATCCACGACTGCACGCGACAGCGCTTCATCGAGGGGTGCGTAGGCGGAACCGAAGCGCGCGAGCCCCGTGATGGTGCCGAGCGCTTGCTTGAAGGCCTGGCCGAGCGCGATGCAAGTGTCCTCGGCCGTGTGGTGATCGTCTATGTGCAAGTCTCCGAGCGTTTTAAGGCGCAGCGACCAGCCGGCGTGTTTGGCGAGGGCGTGCAGCATGTGGTCGAGGAAGCCGATGCCCGTGGAGACGGAAATGGTCTGCGATTTGGAGGCTTGCGTGGCATGCTCTGAGATGCCGTTGGCGGTGATGTTTTCGAGCTCGGGCAGAGAGCCGCCGTCGAGGTTGAGGGCGAGTTGGATCTTGGTTTCGTTGGTGTCGCGAGCGATGGTGGCAGCGCGGATGCGCTTCTCGGCGGACATATTGGCGGTGGTTTTACGTGTTCAATTGCGATTATGCTATGTTCATCAAGCTGGTGTGATTGTAGTACGTTTTTGCAAGATTCCGAGTTGTGACGTCGAATGCAGTTCATTTGCAGTGAAAGCATTGGCTGAACCCTGCAGCACGCCAGCAAAACCTTATTCTGCGTCGTGCCTTCCTCTTCGACGATTCTTCAGATCGTCACGCCGGAGTCTCATCGAATAAGTGCGGAAGCCACGGGCGGATTCGAGAACATGTCGCACGATGAAGAAATGGTCGACGCGACCGGCGGTGCAGAGGTCAACGGCGAAGAGATTGTAATCGGCAAGCAGCGACTGACACTGGTATGCGCTGGAGAATTATGCCATGCGAGAGAGTCGAATGCTAAAATAAACACAGCTTCGCGGCTCTACGGACACGGCTGCATCATTTGCGTTTGAGAAAGAAGACCACACGCTCGGGAATGTCTTGCGATATATGATTTCGAAAAAGTGAGCCTAAATCCTACTTTTTCGCAACTACCGGCCTGGATCTGATTGATGTCTGCTAGCCCTGATGTCGAATTTATCGGGTACTCGATACCACATCCTTCCGAAGCCGTGATGAATTTGCGAATACAGACGTGGGGTAAGTTATGATTCTGGCGGTTCGAGAGTCGCGCCACATGCCGATGCTGATGTGCCTCAAATAGATGGCGTAAGCGTCTTTGAAGTCCTGAAGAAAGGCCTGCAAGATATTGTAGACATGTGTGATGTGGTGGAAGACAAGTTCACAACTGCTCGCGACGAGTTCATGGCAGAGCACCCTACTGGTGTGAAAGGATAAGCTTATGGCAGGGGTAGACGGCTGAGGTAAATGCGGAAGCACTGTAGGAGATAGGCAGTCAGCAGGCGGAAGGCCTCAGTGGAGACAAGACGAAGTTCCTAAGGTTACGCCCTTACCAAGCTTGCAATGTAGGGCCGCAGCTGCTACCACGATGGGCGCAGGCGATAGCACAGGAGGGTTGGGAAAGGACGAGCATGCGCTCCCCGAGGCAAAGCAGTGGTAGTAGATGCACGCGGAGAGGAAAAGCTTTCGTAGGCTTTGAGTATCGACGGATTGACAGGCAGAGGCAGCATCGGTACGGGTATGATATGTACAACACGCTGCAAGAAGTTCGTGATCCATACGCCTCATCTTCAGTTGCGGCCCTGGTCTCAAGTGTCAGTGCACTTCTTCAGGTCAAAGATCCGCGCACGTCTTACCTCGATGAAGCCTTGAATGAAGTTCTTTGGCAGTTTCGCCTTGGGATCCTCCTCCGTCCGGAAGTATTTCAGCACATGTGTGAGCTGTTTCCAGAAATTCAAGGTTTCCTGCCAGGCGAATCAGTCAGTCATGTGTCCGCGTGTGCTCCGTTCTGCTCTTCCGCTTTGGGCCTCCCTATCATTGTATCGTGACCTAGAAACCCTCCTCTTGCTGTCCGGCGCTTCTCCCCTCCCTCTGCGCCTCGAACCCGTATGCCACTCACCTGAAATTCCTGATGACTATTGAACAATAGCACATCCACCGTTTTCAGCTGACTAACATATCGATGCCGCTCGAACTCTTGCCGGACTTTTGTGCGGATCGACGAAACGGGCATGTTCAGCGAGTACATGGTCTGGACTTCGGGAGCCTATGTATTCCGCTTCGTCAGCGCGTTTTCGTGGCCACCTAGCACCTTCAACCCAAGCTCTCCAATCGCAACAGCCAGGCTCGTAGGTGTCGTCGTCGTCGGCCACGTACCGCCCTCAACCAGTCCCGGTAGCTAGAGAGCACTCTCTGCTTCGCGTCTCCCCAGCTGGCGGCTGTGTTCTGGTCAGTCCTGCGTCGCGAAATTGGCAGCCGTGCGTGGGTGCGTACATGAGCGCGTCCGCTGCGCGAGATATGTCGGGTTGATGACCATGATGTGCGTGCGTGTGGTGTCTACCACATCCGTTGCGATGCCGGCTGAGGTCAACAGCCATTGAAGTGAAGCGCTTAGTCATTCTGCGCACGGACGTCAGGAGCGACCCAGACAAGTTCAAAGGCAGGCACAGTGTGAGCAATTACTGACTCATTCTTCGCTACTCTCTACCTATGCATGTATCCACAGAATGTACAGTCCCAGCGAAACGAAGTAGCCCTGCCGGATCCCATCCGACATCACGCTTTTACAATGTCGCTTTGCTCTTTGTTGAACAGCAACCCGCATGAAATGCCAGACGCCGCCCGAGTCATTCTAATAACATACAGAAAGTTGACGCTTGCTAGCCGCCCAAAGGGATTGATGCTTCTCTTCACGTCCATGTTGTGTTCACCTCATCAACCCAGCCGAGAGATTCAGCTGTCATCGACGAGCTTCCTCGCGTCATGTGCCTTCTTCGCATCCTTCTGCAGTATGTCAATGTCGCCTGTCATGTCGCACATTCCTCTGAAGATGCCCTTCTCCATGCTTATGAGATCGTAAGGATCGCCGTACTCGATGACTTGGCCTTGATCCAGGACCAAAACCTTGTCGTAATCGATGATGGTCTGAAGTCTGTGTGCGATCGTGATTGTCGTGTTCTTGATCTCCCGAATAGTCTCCTGGATTTTGGAGTCCGTGGCGTAATCAATTGATGCCGTAGCTTCGTCCATGAGTAAGACCTTTGGTGCCTTTAGCAACGCTCTTGCCAGACAGAGAAGTTGCCTCTGGCCTTGCGACAAGTTTGAGCCGTGCTCCGCGACAGGTGAGTTGAGATTGCGGAAGATGTTCTTGTTCTCCAGAGCAGTGGTGGGGCTGCTAGGGCTCGTTGGACTAGCTGGCGCAGCTTTGGCGGTCATGATGAGCTTGTTGCTAGGTGACACAGGCGAAGCTCTCTCGGAAGCGTTGATGGGAGTTTCAGGCCTAGACGGTGCTGCAGAGTTTGCTGCAGTGGCAGCTCCCACCAGTTGGACTCCGCGCAAGACTGAGAAGATCTCCTCATCTGTAAAGAGGCCGAAAGGATCCAGGTTAGTCCGCACGGTGCCGGTGAACAGCGTCGGGTCTTGAGGAACCATGACAATGTTCTCGCGCAGATCCTGGAGACCGATGAGACCAATGTCGACATCGTCGATAAGGATCTTGCCTTGCTCGGCCTCGAGAGCTCGGAACAGGGCCAAAGCGAGAGAACTCTTGCCCGCTCCTGTTCTGCCAACGACACCAACCTTCTCGCCAGGCAGAATCTTGAAGGTTACGTTCTTGAGCACGAAGTCAAAGTCATCGCGGTATCGTGTGCTGTACCCGATGAATTCCACAGAGCCTTGGCTTGGCCAATTCGCGTCTGGTCTGTTGTCTGGCACGATCAGTGCTGCCTCCTGGTCGACATCGAGGTACTCCTTCACGCGCTCGATGGCGTTCATGTTCTGCTCATTGCTGGCGTACAGACGTACGAACCAGAGAACGTTCTCTGTGAATGTCACAGCATAGGTCATTGCCAAACCTGCAGCGCCTGCGTCAACACGTCCGACACTCAGAATGACGAAGACTCCAGTGAAGAACGAGACGAGTGCTCCAACGACATCCACACGAAGCGCCAGCCATCTGTTCGCAGCCCACAAATAGATGAATGGCCGAGAATGGGTGTTGACGCGGTGTAGATTTTCGCGAATGAAGCGGCGTTCGTCTCCATAGGCACGAATGGTTGTCATGCCAGACAGGGTCTCGCCGAACTGCTGGTACAGAGGACTTCGCTGGACCGATTCGAGACGCTTCAGGTCTCGAGACGAGCTGATGTACACTCTGCCAATCAAGAAGTAGAGAATCGTGATGAAAACGCCGGCGATCAAGAAACCTGGAGTGATGACCGAAATCAGGATGACAATAGTCAGGATGGAGAACATGCAGTGAACTACACCGACCGCCACGGGTGCAATCTCTTGGTCGACGGCTTCAATGTCCTTGGAGAAACGGTTCATGATCTGACCGAGCGGGGTGGCATCGAAGAATCGGAACTTGGCGTGGGTGACGCGTTCCATGAGTTCTCTGTGAATGCGTTTGGAGGCCGCGAGCGACCCACCAAAGAGTACGCCTTCGCGGATCAAGGTGATAGCCATGTAAGATACGCCGAGGATGGCATAGCCTGTGAGGTAGTAGCCAACGTTGACCTCCTCGTTCATGACCTTCATGCTCTTAACGTCCTGCAGCGCAGACTGAGCAGTGAAGGGCTGAGACGTGAACGGCATGTTCCAGACACAAGTACCCGTGCGTAGACAGCTCGAGGAGCTGCTCATCCCGCCGCGAATGTGTGCAACGTTGTAAGTGTGGTTGTGAGCAGCGCCCGAGGCAACGTACTCGTGTCTTGTGTACGAATTGGACCACTGTTGAATCCACACATTCGTAGCGACCTGCGAAAGTTGTTGCAATGCGAAGCACATTGCGGCGAGAACCCAGTAGAACCAGCCTCCCATGTATCCAAGATACTTGGTTATGATCGCGAGCTTTACCGAGCCAGTGGCCTTCTCCTCAGTAAATATGCCCTTGTCGTCCACTGGTTTATTCATGCCGGGGATATCTTTCGAGATCACATGTGTCAGAGGATCACCATGCAGCGTCTCGTTGGTCTCGGTTCTATCGGTCTCAGTAGTATGTTGGAGGTGTCCATTGGCCTTGTCCTTGGAGATTGAATGCAGCTCGCCAAGACTGTCACCACCAATGTCCGAAGGGACTCTTGATGGTAGCTTTGATGCAAAGGCGGATTGTGGCTTTAAGTCGAACTTTGCAACGTCCTCGGCAAGCTTGCCAGATTGGATGACTTCCTGCGCAGTACCCTGGGCGGTGATACGACCATTGTCGAGGACGACGGCGAACTCAGCATGCGGTAAGCAAAGAACTGCGTTGTGTGTTACCAAGATGCATGTCCGGTTGTACATCAGTGGACCCATGAGAGCCTTGTCGAATATCCACTTCGCAGTGTGCGAGTCAACAGCGCTCAGCACGTCGTCCAATATGACATGACGGGCGTCGCAGTAGAGTGCTCGAGCAAGACTGATGCGCTGCTTTTGTCCTCCTGACAGAGTCACACCTTTCTCGCCGACCAAGGTCTGATCACCACCGTCAAGAATTTCTAAGTCGCGTTGAAGCGAACAGGCCACGATGACATTCTTGTACCGTCTGGGATCGAATCGGCTGTTGAAGATGATGTTCTCCTTGATCGTGCCATTCATGAGCCAGGCCTGCTGAGCGCAGTAGGCAACGCTCTCTGTCAAGCCAGTGTCCGCATCTTTCTTCAGCTCTTCTCGACTGCGACCACCTGGCAGGTAGACCGAGCCACTGATCTTACTCATCTCGCCAAGTAGAGCCATCAAAAGTGAAGTCTTGCCGCATCCCGTAGGACCAATGATCACATTGAGCTGGCCAACCTTGAAGAAGAGGTCCAGATCGATCATTTTGAAGTCGTCCGAATCCTTTCCACCCCAGCTGAAGATACCGTTACGGAATCCAATCAGCGGCTCGCCCTCGTCGTCGTCGAACTCTTCTTGCAGCTGAATGTATTTCTCGGTTTCTGGCTCGTTCAAGTACTCCTCGACACGGTCGACAGAAACCTTGGACTCTTGTACGTGGGCCACCATATCCGCAAGTTGGTCCAGCGGGATTCGCAGCAGACTAAACAACGATAGCGCTGTGAACGCGACTGAGGGGATGAGATCCTTCTTCTCCACCAAGGTGTAGACCAAGAAAGTCAAGAAAGTGATGAGCACCGGTGCGCCAGACCAGATAGTAGCTGCGATCGCCCACACGATGTATCGATTCCGAAGATGCTTGAGCTCGACTTGTCGCTTCTCATCGACTGTGGCCAAGAACCTCTGCTCCCAGGCAAAGTACTTGATGATACGAACGTTCGTCAAGACCTCGTTGGTGGTGTGAATCCGGGCATCAGTGGCCGCCAGAATCTTCTTTTGCACAGTTGTGAACTGCTTCGCAATGTACATGTTCACAGGCAGAAGCGCTCCCATCATGCCAATACCGACAATGCTACTGTTGCCAAGGAAAAGGTAAAGAAGCAAAATTGCGAGCACGAATTGCACCGGAGTCTCGGCCCACAGAAAGTGCAGGTAGGCGCTGATTTCAGAAACCTTGAAGGAGTCGACTGCCATGAGGTTGATGATGGCACCGGACGTGACCTGCTCGTCTGGAGCATCTTCCTGCTTGTTCGCGACAGCCTGGCCGTTTTGGTCTCTGGTCTTCTTCTTCCGCCCGAATGTCAAAGCTTTTTTGAGAAAGCCTTGCTTCGGCTCGTTCTCATCCTTCTTCTCGCCTTGTCCAAGTATCTTGTCCGCAGATGCTGCCGCACGTCTCCGGAGCGCTTTGGCGTAGATCTCGCCAATGATGATGGCGCGAAGCCTGATGCAAATCTTCCTGCCTACCCACAATGCTTGGCCGCTTGAAAGGGCATTGACGCAACCGGAAACGAAGAGGAGGATCACATACAACCAAGCCGCGTTCCTGGGGGTCTGCGAAGGGTCCTCCACATACTGCAGAATCACCTTCAAAAGCAGAGTCGGCACGAATGTAACGATACCGGAAATCGCTGCCCACGACGCCTGGATGATGAGATCACGCTTGAAATACCTCAGCAGATGCCACGCCAGAATGGATGTCTTCTTGAGTTGCCGATAGTCTGCCAGGATCGCGGCAGCTTTGTCCCTTGGCAGCAAGTTCCAGACGTCCTTCATCTCGAACGACTTCTTGTAGCCAGTCCAGACGATCGAGTCTACCCACCCAAACGTCGCAAGGGAGAAGAGACACGCAAGAGGCTCCTTCGAAGGCTCGATGTCATCTTCGTACTCCAGCTCTACAGCACGATTTCCTTTGCGTGAGCATAGTGCGATGAATGCGAGGAGAGTCGCGAGGGCAAAGTGGGTGCTCATGAGAGCTTCGGACGTTTTCGATTCGGGGTGGATAATCTCTGATCGGAAGACTAGTACCGCGCATAGCCATTGGAAGCAGTACAAGAGTGCCGTGTGGCACCACAGCTGTGGAAAGGACCATTTGGACGTGCTCGAGAAAAGCAGACGGCCTGAAGCCAGCACAGCAATGTATGCCCAGACTGCGACCTCGGCGTACGCCGCCACTCTCCCTCGCGGTGGGCCCCATGCTTGGAGAAGCAACGCAGCGACCTGCACTCCAAGTTCGGCCAAAACCGCAATCTCTTCGATAAAAGTGATGAGAGCTTCGCCTTTGGGGCGATCCACCGTCATCACTGAGGCATTGGTCTTCGCCTTGGTCATCTGCAGAGCCAATTGCTCATTCCGACGCATCTCATCCTCACTGCCAGTCTCGGTCGTGGCATCGCTATCGTTGTCCGCCTCTTCACCCCGCTGCGAGTTGTGACGCACTCCATTGGGAAGCTGGTGATAGCCCTTGCTGCTGGGGCCAGTGCGTAGTGTTGTGCGTATCAGTGAGTATGCCAGATATGACGCCGATATGGCACACGCAATCAGCGGCAGCAGCGTCTGAAGGTAGTCATGCTGGAAGCACCGCGAGAAGTCGTCGCTGTGCCAAATCGCGCCTGTGCACTGCGCGAACATGTCTGTCTATCGGTTCCTCCAGGTGTCGTTGGCGGTCGCTGCAATCATTGAAGCATTGCGAGCAAACTATTTATGAGCGGGCGGCGGGGTGGTGTCCAGCGGTGATTGGGAATGATTGAGAATGAGTGGTCGAGCTTGTGGCGGACGTGATGATGGGTGGAGCAGCTGGACGGGAAGGATCGTCAACCACGGCGCTAGTGAAGGACTAAAAAGATAGGCACCCTGCGCAAACAAGAGAGACAGAGAGAAGAGATTTACAGCGAGAGCAGCACTGCAGCAGATACGAGACGGGTGGCGATGTGTTATCTCACTAATGACGGAACGATGTCAGGTCAATAATAAGTTTCCACAGTGGAGCAGAACTAACTAGAGCGAGACACCGAGACTACCAAGTCGCAACAAGCTTCTGGCCTGCCGGCGGCCCACACGGTCAGAGTGTCACTTTCACCGGCATATCCTCAACTGCTATCCGCAGGACATGGGCAGCTGTCCGACGTTGGGAGATTGGCCTTTCGCTCCCTCCTGGTCGCTAGGGTGATTGCTATCACTGCACAGAGCGGTGTAGACATTGGACGAATCTGCATCTGCCCGCTTCGCGTAAGTTGAATGTGGTGCGAGACTCGGCCAGGATTGTAGCTCGCGCGGCCGCCTGCTCAGAGGGGAAGGTCTCTGCACATGTGCATATGCGCTTCCACACAACCCACGCACTCATCACGCGTGGAACAATGCAGTCGTCGCTCCGCTATTGTTGCAATATTGAGTGTCTGCATATGTACAATGTACTGCTCGTGAATTGAGTCAACACAGCCCACTCCTCGGAACCGCTGAACGGTACCGCGTCTGCAAATGCGGTATCTGCCGGTCACAAGCAGCAACCGACCGTTCCTACCCCTGCAACAGCATGGCACCGCAGAACGTGATGATTTGGTATCGATTGTTTGTGTCGTGATCTCGTGCTCATCGCGATGCCGCTACGGGCTTCCACGCAGAGTACTTTGGCTTAGTGCTAGGAGGATGTGCGGTCAGCGCGATCCGTGAGACTTGAGTGGCCTGTGAGGGCTTACGTGTTGAAGGTCTTGAACGCGCTCCTCGACGCTGTGAGGACCGGCACGTGCTTGGAAGGCTCCCACTCTCGTACCTGGCGCTGCAATAGCTTGTCCTCAGATGGTGCTTTGTCGATCATGTATGACATCCAAGCATGCCTATTGCACTGTCAGCACGCCCTTCATTCCCTCGCTATTCTGCATCGGAAAACGCACCAGCCTGGCTCTATCTGCGAGCTGGAACACGTCAGCCGTTATTGCAAGCTCCACACAGCACATGAGCAAAGTCTCACG
The DNA here is from genome assembly GCA_022559915.2 of Septoria petroselini. Classification (NCBI taxonomy): domain Eukaryota; kingdom Fungi; phylum Ascomycota; class Dothideomycetes; order Mycosphaerellales; family Mycosphaerellaceae; genus Septoria; species Septoria petroselini. Next base: position 494,189 of record JAFJTQ020000007.1, read on the forward strand.
GGTCGTATTCGTCGTCCTTGTAGTCCACCCAGCGTGTGCGAACTTGCTCTGTATCAGCCATGCTCTCGCGGAGCCTGCAATTTTCGCGACCTACGAGGCAATTCTTCCTCCAAGTTTTCAAAGTACTTGTTGCCATAGCGGTCAATGCCAATCAGTGCACCGCGCTTGGTATCACCTGCGTCTCTCAGTTTCCCGTTTGCGGACCAGTCTCAATCTTGCCATACCGATGTACTGTAACACCGTGCCGAGGTCAGTATGCGCTATGTGATGGAGGCAGTAATCGTGTCGTGGGTCGGGTCGTATCGTACGTGAAGTTGGTGGCCATACTCCTGCAGAACTGTCAGCACTGTCTCAAATCGGCCGCCTTGCGCGCAGATCCACCTTCAAACCGATGCTCCGCAGGTTGCGGAGAGTCCGCATTATGGTCGACATGTTGGCGGCTGTAGCTTGTCAAGGCGATGTCAGAACGACAGAAGACGCACGTGGTGATGATGATGGCGGCCTTCGTGAAGCCAATGCGGCGGCTCGGCTTCCGATCCCGTGTCTGGCCAGTGAGAGAAGCTTCAAGTGTAAACACGATCGACTCTGTGCATTTTCCATCTACACCCCTCTTACTCGTATCATGAAGTTTCGATGTTAACAAGAAGAGTGCTCCCTTGCCTACGGGCGACCAAACAGGCTCGGAGCCTCCGCACTGGCAACAGAAATCGACATCTACGGCGACAATTCTCAAGCACATCTTCAATGCCTGCAGCGGCAACGCCAGCATCTGCCCAATCTTCCGCCTCGCAACTAGCAGTCTTCACCGGCGAGTTGGACAAGCTTTCTCCTCGATTCGATATCCCGGCGGATGCGATAGGAATACTGAAGTCGCCCGCGGAATTCTATGAGACCCTCAAGGTGCTCCTTGATCATGCCATCATTTAGACTCTGACTGATCAGACCCAAGTAGACGAAGATCAGAAATGCCAAGAGACGCATTTACCTATCCACGCTATACATCGGCAAAAGCGAACATGAGTTTGTCCGTTGGCACTCTGCTGCATTTGCCCGGCGCTATCTAACACACGTCAGATCGATGCCATACGCCAGGCACTGAAGTCGAATCCCGACCTGAAAGTGTCCTTGCTAACAGACTACCTCCGAGGAACTCGTGAGGCGCCCAATCCGTCGTGTGCTAGTCTACTCGCCAGTCTCGTGCACGACTTCGGGCCGGACAGGGTGGAGGTACGGCTGTACCACACTCCCAATCTCACTGGAGCCCGTAAGGCTATCCTGCCCAAACGAATCAACGAAGGATGGGGTCTACAACACATGAAGCTGTACGGCATAGACGATGAGATCATCATGTCTGGCGCCAATCTGTCGGACGACTATTTCACCAACAGACAGGATCGATACCACGTCTTCCGGTCGAAGCTGATCACTGACTATTTTTCGGAGCTGTATCGAACAGTCTGTGACCTCAGCTATCGCGTATCGCCTTCCGAAACGGCTTCAGGCGGCTTTGTTGCAGAGTGGCCACAGACCAATGTCCAGCCCGAACCTTTAAAAGACCCAAAAGGGTACATCAAGGCAGCGACGAAAGTTCTCCAGCCGCTGGCCGCTCCACCAAGCTCAAAGACATCTCAGCCTGACTCAGACACGTCTGTGTATCCGCTGGTTCAATTGACGCCGCTGCTCAAACCTGATACATCGACCGAATTGCCAGCTTTGACAGGCATTCTTCGCACACTTGGCACACCGGAGTTCGCGGGCTCAAAATGGACCTTCACGGCAGGCTACTTCAACATGACTCCAGAAGTGCGAGAACTACTCCTCAAGACAAGGCCCTTGTCAGGGACTGTCGTCGCGGCATCGCCCTGGGCCAATGGATTCTACGGAAGCAAAGGCGTCAGTGGCATGCTCCCCGCAGCATACAGTCTGCTAGGACGTCGCTTCCTGGACGCAGTCTCCAAAGCTGGACTCGGTGACCAAATCGCCGTCAAGGAGTGGCGCAAAGGCACTGTCAACACTCCGGGCGGATGGACGTACCATGCCAAAGGCATCTGGGTCACACTACCGAATGAGCAGGACCCCAGCATCAGTCTCATCGGAAGCTCCAACTACACCAAACGAAGCTACTCGCTCGACCTCGAAGCCAACACGCTCATCGTCACGCGCAATGCCGACCTCCAACGGCGCCTTGGTGAAGAGCAAAAGTGGCTGCAGGAGTATGCCTCGCCCATGACACATGACGACTACGCAAAGACGGAGCGTAGAGTTGGGCTGCATGTAAGATTAGCCATGTGGATTGTAACATTAGTCGGTGGAGCATTGTGAGATAGATAGAACTCTAGGCGAAGGAAAACGTTGTCCAAGAGTGAATGATTTGCTTCGCTCGACCTGGCAAGTGAGGGCTTTCGAACTTGCACGTCCAAAAGCTAAACGTTATCCTGTCCTGTCGGCTTGTTGGGCTCCTGCTTCGCTGGTGCCAATGTGAAAAGCCATCCCTGGCTTCAATACCGAGTCGTCTCCGCCAGCTTTCCTGACCAGTTCCCCTGTATGAAGAAAGGGGCTCTCGGAGTTTTATCCGCCGACCCATCACCGCGACCTCCTAGTTGAAGTCGTAATAATCACGCTCATCAGCTTCTGTCTCCTGCACCAACGGATACTCGTCACTGTGAGCAGCTTCGTATGGATTTGGGGATTGGACAGGCACAGCAGTCTGGCGGTCGTTTGCAAACATGCCGCTGAGCATGCCTGGATCTCGGGCTGGCTGACTCCTCGCAACGAACGACACCGGGCCCAGCGGACAATAGCCACTGCGAGCAGCTGCAGGCGGCGGTGGAGGCTGGACAGGCACAGCAGTCTGTCGGTTGTTTGTAAGCATGCCGCTGAACATGCCTGGGCTCTTTGCTGGTTGCGTGTAGCTAGAGATATCGGGTCAGTTAATATGTCTGGAGCAACAAGGTGCGTGGAATTGCCTACCGTGGTCCGCCGTATGGTCCGCCAGCGACTGGCATCGCTTTCTTGCTACGTTTCTTCTTCCGCTGTGGTGGGTCTGTCTCTGTGTAGACGTATGCGTCCCCACTCGGAGGCTGCTAAGCTTGCATTGCCTCGCCGATGATAGTAGTTTCGTCCTGCTGCATCGAGTTCGTGCCTGGGCGCAGGGACTGCTGACCTTTGAGCGTTATATTCTCGTGCTCGAGCCGAAGCACACGTTGCTCGAGAGCCTTGTGCTTCTGAGCGAGGTGCGTGACCATTTGTGTCAGGTCTGCCATGCCGCCAGAAAGAAGCTGGGGAATCTTCTGAAGTTGTGCGATCAATTCTTGCGGTGGTGGCACTGGGAACTGGTCAATTTGTACGGATTGTCGTTGGCCACCGCGAAGACTTCGTGCCTGTGAGCCGAAAACGCCAGCCGGGGATGGACGTTGGGTCGGGGTGGCGAGCTGGTCAACAGATGGCTGGGTGGTAGCTTGTAGTTGCAGTCCATCGGTGTCAGCTTTGCGCTTTCTACTGCTGATTGTTGGCGTATCGTGACACAGCGGTGCGCCCGCGGAGGCTACAGCTGTGCCTCGATTTGGTGTTGCGAAGAAGTTCGGTGGCGGTGACCGAGCCTCCATGGCTTCTGCTGGATCGGCTCGTGTCTGGCTGACTTGGCGTGGCATCAGAGCAGGTCGTGACCATGCAGCGTTTGGCGCCGACAAGTGTTCGAAGCCGCTGGTTGTAGTGTCGTATTCGGCGGGTTTGTTAAATGCTGGCGACGATGTGACAACCCCAGTCTCACTTGCGCTCGGTGCTGCGCCAGTCCATGCAGGAAGTGAATGATCGGGACTGGCAACAACTCCAGGCTGCCTCCACATGGCTTCCATTTGTGCGTTTATAGCCTTCAGAGCGGCGAGCCCGTCACCCTGAGCAATAGAACTGGCCAGGCGGTGCATGTCTACTTCTGCCCAGCTTCTGATCCCATCGCGAGGGTCAGGGTGATCGCTCTCCATGCTGTTGAGAGAGGCTGCCGTTTCTTGTCCGCTTGATGAGTATCGATTGCTATGAGACCAGTCAGTGTCAGACCTCATCTCCGCCATGCTACTTGATCCCGCCCGCAGTGGAGATCCGTTTCCGTTGGCTGAATGTAGTCGCTGGCTGAGGCGCTCCGTCACCAGCTCAGGGTGAGTGGTTCGACGTGGTTGAGGTGAGCGTGGCGCGGTGTCTGAGAAGTGTCAAGTGAGGTGAAAGCATGCCGCCATTCACCTTCATCAGCGTTGTAAACCTCATCGCTCACCGTCACAGCGCCTCCTAGACTCACTCCGCTACTGCACTTCCCGTGCCCAACCTGCAGCCGCTCGCATGTGAAACATCACCCGCACGGAAACGCAAACGCAACTAGCGCGAGTGCGTTCTCGACCGTGCTCGAACTCTTCGCACCATTCAAATTCTTCCTTCGTCTTTCCTCTCTTCCTCTTTCTTCTTCCAACAACACCGCCAACATCCCCAACCGGCAACTTACAGTCACTTCCTTCCGAGCATCCTCAACCATCAGCCAAACATGGCTTCCCTCAAGCAAAAGACTTGCGCTGCGCTCGCCGCACTCCTGCTCCTCCCTGCCACTGTCGCCGGGCTGCCAGCTGTCAACGTAAGCTCTTACATGTTTGGCCCTTTGAACCTCGACTGACGACTCGAAGACCACCAGCAGCGCGCTCAAGGGCTTGGCTGCCGAGCCACTCACCTGCTTCGGTCCGGGCACTGCTGCCAACCAGGGTGGGTTCATGAAGAAGGACGCTGTCAACTTCTGTCAGATCTTCGACTCTGTAAGCCGGCTCGAACCTCCTCACCACCATCGTGGACCGTGCTGACCACCAGTGATAGGCCACTCTCAAGGAGTGGGACTCCATCAACTCGAAGGCCTACCCGGCTGACAACGGCGTCTGGTACAACTTCCAGAGTAAGTCTTGACTCAGGCTCCAGTGCAATAAGATCAACCGACCTGACCTGCTGCAGTGACCAACACCTACTGCGAGACCGACTACCTCGACATCGAGGAGTGCTACAACCGGCTTTACCAGATCCTCGAGAACTGCAACGGCGGCGAGGAGGGCCGCAACGTCGGCGGCATCGTCTCCACTGATTGTGGCCAGATGGTCGTCCTGCCAAGCAACGAGAAGAAGGACCCCCCGACCGCTCGATCTGACGAAGGCGTCGTCGCCGAGCGCACCACCGCCGAAGCTGGCTGCAACCCACCAGTCTGGTCCACTTGCTCTCCCGCCGAGCAGGAGGCACTGCTCAACAACGCGTGCGACTACCGCCTGTGCCTCATGGCCGGCAACTGCTACACCTGCTAGACTGACCACGAATGGTGGGCTTCAGCATGCTTTTGGGATGGCAAGACGGGGCTGCGCTGTAATTGGACACTGGCAGATCTCTTGGTAGCATGGTCTTTCGCCGCGACAGATCGCGTGCATGGCGTCCTAGCTGTTGCGTTCAGCAGTCCACAGTCTAGAATGCAGAGCGAATAGAAACCTTACGACCCGCTTCATGTTCCCTTGCTTTACGAAATTCGGCCCGTCTCTTTTCCTTCTGCTTGTCTCTTTGCGCCCTTGCGTCCATACATTCCACGCCTACGGGCGAACGATTGGTCTGTGCGGCAGCGAGCCAACAGACAACAAAGCACTTCGATACAATGCCATTTCCGGAACACGACAGCGAGCGCCGCCATTGTCGCATAACTCGTCGTCGCGAATCTCCTTCTGCTGAGACCTCGCCCACTCTGGCGTGCCGACACTCTCTGCTTGCATCGATCGGCCGCCCATCACCAACGTTCACCATGGTTCACTCTGCGGAAAGGCGATCACTGATCGTGCGACTGAAGCTGCCGACAAAGCCTTCACTTGTAGTGAGATTGTCGCTGAAGTGCAGCGATCTTGCCGATGGCAACGTCGGACCTTGCCAACCCGCAGAAGAAACCACGGCCGGAGCAGATTCCAGTTCCATCATGCACGATCCCGTCGTGCTCCCGGTCTCGACATCAAACGACGACAACATGCAAACGCCACTTTTTGATCCGAAAATGTACGGCCGTGAGCGGTCCACCAGAAGACGCGCCACAGTTCCGCTCTCTACAGAAACAGTGGTACCGCTGAAGCCACCGACAACCGTCAAACGAAGAAAGCTAAACAACAAAATGGGGAGCTCTCAGTCGACTGCAGCTCCCCAAGGCACAGCAGATGCGCCTCTGCAGCTCGCCACGCCGCCTCACGAGAGCGACTCCGAAATGTTGATATTCCTGCCGCCGCCAGTTGCGTCGCATGTCGATGGGCGCGGTCACGTCCGGCCGCTTCGAGATGAATCTGGCGATCGCGAATACGTCGCGGCCATGATGCAGGAGCTGCATGATGTCGCCGCGCAAAGGCGTGTGACAGTTCACAGACGATCTGCATCGCGGATAGCGGACCTCCTGTCGCGAGCGGACTACCCTAACGAGGAGGAAGCCAAGTTCCTTTCCAAAGACGAGGCCTTGGCAGAGCTGGCGCCTGGCAATTTTTTCAATGGCCCCATCATTACAGCCGAGCAACAGCCTCTTCCACTGTCGACAGTGACCGAATTTCTCGGAGAGTACTACGATGATGCTGCGATTGTCCACATCCAGGACTCATCCGCTAGCATCGGTAGAAACGGGACCTGGGCGAGATCGGTTTCAATGCGACAAGTGAAGGAGCGCTTTGGGAAGACCAGGGACGCGGACCACAGTCCGTGGAATATGCTTGAACTGGCGACACACCACGATGATGGCCTCAGACCAGCTTTCCTCAACAATGAGGATTGCCGTCTCATCACGAAGCTGAAAATTCCCGACTATGCGGATGAGACCCGACGGCGGAAGTATGAACCTGGCTGGAAGGAGGTCGAGAAATGGGCGCTGCTCGCAGAAGCAGGCGCACTGACCGAGCCACACCAAGACAGCCACGGATACAGCACTTTCATCACAATCAACCAAGGCTGCGTAGGCTTTGGCTGGCTCTCACATCCGTCGAAGCAAGAACGGGACGCCTGGAAGCGCAACCCTCAAGTTTTCCACGGCGGCAGATGGCGGTATGTTGTTCTCAAGCCTGGACAAACAGTCTTTTTCCCAGCAGGCACCGTGCACATGGTATTCCGCCTGCGAGCTGCTGGCGACAGTCTGGCGTTTGGCGGCCACATTCTGCGATGTTCAAACATCGTGCACTGGATCGGGACGATTCTCGATGAGCACCAGAATCAGAACATTGTCAACGAGGATTTGGGCGATGCGGCGGTGGGGTATCTGGAGCGCGTGGACAGATTCGTGGATCAGGCGCGAAGGCACGGCCAAGAGGACAAGTGGGGAGGCGCAGACTCTATCAAGGAGTTCAAGAGGCTGTTGACAAAGTTCAGAAGGCTGCCAAAGGCCAGGACACCTTCGACTGTAAGAAGACGTTGACACGTAAGAAGACATCTACTGTACGACACGCGGGATGAAGTTCGAAGGGTCTTCAAGGTGCACGGACTAGAAACGGCGGTACATCGTTCTCCCGGGCGATGCCCTACATTACAACCTCTCACCTCTCACCTCCTCCTCGTCCGTACTCTTTCTTGCGGTGTAACTCAAGTTCCACCTTGTGACGAAATTTTCTACTGCAAGTAGAATAGCAACAATGTCCAGGACCATAGGCTGCCCCTCCTATCATGCTATACGGCTTGCCTAATGCAGCAGCCTAAGAGCTGAATGCCTTGCTGCATCCGATAGCAAGCGGCGTCTCCAGATTCGTGTTATTGCCAACGCAGTCGGCAAAAGCACTTGATGTTAATGTCGCTGGCTGACAGAAAACCCGCAAGCCATTGGAATTTTGAATCGTGTTTTCAACACAGCAGTGTAATACTTTTGGTCATCCTAGATCCCTTTGCAAGTTCACCCGATGCGTCTAGGAGAGGGAGCGAAAAGGAAAGGAAAAGCTGAACGGAAGTGAGCGTTGCGTACCAGTCGGGTTGAAAAGGGACGTCTAGCCATGCTGGACGGATTTCGTCCTCTGGATTTGCGGATGTTGAGTCGGGGCAGATTAACTCTGTCATCATGGTAAATGTGCTTGCTTCTCTAGAGAAACATACATCTATGCATCGCTGACATTGTCTTCTGCTCGAGTGGGATTCCTGTTCCTTTTTTTCCCTCAAGATTGGCAACAGAAAATCTTTCATGGACGCTGCTTGCTCCGTTGCACAACAATCATGCAGAGTATTAGAGTAGTGTTGTGGATTGGTCAAGACCTGGCCCTGGGTTAGCAGCTCCACGAGTTTTGTTGCCGCACACGTGCTGTAGTAGCAGCCTTTTGGATCGACAGTAGTTGAGCAGACTTATGGAAGCCTCATAAGAAGAGTTGTTACGCGTTAGCAGAGCTCAGCGCGGGATGTTCGTGTATCTATTGTGTTTGGAGTTTTGTGCATTTCAGAGGCGACTTGGATGAATTGTGCAAGAGGAGCTGGGCGCCATATGTGAGCGCGGCTACAGGCCATCTCTCAGCACGTATGTGTTCCTGTGGTGTTTGCTTTCTCCCCCATGCTATTTGTTCTCGATGCCAGGAAAACAGATGTGCCGCGAGTTCTCCTTGATGAGGACGCAAAGAAGATCTGGGTGGCGAATCGATACTTTCGGCAACATGACAGCCATGGAGCCACGATTTCCATCCAAAATCCTCTGCTCGCGATGTGTTGAGATGCCCTTGACGGTGATGTGAACTGGTTTGTCTTGACAACCGTACCCAGAGGACACTGTAACTAATCTCTGCACCACAACTCCACGCAACTGCTGCTTGCAAGACAGTTTCAGCACGCTTCTCGTCATTGCTGCGGTGAGAAAATAGACGCAATAAACGTCTCCAACCCGCCCTCGAACAGCTCATTCGCCACGCCTACACCCTTGGGATGCTCAATTGGCGCCAGCGGACTTTTGACCACATACTCGACATACAGCGTCGCCCAAATCTGATGCAACACGGTGCGCATGTTGCCCACGCGCGTGTCGGTCAGCATGATGAGTTTTAATTGCGTTGGCGTCTCGAAATAGTGGAGCTTGTATTCGCCTGTGCGGTACGATAGGAACTGGTCGTCTTGGCCGCCGAGCTGGCGGACCATGCGGCGGAGAGAGAAGATTGTGCCGAAGATGAGTTTTGCGTCGTCTTCGAGTTTAAGGGCGCGCTTGGCGGAGATGGGGAGTGCGGCGGCATTGTTGCTGTTGTTGTTGCTCAGGCTGCCTCCGTTGGCGGTGGAGGCGCGTTGCTGCTGCGTGCCGGGCGGAGTGGTCCAGCGCTTGGAGTAGATGCATTCGGCTGGTAGTGGTCAGGTTCTTGTACGGTGCTGCGAGGAAGATCCAAAGCAGAGGGAGAAAGGCTCACTGTGTCGGTCGAAGATGTAGAACGAGTATACACTCAAGCCCGCCATGGTGCCTCTCAAGTGCCGGGGGGTGGATCTGCTGCGACTGCTCGCATCGCCTTGAAGAAGAGCAGAGGCGAGAGGGATTTTTTTCATTAAATCTCCTCAAAGTTGATGTATTCTATTCTATTGGAACGATGTTCTAGACTTGATAGACTGTTATCGGTGATGAGTGACCCCACTTGCACTGGAGGTCTATCGCAGGAGCTGAAGACTGCTTTGGACACTTCACTTGCATTGCCGCAGTCGTCCGAGGCCTGTCCTGTCCTGTCTATAACGTCCCCTCTCTCTTCCTCTCTTCTGCCCTCCCAATGCCTGCCTTCGACCCGACGTAACACCGCTCCACCATGGCCACCGACGCAACGACGCCTTCGCCCACGTTGCTCACGCCCGATGCGGCGCTGTCGGAGCGCGAGGCCGCGGCAGGCATCGTCCCCAGTCATGGAATCAGCATTAATCTCCCGTCTCCCGCCCACGAGAGCGGCGGACATCACTTTCGCCATCCCGTCAGACATGTGTAGGTTGCACTGGCGACGCATTGGCGGCAGACGCCCTCTCGCTGACACCGCCATGAACAGCTCTGCGCCGGCATACCAAAGCCCGCTCCGACACCACCGACGCGCGCCATCGAGATCCAAAGGCGTGAAAGAGACGCTCGATGCACGGTCACATTACGGCAGTAGCGACGACGATGGCGGGGCCGTACACCGCATCAATCAGTACATGATCAAGCAAGAGATTGGTCGAGGCAGCTTTGGAGCAGTGCACCTGGCAGTGGACCAGTACGGTCACGAATATGTGAGCCCTCCATGAGTCGTCGTCGTCCTGCATTGCGGGACCTGCCACGCCTGCCTGTGTGCAGACCGGGACTGATCTCGTGGGATACGCAGGCTGTCAAGGAATTCTCCAAGTCTCGTCTCCGGAAGCGAGCACAATCCAACTTGCTGCGCAAGCCCAATCAGCCGAGACGACCAGGCCAGTTGTCTGCCGGCGGTGGCTTCAATTCGCCGCTGCATCGCCAGACATCGTCCGATAAGCTCGAGGGCGCCAACAACGCGCTTGAGCTCATCAAGGAGGAAATTGCCATTATGAAGAAGCTAGATCACCACAACTTGGTCTCACTCATCGAGGTGCTGGACGATCCACAAGAAGATTCGCTTTACATGATTCTCGAAATGTGCAAAAAGGGCGTGGTCATGCACGTTGGCTTGGACGACCGCGCCGAACCCTACGACGATGAGCAGTGCCGCTGTTGGTTCCGCGACATGATTTTGGGCATCGAATACCTACACGCGCAAGGCATCATCCATCGAGATATCAAACCGGACAACTGTCTCATCACCCACGACAACGTTCTTAAGATTGTTGACTTTGGTGTCAGCGAAATGTTTGAAAAGGAGTCTGAAATGCACACGGCCAAATCCGCAGGCAGTCCCGCGTTCATGCCACCGGAGCTTTGTGTCGTGAGGCATGGCCCCGTCAGCGGCAAAGCGGTGGATATCTGGAGCATGGGAGTCACATTGTACTGCCTACGCTACGGACGAATACCCTTCGAGAGATCTGGCATGCTAGACCTATACGAGGCAATCAAGAGCGACGAGCCGGACCTGAGTGATGAGGCCGACAGCAAATTTGCAGACCTGATGGTCAGGCTTCTCGAAAAGGACCCAGAAAAGCGCATCACAATGGCACAACTTCGGGTATGTTTGATCGTGTTCGTTTCGAGATGGAGCTAACAGTGCACTAGGAGCACCCTTGGGTGACGCGAGACGGCGCCGATCCGATGATGCCAGCTGAAGACAACTGCGCTGCTCTCGTGGAGCCGCCTACGGACGCTGAGATGGACGAAGCCATCACTGGCAACATGGCCCACCTTATGGTCGTCATGAAGGCAGTGAAGCGGTTCAAGAAGCTGATTTATCGGAAACGACCTCAATTCATGGAAGGTCTGTTCGGCAGGGAGCATCGTCTGTCCGCGCCGCCGTCTGCTGTGCAACGCGCGAGCCGCAGTGTCGAGGCATCAGATCGCCGGCCGATAGACTCGGCGCTGGCCACGGAAGGCGTGCATCGATCTATGGATGATGAGATATCGAAAGGTCCAGATCTCAGCAGGCTCAATTTAAAAGAGCCTCGGACACCGCCTTCGCCGCTCGATAGCACTGGCGCGGATGAAAGGAGTTTGGCATCCAATTCCACTCATCCACTCGCAGCACAGCCGCTTTCTTCATCTGACGAACAGCTTGAACGACCGTACCTGGAACACAAGTCTAGCACATTCCCCATGGACGAGCGAGGGAAGGGGCAGGCCCATGATCCCCTTGAAGACCGAATATTCCTGAACATCGGAGCTGGTTCCGAGGTTAATGGTACGGAGGAATCCGAAACGTACATGGTGTGCGAGAGCCCCAGCGGTGCGGATGAAGACATCTACGAAGCAGCTTACCAGAAAGAGCTCGAGCGGATTCTCAATGATCGCGACAACGCCAGCGTCGTCTTGGTCAGACGAGTCGAGCATATCGAGCGTTTACGCATACACCCAAATGTCTTGGCCTCTTCGATTAACCACGCCATAGACTTTGCTGGAACGACTGCAAGTAGGGCACACCAACGCGCGCGCACGAGCAGACTTGCATCGTTTGCTCGTGACAAGCGCGACCGAGCTCGGGCCAATGTCAACGAGCGCATTGAACAGCGCGCTGCAGACCGAGCTGCCGAGGACGTTCAGGCTACCGTGACACCGGCGCTCCTAGTCAACGATGAAGTTGCTACATCGCCACTGCCGAGCCCTGGGATCACCACTGTGCCCAGCGGTCACGCGACGCCGCCGTCCCGGTCACGAACCCCTAACAGCGAACGCCGACTTCGAGACGCCGCCAAATTCCAGGCGGGACAGACTCTGAAAGGCGTCGCGCGACGACTCAACGAGAAGGCGTCGCGGCTCGAGGCACGGAGCAGTAGCGGTAGCGGCGCCGGTAGTGGAGCTGTGTCGCCATATCCCGACACCTGAGAACGTCCGTTGTCGCTTTCAAGTTGGTGGGCCATTGCACCACTATCACAAACTTACGAACTGCATCCTTACTGGCATAGATTGTATGATCCTATTGTATACGACGCATAGCAGAGCATGGGAGGCGCGGGTACCGGGCTGCGCTGGTCGCTGGCTTGAGACCGAGTTGGATGTGCATTAGCGTGGAGTTGGATGGCGAAAGATAACACTGAGTCGCCGAATGCTGTAGAAAATGCCTATGGATCAGGGCGTGTATACATGCCTAGCACAGCAAGTTGCTCACAGGAGACGTGTTGTGACTGAATTATCGGCGGAGCATGCCCTTGGCTTTGCCAAAGAGCTTCCCGCCGAGAGTGCCTATACGGTCTTGCGGTGGCCTAGTTTCTGCGGGCGGCGGAGGCGGAGGTCTATCATAGCTTCCAGACTGTGGTGGTGGTTGCTGCTGCTGCGGTGTCACACCTTCTGCCGCACTCTTACCACCAACCGTCACGGTAAACAGAACCGGATCTCCCGCATTGACCTTCCCCGACTGATCCTCGCCTTCGTCCGGCTGCACATCATCGTACGCAAACGCGTAGCCTTTTCTGTCAATATTGTGCTCGTGCACCAGTCTCGCGTAGTGATTCGTTGGGTCGCGGGTATAGAATGTGTGAGGCTGGCTCGGATGGTCTTGACATTCCGTCAGGCAAGTCCGGACAAACGCTGCAGCGAGGCGGGGGATGATGGCGTTTCTCGTTGCTGAAGAGCCTGTGGTGAAGGGGCCGCTGTTACAGCCGAGGATATCTGCTGTCGAAGGCTTGTCGAATTCTTCTTCGTCGCCGATTTGGAGGCGGTTTTTGTGGTTGATGTGGCCTTCGAGGACGCCCGGCCCGGCTTGGGTGTTGATGCGGCATTTGCAGTCTGACTTGTACTTTTGCCAGACTTCTTCGACGTAGGGTTCAAAGTAGCCGTCGAAACTGGCGTCGACTGCGCCGCCGTGCGTGGCGTTGAGGATGCGAAGGTTGCGGTTATCTTTGTTCACGACGAGTGTGTCCCATGGCCGGCCGTCTTTCTGTGCTTGCTGCGCGAGGCTGTCGGCCATGCGGTCGAGGCCATCGGGCGCCATGCCTGCGACATGCTGGAGATCACCGGCCTGCGTTTGCAAGGTGATGGCGATAGGAATCCGGGGCACAAAGTCGACGTAGGAAATGTTGGCGTAGAGTTGGGCGTCGTTGAGGGTGAATTCTGCAAAGCCGAAATTGACGCTTGCATTGGGGTCACTGGGATTGAGGACAGAAGGCTCGACGAGAGCAGGACCGCCGGGGTTGAGTAAAAAGGTCAGATGGCCTTCGACGATCCATATTCGGCCTCCAGCAATTTGTGGGATGGTGATGTTCGCGGTGTTGCCGGGTGGGCCAAGAGGTATAGCACAGTCTTCTGCGAGCTGGGAGCCTATGTCTTCGACTTCTTGGGGGAAGTAGAGGTCTTTGCCGTTGGCCTTGAGTAGGCAACGCTTGCCATCGTGCTGGATGGCGATGCCGGTGACGTAGGCGTGGATGTTGTCGAGATCGCTGTCGTTCTTCAAGGCGATCTGTAAAGAATCCGGCATTGTAGAGATAGTAGAGACGGGAGGGAAGATGTTGTTCTAGCAATGAGACATTCGAAAGTGTAGCTTGGTAAGAGGGCTAGTCAGAAACCTGCCTGACACGCGGAGTGAGGCCGCGATGAGGTGTGCCAAGGGCCTTCCAACACTGCCTAACAAGTTTGCATGCAGAGGAAATCGAGTACTGTGGTTTATGCTGTAGGAAATTCGAATGGATTCGAGTTGGGTAACTCCGTGTATCTGTACAACGTTGGATTGCGATGTGAAACATGCATACCAAGTGGTGGTATTCGCCTGCCAAAATTCACAGCTAGCTGCGCTCGAAATTGTCCGCCTTTACGACCTGTAAGCACCTTTGCCCTGCACGAAGCTTTGTAATGTCGACCAGAACGACCCTCTCATCGCCAAGTAGACATTGCGAAAGAACACGAACGGCAAGCTCGCATGCGGGTCGCTGGCCAGACCACTGCCCAACCTCTGCATGTTGTAGTAGAAAAACTTGATTGGCAATCCGCCGCCAATAATCCTGGCAGGAATCATGCGCGCAAACCAGAGTCCTCGTACTTGATGGCTCATGCCCAAAGCCTGATCGTCATCATAATCTGGATTCAGCAGAGTCTTTCGAGGCAGTTCTGGCTCCAGCACAGCCGATCTTCCGAGTCCGATCAGATCGCACACGCCAGAGTCAAGTGCGTCTGCCATGCCAGTACGTGATCGAAACCCTCCAGAGAGCTGGATCGGGATTGGCGATTCCATCTTCTGCACCTTCTCAGCAAAGTCGGTGAAGAACGCCTCTCGAATACGTGTGCTCTCCTTGATTTTTGGCGCTTGGCTCATCGTCTTTTTGCCGAACGAATTGTGTAGTCCGCTGGTCTTTTGCTCGGCATTCCCACCAGAAATCTCGACGAAGTCGACCATGCCGCAGGTTACAAGCCAGCGGACTTGCTCTAGTGCCTCTTCTTGTTGCTGTCCGACCTCGCCCATATAGTCGCCAGAGTTCAGTTTGACGGAGAGGCAGTAAGGGGGCGGACATCGAGCTCGTACTTCATGAACGAGTCGTTTGAGGAGTGCCATGCGCTTCTCGGGTGTACCGCCGTACTCATCAGTTCGGCGATTCGTGTGAGGTGACAGGAATTGAGAAAGCAGAAAGCCGTGCGCACCGTGTAGCTGGGCTAGACGACTAAATGTCAGTATTTTGTCAGAGACAACCGTGTCTTGTGGCTTGTTTCCGTCATCACAGAGAGCATCATCTGTGGGACATGCTTGTAGGAAGACATCACTCACACCCAGCAAAGCCAGCGTCTCTAGCCACGACCGCACCTCGTACGAAATTATCCACCGCATCGTCAATCTCTTCTAGGCTCATTGCCCTTGGCGTACCGAGCACCTTCTGCAAAGCCAGCTTGTCCAGCCACGAGTCGCCCATCTTCACTGGCACGCTACTCGGACATAACGCAGGCATGTCTCTCGGACGAGAACCTGCGCCAGCAGGGCTCATCCGACCAGGATGTGCCAACTGCACAATACATGGTGTCCCGTGCTCTTGTGCTATCTGTGCCCATTCTTTCCACCTGGCCAGAATCTCAGGCGATGTGCTTTCTGGCCGTGTGCAGACGTCGCCAGCGATTGAAAGGAACCGTATGTCGACCTGAACTTGACCAGTGATGATCAGCCCGTATTGTGATTCAGCCCACTTCTTGTAGATGTTCTTGAATGCCTCGATTGGAGGATCAAAGAATGGTGCTTCGGCAAGTGTCTCTTGCATGGGACATTTGACAAGACGATTCGGTAACGTCAACCCGCATGGCAGTGTCAAAGGCTGAGCAATCGTCTCAAGAGGCGACAAGTTGTTCCCACTGCTCTTCGTATTTCCCAGGTCTCCCATGCTGATTCTGACCCTTTTTTGCTACCAGATGTCTATGTTGTCAACCGGGTCGACGATGGGTGTACAAGTCTGAGCAAGAAAAGTGCCATGACTACGGTCGGTTGCATTTGAGAAAAGTAGCTCCTCTCGTCCTGCCGAGCGCAGGTAAGGTATCTCCGTCGACAAGACGGTCTGATAGTCTGATAAGCTTGTTGTCGACGTCAGTGCAGGCGGCGCTAAAAGCACGCCGGAGCGAGCGGCCAAGACATTTTCGAGAAACCTTGCAGGTCCTGCAAAGGAACACGATCTTGAACATCGCCATTTCCAATGGTCGCATATGTGGTTGGGTGCCCTCTGCAAATCTGAAAGCGTAGTCGTCCTCGATCGTAGCAGTGTTTCCAATCAAACGCTTGAGTGTTCCGGCGATAAGCGAGCATTTCTCCGCTGGCCTGGCCTTGTAGAGGTCGTAACGCAAGTGCCATATTCTCGAGCCATAGAGATGTGTCGTATTGCGTGAGAGCATGTAGCCTTGGTATAAGCCAAGTCCTGAACTTCCTGGACTTCACAGAGCCTGCAGCTTTGCTCATCTTGGTCCCTGAGTAGTCGTGATATGGAAGCCATGATTGCCGTGTCGGTCGCGGTAGTCCTTAATCCTCCATCCCCCAAACAACCACCGTGCCATCGCCTCCAGCACTCGCCCACTGCTTCCTCAACTGATTCCAAGCCACGGCGCTCACAACATCCTTCTTACTCACAACACTCTGCGCAGAACTCTGCTCTTTATGCCAAAGTCGATGCGCCACAGCACCAGTCAAGACATCCCACACCAGCACTCTCCCATCCTCCGTCCCACTCACCGCATACGCCTCCCCCATCGCCAGCGTACTCCGTACCCGATACGTCTCATTCGTAAACCCTTCATCCCCAAATGTCTGCAAACACTTGCCACTCCCCCGATCAAAAAACCTCAGCTTGCTGTCCAGACTGCTCACCAGGTACCCATCGCCCGCCTTGGTCGGCGTCACACTCGTCACGCCTTTCCCCGGCGCCACAACATCCACATCTACATGCCCCATACTCAAATCGTACACGCGCACACAGCCATCTACCGACCCCACGAAAATCTCACTCCCTTGCACCTTGACACTCGAAATCGAATCCTTGGCTTCGCCGAAACTCATAATCGGCTTCTCGCTCCGGCTCTTCGTATCCCAGACTTTGACCGTCCCGTCAAAACTCCCACTCACAACAACCGAGTCGTTTTCCCCGCCGAAAGAAACACAGTTGATTCGAGCAGAGTGCCCTGTAAAGCGCCGCAGAGTCTGTGCGGTCGCCACGTCCCAGAGGAAAACGGTCTTGTCGCCGCCTCCAGAAACGAATCGGGCATTGTCTTCGCTGACATTGATGTCGAGCACTTCGTAGCCGTGTGCCGAATATGTCTGGATGAGTCGTCCAGACAGAGGATTGAAGAGCCGGATGTTGCGATCTTGACAGCCGGTGAGGATGTACTGGCCGGTTCCTGCGGAGAAGGTGACTGCGTGCACGGAGCCATTATGATTCGTCAGTCTTGCCAACTGCTTAGTCGGGAAGCGAGGGCTGTTGGATGTCATCGTGGCACCATGTTGTTCATGAGCTTTGAGATGGATGTCAAGTAAAGTTGAAGGTGCAACGCCAAGAAGATGGTTCGCTTCAGCAGCAGGGATGAGAACATCGACATGCACTGGATCGCAGAGACTGGTGAGTACATGTTTATTACTTTGCTGATATTACATCTTACAAGTGCTGACTGATGCTTTTGAGCGCGTGCCAGCGATGCTCAGCATGTGCACGCCTCGCAACACCGGCGCTAATTCTTCCAGAAACTCTCCTCGGAAAAACACAATGAAAGCAGTAGAGGTATCTTCGCACTTCGCCACCAACCCTAAGAGAGTCCCGCCTCACTCCACCACAATGCCTGGCTTCCTGGCGATGCACGGTAGCTGAGGTGCTTTCATCTGTGACAATCGCCACTGTCCTGCCGCGGCCTGTTTGGTAGCAATCTGCTGGTATCATATTCGCTCTTGCTGAACTTGTTCTGCTTAACGACGACCGGTCCGCGACATGCTACCCTGCAGACCTTCGACCTCAGCTTCGAGCTGCTTGATCACGGCGTGGCTCTGCTCCAAATCCTTGTTGAGGCGGTCACGCTCTGCGATGAGCTTCTGTTCCCACTGTCTGAAGCGCTGCTCCTCGACCTTGACTTGTTCCGTGAAGCGCTTGCGAAGCGACTCCTCTTCCTCTTTGAACTTGGGGTTGTCCAATTTTCTCGGTCTTGCCTCGCCAAACTTCCTGGTCTCCATTTGCTGCGCGCGGTACGCTTCGTAGTGGTTCTCTTCAGTGGTGTGGATCAGGTCGAGCATGTGCGTGCGAATGAGGATGGCTCGCAGCTTCTTGAAATCGCAGTGCTCCTCGTTCTCGACCTCGGCAACACCCCAGTGGTAGTGACGTCCCTTGACCGTGCGGCCATCGGGAGTGTTCACATCGCGCTCGGAGCCAATGACGGAGAATGGCATGGCAGAAATCAGGCTGCGGGCGTGCTGGAGGCCAGCCTCATCGTCCTCCTCGAGTGGAGGTGTGTAGATTTTGATGCCTTGTGCTTCGATCACGCTCCTGATCTGTGAGGATACTGTCAGTGAGATTCACAAACCCGCTCCAGCCGAGACCACTTACACGGTGCTTGAAGCGCGCGAGATCTGCTGGCGAGAGGGTATCCGCCTTGGCGACAACAGGAATCAAGTTGACGCGAGTGCACAGGCGCTTCATGACCTCAATGTCCAGTGGCTTCAGGGTGTGGCCAGTTGGGCGAATGAAGAAGAGACAGGCGTGCACACGCAGGTCGATCTTGTCGCTTCTCTTTGGCTGCTGCTCCTGCAACATGTAACTCTCGTGCTGGTCGTCCAAGAATTCTATAATTGGCTGCCAGCTGTCGCGGTTGTTTACATAGTCGCCAAAGCCGGGAGTGTCGATGACGGTCAAGCGGACCTTGAAGAACTTCTCCTCAAGCTCGGCCTTTGTGATCTCGATTTCGACAGTCTTGTCAATCTGCTTTGCGTGGCGTCGCTTGTGGTCGGCGTAGTTCTTGATGGTGGTGCTGAACAGCGTGTTGATGAAAGTGGTCTTTCCCAGGCCCGACTCACCGGCCACCATGATTGTAAAGGCCGCGCCTCGTTTGGCCACAATCTTGTGGCGCTGGTTTGGCAGCTGCGCGAGCTGTCAGTGTGTGGATATGCGTGCAGCCACTTGTCCACAACGTACGTTGGCAATGCCAATGGGTGTGCCTCCTGTTTCGGCCATGGCTGCTGATGGGATGGGCGCGGTGCGAGCTGGCGGCGCGGTAATGGGCTGCTGCCTGATCGATGAGGCGGAACTGGACGAGGGCAGGAAGGCGCCGGGAATGTGTCTGAGGTGCGCGGACGAGTCTGCTGCGCGGCGAGTAGTGTTAGCCAGCGGCCTTGGCTGGAGTGCGAGGGTCTCCATAAACAGTACGCGTGTGGAGCAAGATTGGAAGACAGCAGAGGGACTTCATACCGACGAGGATATAGACGCGACAGCGGAGGAAGTGTCGTTGGTGCGAGTAATGGCAAGAGCAGTGATGGCGACTGCAGACCCTGGGGAAGGAACTAACTGGCTGGAGGACGAGGAGGAAGTTGCGATATCTCCTTTCCAGCTGGCACTTTTACCGAAATGGCTCCGTCTGTGCACCCTGGAACTGAGCAGCCAATGAGAGATGGTCACGCGGCAGGGCTGCCGTTAGCGCGACTGTGGGGAGCGCGGGAAGAGCCGCATCTCGCGACGCCATCTCGAAATTTTGGTCGCGGATGCATGTGAAGGCGAGGCAGAGTGTAGATTCATCTCGGACCAGACGTTGCAGAGCAGCGACAAGATGAAGACCGACTTCAAGGTATGCGCCAGCTGCTTTCATGCCCTCAGGCAGTACATCCCACCAGCGAGACTGACGGTTGACCAAAAGCGCAGTTCTCAAACCTTCTGGGCACCGTCTATCGGAAGGGCAATCTCGTCTACACCAACGATGGCACCTGTCTACTATCACCAGTCGGCAACCGAGTCTCCGTATTTGACCTGATCAACAACAAATCCTACACATTGCCATTCGCACACAGAGTCAACATTGTGCGGATAGCGCTCCATCCCAAAGGCCAACTGCTCCTTACCGTGGACGAGACCGGCCATGCGATCCTCTCGCACTTCCAACGCAGGATCGTGCTGTATCACTTTTCCCTCAAAAGTGCAGTGTCGGCCTTGACTTTTTCTCCCAGTGGCGACCACTTCGCTGTGGGGCTTGGCAGGAAGATTGAGGTCTGGAAGACTCCGTCTGTTGTCGGAGAGGACGCGGGACTTGAGTTTGCGCCTTTTGTGCGGTATCGGCAGTATGGAGGTCACCACGACACGGTCCAAAGCATTCAATGGAGTAGCGACTCACGCTTCTTCCTTTCGGCCAGCAAAGATTTGACCGCGCGAATATGGAGCTTAGATCCAGAAGCAGGCTTTACTCCTACTGTTTTGGCAGGCCATCGCACGGCAGTCCACGCAGCATGGTTCAGCAAGGACCAAGAGACCATCTGGACAGTGTCCAAAGACGGCGCATTGTTCCAGTGGCAGTACTTGCCATCACCCGACGCCGACCCAGACAACATCAGCGAAGAAGATGAGCGATGGCGCATCAACGACCGGCACTATTTCTTCCAGGATCAGGCAAACCTGACAACTGCCGCCTTCCATCCTTCATCGAATCTGCTAGTGACCGGCTTCTCCAACGGACTTTTCATGTTGCATGAACTACCCACCTTCAGCGAGATTCACAAGCTGTCCATCTCTACTTCGCATGTCGACACTGTGTCGATCAACCAGACTGGCGAGTGGCTTGCCTTTGGGTCGTCTGCACTTGGCCAACTTCTCGTGTGGGAGTGGCAGAGCGAGTCGTATATCCTCAAGCAGCAAGGCCACTTTGACAGCATGAACGCCTTGACATATTCGCCATCGGGAGATCGCGTCATCACGTGCGCAGACGACGGCAAGATCAAGGTCTGGGACACCACATCCGGTTTCTGCATTGTCACCTTTACAGAACACACATCGGGCGTTACAGCATGCGAGTTCGCCAAGCGCGGGAATGTGCTTTTTACAGCGTCGCTCGATGGGAGCGTGCGTGCCTTTGATTTGATCCGATATCGATGTTTCCGGACGTTTACAGCTTCCAAACGACTACCGTGGACTTCCATCGCAGTCGACCCCAGCGGAGAAGTTGTCGCGGCGGGGTCGACTGACGACTTTGACGTTCACATTTGGAGCGTGCAGACAGGACAACTTCTTGACCAGCTGACAGGCCACGAGGGGCCCATATCTTCGCTCGCTTTCGCACCGAATGGAGGAAATCTGGTTTCTGGCAGTTGGGACCACACAGTACGAATCTGGTCAATCTTTGGCCGGACACAAACTTCGGAACCCATCCAACTTCAAGCAGATGTGCTAGCTGTGACGGTCCGTCCTGACGGGCGCCAAATCGCTGCGTCAACTCTAGACGGCCAGCTTACGTTCTGGAGTCTGAGCGAAGCGACACAAGAAGCAGGCTTGGACGGAAGGCGAGACGCTAGCGGTGGCCGGAAAGCAACCGACCGTCGAACTGCCGCCAACGTTGCAGGCACAAAAAGCTTCGGCACGATAGCATACAGTGCAGACGGCTCCGTCCTGCTCGCCGGCGGCAACAGCAAGTACATTTGCTTGTACGCAGTAGAGACCGGCGTCCTGCTCCGCAAGTTCACCGTATCGGTCAACCTCAGTCTAGAAGGCACACAAGAATACCTCAACTCCAACCTGCTTACAGAAGCCGGCCCGCGAGCCCTCCTCGACGAGCAAGGCGAAGCATCCGACCTCGAAGACCGCATAGACACCAGCCTCCCAGGCGCCAAACGAGGCGACGCCGCCCAGCGCAAAATCTCCCCTGAAGTCCGCGTCCCCGGCGTGACATTCTCGCCGACCGGCCGCGCATTCTGCGCCGCCAGCACCGAAGGCCTCCTCACATACTCTCTCGACGCCAGCGCAGCCTTTGACCCCTTTGACCTCGACATTGACGTCACGCCCGAAAGCACACTGTCCACCCTCCGCCAGCGCGAATACCTCAAAGCCCTCGTCATGGCCTTCCGCCTCGGCGACACCAAACTCGTCCGGAAAGTCTACCGCGGAGTCCCCACATCCGACGTCTCCCTCGTCGTCCGCGATCTCCCACACATCTACCTCGACCGCCTCCTCCGCTTCGTAGCAAAAGAAGCCGACTCGAGCCCGCATCTCGAATTGAACCTCCTCTGGATCGAAAGCCTCCTCAGCCAACACGGCCGTCTCCTCAAACAGCGCCAAGGCGAGTACGCCGAGGTGGTGCGTATGATGCAGAAGGCTGTCGCGAGGGTACAAGGGGAGATTATGAAAGTCGCGGTGAAGAATGATCACACGTTGGAGTATCTGCTTGCGCAGCCGAGGGAAGCCGATTCTGACATCAAAATGAAAGCCATCACGAGCGGAGGCGCAGAGGAGGTTGACGGTGATGATGAGAGTATGGCGGATGATGGGGAGAATGATGCATGGCAAGGGTTGGAGTGAATGAGTGATACAAGCTCGGTAGTTGGATTGTACTGTACGATAGGATAAGAGGAATGTATATCCTTGCGAATGTGCCAAACGTCCCTCTTTCTTCTCCACGCTGTCCTTTCAATCGGCGTAGTCAGTTCTATCTGCGTGCACACGAATGCTCTCTTTCTTACCTACATACGTACTTACTTGCCCACAGAAAAAGAAGCAGATTTCCACTAACTGCATCCTCTCCACCCACCAATCCTTTACACTGTATATAGCCCTTTGAGTTCTTCTTCTCACCTCCTCTACTCTCCTCCCCTCTCCCGTGTCTACATCGCTCTCACCATACTCTTAAAAACCATATGCAAAAGAGGAGCATACCCTTTTCCATAATCTCCTACAAGCTAGTACCAAATCGTCAAATCAAGTCAAATCAAGTCAAGTCAAGTCAGTGAGTCTCAGTCTAATCTACCGAGTGGAATGAAAAGCTATATATGTATATAAATTCGCCAAAGACTTTACACGGAAATCGCACTCCAATCCCCTCCCCCTCCACCCCCACTCCCCTCCTCCCCCTCACTCCCTTCCCAATCACCGCCCCAAACTCAAAATCCTCCCCGCCGCATGCTCCCCCACAGCAACAACCATAGCCGAAGGATTACCCGTCACCATGCCAGGAAACACCGACGCGTCAACCACAAATAGGTTTTTTGTGCCGTAGACTTTTGTGTTGGTGTCTACGACTGCGGTTCTATCATCACTTCCATCATCACGACTACTACTACTACTACCACCGAGTAAAGGGTTATCAGGGCCCATTTTCGCCGTGCCCATCCAGTGGTTTGCGGAGCGGGAGGATGTTGTTAGGGGGTATGATGCCAGCCAGGCGTCGAGGTCGAGGTCGAGGTTGAGGTTGAGAGGGGAAGATGATGTGCTGTTGCTGTTGCTGTTGCTGCTGCTGTTGTTGAATGAAGAAGAAGGAGGATAAACAACCCGAATCTGCGAATCAACAGACAACGCAGACAGCAAAGTCTCAATACCGCTTTTAATAGCCGCTAGATCCTCTCCCTCACTTGGGTACGGGACTTTGGACACGACCATGTCGAGTGCGGCGGTAATGGTCGCAGTTCCGCGTCCAGTGGACCCGCGACCGAGGTACTGCGTGATGGATATAGCCTTGTCGCTTTTGACGTCGTGGCTCGATTCGATGCGAGCAGTGTAGTGGAGTTGTCGGGCAATGCCATCCTTGCCGTCGACTTCCTGCCAAAAGTTCGCGACGAGGTTCGGTGCGGATTGCGCGAGGATGCCGCTTCTGCTGTCGAGGTAGAGGGAGACGTCCGCTTCGATGGGGGCAGAGTAGGCGCCGTAGAAGTCGTAGGTTGTAATGTTGGGGTGTGTGATGACAATGTCTGTG
Organism: Septoria petroselini; assembly: GCA_022559915.2. Classification (NCBI taxonomy): domain Eukaryota; kingdom Fungi; phylum Ascomycota; class Dothideomycetes; order Mycosphaerellales; family Mycosphaerellaceae; genus Septoria; species Septoria petroselini. Next base: position 518,097 of record JAFJTQ020000007.1, read on the forward strand.
GATGTGTGGTCGTCGAGGTTGTGGCCGACGTCAAGGAATATCCATTCGGACGAGTCGATCATTTTGGAGCCTTCGGCTGCTGCGACGGTTGCGAGTTGGTCTTGCGGGCCGATGCCGGATCGGAAGAGGATTTTGGGTGTGCCTAGACACTTGTCAGTGTGATGTATCAATACTCCTTGAAAACAACTCACCGAATGCCCCTGCTGACAAGACGACATTGTGCGCGTTGATGGTGCCGCAGACACCTCCATCAAGAGACGCCTCCACTTCTACACCTGTGATGGTGCTTCCATCACGAACCACTCTGGCCACGGACGTGTTCGTGATGAGCCGGAAGTTGTCTCGTTCACTCGCAGAGACCAGGTAAGTCGCCAGTGGTCCACCCCTCTCACCACCAGAGAACATGTGGTTCGGTCTTGAAAAGGTAAAATTCTTCTCACCCGGCACATCATCAGCCGTGACGTTCTTCCAGCCGTTCGCCGCTAGCGCTCCAGCAACGACATCATATCCCTGACCCTGATAGATGATACCATCCTGCGATGGAACGTCCGTAAAAGGAATTCTGTCGAACGTCCTCGCCACCGCGGCCTCCATATCCGCGCTCTTCCAGCCTTCGGGGAAATTGTAGTCAAAGTCGATTGGGTTGGCTTTCCACCAGAGTCCCGCGTTGATTGCGGTGCCGCCGCCCAGCACACAACCCGCCATGACAGCGACATCTGTACACGCAATGCCGTTTGAGTCGACCCAGATTTGGTTGTCGAGGCCGGGGACGTCGAAGCGGGATAGATTCGTACCCACAAGCCAGTCGGGCTTGAGCGTACCGCCCCAGCGACCAGACGATGGAGGACCCCTCTCGATCAGGAGAACTGAAGCGCCAGACTCGGAGAGGCGGTCCGCGACGGGGAGACCTCCTGCTCCGGAGCCAACGACAATGTAGTCCCACGTCTGGGAAGTGATGGCGCTACTGTCGGCTGTGCAAGATGCGGTGGGAGAGGAGGTAGTGGAGGACGCTGTGGAGTTCCATTCACCATCTGTCGTCCCGTTGGTAGGAGACGAGGGAGGTGCAGATGTGGCAGTCGCGAGACTCGCCCAGTCAGTGTACTGAGCATTCCTTGCAGATCCGACCGTGGCAGCCATGATACCAGCCGCTGCATGCTGCACAATGCCTGCATTAGTTGCCTCGGGGTTGGTCGGTGCGACAGTAGCTTGAGCCCATCCCATCAACTGTGCTGCGGCGGAAGTCGTCTTGGGAACTTGAGCGCCCGAGACACCGTCTTGACTCCACGCCCAGCAGTCCTCACACCGGTACGTCAGGCCGTAGTGAGTCTCGTTCACGAAAGAGCTGATGACGCTGAGGGTTGCGTTGCCGGTGTAGACGTCGGGCTCCACGTATCCTGACGCGTAGCGGAAAGAAGTCATCACTTCGTCGCCGTTGATCCAGGTGAGAAGGATCAACGAGGAAGTCATCCCGCTGGTGTGGGTGAGCCCGAGCCATGTTCCAGACTCGGGGATGGGGGCCACTAGACGGCCGATGTACTCGTTGGTGTAGTCTGATGCGTTGGCTGGGGGGAGTACGAGACCCCATTGTGCATTGCCGGCTCCAACTTGAGAGTCCCAGGTGTTTTGCCAGAGGACGATCCCGTTGTCGTCAGTGTAGGTGGCGAAGACCTGCGCGTAGGACGTGATAGCGAGAGCTATGATAGCTGCAGTGAATGTGGAGAATCTCATGATGACAGGAAAAGACCTCGCCGGGAGGTAGTAAGTGCGCTGCACTGCTCAAATGAACGACGTGAAGTTTGTTTTGCGAAAAAGACGCCCTTCGAGAGCAAGAAGATGAATTACTCGGACCTGATGTTCATGAGAATGCACCTCTTCTTATACTCACCTCACTCTTGGCTGGTCTCTCCATCGTGGTCGCACCCTGAACAGCCAGGCGCGAGATAGCAAGAGGTAGATTGGCACGGCCATAGTCGCGATGCACAAAACGCGACCTGGGCGCCTCTTCATGTATGCCATTCCATGTTGTATGCCCTTCTATATAGTATGCAGCAGGTATATGAAGTGCAGTCTGGTAGGGCTGTTTCGAACGCCGCCAAGAGCTCGCTTGTACTAGTTCTGCGACACATTGGCACCCATGGACCGGGGTGAGCATTCTTCCGTGGGCGTGTGTATCATGTGCAGTAGTGGCGTACCGCAGCTGTCACAGGCGTGCTCGATTGTGACCTGCCAATTGTGCAGGGGTTAGTTCTAAGCCGGCTGATGTTGTAAGCGGAAGCAGGTTTCTGGCCAGCGAAAAACACATTCCAACTTACGACTTGGTGATGATGACATGCATCAAGGTTTCCAGTGTGTACATGAGCTACATTGCACTGCGAGCCGGAAAGTCATACTACACCCCTGCGTCGGCTTTGATGTGCTCTAGGCGCAGTTCCCTACCAGCGCCAAATCCCAGTGCTACAGCTAGTGTCATCTAAACGCCGCGTTGCTGCTGTCGCAATCGTCAAGGGCTCTTGCTTTGGCCCGACCTATGCTTTCGTGGCTCTCGTCGAGTTCATCGAGTTCGTTAGATCGTCTACTCATCATCGAGACTGTCAAGCTCTTCGGGATGACTGCGAGCGGTCAGCATCAGCACTCATGATAGGAGACAGGGGCGTCACCAACCCCAGCAGATTCTTGATGTTCTTCATCTCGTAATGCTTCTTGCGCATTTGCTCAAACTTGAGGTGCTTCTCGCGCTCCTCACTGGTCATATTCGACTCGTTCAGCTCACCGTGACTGGCACCATCGTGGTCCATCTCGTCGGGGTCGACGTGGACGCGCCGCTCGGATTCGCTGTCGCGGCGCAATGCCGGGGCCATTTCCGGCTCGCCGAGATCAATGTCGGGGATGTCGCCCTCCTTGGAGCGGGAGCCTGAGGCTTTGCGCACGCGCGGCTTCATGTCCAGCTCGTCGACGGCAAGCCCCTGTGCGTTGAGCGTCTCAATCTCGTCATCGTCCTCCGTCGGGTCGTACTGGGCGGCGTAGGGTGTCTTGGGCTCATCGATCTTCATCTTGCCGCCCATCTGTCCTTCGTTCAGATACAGATTGGCCTCGTCCCACTTCAGCCTCTGCTGCTCTCCCTCGGCATGCGATTGTCCGTTGGTGGTGCCGTCGGACTGCGCTGATAGACGACGGCCGACGCTTGCTCGGTGGGCGGCGCTGCTCGACCGGCGGTGTCCTCCGGCGTTGGCCTCGGTGTTCATCTGTGTGATTTCCTTTTCGGACATTTCCCGCGAAGGCATGCCCGGACGTGATGTGTCGCTTTCGCCTTCGCCTTTGCCTCCGCCTTCACCTTCGCCTTTGCCTCCGCCTTCACCTTCGCCTTCGCCTTCGCCATGGTGGTGGTGGTGGTGGTGATTGCTGAAGCTGGGGCGCTCGGCAGTGGGGCTCACGCGGGCCTCGGGAGACATGTGCTGGTACGAGGCCGAGTTCTTCAGGATGCCTGGGAATTCACGTGTGGTCAGCTCGGTGGTGCTCATATCGGCGGTTGATGCGAGAAGAAACGAGACGAGACGAGACGAGAGGCAGCGTACCCTTGGGCCTCTTAGGCGCCGAAGCGGGCGAGTGCTGAGGAGAAGCCGTCTGCGCCATGGCGGATGATGATGTGCGGATGTTGTGCGGATGTTGTAGGTGTATTGCAGAAAGGTGGGAGAGTATTGGTGGGAGGAGTATTGGTGGGAGGAGTATTGAAGGCTGAAGTCAGCCGACTGTTTGCACGTGCGAGTCGATGGAACACATGCAGGAACAGAACTCTGTCCTGTTTTAGTCTCTCTCTTCCAATATCTATGGAAGTGGGAATGGAAATGGGAGTGGAAGTGGGAATAGAAATGGGAAATGGAGGGGCAAATGCGGTACATACCAAGTTCCATCTGTCTATATCGAAGCGAACCGATGCTGTCCTCCTCCGTCATCACCTTCGGCTCTAGTCTAGCCACATCCAGCCTACCGCGAGTCAGGGTGTATATCTATCTCACACTGCTTTTGTCTGCTGCTGTTGACTGCTGACTGCTGACTGTCCTGCTCCCACTAGCAAACGATGTCCTCCTGCTGGTGCCACGCGACTCCTGTGTCTCGCGTGCTCGGTGTAGTCTGCAGCGACACGCGACATGGTTATATCGGGCCCAATCGGGCAGCGCGACCTGTGCAGCTCGACTAGGCAGAACAACTCCGCTGGACGGCGAGATGGACACGTGGACAGCGCCGTCGAGCTGCCGATGACCTGGCATGAACAGGAGTAGACTATCAGTCCCGGCATCAAGACAGCTGCACATAGACGAGACTAGCCTCCGACTGCCCTCCTCACACACGCCGTGCATGCAGATTACTAAGCGAGTTGCAGAAACGTCGGCAAACTTCTCTCCAGTTCCACCGATCTTCCCCGAGCCATCGTCTTCCCATCACCAACGTCTTCGGCTGCTGCCAGTTCAAATACAACATTCGTCCTCGCCATCAGCCCATACCTGAACCTTCCTCAGTGATCCTCTCAACGACATACTCAGATCCATGCCAACAGAACATTAGCGCTGGCAAAGGCGACGGCTTGCTTTTCTCTTCAAGGCGACCGCTGCGCTCACAATCTATTAATATGTACATCCACAGACCTCCAGCTATCAAGAATCAAGAATCAAGACTTCCAGCGAAAGCTTCAATTGCTTGATGAATGATGACATGCCCCATTGGAGGCCCCCCCCGGCCTGTCCGCTAAAATTTATGGGAACGAGCCATGCCATCCGCTGAAGGTTATGGGAACGAGCCATGCCATCCTAGCCCGGATTCGACTTTCCTTGCCCAGACCACGAGCATCGCAGCTGCAGCTTCCGAGGCAGCTTCCGCCTCGTGCAAAGTCTGATTAAAGTGATGACCACCATCGTGGCGCGGCGTCTACATTTGTGGCCGCAGCCCGTATTCAAGCGCACGGTGGTCCTGACCACGTTGATGCCATCGCCTGCGAACCAGCTATGGACGAAACCGGTTCGAGGCAGCAAAAGCCGACCTCTTCTCGTTCTGAACCAACCGAGTCGTCTCGCATTCGAGATCGCGCGTCGACTGACGGCAGCAGTTCTGGAGTGTCCAATTCACGCCCTCCTTCACCTCCAACGCTGAAAGCTTCGGATACATCTCACATTGACCCGCCGGATTCTCCCTTGGACGCCTCGTACTTGGACTTTCTCCCAGTATCACCAATCGACGATGCGCCATTCACTGCAGCAGTGTGGGAGCCGCCGCCGCCGCCGAGTCCCTTGTTGACCGCTCGAGATGGCCTTCAAGCAGCGCAAGAAAAGGCGCCTGACAATGATCCCTACGCAACATCGTTGGAAGCCAAAGTCGACACAGCACAACTTCCCACAACCAGAACAGGTACCGAGATTACTCTCGTCGAGGAGAAACGAGAGCCAGGCCTCGTCGCATCAGTTCGCCAGCTCTCCAGGAGTTCCACAATCGGCCGCGATCCGGACGTTTCACCCCCAGAGGATGTGCCCGAATGGCAGCCTACCTTCCTACGAGCAGCACCACTCATCGGCGTCGCGGCTCTCCTCCTAGTTCTCTGCTGCATGCTGGTCTCTTTGGGAATTCTCATCGGCTCCGATGGAGCGCAGGTTACGGCATGGCCGTGGTCGCCAAGCGTGTACCTGGCCATATCCTCTGCAATCATGAGTCGCTCGCTGCAGTTTGCTTTGCTCCAGGCAGTGCCGCTGGCCTGGTGGTATCGGGCGTACCGCGGATCGACGGTCATCGGGCTGCAGAGGTGCGTCGAAGTTTAGCTACCTCTTCTAGACGCATTGCTGACTTGAACAAACAGACACTGGGAGTCGGGACAAGGCATCTGTCGAGCGATTTACAACGCGAAATATGAACCGATACTAGCATTCGCAATGCTGACGAGCGCCCTCGTCATCGCCGACGGGCCATTCCTGCAGAAAGCTTCCTCTGTGAAATCCGAGTTACAGACAAGTTCTGTCATGCTCCATTTCCCCGTCGCGCCTGAACTGCCGACTGGTTTTGGCGGCACAGTGAGCAAGAAAGGCGTGACTACAAGTGAGCACTAGCTGGAAGCAAGGATGTCATTTGATAGCTGATTATTTGACCAGGCGAAGCGGTCGACCCTGCACTGGACGGCTTTATATACAACAGCACGCTCGTCGCCAACATCACTGGCTGTGACGGGATCTGTCGTGCGACCATACGCGGCCCAGGCGTCACAATCCGGAGCTGCAAGTCCAAGACATGGCCACTCAATCGTCAGGATCTCACACAGAACTCCTCGGCCACTTGGGGCTCGGGTTTCAGCAGCGGAGTCGCGCCTAAGCCACTTTTCAACATTGTGATCCTCGACCAGCTGCACGGCGGTTCCCCCAGACCGGAAGAGGTAGAACTCCAAATCGGCATCGCAAACTTTAGCGACTGCAATGGCCACTACACCGAAACAAAGTGCAAACTCGTCTCTGCCGTACTGGAATACGACGTCGAAATCCATAGGACCAACATTATCAAATTCGTCCAACCCCCAAGCTCAGCCCGCCTCATCGCTCTCGCGAACAATACACACATTAACACATCCGACGAAACACTCCCCTTGAATATCACCCCCCTCGGCGTCTTTCTCCAAGGCCAAGTCGCCGCCAACGCCACCATGAGACCCGTCAGCAACGCCCGCTTCACCGGCGCAGTCAACATGCCCGACCCAAGCACATTCAACACTATCGTCAAGCGCTTCATGTTGCCATCTGCATTCTGCAACATCTCCTTTGCGGATCCCACGCCTTTGATCCTCGACCAATTCAACAGTCTCCTCTTCCGCGCTGGTATCGCAGCTGCAAACGACACGTCACCTAGGAACGCCGTGGCGGACAAACTCGACCCGGGACTCACTCTGAGTCAAGACAACGTCCCCGCCATGCAGACTACACGAGTCAACGTCTTCCGCTCCGACTTGCGCTGGTGGTCTGGCGCTGCGATGCTAGAGCTGGTGGCCGTCCTGGCTATTCTGCCCATCTTCTGGGGCTACTGGAGAGTCGGGTTAAAGGTGACTCTGAGTCCGTTGGAGGTGGCGAATGTCTTCCAGGCGCCGCTGTTGCGGAGCGTGAATTCTGCGGTTGGGAGTCGGGGCGTAGTGGAGAGGATGGGGGAGGTGGAAGTAAGGTGCGGAGTTGTGGAGAAGAGAGGGGCGAGGGGAGAAACGGTCGGCACGACTGGCTGCTTGGTTATAGGGGAGGCGGAAGGAATTGTGCGGCCGAGGGTGGGGATGCGGTTTGTGGAATGAATGAACGATAGAAGAGAACGAGAGTCTGTTTCTCGTACAGACCGGTCGTCTATGTAAAGGCATATACTAGATTAACTACTTGTCTATAGTTGTCCAAGGCATTCGAGTTCATGGTAGAGTGTCTGCACTCAAGGCATCTTCTACTATTTACACATCTTGTTATCCAAAATGAAAATGTTCCATTGGTCGGTTGTTGATATTGAAGCTTTTGTATTTGTAGACGTCGATGTGTTAGTAGTAGTTCCTACGCTTTAGTACAGTTGTCGTATAGTAGTCTATAGAATTAATTCTGTCGTTAGCTGTTAAGCAGCAATCCGCACTAAAAGTAAGCTGTTGCCCTCCCTGCTTCCTACTTCCTGCCTCATCATTCCACATCAATCATCTCCCCTGCGCAGCGCACAGATCTACCAACCAGCGCGCATTTTGTTGGTTGTTCTGCACAGCTTCGCTTCGCACAACAGGACAAAAACAGTCGTAGTGTGAGAGTCTGTGACAGGACCAGGACGCGCCCCACGCAATCCCTGTCTCGCGCACCGACGTCGTGGCCCCTGTACTTTTCTTGCCGTTTCTTCTTCTTCTTCTTCTTCTACATATAGTTCTTTCTACTGGTTGGGGGCTCGTTGACCCGATGCTAGCCATTGCTATCCGGGTGTTGACATCCCGCTTCACTTCGCGTAGCGCGTTGGTTCTTTTCGGCAGGAGGAGTAGTAGTAGTAGCAGCATCATCGATTGAATGAATTGAATTGCTGGGCGATTAGAACTAGCGAGAGATAGTATTGCTGATGAGGACTGGGCTGGTTGGTGGGTGAGAAGTGCAGTGCGACGGAGCTCACCGAAGATTAGAACTATTGGAATCCTCTACACCGGACAATATTATTGACACATTCCATGGATGAGGTCGTTGGTCAACATTACTTCGCCACTACAGGCGTCGTCAATGCAGGTCAATGAACTGCATGACTTTTCGCGGGACCACCTACCCTCGTTTTCACGATGGATCAGTAAAATTGCATCTGTAGTTCTATCCGCACTCTCCACCTGTTCGGCGGAATGCGGGAACAGGTCGATATAGCTTGCAATAATGGCCCCGACTACGCGGCGCTACACGGCGACGAGCTTGCAGCATTTTTCACTCATCAGACAAGCGTCTAGACTCCACCCAGCGTGGTCGATCTATATTCTATACATGCACATGTCAACGCCGGCCACATATGCAAGCCATCGCGAATCCCACGCTGCTGCAGGTCATCTTCCTTTGCACGCACACCCTACATTGGCGAGCCGGAACGACAGCAACCACTGACCACCACCCGCAGCAGCTCACACAGTAGTCAGACTACAAAGAGGGGAAGCAAGCCGCCAACTGGTCAGCAAAAGCAAAACATCCCACGCTGCACCTGCAGGTCACACGCGAATTCTGGGGCTGGCAGCCGACCTGGCTGGTTTGCACACCCATTCTGATCGGTCCACACAAATTACTACTACATATCCACAAGCTACTACTACTCGACTGCTTAGCTTGTTGTGACGCCGGGTCACCTTCGGCTGGGCCGTTGTACTGGACGCAGAGGACGAAAGTTGGGCCGAAGCACTCACTTATACTAGCTGTCACCCGGTTCTCATCCATCACACAGCAACAGAAGGACTCGACTTGTTCTTCTCCCCGTACTTGGGTAGTTGGCCATGAACTTCCAGACAGCTATTGTTGCAGAATATCCTCTACCGGTCGAAAACGTCAATCGCTAAAGGGAATTGACAGCGAGTGACACAAACGTCACGCCCTTTGTACAACACGTGAATTGTCATCACAAGAAGCACATCGAATCGACCAGCCTTCGATAGTGTCGCCATGGGACAGCCGATACTAGAATCGAGCACTTTGCTGAATGCTAATATTGGGTTTCTGGTGAGTTGCTTCAAATCTACTATGAATACAACACTGACATTGCACAGAGAACTCATCTTGCTTTTATTCACCTCCCGACTTCAGCTTACCCTTTATTCCTGCAACCCATACTCACCCTGCTTCTCCACAACAACAAACGAGACGAGGATGGAGCTGTAAGACCACCACATCGACCATGGAACTACTGGCACCCGTTCGTCAATGTGTCCATTACACCGAACGAATGCTCGATTGTATGTCCCAGAGAAGAAGCCGAAGCATTGTTCCAGCCCTTGCTCGACAGCCTCAGCCCAACACTCCAAAAGGAAGTGTCCATCAGCAAGGAAGACTATTCAGTAATCACAATCGACGGAGAAGGACTAGAAGCTGGCCAGCGGGTTCTCGATCTGACGAGTCCACTCGCCCTAGCCGGAATCCCAATCTTCTTCATCACGTCCTACTATTCCGACTTCATCCTCGTGCCGTACAGCACACGCTCCAAAGTCATCCACGCCCTGGAAGACCGCGGGTTCGTCTTCGAAGCCGACAGCGAAGACGGCGAGGCGGGACACATGACGAATCCTGCTTCACCGCTCCTGCATTCCCACGCGCGACACACATCTTCCTCGTCGAGCTCCGACAGTGGCATCGGCAGCTGGGGAGGATTCGGCTCCATCCCCGCTGCGCCTCACACTCCACCGCCCACCACCACCTCCGACCTGCAAACCCGGACATTCAAACTCCTTGCTCGCAACAACATCACCTTCTCAGTCGACCCGTCCATCGAACTCATCACATGCGCAGGCCTCAAAGACAGCACTCCCGGCTCATCCGAATCAAACTTCACAGAAGGCAAACTCCACCTCGGCATCGCAAAATGTCTGACCGCGTTCCCTCCCCCGCGCTTCTTCTCCGTCACACTCACAGACACGGAATCCGTCTCCCTCACGCTCGAAAAACGGCTCGTGCAACACTTTCCCGACCACGGCGACGATATTCTTCTGGGAACGCAGGCGCCGGAGCAAATCCCCATTACACTCGACCTGCAGACTCTGCCGCTCGAGAGCACGGGGATCGTTTGCGGGGTGTCGAGCCGGTTGACGGAGGGCATGAAGGGGCGGCTCGGGAGGGAAATGTTCAATATGAGTTATTTGAGCACGAGTCGCGCGGGGCATGTGATTGTGTATGAAGATGAGCTGGAGGATGCAATGGAGGCTTTGAGGGGCGCGCAGCTGGTTGATGGCGTGTCGTAGTTTTGTTGCATGAAGATATGGGAGTGCACAGACCCTGGCCTATTCTTCGGATCTCTTCCTGCGGCATTCTGGGATGAAGTATGAGCAAAGTGTGACTTTGCGAATGCCATAAATCTTGGCTGTTCTTCTCTATCACTTTGATTCATCACTCTTTTTCTCCACGCGCTGGAATTCGTCGGCCTCGCACCAGACACCGCGTCCTGCCTCCGAGTAGAGAAGAATCTACCTCTTGCTTCTAGCTTTCCCACATGTGCAAGTCTGCTCTCCTCACTTGAGTATGAGTCTCTCTGCAAGCGGTGATGCATTGAATTGTCGGGCGATTCGATTCCCTGCTGGTTTCACCATTCTCCGTTCAGCAAACAGCAATTCGGAGAGTCCTGTCCGGCTGATTCCAAGCGAATTCTTGCTGGGTTCGAGTTGGATTATTGTCCAGCTGTGAGAAGCGTCTTCTTGTTCTGCGGCTCAAGCAATTTCTTTGCTGCTACTCACTTTCGGGTTGAACAGCTCCCCGCTCAATGAGTAGTTGCACCACGTCCGAATGGCCAAGTCTAGAAGCCGCCCGGAAGGCATTGCCGAACCACCCGCCCTGAGCATTTATATCGGCGCCCTGGTCGAGGAGTAGTCGCATGACCTCTCGACGTCCGTTTTGCGAAGCAGCCTGGAGGGCATTGCCATATTCTCCGCCCTGAGCGTTCACGTCGGCGCCAGCATCAAGCAGTAGTTGCACTACCTTATCAAAGCCGTTTACCGAAGCAGCCTGTAGGGCATAGCCATAGAATCCGCCCTGGGCATTTACGTCGGTGCCCTTGTCGAGTAGTAGCTGCACTACCTCTCTATAGCCGTAGCACGAAGCAGTCTGTAGGGCATGATTGCTATCGCGTCCGCCCTGGGCATTTACGTCGGCGCCCTTGTCGAGCAGTAATCGCACTACCTCTCTGTAGCCGTAGCACGAAGCAGTCTGTAGGGCATGATTGCTATCGCGTCCGCCCTGGACATTTACGTCGGCGCCCTTGTCGAGCAGTAATCGCACTACCTCTTCGAAGCCCTTTGTCGAAGCAGCATAGAGGGCATTGCTATGTTGTCCGCCTTGGGCGTTTACTTCCGCGCCCTGGTCGAGCAGTCGCTGCACCACCGTCCCGTTGTCACACAACAAGGCAGCCTGGAGGGCATCTATGGATGTGCCAACGCCCTTCTCCAGCAGCAGTTGAACTAGCTCCCCATGGTCGTCTGCCGACGCAGCCAGGAGGGCGTGTACATCTGCGTCCGCGCCCTTTTCGATCAGCAGCTGCACTACCTCCCCATGCCCGTGCGTCAAAGAGATCTTGAGGGCATTGGCACTTGCGTCAGCGCCCTTGTCGAACAGTAGCTGTACTATCTCCAGATTGCCATTTCTCGAAGCAGCCTGAAGGGCATAGGCACTCGCGGCAGCGCCCCCGTCGAGCAGCAGCTGCACGATTGCTATTGCACCGTCACCTGCAGCTATCTCACAAGCAGTCAGACTTCCCCTAACCTTTGAAGATATCGAGAATACCGAGGAGATGCTCATTTCCAAGTACGAGGCCCAAAGGTATTGGAAAAAAGACCAGTTGCTATTCGCAGCACTCCATACGAGTAGGTCTTGGCCTTTGCGAACTTCAGAAGCCTTGCCAAACCCAGGGTCTTGTGTTATCAAATCGCATAATGAGGCCTCTTCACTTCCTAAGAGTACTTGGAGCGCCTCGCTGTGACCACCTGCAAATGCTGCAATAGCTGGCAATTGATACCTCTGATCTGGTATTCGAAGCCATCCATCACTGCACTTCACTGTGTCTAACAGCCTCGCAAAGTTGTTTTCTGCTGCTAGATAGCAGATAGTCGCACCAGGGCCGTGGCGGCGGATCTTGTGGCGCTCGTACAAATTGGTAATGCGAATCCATTTGTCAAGGGAGAAAGTAGTCAGAAACTTGTCTTGAGGTACATCGCGTGCAGCTTCGTCGGCGTGATACAGGACTTGCTGGCTCGCGTATTCGAGGAACGGAAACATTCTGGCCACCTGCTGGCATAACTGTTTCAATTCTCCAGTAGATTCGCGTGGTAACGCCTCGGTCGATGGAACACCGTCCAATATGCTGGCGGTCATGTAACGGTGACAGCATTCCTTCAGCCTGTCATGACTCGAACCGGCTAGCCTTCCATCAAGTTCCGGCCACAGTTCGCACAGTCCGCCGTCCTTGAGTAGAAAATCGCGAACTGATTCGTGAATGAATTGCACTGTTGGGCTTGTTTTTGATCTTGTAAGCTCTGCGAGGCCCTTCGAGGAGTTGAGCACAAATCGTTTCATGTCATCAACCGTGATTTCATCCGGATCCCATGGCTCCGGTTGCCAATTCCCAACGGAATCCGCATCATGCTGTAGCCCAGCCACCATCGCGAAGTAGAACTCCTCGCGCTTGAGCGGCCGTCTTGAGAACAGGATCCATTGGAGACAGAGTAGCAGGTCGGGCATGTTCTCGCAGTCCCGGCGAATCAAGTTTTTGAAAAGATCGCTCAGCTTACTCGGTAGTTCTTGCAATCGTCGCTTGACTTCGAACATCCGGCCTGCACAGATCTCCTTGTTCAGGATGTCGATAACGAGAACAGTCCACATGAAAACACCGTTTGCCTTTTCCTGCACTTGCGCTTGGATCTCGGCGACGAGCTTCCCCTTCCCAGCTTGCAGATGACGTCGAATGTACTTTGCTAGATCTTCTGCGTGCCCAACTTGATGTTCCAAGACTAGACGCCAACCACCTTGAATCTTGACAGTAGGATAGTGACGACTGGAGAAGCAGATGTAGAGCAGGCTGTCGTTTCCAGGAATACCTTCTCCAAGATCCTCCAAGAACTCAACCATGTCCCGTACCTGCTGCTCATCACATTCGTCGAGCGCATCAATGAACAACCTGAGGCGTCGCGGTGCGAGGCGCTCGACAGCGACCCGCAGTAGGTCTTGCAGCACAGTACATGTCCATGCAAAAGGCTGAGTTGGCCTGTCAATAGACATTTCAACATCGTCCAGGATCGCCTGAAGATCCGGAGCTGCATTGAGCAGCTGAAACAGCAGAGATCGGTACATGCCCACTATGGTCTTTTCCAAGTCGTCTCCTCGTGCATTGAAGAAGAAGGAAAGGATAATGTCGTCCTTCAGCCGATCTTTCCTTGAGCGTGCAAGTGCGAACTTCATTATTGTTGACTTTCCCGCTCCAGGTTTTCCGGCAATCCACAAGATCTCCTCATTCCGTGGTCGCTTGTCTCGATCGTTCCAGGCCACATAGTCAGGGTGTTGCAGTATCCATTCACAAGTCGTGCGTTGCGCGTCCTTTATGTTGGAGTGCCGGGCGTCAATCTGATCGAAACTGAGAGAAGCTAACAGCTCTTGCCTGCGTTGAACCTTCCACTCTTGGGTTTCCTGGGCAGAGGGAGGAATGGCACTGCCGCCTTGATCATTCAGACCAGAGAGACTTGACGTAGCTTGTTGTGGGTGCAATGATACTGCGATTGCTTGGTTCAATCTGGTCCATGCGTGTTGTCCTTCACCGTGTATTGGTGAAAGAAAAACACCAAATATTCCCAAGAGACAGTAGGCCTTGTCTTCCTCCTTCGTAGTGTTACGCCCAGCAGCCCATCGAAACCGTTCATTCCGCGTGAATTCTGCCAGCGGAACGCCGCTCAATGCACTGTGTGGTATCCCAGTGATTGCGGAAATCGTTTTCTTGAGTGTCTCCTTAGTTCCCAGAAGATGAAGGTCTCTAGACCAAAACTCCACGATGTTGGGAGCAAGTAGCTCTTGTAAAGTCCCTGCAGTAGAACATGTTAGCTACAGTCTACGGTGTTCCATTCGAACTGCGTTCTGGTTATCGTACACCCGCGAGTGAACCACCTGCTTTTTTGGAAAGCAGCCTCCCAGTTGCACAGCAACTGCCCATCACGATTATGCTTGCGGTCGGTGGACACGTCTTGCAGATACACGTAGCACTTTGACGCCCCTGCATACCAGCGGTACATTGAGTTTATGGCCTCTGAGAGCTCGGTGCTGCTATTTCTGTCAATACAACATGAATCAACCCAGAAATGCTTTAGATCATCTCTCTTGGCCTGTTGTCCACAGAACAAGACCTTGGCATAGCCAGCTTTGTCCTTCCCTATGCCTTGCCCGATATCGCTGAAGACGACTTCATCGTGGTCGGCGCCCCACGTGTGGGAGAGAATGGCGTAGGGTGGAAGCTTGTCTCCATCGTGGTGTGTCAGGCTGAGCTCGCCAGTCGCCCCCAATTGCAGAAGGCGCATGTCGTCGCTGGTCAGTATAGCTCTCCTAGCTGGAGTGGCAGCATATGACCAGCAGCGATACAAGTAGCTCTGGGCCAGCGAGAAGGAGGACTGAAGAGCAAATGAAGAGCGTCTCAGCCTTCGCTTAAGTGTGGCGACTGCGCCGACGCTCGTCCTCTTGGGCGACCAGCACGAAGCGTCTGACACGCATGAAGTCGACAGAGGCTCGGCCTGTTGCGGTCTCGACTGTCTCGCGTAGCTGCTGCGGCCTTGTGCAACATTGCGGGATCATGAAAAGACATCATCAACACAGCCGAAACCATAGCGATGCTCCATTTGCGCGTCTGATCGAACTTCCGGGGTGCCTAGGCAAGACTGATGTGCTTCTGGGCAGCTTTAAAAGGAGTCCGGCAGTCGACGAAACCAAACATCGATTGAGCTTCTCGCTGCTCGATCGGAGTGGGCGGCATAGGGATCATCGGATGCAAGAAGGATTGGGGCCGTCCAGCCCAACATGTTGCTGTACTATACTAGAGTTCCAAGGATCCTGGTACGTAGGTACGTATCAGCGGCCAAATCCGATGTTTTGCGAAGTCTTCAAACACGCCTGCCAGTTGCGCAGAAGCCCATAGCAAGCGGTGCATTGTTGTGATGAAGGAGCGAAGGCCCTCCCATGCCAAGCCATTGCTGACATAAGAAAAGTCCCTTATCACTCCTCGAAATCAGCCCATCAAACGACGTGGTGGGTGGACATTCGACTTCAGTAATTAAACATACCTGCTGACTACCGACCAACCGATTTAAAACCTGACAAGACTGACGAAAACTGTCGTCGTTGGTATACTAGTCATATCATATCATATATCGCTCTGAACGCTCTCACAGATCTCCCAAAAAAGCAAAAATCTAGTGACCCATCACAACCCAAATATAACACACACACACACACACACACACAGTCAATGCACAATCCTACCCTGTACTCCACTGCACTTCTCTCCTCCCTCCATCTATACTCTCATCCATTGACTTTTCATACACCTCACATTCACCAAGATCAGTGAGGGTCTACTCCCGCTTCGAGTACGTTGGCCCAGCACTCAATCCCGCAAGCACTACACGACTCAGACTGCGCGAGCGGGTCCGCTTGTGTTCGCCCGGAGCGACACCGACACCGCCAGAAATTGAAAGTGTTGTCGAGCGACGCATATTCACCTTTCTCAAGCCCTCTGAATTCAAGCCCTCTGCATCGGGATCCATTGCCACCGCAGCTTCCTGTTGCTGTTGCTGTTGCTGTTGTTCAGCGCGGCTCTGCGGGCGGGTATGCTGCGCCGGAAGGCCAAACTTGTCGAGCTCGCCGTCCTCCCACGTTCTATTCCTGCCGAATCGAGACTGGTTCTCTTCGGCAAACATGCTCCCGCGGCGGATCAGGCGACGCTCTGCGTCTTCGTGCTCTTTTTGCTGCAGTTTGTCGCTAGGGAGGAGAATGGCGCGGTCGAGAGCATAGGGCAGACCTCGATGCCGGCCTCGGATCATCATGGCGATGATGACGAGTTTCGAAATGGTTCGGAACTCGGCGGAGAAGGAAGCATTAACTCCAGGATAGCCGAGTGACAAGCCAACTGTGCCGTATGCCGAGACAATCTCAAACAGCACACTGAACATGGTGAATGCTGGTTGGTTCGAGTTAGAGATGCGGTCGCCTTCGACGATAGCGATGATGAAGAGCCCCAGGAAAATGTACCACAAGTCGAAAGACAGCTGCCGGCGCAAATGCTGGCTGACATAACTCTGTTCGTCCTCATCGCCAGCGGATTCCTCGCCGCCGAAAATGCCGAGCGACTTCTCTTCGTACACGTTGGTCCGGCGGATCGAAATGGCAATCGGGAAGACGGAAATGTACATCATAATCATGTAGCTGACTTGGATAGCGGCGTGGAGGTCGGCGAGGTTGACTGATGCAAATCCCGCTGTGCGGGTCGATGTGGCTTGGAACCATCCATTCAAGACTCGGACTCCAGGGTGAAGCTGGCTCACGACCTCCTGGTTCAGATCGAGTATGATGAAGAAGATGAGATCGATGACGTTGAGGCCAATGAGCACCCAGAACAGCCACCACGTCGCCTTACTCGGGAACAACAGCGTAAAGCAGCGACGCGGGTGGTCCAGGAGGAAGCGCAGCTCCTTCCATATCTCACTCTCGTACGTCACAATCTTCGACAGGAGCCAGATGATAAAACGCAGCATGCACGGGAAACCAGTATTGCCGATGATGATCAGAAAGGATCCAAACAGCAGCGGCAGAACGGCAGACTGGAAGCTAATCATCGAGTCCGGCGTGAGTGTGAACCCCAGATCATTGAACATGGACGCGGGCGTGAAGACGCCCCACCAGCCTGCGTCCTGGCCAACACTGCCCACGTAACCCTTCCACGGCTGCGTGTGTTTGATCCACGGCAGCAGAATAGTCATGCCGAGGACATGGAAGCCAACGTAGTAGCAGCCGAGAATCTTGGCCAGCGTCTTCAACGCACGATACTCAATCCCACCAAGCTCCTCTCGCTGTGCAGATGTCAGGCCCATGAACATACTGTTGCGACCCGTGGTGGCGGTCCAGTCAAAGTAAGGCATAGGCTCTTCCTCGCGTGTGACAGTCAAATTGGTCCACGCTCGAGCGAAACTGCGGCGGCCTTCGGTGATGTTGGGAAATCTCGAGCTTCTGCGATCAAGGGCACTTCGAATCCGAGCAAGTCGAGACTTTTCGATCTCATCGTCAGCATCCTCAACCGCCGACTTGTCATCCTCCTTGGACTTTGTCGCTTCACGCTCGCGGTGCGCCGGGTGCTCGGGCACGTCCAGCGTGATTCCCCGTCTAATGTTGCGGTCCTCTTGCGAGATCTGGCTGTGCTCCCCGGCGCTCTTCGGTCGATGCAGCGGTCCGCCAAAGGACGTCTTCGTGTTCAGCCGTGACATGGTCGTGTCCTCGTCCAGCTCCTCCGGCTTGCGACCTCTGTCAAAGTCGCGCGGGCCAGGAATGTACAACGCACCCCCTTTCTTTGCATTTGCCTGCTGCCGTTGCAGAAACTCAATATGCTGGGAAACATCTCTCTGATCCGGAACGCGCGACAGCTCCGGCGACTCGCGCCCCGAGCGCGTTGGAACCTCGTCTGCAAATGTGATCTCGCGATGCAGCTTCGGGTTCAATCCCATGAAGGGCAACGTCGGACTCGGATGCTCCTCCAACACGGTCTCTGACTGCTCCGGCTCGTGCACAGCAGGCACAAACATCGTCGACTCGGACGACGCTGTAGTCGTATCTTTATCCCCCTTGCTGTCCGATCTACTGCTCTCGGACGGCGTCTGGTCTGCTGGATCCAGTCCAATGCTAGGGCCAATCTTCTGTCTAAACTGTTGTCGCTTCTGGTCGGTATCGTCATCGTTGCCCGCGCGGTCAATGAACCGCGCCGTGTCTGTGTCCACTGTAATCTTTTTCCCCTGCACGCCTCCCGCCTCCAGCACACGCGCGTCTACGTTGCGCATGTCCTTTTCCCCTTGCATCTGGCTCTTCGACCGACTGAGCGTGAAGCGTGTCCGGCCGCGTTTCGCACGGGCTTCCTTGACAATGTGCTCAAAGCGCTTCTCGAACCAGTACAGCCGCACAAAGACGACAAACGTGTTGACGAAAATGGGCGTGCAGATGCACGTCACCAGCATCATGACGACCTGCTGGTAGAGGTGCAGGGTGTTGATGTCGATGGTGTTGAGGCCAGACTGGGTGGCCATGCCGGCGGCGAAGAACAGCGCGTCAATGTAGGGCATCAGGCCGGCGGGATAGAGCATAATGGAGCCAATCACGGTCATGAGCACCATGAACATGTAGTGGATGGTGATGAAGTTGAAGTGCGGCTTCTTGAACGACTCCTTGCTGGGCACAGCCGACAGCAGCCATTTGCCCAAGTCCTTGAGCGGCGACAGCGGACCGTCGGCGAGGGCGGCCATGGTGGAGTGGAGGTGTCGGTGGTGGTGTATGGGTTTTTGTGTATGAATAGAATGGATGTAGATGTCACGAGTTGTCGTTAGACCTTGAGTCTAGTCCGCAGCGTGAGGAGGGACATTGTCATTGCGTGCCGTCGAGGAGCATGCTGTCGTGGATGAAAGCGAGATTGCGCGATCTGTACCGAGTGACGACCTCCTGAGCCAGAGTGAGGTAGTGCGGTGGGTGTTGGCAGCGGTGAGTGTGGATGTCAAGTGTGAGAGGAAAGTAAGAGAGAGCGAAGAAAGGATTCCGAGGCCAAGACCAAGACCAACAGACTAGTGCTGCTCTAGAACAGTGCTTAAATGCTCTCTCCCGTCTCCTCCTCCTTGTCTCTCATCGCAACACGTATTCCCACAGCAAAAAGAACAGAACAGCAGTAAGATGACGCACCGATCCTGCCAGCTCCTAGCTCCCAGCCAGCAGTATTTATCATTACAGTTCTACTCATCCCTCCCTCCTCTGCAGAACTACACACTCCAGCAAAAGAACCCTGGTTTCCACACTATCAGTAGCGTCAACACATCCTAGTCGCCGGTCCACGATGCCGGAACTTGCTTGTTGCTTGGACAAAAGCCTAATAAACAATCCATGGTTGCACTGCCACGATGACATGTCGCGAGACAAGGCTTGCATCAGTTTCATCATCATCGTTCTCTGCAGATACTGTATCCCTGGTAAAGGAGAAGGAGAGTAAGCGAGAACTAACTCATTTGCAAAGGACTAATCAAAGGACAACGGGTGCTATGTACTCTATCTGCTACGATGGTAAGAACACAGCCTAAAGAAAAGCCTTGACGAAAGCTTGGCGCGACCAATGGCTACAGCTCACAATGTGCGTCCTACAAAAGTCACACGAGGACTGGTCGTTGCAGAAAACGCCCGCAACACACAGACAGTAGTCCCTCGGCAATGACAATCTCTCTCGTCTGACAGGTGGGAAATGCTGCCATAGCTAGAGATCTTGTTATACGGGCTGTGCACATGGCAAGAAAGCTTGGCTTCTCTAGCTTACATCTGGAAGATAGTCGGCTGAGTCGGGAAACGGGTTCATTCAGCGGAGCTCGCAACGACCGGGACACGCGCGCATGCAGGACAAAAAACAAAGGAGTGCAACAAAATGCTCGAAATTGTTGTTTGTCCCTCGCAAGTCTGGACTATGTACAGGTCCACAGTATGTAATAACGCTACTAGTACAAGAAGAAGAATCGTGACTTCGTTACTCCGCCTATCCCATCAAACACCCATTTCATTCACTCGAAGAACTCCCACAGAGCTGTCCCAAAGCCACAGCCATGCCAGGATCGTACATGTGCACATCCAGCTCATAGCTCTCGAATTTTATGCCCTCCTCAAACATCTTCATCGGGAACACGCCCACAATCATGCACTTGAACACACACTCCTGGATCGCTCCCCGCACCACCATTGCCGTGTGCCGGTCTCGCGCATAACGCTCAATAAACGGCCGCACAAGCAAATCGCCGTCGCAGAGTAGCGGGCGAATGTATTCCAGTACGGCCTGGTACTGTGTTTTGCCCTCGAAGAAGGCGTGGACAAAACCGCGGGGCGTCTGCAAACGCATGCTTTCCGTGGTGAGCGAGTCAATGGCGCCGTATACGTGTAAGAGCATGGGCTGGCCGTCAAACGCGGGAAAGTCGGGATTGGCAGGGAAGTTGGATTCGTGGGTGGGTTCGGTATCGCGGAGTACCACTTCAGATAATGTCGCGATGCTGTTGCGGAATTTGGACAGGCGATTGCTGTGGTTCAGGTAGTCTTGCTGACTGGGAGTTCGTTCGAGTCCGCCCTCTTCCGGAGAGGAGCTGGGCGGAGTGACTGGCCCCGACCCTGCGAACGTCCAACCGGGTATCCACGAGAGTCGTTTTGCCCACGCGCCTTGCGACAAACGGCGCGTGTTCCCACTCTCGTCAGGGCTTATGCTCTCTTGTGGGATGAGGTCGTTCTCCGGGACAGACGCAAGGGCGACTGCTTCGCGATGTGGGTTACCATTGAGACCGCCTCCGATCGCAGACGCAGACGATGACGCGCGACTCTTGCCATCTCGTACAGTGGTCTTGTTGGCGCCTTTTGCGGGATCGGAGTGGCGTCGGTTCGTCCTTGCGTTCGGCGGCAGTGAAGTGAGGGCGGCCATGTCGGTGGCCTAAAGTGATGCTACAGATGTCAATAGTGACGAGTTATGCGTGGTAGACACAAGAACGACATCACTCTCAGTGTATGTATGCGGAGGTGACAGGCGCGCAGTGCCTGGATCGTGTGAGACATGGGGTTGGCGGCCGGTGCTCGATCCATCGTCGTCTCACTCACACTCATTCTCATTGGTGACCGTCGTCGGCGGGCATGGACTGTCTTTGAGCAATGCCAATGAGAGCAGCCCGCGACCGAGCGACTTCTGCTCTATTTGGATGTGACGCGGACTGCACGCATCATGCCACCTCTCTGTAGCAGGTTTCCCGTTGGCCCGTGGCTGACACCTACCAAATGAAGCGCTATGCTGCTATGTGACGGCGTGGATTCTGCTCCGTGGAGTTTATCACACGGACATCCTCGCATCTTCTTCTCGTGTAATCATGCCGGGCTTGCCGGGTTTCGGTCTCGTTGCAAGCTTCACATTTACCGACGCGCGCAGATTCATCCACCTGCCGTCAAGGACGGACCAAAGAGGTCGTTCATGTCCTTGTCATTCTGTGCTCGTGCCGACTTGATCTTCTTGGCCTTTTCCTCGTCTATGGTGCCGTCTTCCGCGCCGTTCTGCTTTGCCGCGGCTGCGGCTTTGACCAGATCCTTGGTGTTCGGGTCGCGGCAGCCTTCCAATTTCTTTTCCAGTGCGGCCCGCTCCTCTTTGCTAATATTGCTGCTAGCGTCGTAGGACGCGAGCGTTTGCGAGCAGGTTTCTATGGCTGCTAGAATCTTTGGTCGGGTCGCCAGCGCCACGGGCAGCTTCGCGTCCAGGTAGTACATCAAAAGTGGCGTGTCTGCCACGTGGAGCGCCGCGAACAATATCTGGGAGGGCGTGTAGAGAAAGTAAACGTCCGTGAGCGAGGCTTCCGTGTCGAGCAGGGCTTTGGCTGCAGTCCACGCGAGCTGGATACGCTCAACCAGTTGTTTCTGCTCAATCTTGCCGTTGTCGGTCGGAGGCATGGTGAACTGGGTTTTATTGGCCGCGTCCGGGCCTTTGAGGCCGAGCATGGCCTGCTGCACCTCCTGGC
This sequence comes from Septoria petroselini, assembly GCA_022559915.2. Classification (NCBI taxonomy): domain Eukaryota; kingdom Fungi; phylum Ascomycota; class Dothideomycetes; order Mycosphaerellales; family Mycosphaerellaceae; genus Septoria; species Septoria petroselini. Next base: position 540,079 of record JAFJTQ020000007.1, read on the forward strand.
CACTGAACTGAACCACGCTATCGACCAGCCCCTCGGCCATGTTCAGCAGCTCCATCAGCGCGCCTTTGAGACCTCTGTACGGCTGGCGCACATCGAGCATGAAGCGCAGGGCCTGCATGACCTTGTACTCGGGCGCCAGCACCGCATTCGGGTCGGCGTTGATGGAGCGCGAGAACTTGGACAGCGTGGTGTGGGTGGCCTCGGTCTTGCTCGCGAGGAACATGACGGTCTTGTAGATTTCTTTCGGCGGGTACGTCATGCAGCTGTTGTTGAGGTAGAAGCGCTTGAAGTACTGGATGGCGGTGGTGTAGACGGACGCCTGCCACTGCAGATGCACGCCGGTGATGCGCAGCACATCGCAGTATTTCTGCACAAGCCGCAGCTCCTCGTCCTCGGTCAGACACGCTGCCGCTGCTGCCCCTGTGCCATCACTGCGCGGTCGGAGATACTGCTCGGCGCGGGCGACGGCGAGGTCGTGTGTCTGGCGGCGCTGAGCGGCGAGTCGTTCGGGCGAAAAGGACCAGAAGCGGAACTGCGTCGAGCGGCGGTAGATATCGTCTTCCGTCAGACGCGTCGAGCTCATCGTGAGGCAGCAGGACGCGTGTCGCACGGAAGGAGCTGGAGGAGGAAGTCGTGGTGGAAGACGCGTCGGAGTCGGAGTTGGTGTCGATCTAGGCCCCACTTCTCATCATCGTCACGCCGTCTTCGCATTTATTTGGACAACAAAGTGTTATTCTTCCCAATCAGGACAATGTCTTAGGCATCCAGTGATATCGCTCCCTCCTAATCATCAAGCTGTCGGCAGGAACAGATCATTCTCTATCTCTTCCTCCTCTTCTTCCTCTTCTTCCTTCTCCACGACATCTCCCACAATATGGCCTTTCTCACACTGCCCACCGAACTGGTCGCCCACGTCTTCTCAGAGCTCGACGACGCTGATGTCTTCGCAGCCCGACTCAGCAACAAGGCCCTCGAGGAGGCCTCGTTTGCCTTTTTCGCCAAGCGCTTCTTCCGAAAGAAGGGCTTCATGGTGACATCTGCCAGCCTGCACGTCTTCAAGCAAATTGCCCATCACCAAGGCCTGCGGAAGCATGTGCAACACGTCTGGTTCAATCCAGACTGCTACACATTCGCACGACCTGCTTGTGCCCCTGACGATGAGGACTCGGACATGGACTCTGCCGATGATCTAATCACTCCGGCCGAGAAAAAGTCTTCGGAAGCTGTCAAGATATTCAGCAAGCTTGCCACCCAGTACGAGGCCTATCAGCAAGTCATTCAGGATCATGCCGAGCTGCTGACAACTCCCAAACTCGAGGCTGATCTTACGGAGGCTTTTGCTTCACTGCCCAACTTGAAGACGGTTGGTATGCGGAGGAGTGAAGACCATGGTCCTCATGGCTGGACTGTACTGTATGATGCCATCGGAGAGGATCCGCGAGTACTAGGCCCCATTCCTTCGGGGCCTGTGTACGATCTGTCAGATTCTACTTACCTGTTCATTGCAATCGTGTCTGCTGCCGCCAAGACCAGAACACAGCTGCAGCGACTGTACACCGACGCGATAGAGATAGACAATATCAGAGAAGAGCGGCTGTCTCAGACTACACTAAACGAAGCGTGCAATTCAATCCTGTACATTGAACTCAATGCTGTCAAAGGCTGGCTGAACACCCGGCCACATCTAAAGTCCCAACCGTACAACACCTTGCGTCGGCCCGAGGACTTTGGTGCAGGACTCACCCGGCTGCTGAAGGCGACCCCGAACCTGAAGGAGATAGGTCTGCAGATCTTCCCAGATCGAAAGCAGTCCCATCTGCTCGCACCCACGGCACCCGACCCCGACAGCTGGCGCTTGAGCTACCCCTACGTCGCGCTACACAAAGTGTCCACTTCCCTCACCCTACCACACCTCACGCGTGTCAAACTGGAAAAGGTCACAACCACATCCGCAACCCTGATCGCCCTCCTCCGCCCAAGCTCCAACAACCTCACAAGCCTCAAGATCCGAGACGTCCGCCTCCTCGCCTCCACCCAAACCTCTCCAACAAACCCCTCCATCTTCGCCAGCACGGAGGACTCGACCGAAGACGACCCGCAGCACCGCCCCTGGGAAATCTTCTTCTCATTCCTCTACATGTGCTGTCCAGCACTAGACTACATCCTCCTCAACCATCTCATGCATGACGGCGGAACGGTGTCATTTGTGGAAGAGGCTCCGGCGCCAATGGTACCTGAGCAGGCGGATTGGCTCATCAATCACATTGCTCCGACCCATGGCGGGCGAGGCGGTTTCATTCAGTATGATCATGTGAACCTTCTAGTGGAGGGGAGAAAAGAGGTCATGGAGAGGTTGGAGAATATCGTGGAAGAGCACTGGTACCATCAGCCGTCGTTCAGCTATGTAATGGACGATAGCGTTTGGCACACGGATACTAGTGATGAAGAGTGGTGATCAAGGAGGAGGATGTGGTGGTTGTGGCTTTGATTCTAGTCTCAACCAGCTTCTTTCTGTGTACTGGAAGTGCAGACTTCCACAGTCCGACGTAACGACACTGTCGAATCGCGCCTCGAGATCAGATCTGGAGAGGAAAGCAACCACGATATGATGGAGCAGTTGCAGAGAGGAGCCGCAAAGCCCTCCAATCGCTCTCAGAACGCCAATCAACCTCCGTCAATCAATCTCCGCCAATCAACCTCCGCCGGTAGGGTCGCTACCAAGGCCCATCTCCATGATCGATTCTCGCTTCCAAAGATGCTGTTGTCTCTTCAGCCATGAGATCGCGGGGGCTGCCTCCGATTGCCAGATCGTCTCTCCAGGCGTCTTCTCCTGAACTAGGCATCCAAATTTCCCTGTACTGTTTTGCTCGCATATTTCAACACGACTTCTCATTAGAAGCTAATGAGGCCGTATTGGAGAATTGCACTCAGACCTGGCTGTGTGCGAATTGCCCGTGCGTGCTACCGCCATTCCTCGGAGAATAAGGCTTGTACTGCTGCTGTTCGGCTTGGTATGTTCTCGGAAGGGAGCTCGGCTGTAAATATTGCTCGGAAACCCTGGCCTCTTTTGCTGGCGACGAGTTGTTCCTGTGTGGTGACGGCCTAGGATGTCGGCGCTGCTGCTTCTGAAATCCGCCCTGCTTCTTTGCCGATCGTGCCTCGAGGAACTCTCTCAACGTCACGAGAAACATGTAGAACGACAGTCCCCTATCAACAACAGCTTCTGTTAGCACAACCCAACGAGCAAAATTGGACAAGGCAAACTCACATCACCACCAAAGCAAGCAAGGCAACAATTCAACTCAATGCACACCCAGACCCCATACAAACCGCCACATTAACCCGCGCAACCAACCTAACCACCATCCCCCACGTCGCCATCTCCACGAAATTCAGAATCCAAAACGCTTTTAAACTCTTCCACCGGCCAAGCGACGCTTTCCGCTCCGTCAAAAGTTCGTATGCCAGAATCACAAACGACTTGATGCCCATGGTGATGGCGAGCGTGTGCGCGCGCGTGGTGACTTGGTTCTTCATGGCTAGGCGCGCGATGGGGCAGGCTATGGCGAGGGATGTGAGGACGAATTTGGCAACGTGAGTGTGTGTTTTGTAGCGGGGGGGTGAAGATGAGGGTTTTTTCCATGATTGGCCACATTGTGGAGGGAGAAGAAGAAGTGTCTTTCCGTCGAGTGTATGAGGGAGAAGTGGTGTTTTGAGGACAAGGTATCGACAAGAGTGTTGTGGTAGGCTGCGAAGAGTCGTGGAGGTCGTTCGGTAAGAGGTATGTCGTTTGTGTCCGTCTTCTGTCTGACTTTGAAATTGAGCTGGCGATTATAATACAAGTTGATTTCCAGGCACCTGGATAGATGTTGCATTTGTTTGTACGAACGTATATCTTCGTATTCGCAGTTCACCTGAATGCGAGGTAATGCGAGGTTCTGCCAAGACTGGTTCTGCGAGCCAAGGCTATGTTTTTGTCTGCTCTGCGACTACACATCATGGAATCAGCCTTCCTAGGTAGCAGCCAAGGACATCGTTTGGTATCAATCTTGTGGACCACTCGGTGTGTCAGTGCTTCGATTCGTGTTGCTTCATCTCGCCTGGAAATGGCAGCGATGGTGGATGATCCAGATCGTTGTCCTGAAGGCTCTCGAGGTCCTTGGAACAGAATGCGAGTGATGACCGTTCTTGCTAGGTAGCATAATCTACTCCTTATGTCTGATGTCGTGAGTTTAAGTTGTGCAGTGGAGCAGGAGAACTGGAGGCAGAGATGCACTTCTACCCGCACGAACATTGGCCTATCAATGCATGATAACAGACGACAGAGTCATGAAGCGCTGAGTGCCTCGTTGCTAGAGTTCTTCTCGCACGTAGCTATTCATGAATCCGGCTGCTTGCTTCGGGATGGTAGCCTCGCCACAATTACTACATTCGGATCGTACTCGTACCGACAGGCTGTGCACATCGCATACCCGTGGGGTGAGCCGAATTCTGTCTCTACACGTGAGGTAGGTAGGTAAACGACGCTGCGAATTGACTCTTTCGATTTGCCTGATTTGCCGGAGTTTGGGTTGCGAACACATTCACTTGGTTTGGCGGTTGCCTGGTCTTCTGCATGTGCTTCGACTACGGGACACTATACCGGTGCTCGATCTGGGCGTCTTCCTTATCGGATCTCGGTCTTCCTCGATCTCGGTGCTTCATAAGTCGACCTGAACCAAGTGGACAGAACTCGGTGTCGTGAAGCAAACCATGAAATCTGCGGGAGGGTGAAGTGGCAATGCCAAGTGTGAGGAACCTGCCTGAGGCACATCTCAAGTACTGATTCGCCAGTGGGGTCCTATTCAGAACGACCTTGTCCAAAGTGCACATAAACCACAGACTTGATGTCCAAGACCGCGTTTGGTTCGGGAGACTGTCTGGAAGGTCGAGGTGCTGTCTCGACTGCTCGAAACAGCAAATGGCAGAAAGGCTTCCAGTGCAGCGTAGCGTTTTCCTAAAAAGGCCAAATAGCTTTTGGTGATCTGCGAAGCCAATCAAAAGCTGCAGCTTGACGCAAACCAGAGACGACAGTATGCTCTAGCGACTTCCGTGAGGGGTGGGCAGAATGTCGATCAAAAGTAGTTCTTTGAGCGTTCGCACTGCAGCACTGGTGGAAGTGTGTGTGAATCTCACTTGAGCTCGTGAGAGGTTTCTGGATGCAGCGTGCTATGTTGTGCACATGTTGAACTGCGTAACTCTCCTCTGATACTTGTTATATACAGTTATTGACAGAAATGCCATGAAGGATGCCTATGATGCCTGTCGGTGAACCATCGGTCAGGCTCGAGCCGTTGACCCGAAAGACGCCAAGAGTCGCAATAAATTACGGTTAAACTCTTGTGATGAGCGACGCACGAACTTCAACCTGCTGCAAGCCAGGAACTTGCTCACCGGCATAAGATTTACTTGGATTAGTGCTCATTCGGAATGTGCTTTGATGCTGTATAGCTCCCGGCTCGGCTTCGTCTTTCGTCATGGCTTGATGGCTTCTGTCTAGATCTGGAAGTGGTGCTGCGAGGTTTCTGTGAAGACCGAGCGATGAGCGACGACCATGTTGCCTAGCGTAGAGTGATGATGATCATCGCGTCGCCAAGATAGACCATGGACATTGATGTGGGGAAGTGACGGATGGACTAGTAGGTATATGTAGACTGCGGGTGTACCTCGAAGAACTGATGGTTCTCTTCATTCTGCTTCCTGCATCGTGAGTCGAGACAATACTCACTATGTATCGTTCCGTAGCATACGCGCTGTCGCTGGCGACATTGGCCACAGCGCAAGCCGACAACCCGTTTGGCTTCGTCAGCGCTTCGACACTCTGGGTGGGAGGGCCTTCGCCTATTGTCAACACAAGCTACGCAGTTTCCAGGGCAAGGAGGATGATCGCACGAATACGTCCAACTACGTCGGCATCAGATACGCGACTGCTCGCCGGTTCGATCACGCTCAACTGTTTGACACGCCGCTCGAGGGGGTTCAGGATGTGTCAGAGTATGGACAAGTCTGCCCACAGCACATGGTCGTGCCCTCGGGATTGGCACCAGATATTGGACTGCCGGGCCAGGTGATCAGTCTGCTCGAGGCTCTGCCGCTTACTCAGGCTGCTCTCCAGCAGTCGGAAGACTGCCTATTCATCAACGTTGCTCGGCCACAAGACCAGAGTCTGAGAGATTTGCCGGTTGTGCTTTGGATGTATGTTGACTAATGTACAACGCAAGCAAGTGACGATGTAAGCTGACGGGCGTGTGCAGTCACGGAGGTGGCTTCGAGGTCGGCTCAGGCCACTCGCTGCTTGGTGAAGGCAATGTGCCCGGCGTATTCTACCAGGGCAACCGACTCGTGCAGGAGAGTATCGAGATGGGTCAACCGATCATTTTCACCTCGATCAACTACCGTCTTGCACACTTTGGCTTCACAGCCAGTCAGGAGTTTGCGGATGAGGGGCTGCTGAACCTCGGAATTGAGGACCAACGAGTTGCCATGCGCTGGATCCAGCAAAACATTCGCGCAGTATGTTTGATCTTGTTTCTATTCGTGATGGTGCTAACACTGTAGTCAGTTCGGCGGCGATCCAAGCAAGGTCACAATCATGGGAGAGTCTGCAGGATCCTGGTCAGTTTCCACACACCTGGTCGCCAACGGCGGTGACAACGAGGGCTTGTTCCGTGGTGCAGTCGGTGTTTCCGGTGGTCCTCTGAAAGTCGATCCTCCATCACGACAGCAGCCACTGTTTGACGATATGGCCCAGTACGTGGGATGTGGCGACGCTGCTGACAAGATCGCCTGCCTGCGAGAGGCGCCGTACGACCTGCTGTATGCCCACATGAACACTGTGAACAACTTCCTCGTTGGTTTCCGGAGTCTGGCCTCTGCGTGGACAGTGCGTCCAGATGGCGAGTTCATCGCTGATAGCCCAGACCGCCTCGTCGCCGCTGGCCAGATCGCCAATGTACCACTCATGTACGGCGATATGAGGGACGAGGGAACCCTGTTCTCGCTCACCAACCAACTCAACATCACCACGACTGAGCTCGTCAAGGACTACTTCAAAACCTACTGGTGGCCAAACATCACCGAGGCGCAGCTCGATCGCCTCATGGAGCTATACCCCCAGGATCCAACACAAGGCTCGCCCTACGGTACAGGGCTGCTGTACGCGATCCCGCCGCAATTCAAGCGCCTTGCAGCAATCAACGGCGACTACAGCTTCGAGTCGCAGCGTCGTCAACTCCTTGCCCAGCACACTGCGCCCAAGTGGAATTACCAGGTAGAGGCTTCCGTTCCTCTGTCATTCCTCGGAAGCACGTTCCTCGGCGACCTGCTGGGTGGTCTCGGCGCGACCAACATTCCCGTCTTGGGGTCGTTTCACGCCTTTGACATCTTCTTCAACTGGTTTGGCACCATTCCTCCCGAGTTGAGCCAGAACAGCTTGCACATGATGCGTACTCTGGTGTCATTCGTCCACAACCTTGACCCGAACCAGCACGGGCTAGATGATATTCCGAACTGGCCACAGTGGGACAGGCAGAACCTGCAGACTATTCGATTCCAGGAGAGTGGCGTGGATGTCATCCGGGACAACTACAGAGAGGAGCAAATGGAGTTCTTGAACGAGATTCGCGATTCGATGCGTCTCTGAGTAACGAGCGAGATTTGCGCCACTCTGATGCGGTGAATGAGGTGCCTGTAGATAGTTACGCATGACACGGCAAATCAAGTGTATTGTACATGCCAATTCGGCTCTATCCAAGCAATACCATCTTCGTGAGGCTGATTGCGCTTGAAGACTCCATCTGTGGTATATTCTGCTGATCTTGGGTATGTTGTTACAGGAGAGGTAATTTGAGGAATCGGTAGGAATAGGAAACACGACTCAGGTGTATGTCACGTGGACCCAGATCACGCGCCAAGCCAGCTGACTTCACTTCTTCGGTCGTCACTGAATTTGCCGCAGATCAACAACCGGCAACAGCTTGCCACTTCGCGGATTGGAGTGCAACTGGGCCAGATCGCAGAAGACGACGCGGATGTCCCCAATCAAGCCTTTGGCGACGTGCTCGGGCAGCATCGGCCGCTCCGTATACAGCACCTGTCGGACGCGCTCGGCTAGCGAGGCCGTGTCGATATTGTCGGCCCGAGGATTCCCATCAGTCTGGCTCTCAGCCTGATCCCTGAGCACCACCTGGCAAACGAGGACGTCCACGAGATTCTCCCGTACGAGGACGGCCTGCAGGACGCCAAGTTGTGCCGGCAACACAGCCTGACCCACCAGACGAATCAGGTCGTTCATGTCGAGCGACACGGGCCCAAGCCGCACGCTGTTGCTGGCTCGACCCAGCAGGCGGAAGAGGCCTGCATCGCGATCCACCCACTCTGCTCGGTCGCCCACCGGGTATCGGATCACCGGAGTCAGGCGGCGCACCAGGCTCGTGACCACCAAATCGCCCGGAACTCCATTCTCGACAATGCTGTCTCCCCCGTCGCCTCCATCTTCTGCCGACGTGAGTAGCTCTACCACAGCGGACGAGGCTAGCACTCGATGGATCCTGGCGTCAGCGTCTATGCCGGCAGATTCTGCAAACACACCTAGAGCATGCATCATCAGCCGCCGTGCAAGATCATCGTACAGTGACTTGCTTCCACGCTGAGGCCCTTACCTGCGTCCATGGAGCCAAGAATACAACTACGAATAGTTGCATTGGGGCAGAGCTGTTTCAACAACGTCCGTTGTTCCGGATACAGTCCCTCGCCTGCAAACATGATTGCATGCACGCGCGGTAATGTTTTCCCTTGTGGCAACAGGTAATGCGCCAGATTGACCAGAGTCGTGACAGTCGATAATGTCGCCGTCACGTCAAACTCTTCCAACAGACTTGCGTATGAGCTGGGTTCCGCGGGGCCGCTGATCGGGAGGTGCACGGCGGGTACAGGCGCTGCAAGTATGCTGAGGACATGCAGCACTGGAAGCAGCACTCGTCAGCGACGCCGTTCACGAACAACATTGTCCGCAACCCGGAAAGCCAACTTACTGAAGCTTCCCCATAGACCGCCTGCATAGAAGAGATTTGCAACACGATCGCCTGCCCTTAAGCCAGCCGCGACAAGGCCGTTGCCTAGAAGCATGGCTGTCTTCTCCAGCTCTGACTGGGAGTATGCAGTGGCTTTAGGGCGACTTGTCGTGCCTCCGGTCTTGAAAATTGCTCCATCAACGAGCGGGCCTGTCCGCATGGTATTGCCATGAGTTGCGTTGGCTACCCAATATGCAGTGTGGGGCACAACGGGAATGTCTTGCAGCGTTGTGTCCTCTGTCCATTGCACATCTTTGTACAGATCGGCGTAGAATGGCGACTGGGTGCGCACATATTGGATCAGGTTGCGGAGCGATTCGTCCATCGGGCTGTCTGAATTGGGCATACTGATATGTGTTTTTCAGTCAGAGATCGATGTATCATGTGGCGTGTACTGAATCGCTTATGGATCCAAGCTTGCAAGACCGGCTTCTTGTCCTTTCCGAGGGAAACCCAACAGCAGATGCGATCTCTGCCAGGCAAGTAAGATCATCCCAGCTCTGGTTGTTCACGGAGGTTACTCCGGGAATTCGCCATGTGTGGCAAGGTTCTCTACCAAGCACTAACAAAGCCTCTGCTAGGCATCCCCATGTGATTAAGGCTAATCTTGCCGGCAGGGGGGTTATCTCAACTTCGGACAGTTGTGTATGCGCCAGGTCGCCACGAGTAGGGCTCTGTTAGCACTCTATCAAGACTGAATTGCAAGTCAGTCCGCAATGGCGAAACTTGTTGCAATGTAGGTTGAACAACGTCACCGGTTAGTCCCTTCCCCAGTCGTTCTACTTCCGGGCTTCTGGAAGCTTGCCAAGAATTATCCTGGTCCAGCCTTCCTCGGCGCTAGACGTATTGCGTACTGAGACTGCTCTCAGCCAGGTACGTAGTTGAGACAAAACCATTATTTTCGCAACTGAAACCGCTGCTATAAAAGTGCCACGGCTTTTTCGACGTCCGCTCAGCCGACCGGATTGTCGGAATCACTGGGATGCGACAATCGTGTTGCCGCAAGGCTGTGAAGTATGCGGATAAACAGGTCCTGCTTTCTCCGAGTGCCGCAGAAGTACACCAACGATAATAAGCCCTGCATTCAGCAGACTGAAAGTGAAGGACAACACTTTGGCGGACCTTGTGGTCACTAGTGATAAAAGAAAAGGTACAGGACGGCAAGTACCGCGGCGTACCGCGACGATCTCTCTACAACTCCGTCCTGACTCCTGTGGCATAGCGTGTCTCCCAGGACTCGGGAATCGGGACAGATGTCCTGACCACAGAAGCATGCAGACACGAGTGGTTGATTAGTGACTTTTTGGGGATTCGATGGCATTGGGCCATCGGCCTGTCCACGTGGGAACTTTTGATCATGCCGCCGGCAACCACAGTCAATGCCTCAGCGAGACACTGGTTTATCAAGGAATCCAATGGCCGTTTGCGGTCAGGCCCGTCGACTCGACCGGTCATATTGTGCGCAATCTTCGCATGCGGTCCTGCGACAAGGCCAAGCTTGCTAATGAGGGTAGTTGCGCACAACCCGGCATGGGTTTGTGCGCAGGCGTAAAATGCGGGTTATCTGGACTAGCTCAGCCCAGCAACCTACTTCCATCTGTGTACCTGTGTGCACACATGTCAAGAGCTCGGGACGACGGAACACCATGCTCCAGCGTTCCTGAACAGCTAGACTAACTACATGGTATGTGGACAGGCCAAAAGGCGCCTTCCGCCCTGGCGAGGATTCAATGCTGGGTGGTTTGCGTTTTAGAGGAATTCATGGCTGCCTCTAGACTCGCTAGCACCGGAAGTCTATCTGCGCCGTTGTGCCATCAATCTCTGTCGAGAGCGATTCCACATATGCCTCTAATCGCAGGCCAGATGGGATACATGTGCCTTGGTCCCACTATAAGAGTGAAGATGCGAGCGGTCGTCCACCAACGCGGCTGCACACATCGCATTCCAGGATCAGATTCGTTCGCTACAAGATGGCCTTTTTCGTGGTCAAGCCTTACGAGATGTCGCTGACATCAGTCGCTTGGAAGTTACTCGCTTGCCTTGCACTGTTTGCAGTCTTCAAGTGGCTTCTCGATGCCTGGAAGGCATACCGATCTCCTTTGTCAGCTCTACCTGGACCCTGGTACGCACCCCTCACCAACTTTCACCTCCAGATCGGGTTCGCCCGTGGTACCGTCTGGAAAATTGTGGAGAAAGGGCACAAGACTTATGGACCGGTCATGCGCCTTGGACCACGACAGATCTGGGTTTCTGATAGAATTGCCCTCAAGGAGATTATTCAACAGATCGACCTGCCAAAGGTGATGATGTATGCGGAAATTAGCCGCGAAAGAGAGAGCGCAGGACTCTTTGGCGAAGTGCGTCCAGCGGTGTAAGTAGCGACATGACAGTTCCAAGGGAAGATTTGATTCGCTAACGCTCGGTGTAGTCATAAACGACTTCGAAAGTTGATGACGCCGGCGTTCACAGTAGGCTATATCGACCGCCTGGACAAGCTTTTTCAAAAGCCTCTTCAAGACATGCTAGACATTCATCAGTCTCAGCTGGCATCTGGTCAAAAGAGCATTCCTACCAACTTGATGGTCGATCTGCACCGCAATGCACTAGAGATGTGAGCTTTTTAAATCTAACCTGATCTACGCTTGGAAATTCTGACCAAGACTTTGTAGTATGGGAGAGTGTGCCTTCGGTCGAGGATTCGGCTCTCTAGCCCCAGACACAGAGCCTGAGACTGGCTTCAGTATCCAGGCCTGGCAGAAGATACCAGATGCCATCTTCCGAGGCTTGAGCATGCGCTATGCTGTATGTCATCCAATCGGCTTGGGGAGAGTACTTTACTGATCCCGAAAACAGATCGTCTACTTCAAGCGTACTTTCCGAAAGATGGGCATCAAGCTCGAGTTTGACTGGCCTGCAGAGATGGTTACGGTCAGCAAAGTTCCCGTCCGTCGTTCATTGTTCGATTACTGACGGACTATACAGGCAATCGACAGCGTCATCAGACGTCGGCAGGCTATCTCGGACAAAACTTCCCGTCAGGATCTTTTGCAGCATCTGATCGATGAAGGTCATCGACCAGACAATGGACAGAAGATGAGCTCTCGTGATATCCTCGACAACTTGTCTGAACTTCTCCTTGCCGGAGCGGAGACCACATCGGCAACGATCTGGTATGTGACTATCTTGCATGATGTTGGGACATGACCTAACATTGTGTCATTACAGTTATCTCTTCCTTGAGTTGGCCCGGAATCCGGATGTGCGCAAGAAATTGCTTGACACAATAGCGCCGCTTGGCATCAAGGATCCGTTGATTGACGGCATAACTGTTCGAAACGATCCACGCTTCGAGTACTTGAATGCCTGCATCAAAGGTACGTTGGCAGTAATTCTATAGGCTGCCAAGTGAGCTATGCTTACCATTGAACTTGCAGAGAACCTCCGCATGCACCCGATTGCATCGGAGCTTGGACGACGCACACTTCAAAGCCCGGTCGTTCTTAACGGTGTTGAAATCCCACCTTATACCGTGGTTTCGGCATCCTACCGTGCCCTGCACCTGTAAGCATGACCAAGAACCCAGATCTAGGAAGAATACACGGGAGCTAACGCTCTGTAGGAATGAAGAATTCTGGCCACAAGCAGATCGCTTCTGGCCCGAGCGATTCCTTCCAGATGGACACCCCCTGAAGGGCGATGCACCTTCTGCAGAGTAAGTTGCCACAAATCACCTGCCTCATTCGTTTTGACTGACTTGTGATCTAGCATGTCGGCATATTTCCCATTCTCTGGTGGCAAGCATTCCTGCATTGGAATCAACTTTGCATGGCATGAAATGCGGGTCGTTGTCGCCAACTACTGTGCTCGGTTCGACTTTGAGGAGGTTCCAAAACAGAAATTGGACATTCGCCAGTAAGCCATACCTCGTAGTGAAGTGACTGTGATGTGATGCACTGCAGTCTTGCTGACAACGTGGCAGATACATTACGATGCAGTTCCACGACGGGAACTGGAAAGCAGTATTATACCCAAGAGTACCCATGGAGTGCTAGACGCTTGCAAACCATGCGCTGGAGATCTTGATATCTTTGATCATTATGCATAGCGTTCGGAGTTGGGGGATGATTAGGAATAGACCAGGGCTGCACCGTACGGCCTGCGCTTAGAAGTATAGAAAGACCTTTACTACCTTTACCCGGAGGCCAATAACCAGGAATATCGCAGCCCAATGGCCACGATGATGATGACGAAATGCTCCAGTCAGCGAGCTGGCGGCAATCGCCACGCTTGATGCTTCGATGAAGCCGAGAATTCCTTCACCTACGAGACACCGACGCACCGTACGCAGACATGGGTGACAGCCGTAGCCTATTTTCGTCGGACATTATCCGGACGACTATTCGAATGCATAGCACTGACCTGCGCTTCCCAGCTCCTACACATAGGCCATGGCCATTGTCTCGGCGTTCGATGTACAAGCAATATCGAGAGACGCATCTATTCTTTCAGGTACACATACGTGGCTTTGCACAATTGCTACAATCCTAACTCTCGTCCTCGTTCTCTGCTCGACTATCGGCCTCGTCCTCGCCGTGCCTTCATCTACTAAAATCCTTGCTCGACAGAATGGGCAGGGTCTACCAGTCCCAGGTACAGTATGGCGCTGCGGAACGTGCTACGAAGTCGGCCTGGAAGCCATTTTACCTCCGGAGGTACGTGGAGGAAATTCATGTGGGTCAACATGTAGCCAAGAGCAGGAGGATGAGGCTCAGCTTGGATGCTGCGTGTAAGTGATAGATCTTCAAACAATCTGTGTTATCAATTGCTCTACACTAATCAGTTGCCTTCTAAACATAGTGGATACATAACGAAAACTGGCAATTTTGAGACGGAGAGACACAACTACGACGTCAATATGGAAAGTCTGGCAAGGAAGTACAAGCAGTTCGATCTGAGGGTCTCACTATGTACGGAAACCGAGCGGTCCTGGTTGCCACCGTCGGCATCGTGGAAGCGCTGCTGTGCGATGTTCATGATTGGGGTAGTGGCATCCAGCATACTGATGTGACTCTCGATGTACCCGCTGGAGCGCACATGTCGTTCGGCGAAGCTCAAAAGCAAGTTTTGATGCTGGCTTGGTGGTGGCGGAGGCGAAGCACGGATGCCTGAAGGAAGGCTCAGCCTCACTTCATCTTGCTCCTTCTCTCATCGCACCTCTTTCCCAGTACTTGCAACATGCAGCTGCAAAATTCTTTCCAGACTTACGTGTCTCTTAGTATTCTTGCGGAAATCGGAGCCTCCTGCTGCAGCACCAGGATCCTGGGCGAAGACGGCACACTGTACCCTGCATCCATCGACCATCTCAAGATAGCAAGATGAGCGGAATCACAGCAGAGGGATGCACTGACCCGTCGGAACAATTGGTGGGCGATCCCCTCCGCAAGCTGGACGATGCGGTAGTTATGTCACCAACGAAGACGGGGCAATTGAATGCAAGCCACACTGAAACCCTTCGAGAGCCAGAAAGAGCCACTCTAGACTCTGGACTCGGCGAGCAGGCATACACGTCCATGCAAGATCCGGAGAAGCAAATCCGATTACTTTACCTCCTGCCAGGAAGAAAGGACGCTGATCTCGAACTTCAGCTTAGCACCCACAGTTTGGAGCTCGTCCCCAGCTACATCGCAATCTCGTACACCTGGGGTGAGAACAAAGATCACAAGACAGTGTACATCAACGGGAAGCCACGACTCATCCGGGCCAATGCCCACTACGCGCTCTGGCAGGTTCGACTCCATCATTCAGGGTCGTTTGTCTGGATCGATTCCATCTGTATTGATCAGGAGAATCTCGAAGAGAAAGGACACCAAGTCGCCATCATGGCCGACATCTACAAGGGGGCGGCGCTCACGTGTGCATGTGTTGGTTCTCCCGCGGATGACAGCGATCTGCTTGTGGCGTTCGTGGCTCAGCTTGGCGAGATTGAGCTTGATGAAGAAGAACTACTATACTACGATTTGAAAGAAGCCACTCTTCTATCACTCTCCAGCCTCTGGAAGTCTTGGACTCTGAAAAATGGTGGCGATCTTCGTGCGGCGATTATCTCGTTCCTGAACCGCCCCTACTGGAAACGACTTTGGATTGTGCAGGAGGTCGCACTTTCCGCGCAAGTCGACGTATTCTGCGGCATGGATCAGCTCGAGTGGGAGGCTGTACAAAAGTTAAGGTGGATCGACGATATTACTGCAGCGGGTTCTATGCAGATAGAAGCGTTTGTAGACATAACGGCGATCGCGATCCGGAAGGTGCTCGATATGAACAGTTGGGCACTCGAAACTGCTGACTTTGAATGCGAGAATGCGTTGGACAGGGTCTATGGGCTTCTCAGCCTACTCGAATGGTCAGACGCAGCGGCACCAATCTCACCGGATTACACGCGAACTTTGCTGCAGCTAGCATGCGATATGTCTCAGCATACGCAGGACCTGAGAGGAATGATAGCTACCTTGGATCTGACAAGAGAGGATGAAGAAGTCGCTTCGCTGATAGCCCGCTGGCGAGACCACCCACCTATTCCGGGGCTTGAAGAACCTCACAAGCGATCTTCACGCGTCACTGAACTTTTTTGCTCCGAAATCTTTACTGATAGCAACGGAAACCTGAGTTGTCCATCAATTTATTTCAAGGGGCAGAACGCATATGGAGACAGACTGCATGACCAGATAATGGAAAAGCTCGACCACCAGAGCTCCGCCAGCGATCGCGACTGCCGCACGATTTGGCACGACCACAACGTAGCTGCCATTCTCTGCCGCGATGCGCAGGCAGGAGATCTTATCAGTCCGCAAGACACTTCAGGGCTGCTGATCGTCCTCAGACCTGTTGTCCGGTTTCACTTTGCCCTAATCGGACAAGGATTCATGTTGCCAGGTTTCTACTGCTCTGGAACGGAGAACGCTCCTGCGCGCCGTTTCCTACTCGACATGGACATTAGCGACGAAGACGCCGTGATTCTCGCTTGCCAAGACATGTTGCCGCATGATCGTAGAAGTGGCAATAATTGGCTGGCGCTCGATTTTGCCGTTGACGTTGACGCGCAAATTGCTCGCTTGCACACGAGGATTAGCGAGCGACCAAACCCGACAGCTCGTATTATCCAAGAATTGACGTAGGTTCACCATAACATGAACTTATCCCCCGGAGGGACGTCTCTACATCACGAAGCAACAACGGATCATCGACAGAAGGCAGTGCTGGCGGGGATACGGACGAGATGTGAAGTCCCAAACGGCATCAGAAATTCTGGCTTTAATCAAGAAGGCAAATCTTTCAGCACAGTCTCCTGAGTTTGCAATCGGCCCGGGCTCACTGCATAGCCGTCCTTTGGCAACGCTCTCAGGGCTGCCGCAGCCGAGATCAGAAAACCCATGGGTAACTCAGTCGGTGTGGATGTCGAAACAACTTTACGGGTCGTGTCCAATTGTCGTCAAAAATATCGATTGAGATTCTGAAAGATGACTGTGGAGTCCACATGAAGCAAATACATAAATACAAGCGTGAACGGTCTCCGACGTATTTGCAGCTTCTGACCCAAGAAACACACGCTGTGATGCTAGCGGCTAGCTATACTGCAGGCCTACACTTCTTACCAGAGAGCTTTGCGCCAGCCCGATAGACTCATAGGGTCGGATTGGAGTAAACTGTCTGGCCACGCGACAAACAGCACATCGTCACCACTACCAGTCCAAAGTGAAGCTAGAATTAACTTAGTCAAGCAGACGGAAACGAAGATCACGGCACTTTTGAAACAACAAACACTCTATCCTGAGGACATGACGAAAGATAGAATACTCCAAGGGGGCGGTCTGCCTCCTTCTCAGGCGCTCCTGCCTCACAACAAGACTGCCTCATACTACCTTGGTCGTACACCCACGGCAGTCATACTCACAGAGCAGGCGGCAGGTTTTCTCAATTCGCTATGCAAACCCGAGGGTCTGAGAGGGAGATGGGAGAGAAGTAGTACTTTCTACTGAAAGTATACAAGGACCGAGAGCGGGATAGGTAGAATTAGACATGTAAGGTAGATGTCCCTCTTGCTACAATCTCCCTGTTCCCTTGTTACATCATAATGTACCTCCCATGTCTCTCTTCTCTTCTCTCCCTCTATCCCATCCATCCAGTCTATACATTCCATCCATCCAGTCTATACATCCAGTCTATACATCCAGTCTATACATCGATCTGCAAATCCCAAAAGACGGTCTACCCCTCCCTCAAGGCATCAACAAACTCCAAAACACCATCAAAACTCCTCTCGAGGCCATCGAGCCTCTTTTGCAAGGTGGAATTCTCATTCCTCAGCCTCTCGACCGTAGCCCACGCGACACCTTCATTCCGCGAGAAGGCGGTCGATTGTTGGGATAGAGCACTTCCTCTTGACGGGACGCTTTTCAAGTCGATCCGGTGGTCGAGTGTGTGCTGTTGGAGAGCGATGCGGGGAGGGTATTGATGAGAAGTGGGAGTAGTTTCCAACGCACTGCTAAGGATAGAAGCCGTGTCGGCGTCAGACTCGAAACCCGAATCGGATGCGCTGCCTCGTGAGCGGCGTTTGGGGTCTCGGAAGGCGTCGTCGTCGATAGTCGACTCTGCATCGTTTTGACGCACCAGCCGGATTGTGCTCGCGTGAGCGTCTTCCAACCGCTGGACTTTGATTCTCTCTTCTGTCAATTTCAGCACCAGCTCCTCATTTACGCGTCGCTGCTCGTGAGCCTGGCGGGCCGTGTCTTCGAGTTGCATTTTCAAGTGCTCGGCGCGGGTGTTGGCTTCTTCGACTTCCTCTTTCTGGGCGTCGATTTCCGGTTGGATGCTGGCGAGGTAGTCGAGTTTTTCCTTGTATGCAGCTTGCATGCGCTGGACGAGGTTGGTAGCATTGAGGAGGAGGTCGTTGAAGGCTTGGGGGGACAGCGGATCGGCGGGGCCGTGGGGGAAGAGAGCGGTGTTGATGTTGATGTTGCACATTTCGTCGTCGACTTTGACTACGGGTTGGGGGGTGGTGGAGGTGGATTTGCGCGTGAACCAGGACGCCTTGCGTGTGCTGTTGTTTGCAGCATTTCGCGTGCTCTTTTCCGCAGCATTGCGTGTGCTGTTAATTGCAGCAAAACGGGTGACGTTATTTGTTGCACCCTGCTGCCCCTGCTGCCGCAGTCTCGGGCGCTCCGGACGCTCCGTAAAGACGGGCTGATAGTCCATGTCCAGCTCGGCGTCTTCCTCTTCCTCTTCCTGTTCCTTGACGGGCGAGGTCGGCACGCCCAGTCGCACTTTCCCCGACTCGCCGGAGAAGAAGCTGTCAATGAAGGTGCCTTTTGTGGGCGAGGGCGATCTCTCCGGAGTGGTGGTGATGTTGTTGTTGTTATTGTTATTGCTGCTGCTGTTGCTGTTATTATTGTAGGCAGCAGCCCACGATCTGGCGCGTGAATGGAGGACACTCCCAGAGCGCGACAGAGCAGCAGCAGCGGGCTGTGCGTTGGACAAGGAAGACAGCAGTCGAGATCCCAGGCCTTCGCGTGTTGGTGGTGTTGGTTGGATGTGTTTGTCGGGGAGGATGTTGTGGTCGAGGGTGTTGTCGAGGAGGATGTTGTCAAAGGTGGTGTTTGACCCGGCGCCGTGGTATGCCGTGGGAGAGGGTGTATGTTGATCAAACGGGTCGAGGTGATGGAGGTGATTGTGATGATTGTGCCCCATGGCGGTGTGCTAGAAGGAGAAGGAGAAGGAGTTCTACGGGGGTGTCGTTGGAGACGAGAAGTGTATTCGCTTCTAACTGGGGGGTGATGGTAGATGCTCCACTCTGTCGGCGAGACGTCGTTTGTCTCTGATCTTGTGAGGAGAGGATGTTGTTACATCTACAACAACAGCAGTATAGAAGAACGAGAGTGGAAGAATGAGATCAAGGAAATCGTCTCGTTCTAATTCCAGTTCCAGTTCTATTCATCACAAAGTGGCTGGATTGGCAGAAGAGAGAGAGGCTGGAACACTTCACAGGGTCCTCCACGTTTAGGCGCAGGAACAGAAACTCTCTTTCCTGTCTCTCTCTCCCCTCTCCACATTCATCTATCTATACATACATACATACATACATACATACATACATACATACATACATACACATGATCTGATCTGATCTGATCTGTTCTAATCACCCCGGGCGCAATCGTCATTCTCCAGCCAAAAGTCCAGCCCAGCAGCCATGTCTCATCACACCCGTTTCTCTTCTCTTCTCTCCTCTCATCCCATCAGATGGGACATCAAATAGGACATGCCATCGTCGTCACAGGACGTAGACGAATAGTTCTAGACTACTGATGACGATGGTACCAGGTTCTGCCTAAAAGAGCCACCCGCCACAGAATATCTTCTTCTTCTTCTTCTTCTTCTTCTTCTTCTCCTTCTTCTACACGTGTTGCTGCTGTCATCAGCAGCAAGATTGTCTCACTGCGGGCAATCTGTCACAGACTACAGTACTATGTATGCCACCACACGGTACTCCAAGACTGGCACTCTCTACAAAAAGCAGCAGAATCATCATCTCAGTCACGCAAACTTGTTCATTTTCGTTCTCGTAAAGTCGTAAATGTGTGCAAAGAAATGCCAGCTTCAAGTAACTACCAGCCAGCCAGCCATCCCTATCATCCCTCTCCATCCCATCTTCCCATCATCCCTCTCCACCTCTTCATGGCCCCCTATACCATCAGTCAGCCACAAGGGTTGTTCATCAACAAGTGGGTGTGGGATCAGTTCAATTCACGCGCCTTCTTTTGTTCGCCGTTTCACTCTGCCGCTGCGATGCCTCCTCGCCCGCTGGCTGACCTGTCGCAGGACTTGCGCCCCCACTGCTCACACTCTCGACTGTCCCTCCATCTGCCGCCGCTGCTGCCGCAAGATGATCAATCTCCATCGCTGGCTTGCCATCCGCCGGGAACATGTCCGCCCCCGTGTCGCCCGCTTCGCCAAAGTAGTCGTCGTTCCACTCAGGGTTCGTCTGCTCTGCCGCCGCCTGAAAGTCAAAGTTGTTGTCAAAGTTGCCAAAGTCGCTGTCGTTGACTTGCCCGGACAGGAGGTCGTCCATGATGAAGTCGGGAAGGTTGCCATTGCCGTCGTCCCCACCAAAGCTGGCGCCCGGCGAGAACTGCCCAATGCGCTCTTGGATGTTCTGGATCGACTGGTTGTTGGATGCCTGCATCGCCGTCAATGCCTCGAGCTGCTCCTTGTTCTGCTTGATGTTGTCCATGTGCTGTTGCATCGATGGCGCATTCGGCGACACGAGTGCGTTGTTGTCGCTCGATGTCGCCCCGCCGTGCTGGTTGATCATGGCCAGCATGTTGCTTCGCTGCTGCGGGGTGAGTCCGCCGGCTGCATTGGAGTAGTCGCCCAGAGTAGAAATGTCAAACGCCGGTGTGTTGTCGTTGGATGCTGCGCTCGTGGCGTTGGCGTTGTTGATGTAGCTCATGACTTGGTTGTTGTCCGGCACAGAGTGGAGGTAGTTGGGCGTTTCCGCATCGTCCTTGATGACAGGGCTGGCGGTGGCCGTGACACGGTCAGCAGCAGAGTCGGCGCTTTGTGGTCCGAGGTTGCCACTGTCGCGCTTGATCCGCGGCGAGTTGCCGTCTGGGGGACTCATCGACTGACGGAGGGAGCTGGGTGTGACGGCGCCACTGCTTGCTCGAGACTGCGCTTTCGGCGCTCCAAGCAGCAACTGCGGCTTCTTGGAGTATCTCTCAATCTGCTGGTTGCTAGCCTCGTTCACACTGTCATTGAACTCTTCCACGACACCGCCCTGCTGCTGTTGCACGTTCTGTGTCTGATCGCCAAACATGGGCGCAGACTGCCCCTCCAGACTCCGGTTGTAGAAAGTGGCCAGGAATGTCAAGATGGCGTTGATCGAGTTTTCGTGCCGGTCATGGAGTTGCTGGAACGCCGTCGCCTGCCGGTAAAAGTGCTCGTTTTGCTCCTTGAGCTGGCTGATCATGCGCGAAATCATGCCTTGCTGTTGTTGTAGCTTCTTCAACTCCTGACGCACAACAGCAATCTCTGTGCGCGGCATCTGAGCAAGACCGTTTGCGCCAACGCTGCCTACTTCACCACCGGGTCGACCTTCTGGTCCTGGAGAGTACTGGCGTTCTTCATCGCTGTCGTAGCCTTCACCTTTGACCATGCCGTCTCGCTTCCGCTTAGCTCCAGCCTTACCGGTAGGCTTTTGGATCAGCCAGAGCAGGTCCGGCCGGTTGCGTCGAAAGTAGGGGTGCGAGTACATGCTGGGTGGTTTCTGGCCTTTGCGCGCCGACTCGGATTGTCGCAGAGAGCCGTCCGCGATGTCGACCTTCTTGTGGAAGCCGTACATGTTGAGCTGGCGCACAAAGGAAGCGTAGTTGTTGTGTTTGAACAGCTCCGGGATGAGGGTACGGGCGAATTCGTCCTCGTCCAGCACGATGAACGAACGTCCGTCCTCCGACCATCGAATCTTGTCGGCATTCTCGTCCTTGTTGAGGAAGCTGTGTCATGTGTTAGTGGTAGTACGAATGATGAGGGGAAAGAGGTACACACCTGCTCAGCTTCATGACAAACGGCGGAATCTGCTTCCTCTTTCCGGACGCCTCCCTCTTTGCCAATGCCACCTTTGCTTCCAACTCCGACTCGCTCTCCTCCTGCGCACTGCCCGTCATGTTGCCGTACCCGCTGCCGTTCCACACGTCTTGCTGTCCGGTGCTGTTTTGTGCGGTGGCCAGCTGTTGGTTTCTGCCGCGGCGGACCAGGTCTGTAGACTGTCCGGGGGCCGGGTTGCTGCCATATGTTTGCGGCTGTGTGTTGTTGAAAGCGGAGGTAAACTGGTTGTTGTCGTCAAAGGAGGCTGTGGGAAACGGCTGGTCGGGGTTGAAGCTGTTTGGAAGGTCAAAGTTGGCGTTGAAGTCGGCCGGGTTTTCCGGCATGGATTGGTAGAATGCGCTCTGCGGTGTCATGGGCTGCTGCACCAAGGGCGAGGTGCCTGGCGCCGCGCGCTTGCGGGTTCCCACAGACTGCTGCATGGTTCGTTTGGAACGCGGAAAGTTGCTGTTGCGCGTGTCCACTGTTTCTTGCTTTTCTTGATATGAGCGCTGACTGTGCGGCACGGAGTCGAAGGATGCAGAAGGCGATCTGGTCTGAATAAGGAACGGACTTTCCAGGCAGCGGGCGGAAGTGTCTTGTCTTGTATAGACGATGTCTTGTTTGGCCTCTGTCGGCGAGGAAACTACCAGCGAGTGCTCCTAGTGTTGCCGCATTGTGGTGCCGACAAAGGGTCAATGGACGATCAGACCAAACGATTCTCTTTCTCGGCGGCGCGCTGCGTTGTCGTCGTCGTGGTCGTCGTCGGTGTCGTCGTCGTGGTAAAGCGAACAGGCTCTGCAGCTGGGCGGGCAGTGGTCGTGCTTCGAGGCTGCTGCGGGTGTCGCATGTGTCGCGGAGGGCGGAATTCCGTCGCGGAAGTCGTGCAAGTGAACCGCTGAGTCGTGGAAGTGAGTCGCCGTGTCGCTGGAAATCAGGCGCGCGCGAAGTCGAGTGCAGGTGGTGGACTCAGTCGTGCATCGCTCTTGCTAAATTGATGGAGCAGTAGCGACTCTGACGTTCACGTCCGTGCGCCTTCCGTTCGGCAGGGTTCATGGTGGCTTGTCCTCTGATTCCACTGCACTCCCCGATCGCTGCATCTGCTCTATTCGTGCTCGGGCAAGGATGGCAGCGTAGTCTCCGCGGACGCTGCCATCTGCTGCATCGCATTGGAGATGGAAAGAACAGCTAGGCAACAACGGACCACACTCCAGCCCATGTCCATGTCCGTGACGACTCAAAACTTCTTCACATCACCTCCCTCCGCGTCGCCCGTCTGAGCGGGATATGAGTCTACAGATGACTCCTCGAGTTCTCCAGGACAGCTGTATACCAACGACATAAACTCTCTCTGCAACTGTCCGAGGCCACGCGTTCACCAGCGTAACAACAGCGCCCGGTCTCTACATTGCTTCGAGCGTCAGCATCGCCGCAACGTGGCACATGTGAGTCCCAGAGGCCTCTTGTGAGCCATGCCATCACTGCGAGATCTGTGAGTTCCAAGAGCTCATGTGTGCTGAAATACAGTCCACCATGCAGTGGCGACAGCGTTGTCGGGAGCTGTCTCTCAAATTTCTAGCAGCAGGACTTGTCATGCATACTCTCACTCGTGAGATCACATCAGTCAGATGCATGGGAATGCTGAGCAACCCTGAGATGTTGACGATGGGAAGCAGGCTTCAACGAGGAGGCGCAATTCACAACCGCATTCCTCGCACCGACTGGTAATGTTACACCTTTTGTGGAGGGTCAGCCAGTCAGCAGTCATACCATACATTCGTTTCAGCCTACAACACCTCCTGCAGCATGTCCACAACGCTGGCACAAAGTTGCAGCTGCACTTCAACAAGTTTGGGGTATGCAGCTGCTCGGCATGAGTTCTTCCGTGTACCCCTCGGTATGCGGTGTAACAATAAGTCATGCCATTGAAACAGGCTGATAGCTGCTGACCTACATCCTTTTCCTCATTCTGCGATCAAATCATCCACTTGCCAACTAATAACAACACCTTTCCGTCATCTGCTTTCACCGACGCCAAGATGAAGTTCCGGGATGGTACGCCGGAGCATCAAATCTCAGTGGACGATGCTAACACCTCGCAGGCATGTGGCTCGTGGCCGAAGATAAAAGAGTCGAATACGCAGAGGAGGTCTACTCTTCCACCACATCTCAAGATGGCAAGAAGCTCAGTCTGCTATGTCCGACGACACAGATCCGCTCGCGAGGAGATACACTCAACCGACCGACATTGACTGTCGATCTCGAAGCTGTCATAGACGGCGTCATGTCTGTCGAAGTGACACACTGGCACGGAGCAACGAACAAAGGCCCGCACTACGAGCTCTTTCCACACGGCAAGCCGGAAAGTGCTGAAGCTCAGATCAAGCAATCGGACGCTGGTACCACTCTGTCATCAGGAAGCATATCCGCGACTGTCACGTCCGACCCTCACACCTTTGACATCCGCTTCCACAGCACCGACGGCCACCACAACCTCACGTCCTTGCTGAACCGGAGTGTTGCCTTTGCATACTCGCCCCCAACCAACAGTCCCATGCAGACAGCTGACATGCGTGATATCAAGCACTACATTCTCACACAAACGACCCTCGGTGTAGGCGAGCAAGTCTTCGGCCTAGGTGAGCGCTTCGGCGCTCTCAACAAAGTCGGCCAAAGCATCTGCCTCTGGAACGCCGATGGCGGCACGTCTTCGGAGCAAGCCTACAAGAACATCTCCTTCTGGCTCTCAAACAAGGGCTACGGCATTTTCATCGACCATCTGGAGCGCGTGGAGCTGGAAGTCGGCAGCGAGAGATCGTGCCGCGTGCAGACGTCCGTCGAAGGCCAGAGACTGAAATGGTACATCATCTACGGACCCACACCCAAAGATATCCTCAGCAAATACACCGATCTGACGGGCAAGTCGAACAAAGTCCCCGCTTGGAGTTTCGGGCTGTGGCTAAGCACATCATTCACAACCGAATACGACGAGACGACTGTGAACAGTTTCCTCGAAGGCATGCGCGAGCGGGAAATCCCCGTCGAAGTATTCCACTATGACTGTTTCTGGATGAAAGGCTTCCAATGGTGCGACTTCCAGTTCTCAGACGAACACTTTCCCGACCCCAAAGGCCAAATCAGCCGCTTAAAGGATTCAGGACTCGTCAAAAAAGTCTGCGTGTGGATCAACTCCTACCTCGGCCAAGCATCGCCAGTATTCAAAGAAGCCGCCGAGAAAGGCTACCTCCTGAAGCGCAAAAACGGCGACATCTGGCAATGGGACCTCTGGCAAGCCGGCATGGCCATCATCGACTTCACCAACCCCGCCGCCTGCAAATGGTTCGTTGCTTGCCTACAGAAACTCTTCGACACTGGAGTCGACTCCATCAAAACCGACTTTGGCGAGCGCATCCCCACTCAAGATGTACAGTGGTTCGATCCCGCCGTCGATCCCGCCAAAATGCATAACTTCTACGCATTTACATTCAACAAACTCGTCTTCGAAGCCCTCCAAGCCCGCTACGGCCCGTACGAAGCCGTCCTCTTCGCCCGCTCCGCCTGCGCCGGCACACAGCGTTTCCCGCTCCAATGGGGCGGCGACTGCGAAAGCACTTTTGAAGCCATGGCCGAGTCCCTCCGCGGCGGCTTGTCTCTCGGCTTCTGCGGCTACTCCTTCTGGTCCGTCGACATTGGCGGCTTCGAAGGCTACCCAGACGCAACAATCTACAAACGCTGGGTACAGTTCGGCCTACTCTGCTCGCATTCGAGGCTTCACGGAAGTAATTCTTACCGTGTACCTTGGACTATCGATGATGATGACACGAGTGAGCTGGGCTGTTCGGCTGTGTTGAGGAAGTTTACGAGGTTAAAGTGTCGGCTTATGCCGTACTTGTACAGTCAGTCCATGGAAGCCATCGCACACGGCTGGCCGGTCAGCGTGCGAGCTATGGCGTTAGAGTTTCCTGATGATCGTACAGCGTGGACATGCGACCAGCAGTTCATGCTCGGCTCTTCCCTCCTCATCGCGCCCGTCTTCAGCGAAAGCGGCGAAGTCGAATTCTATCTCCCGCCAGGTAAATGGACAAACTTCTTCACCGACCGCGTCATCAAAGGACCTCAGTGGGTCAAAGAGACGCATGATTGTGACTCGCTGCCGATATACGTCCGCGAAGGGAGCATTCTGGTGCTGGGCAAGGCGAGGGAGAATCGCACGGTGTATGACTGGACGAATCCAGAACAGCATGAGATTAGGCTGTATGAACCGAGTGGCGAGTCAAAGTTTGCGTTGTATGATGCACAAGGGAAGTTCGCTGTGAACTTGGAAACGGAGCTGGCGCATGGGGTGTGGAAGGTCAGGGGACGCGCGGGCGATAGGTTGAGTGTGAGGAGGCAGAGTCGAGATCAGAATTATTAATTTGAGTAGTAGTCAGCCGGGGGCAGTAGCTGAGGAGGTATACGGCGAGCCTCAGACCAGCTGGATACTCCTCAGTCGCCAGATCAAATCAATTAAGAACAAGCTCGCCATCGAGTATGAAACTCCCTTTTCCATGTACAGAGAAATGAAGCGGAACAGACAGTCTATGCCGGTCTAGTTGAATCCCTCCGTTGTCCTCGTGACAGTACCACTGGTAGTAGTTGTCACCAACGCCTTTACAATAGTCGTCCCACATGCAATTGTTCTAACAAAACCGCTTCAATTAGTCTCTGAAGCACTATCTCGCGAGGTTCAGTCGTTGAATAGACGCCTGCAATGCGACGTACAGATCCATGTCTGTGCTTCATCATCAGACAATGATTGTTGCCGCCATCGTTCGACAGCAAGTACTTTGCTTCGGTCCATATCCGACTCCATGATCCGCAAGCTAGTTCAGTGACATAGTCGTCTTGTTTCTATTGCCCATATTAGGCAAGCGGTATGTGTAAGTGAATGTGACTTGGACTGATAGAATGCCTGGGCTGCCACTTATTCCGGTGTTGCGATCGTGGCACTTGCATTTGCTGTAAACGGCACATGCATTGGTTGCCCTAATAGTGCGAGAAGAGCGAGAGTCAACCTCGTGATTGGAGGAAGAGGCAATGAGCGTGATGAGAAGGAGATAGGATGTGTAACAACATTCGTGGCTACTTGTACCGCATTAGTATGGCTGCGCCTGGGTCATTGCGGTAGATACCAGTCGGAGATTTGTGGAAAAGGCAAACACTGGAACGGCGTCCAACGGCTCCAGCTAGTGGTCTCTGTACTCGGTAGGGAGTAGTAGCGGCTCTCTGAGGTCAGTGATTTTCTCGTCCCGACTGTATGCCTTGCCACAACTCCTGCAAGGTGAGAGAGAGAAAAACTAGTCTGTCTCAATTTTTCCTCCGGCCTACGCATTGAAAATGATGAATTTATTGGCCTTTGAAAGATACGGCCAGACAGGCGCGGTGTCGCCCTTTTTGTGCCAATACATAATCTAGGAGGCATGAATGTCCGGAATCTAATGCATGAATATCACGACGCTCTAATTACCTCGATGGTAGTACCTTACGGCTGCAGTATCTACTGGTCCGGGCGTGAACGTGGTGTGCAACAGCAGCGTCCGATGCCAGTCTCTACTGCTATGGCCATCACAGCTTCGCCGTAGTCTAGCCTCCCTGGTGGTTGGAGGGGCGGGCGACTTGATGAAGCTACTTCGTACTGGGTGACTACTTCCACTTCAAGACGGCGTCCCAGTCTTGCCCTGGACTTACCCCTGGATATGCTATAGGCTCTATTTCTCATCTCAGTCTTTTGTTGGCTGAAAGAATCGATGGAGCTTGTCTTGTCCTGTCTTACTAGCATCCTAGCATAGGTTTGCTTGGCAGTCCTTCGTATGCTTGTGGCCTGCCTAGCATCTGGTCGGACGTGCGATGGTATTTGAGCTCTCATGTAGTGTTAGCCGAGGACCACAAGCTCGTCTCAACCACTCCTTATCTGGCGCGCTGAAGCCAAGTCTTACAGCTTTTGTTCGGATTGCAAGTTCCTGCAGAACAAGAAATCGCTTGTCAAAAGTGTTGCCGTGAAGTGCGCATGTGGTCTAGGGGCAGGGGGAATCGGATGTACAATAGATTCTTGACTAATTTCTGCCCTCTGTCGGCCTACGGATCTGTATGTGTAGAGTATCCTGATATTCAGCGACTGCGGGCATTGATTGTTACTAGGTAGGGCTTCATCGAATGATAGGGCGGCCCTATTCTCAGGCTGGCTTCAGTACACTGTCCTAGACTCGCTAAAGCTGCGACTCCGGCTGAACCGGAGGGCTATTTTACTTCATCAGCATCTCCACAGCTTCAGTTATCTGGTCCCGCGCCTAATGTATAAACGCGAGATTCACCGAGTGACCAGATAATCACCTCCTAGTGTCTCTCTGCTCTGCGCTAGCACATCTTTCAGTAACGTCTTTGAATCGGCCCATCATCCACAAAGCCGGTGAGTCGATGCGAGTTTGGCCGTATTCACAAGTGTGCGCGGGTGGCCGTCTCCTAGCGCTTGCTTGATCAAGTCTACTACATGTAGGCCGCTATGCCACGGTCTCCTTACTCTCGCGAGAAAGACGCTGCGCTGTGCAATCCCGATGCCCACACCATCTGTGCTATTCGATTCAATGGTTTACGCTCGGCTTCATTGATCGCATATGGACACAGTATACAACGCAGGCGTCGATTCTCGAAAGAGTCAGCCGAAAAGGCAGTGTACAAGCGATGAACAAATATGTCGTGAACATCGTCCATTCTCCCACATTCTTTCAGGCCAGCGTTGTGTCACGTAGGAAAAATAGCTGCCGAGTGTGAAAAATCTGTCGTCCTCGAAGCTCGAGTACTTAGTCAAGGCGTTAGTAGAACTAATTGGACTGTCAGACCGCATCGATTTCTCCGGGATTGCGAGGCGGTCGCGGAAGCTGAATAGTGACCTCTGCGTCTCGCGGACATGCTAATGACATCAGCAAGTGACAATGTGCAAAAGTTCCACCAGGTGAGAAAACACATAGCACAGCAAAGCTACCTTTTGTGCCCTCCTGGGGTATCATGATATGAACATTTTTGTTCTAGACAAATAGTCTTTTCCGTTCCCTCTCTCCATCTCTGTCGATTATGCTGCGCTTGTGTGTGTGTGCGTAGCGGCATGTTTCGTCGTTGCTCGCCGTCTGGTCGACCCTAGATGACCGAACCGAAAGAACCGAAGAAGTCGTACTTTGTTTTCGAGAGATTGTAACGTTAGTGTTTGCTTGTGATGTGCAAATCGTGCCACCAAATTGTGGGTACATTCGTTGTGGAACAGGAAGCAATCGTCGCTTCATCATGTCCTCCTCGTCCTCATCCCCTCTAATCCTTGACTTTACTCTGCATCCTCGCCAGCGCAGCACGATGCGCGTCGTGCATGCCGCCCATGCGCATGTGCTGGTCCATCTGCTCCTGAATCTGCTTCTTCTGCTCCTCGCGCGCCCGCTTCTCCGCCTCGCTCTGCATGCGTGCGGCGCGCAGCATCTCGATTTGGCCATCGCTTGTCAAGATTGGTTCGCGCTGCTGGCCCGCTTGCGCGGTGGAGTTGCGCCAAGTGTTCCAGTTCATGGCCTGCTTGCTGACGTTATGGCTGCTGACCCGTCGAGGCTGGTGGGAGTTGTAGATTGGGTTGGACATGCGGACTTGCTTTGCCGGAGAGATTAGAGATGTTCGGTATGGATCCGGTGTCTCGTCTCTCGTCGTCGACGTGCGCCAGTTCAGTGGGCGGTATTCTAGACCGGCGTTTTGCTGGGCGAGAGCAGACTGTCGCTGCACCAGAGCCTTGCGTGCCGCCAGGGTCATGTCTTCTTCGTCGGCCTCTCCAACCGGGAGCATCGCATCAGAAATGGAAGTGTTGGAGCTCGGGTTGCCTTGCGAGTCGTCGCCCTTGGCAGTGCCTTCTGAAGAGGACGAGGTAGTGGGTGGCAGCACTTCTGCAGTAGGCGTCATAAAGGATGTAGTCGTCAGTCGAGCATCAAGGCGGTCTTGCCGGACATCCAGAAGATTGGACATGCTGGACATGCTTCGCGGCATCTGTGAAAGTCGGTCTCTCGACTGCGACCGTGACAGAGCCTGCATGGGCCCCGGCGAGGGCTGCCTTCCAGGTGAGTATGGCCGCGGGTCGAGTGCGGCTGGCGAGGAGACATCGCGAGTGCCCTCTTCTGCAATAGTGAATGTCGAGTTGAGCGCCGGATTGCTACTCATACGGTTCGCGAGTGGGGTGTGCCAGCTGTCCTCGCTACCTTTCGATGCGTGTGCGTAGACGGGCGTGGCAGCATTTCCAGAGGGCATACGGCTCAGCCTCTTGCTGGAGCGATCGGCGGTTTTGTGGTTTGCAACTGGTTTCGGTTTCGTGACCTTTGGTGCTGGAGGCGGAGTTGGAAGCGCTGGCGCTGCGTTGTTCTCATCGGCTCTTGCAGCTGCCGCCGCATCTGCAGTCTCAACCCGCACAGCGTCGCGTGTGTGCTCTTCCATTTCATCGATTGCGACCGGCTCGGCACGACTGACTTCCTTGGCCCACTCGTTGGTTCTGTATGTAGAAGCGGCTCGTGACATCTTTTTCGGTAGGCGTTCTTTCACAAGGTCACCCTTGGCGTGGTCGCCGCCATCAACGGCCCCACTGAAGTATGATCCGCTGGGAGAAGGGGGAACTTTGGGGGTCGATCTGCCCTTGGAGCCCGCTCCAGGGCTCTTCCCAGGCAAGCATAAAGCCTCGTCGTCCTCATCCTCGATGAATGATTCTCGGACCTGCGTGGGCGTTGTGCCGGCGGCGTGGGATAGGTACATGGACGTTGGGCGAGACAGACGCACTGACAGCGTGTCCATGTCTGGAGCTTCCGCTGCTGTCGCCGCTACCGACGAAGCAAAATCGTCTTCCTCCTGCTCAAAAGGGTCTTCTGCGTCCTGGATGGCATGGTGCGCCGACAGTGATGCCACGGAAAGTCGTCGAATGTCCACTTTTCGGGGCTGTTGCTCGACAGTGCTTGCGACGCTCTCTGCGTGACTGGTACCGAGTCCTGGCGAAGCGGCAGAAGATATCAGAGAGACCTGCGATCCCGACTTTGCCGCAGCGCCGCCCTCCACGTCGAATGAGAAATGCGGCAAGCTTGGCGCTGCTGATACTCGTTTGTGTTCCCTTGACAGCACACTCAAGCTACCCAAAGATTTGCGGTTTCCAATTGACCGCGGCTCTGATCCGTTTCGGGTCGCTGGCTGAAGGCTCATCATCGGATATGAAGGGCGCTTTTCGTTGGTCTGCGGTCTGGACATGTCGTCGTAGTCGATGTGCGAGCCTTTGTCGCTATCGGTCACATAGTCGACATTGACATCTGCCATCTTCTTTCCCTCGTAGGTACCTTCCCACGCTCCACGCTCTCGAGCGACCTGAGCTTCAATGTCGCGGCCCACCTCGGCCTCTTCTGCATCTCTTGCTTCTTGCTCAGCAAGGCGATCCGCCTCCCGCTTAGCCTTTTGCTCCTTCACAATCTTCCAAATCTTGATTTGTGATAGAATTCCGAAGAAGGCAACAATGACAACAGCGGCAATCTCTGCACGCATATCGCGGTTGATGGGATACGTGTCGGTGAACAGAGGGAAGATGTCCTCGTTGAGGTCTAGAGATATGTCAGTACGACCTTTCAAATCATCGATTTTTCGATCTGCTCACCCCAAACGTAGACCCAGAACTCCTTCAGTCCAGCTTTGCTGAAGCAATCGATCCCGAGAATGAAGGCATAGGCTCCCGCAAACGACGTGCAGACAATGATGCCATACACGCGCGTGAAGCGACTAATGTACAGCGAGAAAGACGCCGCGCAGAAGAGACTGATCAGAATGATCTTGCCGACCTTGTTCTGGATCAAGCCGCCGGGCGATAGAACCAGCAGCCACATGGCCAGGCAAAAGCCGCCCAGCAGACAGCCAAACCCTTCTGAGACCTCTTTGAAGATCAGTGCCAGCGCGCCCAATGCGCAGCCTCCAAGTGCTCCGGCAACCACATATGCTCCCTGCACCGCGTTGGACACAGGTGGGCGCATGAGGTAGACGATCAGAACCTCGATCCCTAGCGCGATCAACAAAGATGTGCTGATGAACGTCTGTGTTGGTCTGTGCTTGATGCCGACAAAGCCTAGTGCAAGTCCAGAGATCATGAGAAGTGCTCCAGCAACACCGAGTCCAGGCGTAATCTCAGGCTGGATCGGCAGCTGATTGGGGTCGCGATCTGTTCCGCCGGGCAATGTTGCATTTCCACTGGGAAGCGGAGCTAATGTCTCAATGGTCGTAGCAGTGATTGCAGAGGTCACATCTCCAGTCTCTCGACTGTCCGATGTCGTCCTGGAGGCATCATTATCGCTTGTCCTCGACGCTGGGTCGGTCGGTGTAGGCGTTTGGGAAGGTTCTCGTTCTGTCCTGCTGGTCGCATCGTCTCTCGCTGTCGTCGTCGCTGCCTCGTCCTGTCGAGCTCGCACATGTGGTCTAACTCCGAGTTGCTCTGCACATGACAGCGCGAAGAGCAAGCTGACCGCCGCGAACTGGATGCGCATCGTGAATGAATGTGAGTAGTTGGTAGTACGGCGTGTGTCCCGTTCACTTGAAGCTCAGCGCATTTCCAATGCTAGCTTGCTAGAGGTCGCGCATCAACACAATATTCAAGAATTCAAGAGCCCAAAAGGTGGTTAGGAATCCAGTGGACGGACAACGCCAGTTCGGCGCAAACGGCGCGACGGTTGGCCAGTATTGTTCGGTACAGAGCGCGGAGGAAGAGCAGGACAAGGCAACGGCGGAGTGGTGAGTGTATATCACGAGACCCCGGTCGAATGCCAACAGCTCTGCCCACCGGGATCGCCTAGTCGCGACTCAGATTGAGAGACGCAGCTCGGCGTGACTGCACTCTCTACGCGTCCTGTCCACGACAACGGAACAGCCGGTAACGACCATCCATGGCGGAAAGTCTGACTTCCAAAGGCGGCCAAGTCTGCGTCATGCGTCGATAATAGATGAAGCTGTTCGATAGCCTCTTGACTCGAACGGGAAGCCAATGTATCGATGCTCGGCCACGGAGTTGCTGGCGCACGCCTTGGCTTGGGGAACAGCAGGGAAGCGAAAGCATCAACTTGCCCGAATCCAACCAGTTGCCGTCCAATTCGGCAGAAACACTTTGCGGCGCTCGGAACTGCGTGGTGATATTTGTAGCTCGCCTATGCGTGTCGCCTATGCGTAGGTCTGTACTGTAGCATTGCTGCAGCTGCATCCACTGTGATGCGTCGACACCTCCTCGAGTCCTCTGACAGCGCAATACTCACGCTGCTAGTAGACATGCTAGACATGTCACATGCTACGGTCCTCCCTCCGCGGTGGGACTCCGCGGTAGATCATCGCCACAATACGGCATGTTCTGGCAGTGCTGCAAAGAAGCAGCAGACGGACTGCTGACTGGCGGATGCAGGAGGAAATTGAGACAAGGGCAAAGAAGCTGCC
Source organism: Septoria petroselini (assembly GCA_022559915.2). Taxonomy (NCBI): domain Eukaryota; kingdom Fungi; phylum Ascomycota; class Dothideomycetes; order Mycosphaerellales; family Mycosphaerellaceae; genus Septoria; species Septoria petroselini. The sequence continues at coordinate 573,315 of JAFJTQ020000007.1, forward strand.
ACGAAATTGCGACGTGAGGTCCGGCTTGCCAATGCCGTTTGGCGCTAAGAACTAGACTAACTTAGACTAGACGAGTGGAGCCCGCGTCCATCAACGGTCCAACCGCCACGACGATGGAGCGCGAAGATCGGATCTGCTGTGTGGGACATGGAGGTACATAGTTCGACGAGGGCGTGTGCACGACAGCTCGCGCTCGAGGAGATGATCAGAAAGAAATGAATAAATGCCTATGGCAGCACAGAACCACCAGCACAAACTACGTGCCAAAGGCCTGCTCGGGCGCACGCCTTCTCACTCGCATTGGAGACAATAATCGGGTCCTGAATCATCACATATTTTTGATTGCCGCACGAAAAGAGAGAGAGAAAAGTTGACTTCCGGAGCACAAAGCGACCGCTTTTCCGCATCCAGCCAAAATCCAAAACCAAATCTTAACCCCTGCAAAGACTCTTCCAGTCAGCAGCTGGAGAAGAAGAGCAGCGCGAAAACCACAGATGCTCGCGTCAAAACAGCACGCGCCCGTGCCTCTGGTAGCTTTTGTGGGTGATCGAGCTCGCACGTGCACTGGTGTGTACTGCCACGAAGGGCCTTGTTGATGTTTCAGCAGCAAGATTCTTCTGCAGAGCAGCTACATACGTCCAAGTCGCAAGCCATTATTGTTGATAACGATGCGATACAGAAAAGTCCCTCATTGCCTCATGATCATCATCATCATCGTACATGAGACATGTACAGTACGACCATCATCATCGGCTTGATAGTAGTAGAACTATAGCAGCAGATGTGGCACGCGCCGGGCAAAAAACGCCTGCCGCAAGCCCTGCTTTCGATGAGAGTATGCAGTCCAGAAACTACTGGGTCATGAAACAAACGTCTTTCTAACAACGCCCCGTGCCAGAGGGAGTTGCAGATAAACAAGGTCTGCGGAGATGTCAGTATGTATGTATTGTTGCAACTTTTCTCAACGGAAGGATGAGACCTTGATTTGCAAGCAATCATGGAACATCTTTCATACATGGTCGTCTCTGCAGGTCAGGCGAGAAACAAGCCTCTCTGCGCCTCATATTCTTTAGAGACGGTCCGGCATGCTGACCAGCCAGCCACACCCATCTTTCAACCACCAACCAAGCCATCTCGCGTGCGTGTGAGCAAATTGGTTGACGGAAAACACTCCGGACCGACAGATGCGACATCGGCTGCTGCAAAACATGCCGAACCGAATCATCACTACTGCACATGTACAGACGTTGCATACTTGTAACGTTGAAAACCGGCAAAGCACACATACGTTGGTTGTTTTGTACATAGTACAATACATACCGTCTTCAAACACCCACCAAACAAGGACTATCCACAGCCCCAAATCCCGCCGCAACACCGCCCTCTTCGCTCTGATCACCCTTTGTGCGGAGCAAATAGCCTGCTTCGAAGTTTGAGATGATTTCCCTCTTCGTGCCGTCGCCTCCAGCAGTAGACGACTGCTTCCAGACACAAGCGCCATAAATCCCTAGTTCGCAGATGACTCCTCCGCTCTGCGTGTCGCCGCTGCGGAAGATCGTGTTGTTCTGCGCGGGGGGCTCGATCATTTCCATTAAAATGTAAGCGGGCCAGTGGGATTCCGGGAGTTGGGCGAGAAAAGGCGGGATGGCTTTGCGGTAGATGTTGTTTCCTCCGCCTTCGCGTTGAGGTTTCAGGACGTAGCGCGTTGCAGACGTAGGGTCTTGGGCGAGTTTGCGCGCTTCGATGCCGGCGGGGGAGGACTTGTCGAGGGGGTAGATGGGAGCAAATGTCTGGAGGACTTGGGCGGCTTGCTTTTCATCTGGGAGGAAGCGCGCGAGGTGCGGTGAGTGGGGGGTTGCGAGGACTTGTTGGACCTTTTTTGTGCCGGCGAGTTGGGTGAGGACTGTGGGGCATTTGATTGCTGCGCTGCGTTCGATGTGGAGGCGCGCGGACCAGTGCGTTTCGGTTGTGTATTCGTCTGGGGAGTAGCCGGCGCGGAAGTAGACTACGGTGACTTCGTACTGCTTTTTGGGAGACTGCGGAGGGATGTAGATGAGGTTGCGGTTGCTGTCGAGTTTGGTGTCGTTGAGCACTCGGCCGAAAGGGAGGCGGAAAGTGCGCACAGAGTGGTTCTCGTTGAGAGCGTATTCTAGATGTCTCTGGTCGAACACATTCCGTTCCGGGTCTTGCACGAGGAAAATGACACATGTGGGTAGGCCGGTGGCTGAAGCACCGTACGCCTTGTGAGCTTCGGCCATTCCTCTAGCCAACGACGGGACGGAAGTACTGGGCGGGAGGGCAGAGTCGTTGACAATACTTGCCAGCTCCTCTGGGTATGCATCGATGGCCTGCAAGTGGCGATGCAGAGCGGAGACTTGGCTGGAGAGGCCGCCGAAGGAGGAGGCGATTGTGTTGAACTCGACCTGCTTGACAGTGGGTTGTGATGAGGCACCGGGGTCAACGTGGACCATATAGTCTGATCGGAAGAGACCGAGGGCGAGCGGCTAATCAAAGATCAACGGGAAGAAGTCGACGCGGTACGTGCTGGCATACCTGGGCATACCCCTCCGCTTTCACAGCCTGGTGGATCTTCCACAGACCAGCCATGAAATCATCAATCTCGACGAGTCTGGACGGATTTGTCAGCCCATCAGACCCTCACATTCAAAAGACCGAGCAAGTGAGGACGGTGAAGATGCGCTCTGGAAGTGTGAGCTCTATCAAGTGACGGTCGAACTGAGACGAAAGCACTCAGAACTTACGGGTGATACCTACTCTTCAACAATGCCCGTCAACCAGTCCTCGTCACTGGCGATGGCAGAGTAGAGCTCATTGTACGCTCTGGCTACTGACTGTGCCTGCTCGAAGCAGACCCTCGGGAACAGACTTGGGAACAGCGTCACTGGTGCTGTGGTTGCCAGTGCTCCCGCGGGGTCCTGTTCTGCTGGCACATATGCTGGTGCTACTCTCACGGCCAGACCGTGGGCAATTGACCAGTCCTTGACGTTGCTCAACAGGTACGACTTCTGTTCGTCATTGAGCTCTGGAGGGTATTGAGGATACAGATCGGTGGACATCTTGTTGATGGTATGTCGTTGTCGATGGAGGATGTGTCGTTGGACAAAGTCATCAATGATTCTGGGGGTGGGTCTTCCTGGCCGATGATCGGCAGGCACGACATTTCGTGCCAAGCATCACGGCTTTTGACTTCACGAGCGCGTCAAGCCGCGGGACAGCGCGCATGGGGCTGGTATTGGACCTCATCTCAGTGCTGCTGGAATTTGCATTTTCCACTACGAGGCAGGAGTGTCCTCTTCACCATATCTTACTACGAGGCTGGAGTCTGGAGGCAGCCTCACGCCCACTTCAGCGCCGACACCCAAACTCACAACGCGATCGACGAGCTTCCTCCTCCTCTCCGCGTCGGTCGTCTGCGCATAACATGACAGAGCAACGAGTGGGCACTGTGAGCGCCCCGCTGCCAACGAGGGGCCGACGACGAGCGCCGTACGATTTGTCGAAGAGAAGACTCAGGCAGTCGTGAACTGGCCTCTGGTCTGGCGGACAGCACGAGGGAAGAGACGTGTCGCTGAACAATGATACAGCTCAACGGACGATATACAGCTGTTCAGAACACCACGCGAGCTACGTCGTTGCGGCGTTGGCAAGGTTCTAGCCGCCCGTCTCGCTCTTGCACTTCAGCTCAAATACCACGCGCCTGCCTGCTCTGCTCTGCTTCACACAGCCGCGCTTCCACCTCTGCTGCCTGTACAGCTTCTTTCTCGTAAAACAAAACCAACAACATCAACACATTACCGCTGCTGTGCGGCTTCCTTCCACCATTGGTCTCGTGAGAGTGCCGCCTGTCACTGCAACCTCACATCACGAGCCAGTAGCGTCTCGGACACGGCTCCGTCACGGTGCGACCGCGTTTCGGCACTTCACTTGCAACGACCGACCGCTGATCTTCAGCCAGCGTCTTGTCTGCGACATCAACCTCTGCGTATCGACCTACGTACCGCCCACCATGGCGTCGGATCCGTGGAAGTGGACGGCAGTGGAAGTCGCCGACTTCTTTCGCAATGATGTCAAATCACTCATCGACGACATGCCGAACGTCCGACTGCCTGACATGTCGCTGTTCGCACAGAACCTCCTGGATCATGACGTTTGCGGTGTAGCCCTCTTTGATGCGGTCGATGCGGGGTTCCTCAGGGACGACTGCGGAATCAAATCACTCGGCCAGCGGAGTGCGGTGATAAGCTGCATAAGACGATTGAAGGCCATTTCGGCAGCGTATTCCAGGACTGGTGGAGCGCCAGCTCCCCGGACTCCCATCTCGGCGGCAGCAACTCCCTCGGCCGTGGCATCTGCACAACAGGAGCAGCCTTCACTTGTGCCCGAATTTGACACCTCAAATGCGAAACGTGCAGGCGAGATTGAGGTACAGGACAGCAGTGGCCGCAAGCGTCGCAAGCTGAATCTCATTCCACAACTACCATCATCGACGCCCCCAGCCCACTTTTTCAACGACGCAAAGTTGCCAGTGGACAAAATCTTCTTTGGCGAGACCAGACTGGGGCAAGAGCTGCGAGGCTCAGAGCCCGCGAGCATCATCACGCGGAATCCGGCTTCACAGCTAGACACACCCTCGGCCGACGACAATAGGGCGAGTGACGAGGATGACTGCGACCTCCAAGCAGAGGACACGAACTTTCAATTCCAGTCCCCGGATACGCTTGCAGGAGAAGCAAGTTTCGTGTACAGGCGGTTACATCACTTCCTCAGCCTGGACATCGCAGAGTCACGGAGCGAGTCGATCAAGGAGATCTCACGTCATGGACGGGAAGCCATCGCAGTACTTCCCTACAGTGAGAAGTTGCTTGTCGGTACCAAGGCTCAGTCGGCGTTGGTGTTCCACATGTCTGGCCACGGCAATAAGTGTGTCGCCAAGCGAGAAAACGCAGCCTTCCTGGACTCCGGCTTCGAATATGATAACATACCGATCGAAGGCCTTCCCGAGGGCTCGAGCACTGGCGAGTGGGATTTCCTTGCAGCCAAGCACAAGTCTACCGAGAGCGACGAAGTGCTTCCAGCCTATCTCGAATCGGAGTCTGGGGGATCGTTGGCATCTCTCGAAAAGGAGATTGATGATGACCAACTCGAAGATGCCGAGGAAGATGGCCCTAACAAAGAGCAGTCCTTAGCTACGGTCATTGATGCCGCGCTGGAAGACATCCGAGCTGAATGGAGAGCCAAGGTCTTGCCTCAGAAGGAGGAAAAGCGGGCCTGGACTGTGTGGAAGAAGACTCGCCAAAGCCGGACCATTCGCGATGCCCTGATCGGCGGCGCGCACGACTTGATTCAACGACTGGAGCAGCGCATCGCGAAGTTCAAGAAAGAGATGCATCGCGAGCAATGGCACAACGACAAGCAGGTTATTGAGCAGTGCAGGACCATGGAGGCTACTGTTGAGGACATTGAAGAGCAGCGCTGGCAGATTGAAGTTTGGCAGAGGAAAAAGGAGCCGCACCACATCACTCGCCGTGCCAACCGTCCACACTCCGGCCAGGCGTCTGCAAACGCTGGCCCACAGCTCCCACATGTGCACATCAACGACCGTTTCAGCGTGGAGCCTGATGTCAACATGGACGACCGAGCAGATGACGACGACTTCCATTCGGCACAAGGAGACCCCACTTCTCTATCACAAGAGCTTGGTCAAGATGAAATTGAGGATGCAGGTGACGAGATGTCGGAGCAGGAGAACATGGTCGTCGCGAGCGATGCAGAGTCCCCGAATCTTATGGACACCGACACCGAGCACGAGGTAGCACTCGGACTCTCGGAGGAATCCGACCACTCCGATTACGCGCCCGCCATGTCGTCGCCAGCTAATCAGAGCCGCTCGGGCAAGCCGCTGCAGCGCAGAAGCGTGTCACTCACCGGCGACGACGATGATTCAGATTCCGATGTCTTCATTCCCACGAGAGCGTTATTTAAGAGAAGACGCATAGTCGGGAATGATACTCCTCCGAGATCAAGTGAAGGGGTGAACAAGCAAGAAGAGCCCATCGAGATTTCCTCCGACTCCACTCCAGCGAAGCCGAGATCAGCGAAGAAAGGGACCCCAGCGCTCAAAAAGGAAATCAAAAAGGAGATCACATACAGTCCGAACCCTCAGAACGAGACTGCTCAAGATGTGGACTTGTGGAACATTGTCGAGCTTGTGCGTCGTGGAGACCGAGCACGAATTTTGATCAAGCTCCTGACAGTGGCGGGCGCTGAAAATCGTGAAGCGATCAGCCGGAAGTTCAGGGCCATTTGGCAGGCGGGCTTCATCAAGGAGATGCGGAAGACACTGGGAGCGCTTCGGTCTGACTATTCTGGAGAGGGCCAGGACGATGCAATGGTGACGTCGAGCAAACTGTTTCTGGCCTGGAACTTCTGCCGGCCTCAGCATTACCTTGAGGATGACGCCAGCGGCATTTCGTGGGATATCACGCTTACCGATGCTGGGAAGCAAGTTGATCTCTTCACCCGCATGCTCGAGTCGTATCTCGCCAAACGCAGGCTGTGGAACACGAGCCCTCCCCGAGCTGGCCCGTCAGTGATTGAACTTGACTCTGACGATATGGATGAGCAGCTGCCTGCGGGAACTCCCAAGAAGCGAAAGCAGAAACAACTCAAGCTCGGATTCAATGCAGAGCAATCGCAGGCCGCTGCACATCTTCGTCAGCAGCGATTCAAGGAGCTGCATAAGAGAGGCTCGAACTCACAAGAGCTTCAAGCCATGATCCAGTCAGGTCCCAGCAGTTCGGCCGTTGTGATCAACCCGCTAGCCTCTAAGGAAGATGGCGAAGAGTTCATCTTCATTGACCGAAAGATTGCGCACAGTTTGAAGGAGCATCAGATTCGTGGCATTCAATTCATGTGGCGCGAGATCACTGCAGATGGCGAAGATGGCGGGCAGGGCTGTATTCTGGCCCACACCATGGGTCTTGGAAAGACTGTGCAGACCATCGCCACCCTGGTCGCCCTCAACGGAGCTGCGCAGTCCACCAACCCAGCCGTATATGAGCAGATCCCCAGTCACCTCCGCCCGGACGACATTCATCAGCGACAGCTGCGCATGCTGATCATGTTGCCTGCTGCGCTCATCCAGAATTGGAAACGCGAGATCGGCAAGTGGGCCTCTCACATTCTAACCAACGTTTTCTCGATTGAAAGCGGTATGAAGCCTTTTGATATTGTCGAGACGCTCAAGGATTGGTACAAGATTGGAGGAGTGTGCTTCATCACCTACGGTCTGCTCCAGAAATATGTAAACTGGAGAGATGGTGACCGGTTGATCGACTATGGCCCGCAGCTGGACAGATATCTCATCGAAGGCCCGGAGCTTGTCGTTGCGGACGAGGTCCACACACTCAAGAATCCTAGCGCCAAGGTCACGCAAGCAGCCAAGAGCATCCGCACCGAAAGCAGGATCGGCCTGACGGGAACTCCAATGAGCAACGATGTCGACGAAATTTACTCGCTCGTTTCTTTTGCCGCGCCAGACTATCTTGGCGAGAAGAAGTGGTTCAATCAGCAGTTTTCAAATCCGATCTCTCAAGGTAACCGATCTGACAGCATAGCGTCTGATGTGCGAAGGATGTTGAAGAAGCTTGCTGTGCTCCGGACCAAGATTGAGCCCAAAGTTGATCGAGCAGACATCACTGTCTTGCGTGGGTCGCTCAAGCCCAAGCTCGAGTTTGTGATCATGATGCCGCTTTCCAACATCCAGCGTACTGTGTACAAGAAATATCTCGCGGCCTTGGAAGTGGATACGGGCAGTCTTAACGGCCCCATCAGTCAGACGAGGATTTTCGCCTGGCTAGCAGCTTTGACACTTTTGATGAACCATCCTCTCGCGTTCAAGCGAAAGCTCCTGGAGCCACCCAAGCCTCGCGCGGCCCCCAAGTCGAAGAAGAAAGAACGAGAGCTGACACCGCCGGTCAGTGATAGTGGCAGTGGCACCCCGGCGGCTGAAATTGACATTGATCCTGACGATCTGCCCGATATGGACGAAGCAATACGATCGCTCGCGTTCTCCGAGGAGGTCAAGCAAGACATGATTGCGGGCATCGATGATGAGCTTCATCCAGAGCACTCGAAGAAAATGGAGATGCTGCTCTTGATCCTCCGTCTCGCAAATGCTTGCGATGACAAAGTTCTCGTGTTCTCTGGCAGCATTCCAACGCTCAATTACGTCGCCGAGCTGCTAAAGCAGAAGGGCATACTCTGCGGACGTATCGATGGACAAGTCCCCATTCCTCAACGCCAGCCCATCATCGACGCCTTCCACGCGGGCAAGACAAAGGTTATGCTCATGTCTACCAAAGCGGGCGTCGGGCTCAACATCCAAGGCGCGAATCGTGTTGTCATTCTCGACTTCGGCTTCAACCCATCGCACGAAGAGCAGGCTGTCGGCCGTGCTTATCGTATCGGTCAGCCGAAGCCGGTATTTGTGTATCGCCTTGTCATTGGCGGCACCTTCGAGGACAACATTTACGACAAGCAGATGTTCAAGACGTCCCTGACACAGCGAGTCGTCGACAAGAAGAATCCGCGTCGGATTGCGCTTGGCAATGCTGGCGATTGGCTGTACGAGCCAAGAGAAACGCCGCAAGAGGATTTGCATCAGTGGCTCGGAAAAGATGAGGCTGTGCTGCACAAGGTTCTCAGGAAGCAAGTCCGGGAGGGAGACACTTACGCTGGGCCTCGAATCCGCAAGTTGACCACAATTGAGACTTTGCAGGAGGATGCTGCTGATGCGCCGCTGGATGAGATTGAGCAGCGTGAGGTCGAAGAGGAAATTGCCATGAGTCGAAACTTGCGTTCAATGGGCAAGCAGTCGGCGTATGCCGCAGCTGGTCCGTCTGCCAGTCAGTCCACCATGCCGCCGCCCAGACTACCAAGTTCGACAGCGCCGTTCGCTCGATCGACTAAGAGCGGACCGGCGTCTGGCCATGGGCTGGTTAAGTTTAGAGTGCCAACACAGCCGCATGGTCTGCCGAATGTTGGCGGGTTTCCTCGTCCGAACTCCCGCCCGGGTCCGGTGCCAGCATTTCAAGCCGGCCGGCCACAGCCGCAGGACACTCCGGCAGCTCGTCCTTCCTCGTCGAGGCCACAGGCATGAGCGACGACGCGGCAGAGGCACTTTGGCCCGGCAAGTACCGTGTGAGGGTGGTGTGTGCTAGCGCATGAATCGATGCGCAAACGCGGCACCGATACAAGAACTGCCAGTGATGGGCGATGGGCTCTCGGTGTCACACACTCACGGAAGATCGCTTTGAGTTGAAAAAACTTGTTTTAGCGCGCAGAGATACCCCTAGAGCAGTGCATATACGATTTACGACTCATGAATGTAAAGTACTGTCGCTTCGAAGCAGAATTTGATCCTCGTGTAAAAGATTGCTGCTGCTACTGACACATGACTCGAATTGCCCGAGTGCGGGTGAAGAGCTTGGAAACACGAAGACTTGGACGAAGGTCCGATATGCTTGATTCTCACTCCGATCTACTGTCGAAGAGCCGCTTACTGCGTCTTCTGCCTCCGCCAAAAGTCCTTGTTCGATACGTTGCCTGTCACTAACTCGCCCCTCCCCTTTCTTTATCGAAGGGTACCGACTACTGCTTGTTTGGGCAACACTCAATATCGCCCCGTCCTACGTATTCCAGCTCGCTCATTCCTGCCCGGTTATATATGTGTAGATAACGCTGTAAGCATCACAAGTACAGCAGCTTCTGCCTCGTCTGAAGTGGAAACGGGAGCTAGAGCAATTGTATAGGTTAGTAAGTGGAGAGAGAAAGACGATTGATTGTAAACAATATGCAAATGTCGTCACAATCGGTGCATCGATCGGTCATGGAATGGATGATTTTAATGAACGACGTCCTCTCCTTGTAGTATAGACATTGTTGGCGTACTTTTCTTATTCACTAACGTTTTGCTAAACGATCATCTATCGCCCTTCACGTCTTTTTCCTCCATCTCCAAAGTTTCGAAAAAACAGACCGAACCTGACCAACCCACATCAAAGCCAAACCAAAATACCCAACACAATGTCTCCACCCACCTATCCCTCCTCCCCAAGAAACCGAGACCGAATCCCACCCCTCCACACCGGCACAACAGGCGAAAGTCTCTTCGATGTCTGCGACAGCCAGCATCGCGTCCTTCAATGCTCTCGTCCTCTTGTGCTGCCGAGGCGGAGTAGTCGTGGAAGGGGAGTGCACTCGCCGCGATGGAGGACTGTGTTTTCGAACAGATTGGACGATGAGGGGGAGCGTTGGAGGTGAATGTGGTTTGTTGGGTAGACTGGGGAGTTTAGGTGGGAAGTGGGAGAGGAGAATAAGAGTGAATATGAGAGTGAGAGTAGTTGAAGGGATTGGGACGATAGTGAGTAGAAATGGTGAGAGTTGGTCTGCTCTGTCTGTCATTTAAGCTAGGGGGGTTTTAAAGAACAGGTCTTGCTCCAAACAGGTCTTCCTCCAAACAATATGGTACTTTTATTTATGTTCACTACGCTGCGATATTGAACTATACCCGAATATGACGATCCGTTTCACTACGCACACATGAATAAAAGTGCAATGTAAGCTTACAAGGCTTGTATGGTATGCAGTGTCCATTCCAGATATTATGTAAGCCGTTTCGAGTAGCACGAATGCTTCGATACGGTACTATACGGATGTCTTCGGCATGTTCCCTGTTACAGCCGTAAGCATTGTGGTACTGATCATCCTGATCAAGGGCTGGATATTGAACATTGCTCCTTTGAATTTAGATGCTTGAGAAGCCCTTCCTAGATCGCGAGATGGTTCAGTGTCAGGGTGTACTTTTGGTTATATGGGGCGCGCACCCCAACCCTTTCTTGATCTTGATTGAGCCTGACAAGTCTGAGCACCTCCTGACGATATTGAGTACAAGGACGATATCTTGTAGCTCACGAGCACCTCACAAGAAGATAGAGATGGACCCCAAATTTACGTTCGAAAACAGCATCCAAGTCCAACCTTCCCCATCCAAGCAGAACGTATACACTGGCGCCAACCTACAATGGGGCTACCCAGGACTGAAGAGAGTAGCAGGCTCAGTTCTTCTAGTCGAAGCAGCAGCAGCCGCTTACAAAGGCTTCGAGGTCCATTGTCTCCAAGCCCAATTCCTGCGGCCTGCTGAAGTCGGAGTTCGGCTGCAGCATGTTGTGCAAGATCTCCTGAAAACGTCCAAGTTTGCTTGCAGGAGTGTTACCGTCAAGCAACAGTTTGGTGATGACGATGAAGAAGGAAATAACGTCTTTACTGCCATTGTCAGTTTTCTCAAGAGATCATTAGAGGAGAGCCTGCCACTTCAGCTTCAACCGTTCCGATACCTCCCTTCGCCTTCGCAAGAAACTAAAAGAGCTGCGGCGATGGCCATCAATCCCGCACTAGACGACTTCAATCCTCGAGGCCCTCCCTTCAATCTCCCCGCCGGCACACCCCATCCAACCATGAATTCTCAAAGCCTCTCGATAGCCTCAGCCTCTGAAGCCGGGCATCGTACGCTCAGAGCCAGACTCCGCATCACGAGTCCCATTTCTGACCATCCAAGGGGTCACTTACTAGGCGTCATTGCCCTCTCGGATCTCTACGCCATGGACTGTCCACTCCGGGCTAAAGGCATCGACTACGGACTTCCTCGGATCGGGGATACTACACGCACAACGACGAAGAGCCAGATTAGGCAGCTGGCCAGCTTGAGCTATTCTGTGCGGTTTGCGAGCTTGAGTGGGTTTGATGTGTCGGGAGAAGAAGAAGAAGAAGAAGAAGAAGAAGAAGAAGAAGGAGGAGGAGGAGGAGGAGGGGGTTTGGTTGAGGTCAATGTGAAATGGGCGGGTGGGATGAGAGCTGCTTCAACGACGGTTGTGAAGGATGTGAGGGGGGAGGTTATTGCAACGGTTGAGCAGGAGGTTTGTTGTTGGGTTTTCCCCTTCTTCTTCTTTGGCATTGAATTATTCCTCATCAGCTACTGACTGACCTCTGGCGTTATCCTAGGGCTTCTATCAATTCATGTCCGAAGAAGAATTGGCAGGACTTGATGATTGGATTTCTGAAAGTACATCTCGAAAAGGCCGTGGAAGCAGCAGAATTTGATGGCATTCGTCGTGTGTTTTGACTATTGTCGTCTCATCTCAATATGTGTAAGAGAACCTGCGAGTTTCCCTGTATCAAATCGCTTCCACCGCTACAGAAAACTTGAGGACAACGTCACCCTCCTCTCTGCTCACGGACAAAACGTGGCTTTCCTCGTCATTCACTCCCAGACATTCCCGCACTGCTTTTTCTCCTGTCGTCTCTCCAGTCGAAGTAGAACACTCTGTTTCAAACCATCAAAAAACAAAAGCCCTTACTGAGCGCGTCCGATGTTCACAAAAGCTTTCTGTTCTCCAGAAACCGCCAAGTTGCCCTTTTCCTCCTTTTTTCTTTGTTTTCGTCTTTATCTCAGGGGTAAGGTCTAGCTCATTCACCTCATTCTCTTCTCTCGCATCAGCATCGTTCGCCCCTCGTGGGCAAAGCAGCGTTTTCCTCGTCGTCCACTCCCAAACATTTCCGCATTCTATGCGTTTGAGAATTGCAGTGTCCTTTGACACTCGTCCGATGTTAGAATGTGTGTGTGATCTCTTGGTAGTCGGGTAGACGGAAGACCAGGGAAAGGGCGTATAGTATCTACATGTTTGCAATGGAGCCGCGAAAGATAGTATGCTGCTAGAAGAGAGGGCCAGTAAGGCGAGTGTGGTGGTGGTGTTGAATCTCATCTCGTGTGATACGATATAGTAACAAATCTTTCCATCGATCTTTGTCAAGTAATAATTTTCTCACTCTGCTTCTGTGCTTTGGTACATAGACAGCTTCAGGTCTTGGGATATACACAACACACAACAGAGTATCATCCATCACCCGATCAACCTACACGGGTCTACCTTACCATCACAGTCAAGTCCACGTCTCCATAGTAGTTCTTGGTATAATGACAGACACTCAAATGTAGCAACTCGCAACGCCATTGTCAAGGATCTGCTAAATCAGCGAGAATCTCCCCGACAGCCTGCTCAGTGGACCTGGCGGCTACTTGCGTTGACACGTGGGGAGTCATCAGTCTCATGTTGAAAACTCCGGAAGAAACAAGGCTGTGTGTGGGAGTGGTGCTACGCTGCGTGGCTTGGCAGGTCTTGCGTCGTGGGTTCATTCTACTCGATCGAGCTGAGCTGTACGAGAGGAGCTTGGCAGAATGGCGGGTGAGGAGGATGTATCGGGTTATACACAATAAGATCTATCTTGCCATTGTAAAAAGGAGTCTGGTTCAGCTCTGTCTGGTAAAGAGGCTGAGACTTGAACAACTCTTCACGCAAACAAGAAATTTGATCTTCGTACCTCGCTGCAAAATGTTCTCAACTCCTACAGACAAATAATGACTCCAGCTCACGGGCTCCGCTCTCCCAAGCGCGGCGCACCACCCTTCCAGTCGTCACGCTCAAAGTACCTAAAAACGAGCTCGTAACCTTCCAGGTCGTGCACAACGCGGTCGATGCGCCTGTACCCCTTGATACGATCCATCTGCCTGTCATTCTTGGCGTTGCCGTTTTCGTACGTCTCCTTGGCCTCGAACAGAGTGACACTGAAGCGACCGGGCTTGAAGATGCCCACGACCTGCTGCACGACATCGACTGTTGTGCGGCCGGTCTGGCGCGTGGGCACGTTGGTCTCGAAACTGGCGTAGGAGCATTGCGGCTCAGGCGTGACGTGGACAGTCCAGTAGTGAGTGTTCTCGGCATCGCCAGGAATTGGCACGACGCCGTTGGCAGAGTAGCCGCATGGCGTGAAGAGGTAGGAGTCGATGCGCGCATCAGGATACTTGGACGCAGGGTAGACGTCCGCCAGACCACAGGCTTCGGTGACGACTGTTCCCAGAGCGTGGCCTTCAGTGCTGAGCTCCTCGCCAAAGGTAAGCGGCTCTTCGTCGGACTCGGAGCTCAACTCGGCATGTTCTTTTGCGGTCTGCGCAAAGACGTCGAAGCTGGCGTCGTCGCTCTCGGTGACCAGTGTGTTGCCAGAAATGCTGGGGTCAGAGTTGTTGTGCTCCCGAATGACTCCCAGATGGGTGATTGCGTCCTTGCGTGCCAAGTGCGAGCAGCGCGCATTGTCCTGTGCAATGGCGCTGGCGTCTTCCAAGTAGAACTTGCGCGCATTCTGCTCCTCCAAGTCTGTCATGAGAATCTCCAAAGTCTCATCGCTCACCTCGTTCTCCGGCATGTGTCGTCCCTTTTCTGGGAGCATCATCTGCTGGGTTGGAGTCTGGAACGACTCTCCTTCTGGGGTGGAAGGTGGAGTCAACTCTGTACCCGGGCCAGTGATGTACAGGTACCAATGCTCGCCATTCATCTTCCCAATCATGTATGCACTGCCTCCCAAGAACATCCTGTCGAGATAGCGCACCTCATCACGCCAGCTGCGGTGAGGGCCCTTTTGCTGGTCGGGGAACAAGAAGTTCTTGCGGCTGTAGAAGACGCGGTGTGGCTTTGCAGCCGCAGTGGTGCCTTCTGGCAAGCTTGCCTTGGCGTGTGGAAACCCGGCTTCGAGAGCTGCAATCTCCAGCATTCGAGGCAGTCCTCGCAGGAGCGTGGTGGTGCCACACGTCTTCAGCACGAGCTTGTGCGGGAAGACAAACATGCTGGACTCGGACAGCAGGTAGGCGTCGACTTTGCCAGACTCGATGACCGACAAGACCTTGCAGTTGACCAGGTCAAGCATTTCCTTCCACGTGTCCTGCGAGACAGCCTTGAGGCCATTTGGCGCAGCAGACGCGGGCAGCGCCTTGTCGGACTCGGTGAACCATACTTCGAGGAGCTTCTCTGGCCCTTCGAACGCGTTGCTGGAGTCGAGATCGAGCGCAGTAATGTCTCGGTTGATCGTCCAGTGCGGCGTGCCACTCAGCGACGAAGGCGAGTTGGTGTAGTTTGGTGGAATCGCAATGTCGACCATTTCCAAGCCTTGCTCTGAGCTGATGTCTGAATGGTGTGAGGTGTTCCTTGCAGTCCAAGCACAGTCTGCTGGCTCAGTGGTGACAGCGGAGAGAAGGCGCACACCCTTCTATCTGCAATGGAGGCTGGCTTACGCCAGCAACAAGCGGCGGTGAATGGGGACAGACGACCGTGGCCGACGTTAAGGAGGTCTCGCGCAGAGAGGGATAAAAGAGCTCTTGCGGCGTGGAATGGTGCCGGCGCTGCGGTGGCGGAGGGCTGGTCTCCGATACCCGGCGGAAGTATCGGGGGTGATCGAAATCGTATGCAGGAAAGTGTTGTCGTTGTCGTTGTCGGTGTAGAATAGCACGTAGCTGGTGTTATCTAGGCCTGTGCCATGGGGGATCAGTCACTGTGCCCATTCCGTCCAACATTAAGACCGCAATATGGCTCACTTTTGAGGCTTGGACAGGGCTCGGAGAAGATCTTCTGGACGCATGGAACGTGGAGACGTCACGGAGATGCTCGAAAGTGTGTCGCAGACTCTTCAATTAGAGTCGGACATCAGGTTTGCGGGAGTGGTGGGGTTGTTCTGTGGGGAGTCGCCGATATGGGAGGCGAACTGGAGCAGCCTCTGGGAATAGGTTGTTGTTGTTTTTCAAGGTGTAAGAAGCAGTATAACAGAATAGAATGTAGACAACTAGTGGTGTTCTAAAATTTGTTTGGGCAGCTGCGCCAAGTGACGTGGTTTCACGTTTTGCCTGCAGATCTCGATTCACGTGGCTGCCAAGAAGATCCTGCTGATCAACAAGATGAGGATCCAGAAATCGAGTTCAATTAGCCACAAGGGTCGATTTGTCTGGACTCTGGTGACCTCGTAAGTGTCTATGGGATAGATAGAGTGAGTGTCTATGGCATGGATAGAGTGAGTGTCTATGGAATGGATAGAGTGAGTATCTATTGCATGGATAGAGTGATTGTCTATGGCATGGACAGAGCGAGAGTACCTATGGCCGAAATGTACTACACAGGCCCTCGTCGACACTGATTCAAGTCCTACCATGTACTCCGTCATCGCCCTCTTCACCACCCTCGCCTGCTCCTCCTCCTCCTCCGGTGCGCGTTGACCGACTATCTCTGCTGTGACTGCTACACCGGCACTTACGGCCTCGTCACAACCCCTCATGTCGTGGACGGCACGTTCGATTCTCCGATGACGGGCGGTCTGACAACTTCCAGCTTGAATGATAAGAAACGCTGAGTCCGGACTCTGTGGCTCCAGACGGCTGGATTTGACTATGACAGAGGGGACAGGGCTAGAAGGTTAGAAGTACGGTGATGCTTGTGATGAGTGACAGTGATCAAGTATGAGGTTGATCTACATCGTCTTGTCTATGGTGACTGACCTTGCAATGACACCTCGTTGCCATGACTAGTTTTCCCAAACTCCCAACGCCTGTCCTTCGAATGTAGTAGTGAACACCTCAAACTTGGCGTACACTGGCTGCTGATCCACGGACGACTGCTCGCAGGCCCTTTAGCGTCTATGCACTTCTCACCACTCCGCTGGACGCTTGCAGACCATCGCTGTTGCATAGCGGATGCTTGTAGTTATCCGACCCGGAGAGAATAAGAAGACGGAAAAGAAGTTTCTGTCCCCGACATCCAATTCTCACCGCTTCGCCTTCTTCTTCAGCTTGGTCGCCGGGAACTCCTTTTGGTTGCGCGGCCGCGAACGCGAGCCTCTGAGCTTGGAGACTGCACGTTGCTTGCGTGCCACCTGGAGCCGAGCGACTTCGCGCTTGCTCCGCCGCGGTTTCCCTGCCTCGTCGACTTCCATCTCGGTCTCTTTGGCAGTGTCCTCGGTCTCCTCGGTCTCCTTCTCGGCGGGTGCTTCCTCAGGTTCTGCAGTAAAGTCGTCAGTGATCGCCTCCGGCATTGATCAGAGACAGGGAGAAGTACTGCTGTCTCCCATGACCAGCTCTTTGGGCGCCTTTGCGAGGGCTAGCAGCTTTGCATTTTGACGCTCGATACGGGCAGTCTCCACCGGGCCGAAGACGTTCTTCTTCAGCACCCGGTTGTTCTTCTTGATCGTGCTGGACCGCGAGCTCTTTCCCATTGTGACGTGTGTGATGTGAGTGTATGTGATTCTTCTGTATACAGTCCTGCAGCACAGCACAACGTCTGTACAAATTCGAGATCGGGGACGGACGCTAGCTGCAGCACGATAAGCGAAGCGAGGCGCACGGACTCCCTAGCGCCACGGCGATAAAGGCCGCGCCTTCTCACACCTCAGAACTCTGCCGGTGTGGTGTATCGCATCTCAGCAGCGTTGAACAGCGGGAAGCAGAGCGCGACGGTGAGGCAAAGCGCGGGCTCGTGTGATCAGCAGTTCCTGCCCTTTCCTCCACATCGAATTCACTTGAACGCGCGCTAGCAGGGCCGGCTCGTGGTCGAGTGAATTGTGTGAGCGCCATAGCAGAAGCACGACGAACGACGAACGACAGGAACCAGCGCTTCGACGCCATGCCATCGCTGCTTCTTCCTCTTTCTCTTCTCCACTCCGTGACACCTTTTCGCGCGACACCTCTGCAATCGCCCCCGCGAGCCCACCCCGAGGCCGGCAGCACTTCGCCACGCCTGACGGTCGACAAGTAGAGCGTCCTCGAATTCACGAACCGCCACGCACGACGGCCACCCGTCGCGCGTATTGTCTGGCGCACACCGGCGGTGGAAGGAACACTGCAGAGCGCAGAGGGAAATGGCAGCTTCGGGCGGCCATTTGCTCCACCAGCGGAGCCTCTCTCTCGAGACTCGGATCAAAACCCTGGTCAACAACGACCTCAAGGAGATATGCCGCGCCTACAACTACCAGGTGTCGGGAACAAAAGCAGCCTTGCAGAAACGCTGTGTAGAAAGTGAGGCCCTCGCGCGTCTTCACTCGCGCGCCTCACTTGCGCCGTCGAGGGCAGCTGCTGACGCTGGTGCAGTTCTTGATACGATTGTGGCCCAGGGCGATGCGGCGGCATTTGATGAGCTCAACTATCGCGTGAACAACCACGGGAGACCTCCGCCGCCCACCACGCTGCTACCGCACAGTCACTCCACCGCGACACAAGGCTACGGCCGCTTTCAAGACACGTCCGCATCGGCGTCGGTGTCGCCCGCAGCCATGGCCCCCGGTCGACTGCCACCGCCTCTGAACGGCACGCACCGAGCAACGGCAGCGCGCATGTGTGAGTGTTTGGCGACCCGGCGATCTCCAGCTCCTCTGACGCGCGTTGTAGGGTTCAAATCGAGTCCATTTTACGAAGACCACGAGGCAGTGTACCCGCTGCAAGACTTGCCAGGTAAACACCATTTCATTTGACTTTTCCTCCGTTGAGCGCACTTACGATGGAGACTTACACAGAATCACGTGCAGAAATGCCACAGAACCGACACACCGTGCGAGGCACCATCTCGCTGTCCCCGGATCAGTCGCAACGCATCAAGGCGGACAGCAGCCTGCGACTGCTGCTCTACTGCGGCAAAGGCGCCAACCACTACAGCCTGGTCGATGTCGAATTCCCCAATCAGCTCGAAGTTAAGATCAACAGCGATGATGTGAAATCGAACTTTAAAGGCCTCAAAGGCAAGCCTGGCACCACGAAGCCTGCCGACATTACCGACAAGATCCGAAAGAATAGTGGCTACCAGAACCAGCTGTCCATCACCTACGCACTTACGAAGGAGCGCTTCCACATCGGCGTCTACCTGGTCCGGTACGTCTCTTCCGCCACATTGACGCAGCGTATCAAGGAAGGCCGCCACGGCGGCGGCGTGATCTCGAAAGAACAGGCCCTGCGCGAGATCAACAAAGCAAACGACGATCCCGATATTGTGCTATCATCGGAAGTCATGTCACTCAAAGATCCAGTGTCCACGCTGCGCATCACGTTGCCAGTCCGCTCCACAGTCTGCGCTCACCGACAGTGCTTCGATGGCAGCATGTTCTTGCAGATGCAGGAACAAGCGCCGCAATGGCTGTGTCCGACCTGCAACAAGAGCGTTTCGTACCAGTCGCTGTGCATCGACAAGTACTTTGAAGAAATCTTGCAAAAGACTGCCTCCTCTATTGAGAAGGTGACGGTCGAGCCAGATGGGCAGTGGCACATTATCAAAGAGGAGGACTCCCAGCCCGCTGGCCAGTCGAGTCGAGGCAATCGGGCGAAGTACGACGATGACTTTGACGACGATGATGACCTGGTCGAAGTCGTGTCTTCCACTTCTGCAGCCAAGCCGAAGCCAAATGGTGTGCCGTTTCTCAACGGCACTTCATCACTGCTGTCACCGATGGCTAGCGCCGGATATGCCATGACACCACCACTGTCGTCGCGCGGACCGTCTGCAGCACCGTCCGTGTCGTCGGCACAGGCAGGAGGGAAACGTGCGGCAAGCGCTGTCATAGATCTGACACTGTCCGATGACGACGAACCTCCCCGACCGGCCAAAAGGCAGTCCACGAACACGAGTACGCATTCCGGCCTCACCTCCCTCACACCTCAACCCTCTTCAACACCGACATCCCTTCCCGATCCTCGCTACACGTCGTACCCTGGCGGCCAAAGCAATCCCACTGACGCGTTTAGGGCGTCAGTCAACCCGATAAGACCAAGCAGCCACCATAGCAGGGGCGACACGGCTCCGGAGCAGTATGCGGCCAACCACTACCTGAATCATGAATACGGCAGCAGGTCTGGATCGCCGTTCCAGCCGTTCAAATCATCCAGCCCCTCCTCATTTTCACACAACAATTGGGCAACGTACTCGCGGCCGACATCAACGCTCGGTGCCGGCAGCAGTGGTCCAGGCTTACAGCCATTTGCGATACGCCCACCGACGGGGCTCAGTGGGACCATGAATGGCTCGATAAGCACAGGAGACGGCACACCAGCAACAACAACCAGTCAGCTATCACCCATCCGATTACCACCGATCAAACCCAATTCGTCCAGCGCATACAGCAACGCATCTTGGCGAAGTGGCTCGCATAGCAGTTACTCGCAGAGTCCGAAAGGACAGCATGCAGAGCGTGACTGATTTCCGCATCGCGGTCCCGGATGCAAAAATGTCCATTGCCGTTGCAGTTGCTCGGCAGGTCAGCGGCATTGGTGAGTGCAGGCTTTAACATCGATTACGAGCAAGGCGTTTAGGCAGGACAGCACGTTTTCTATCGACACGGATGGAGTGAAGATACACCACGGACGTTATTAGCATTGCTTTTTCTCGCTATTAGCTGGGCAAAAGGAACATCGTGAACACCGCACACCGTGGAGTGCTGTTACCTTCTCAATTAAGCTCTTTCGATCGACTCTAGCCACGCGTGCTGATGCGCTCTCACTCATTGTCGTATTCTGCACCCTTTTGTCTACTGTTCTAAATGCATCGTTGCTCCACATGACGCGGTGTTGTTCGGCTCGGCATCTGGTGCGTGCCGATGCCGCTCGCTTGTGAAGATCAACATGCATGACATACATGGACTCTTTGACTACCTGTCAACACATAACCACCGCCACCAACACCAACGCTCCTCCCACAATGAACTCTGTGGCCTCGAAGCGGCTATTCCAAGAGTACAAGGCGCTCACCGTCGATCCTCCCGAGGGCATCACCGCCGGTCCCGTCAACGAAGATGATCTGTTTGTGTGGGAAGCCATCATCGAAGGCCCCGAAGGCACTCCCTTTGAAGGCGGCGTCTTCCCTGCCGAGCTCAAGTTCCCCAAAGACTACCCGCTTATGCCGCCGACGATGAAGTTTACCTGTGACTTGTGGCATCCGAATGGTATGTATTCAGAAAGGCAGGAACTACTGGTTGTCGGGAAGGAAGGAAAGAAGGAACTACTGGTCGCTGATGGTGGAATAGTCTACCCCAACGGCGTCGTCTGCATATCCATCCTGCACCCACCCGGCGACGACCCGAACCACTACGAGCAGGCGTCGGAGCGCTGGAGTCCGATTCAGAGCGTCGAGAAGATTTTGATCTCGGTCATGAGCATGATTGCGGAGCCGAATGATGAGAGTCCGGCGAATATTGACGCGGCGAAGATGTGGAGGGAACGGAGGGGGGAGTTTGAGGAGAGGGTGAGGAGGGATGTGAGGCGGAGTTTGGGGCTGTAGGGGACAAGTGTGATGAAGGGTGGGATGCGTTTTTGTTGTTCGAGCGAGGCGTATGGCGATGGGATATGAGTGCGTAGAACACAATTGCAGGAACCGATGAATGGCATAAGAGTATGAATGACAGCTGCCAGATTGGCCGACGATTTCCGCGAATGCATGACTTGCGATTGGAGGACGGCAGGCCGACGAGGCGGCGTGGAGCTGTTGCTTTGACGATGATAGCACTATTTGAGCCATGAGGGACCTTCGCAAGCCTTGCAATCTCCTAAGACCGAGAACTGCTCACCGCGAGCAAAACATAGAGCCTTCAGTCTTTCGCCTCCGATCCAGAAACAACTTTACTCGACATCCCAACAGCAACAATTGATTCTCATCAACCTTATTTTGAGAGGGTGGATGGAGAGGGGCTGTAGCGGTGGTGTTAAGATTTACTGGTTGAGCCGGCATGTTGGGAGGTGATGTTGCTTGATTGTTGGTGGCGATGGACCTCGAAGATCTGCTGATCCTGTGAAGAGTGTAGGTTCCAATCCGTACTGCATTGTTGACGGCCTGTTATCCAAGATCGTGAAGAGCCTAGGTCACGGTCCGTTGACACATGACGGGTACACGGTCAGCACATTCACGAGACAGAGACTGGACTTGACGGAATACAATCATATGCTCGAACGCTAACAGACCCGACTGATAGCAGTGCAAACATCATCCATTCAGCCTGCCAGCCACCTGCCACAAGCACGTTCGATTAATCAATCAATCAGAACACTATGAACCCCATCTTCAACGTCACAGAATCTCCCTGGTCGGCTCCGGGACCTGGCGAGTGGGTACCTGATTACATGCGTCCGGAAGCATGGGGAAGGATGCCACAGCAACAGCAACCGCAACAGCAGATGCCAATGCCAATGCCGAATGTTCAGGGTATGTTTCCCATGTTCACGCCTATGATCCCTATGTTTCCTCCTGGATTCCCAATGTTTCCTTTTCCTCCACAGCAGTGGCGACGTCAGCGACAGCAGGAGCAGCCGCAATGGCTTAGTGCTTCAGCTTCGAGTTCTGGTTCTAGTTCAGTCTCGAGTTCTGGCTCAAGTTCTGGTCCAAGTTCTGGTTCTGGTTCAAGTTCAAGCTCTGGCTCAAGTTCTGGTTCAAGTTCTCCCCCTAGCCCCGTCGCAGCTGGTTCAGGAAGCGCGGCAGTAAGCAGGAACGCCGCAGCGAGTAGTGCGCATCTAGCCGAGGGCGCAGCATCTTGGACTTCTCTGCCGCAGGGTAGTCGGCCAGGTGGGAATGCGTCTGCTTCCAGTACAGGAGGAAGTGCGGTAGGGAGAGCGGTGGGGAGTATTGCGCCGGGTGAGAGTGCGGTGAGTGAGTTAAATGGGAGTTTGGTTGAGGAGGGTCGAGCTGGAGGAGGGAGTAGAGCTGCAGGGAGTGCAGGTGAGAGGAGTCGGGCTGCTCCAGCTAGTCGTGCGAGTCGGAACTCGAGGACTGTAGTGTCTGGTGCTACGTTTGGTTCGGGACCGCTTGGTCTTCAGATGAGGACTCGGAGTCCTACCCAAGGACAAGGCCATCCGTGGGCTGGAGGTTGGTAGGCTGGTTTTGTAGTAGGCAATAGTGCTCAGGGCAGTCTCATCATCTGAGTCGTGGAAACATGGTAGTGGGTTGTGCCAAACCAATGTGTTTCACTTTGTGCGATGGATCTCACATATCTACTGTGTTCACTTGAGTCAGGATTATTGGTTTGGCTTGAGGCATCGACTTTGCCTCTCCTTTGCCTTTCATCATCAACCGTGGCTCTTCGCACGTGGGGTTTTGTCGGTGGCATTGGGCACGACGCGAGAGTCTGAAGGTTTTGTGAAGGTCGTCGGAGAGCTGTAGTATAAACCAAGTGAGATGCATTCACCGTCGTTCAATGCAAGCTGCAAAATTTCCGTGATAAGCAGAGCTCTAGACTCTCCGGCTTACAACGTACACCTCATCGAAACACCCGTGACGCCACACCGAACAATGGGTCAAGAACACTCCACACGCAGAAGCAGCATCGACAAATGCTACCGCGAGCTGGGCCTCGACCCAACAAGTCCAAACTTCGGCCAAGGGGGGACGATCCCCAAGCGAGACTATTGGGATGGAGATGCGACCTCGACTCCATACATGCCTTCGCCAGAAACCTTGCAGAATAGCCCATTCAGCTACAGGATGCGTGGAGCTGATATGGGAGACAATTCGCAAGGGCAGATGCCTCAGCAAGCGCAGCAGCAGATATACGGACAAGATCCTTGGGTAGTGCAAAATGGTGCTCAGCCGCAGATGGCGGCGGGCATGAATGCAAGCCCAGGTGCACAGGCTGGAGGTGCACCCCCTGGACCATTCAACGTGCAGGCAGGTCAGGCACGGCATACGGCGCAGCAGGGTATGGTGAATATCAGCCCTTTCGCGCCTCGGTCGCAGACGGCTGGTCAGTGGATCAATATTGGAGGCACACTCTGGCGTGCACCAACTGCTGAAGAGGATCAAGCCAGAGCGTTCTGGATGTGATAGGGATCTGCTGAGCTTGTGCAGAGTCGTGGTTTGTGGTTTGAGACGACGACAAGCTAGTGTGCAGAAGCAGCAATCAAATCGTGAGCTTTCACATCACTGTGCTCGTCGGTCTGGAAACGTCATGATTATTCTTACGTTTGCTGCATCGGCGCAGATGTCGGTAGTGTGATCGCGATGTGTCGATGCCTGCAAGATCTGTTTGTCTCACTGTCCATATAAACCGGCTCATTTGCCTCGTGAGTAGAAGTCTTCAGCACAGCTCACTCCTCGCCAATGGTGAAATCAAAGCAACCATTCACAGACAACGCCTCTGACGAAGGAGTCGGCTCATGGGTCCCAGCTCATTGGCGTCCGGCTGCTTGTGGTCAGCAGAGTCCACAGCATCAACACCAAGAACAGCTCGATAGAATGGAGAGAGCACTCAACAGAATCGAGAGCTTTCTGATCGACTCGCAACAGCGGCAGCAAAAGGACGCGGCTCGCACCTTACCAACTCGCCCGTCAGGCAGCCAGTCTGAAGCAGCTCAGACTAATCCTTTGCTTACAGAAAGTGCTTCAGGCTGCCAGTGTGTCAAAACAGCCAGCGCATCTGATGTTGGCGAGGGAGGAAGTGACAAGTCGCCAACAGCATTCGACAACAACTCCGCCTCGCAAGCCCAGACCTTGCAAGTCCAAGTCTCGCAAGCCCAAGCCTCGCAGCATCATGCACGTCTTGAGTCCCCAGTCGCAGACTCGGAACTCGGCAGCCCAAGTCCAAGTCAGCCTGCAAACCAGCATGCAGCGTCTCCCCAATCATTGACCTCGCGAACGAGTGCCGCTCCTATGACGCGTCCGCTGGTCTCGCCGATTGCAAACACGGGTGTTCCAAGCACGGGCGATTTCCCTATTCCTGCAATCTCATCAGGGAGGTTTCCGGTCATGTTCACTCGAGGCGGTGCAGCACTGACCAGGGGTCACGGCCCCGTCAGAAGCTATGCTCAACGCGGAAAGTTTCCAAGAAGACCCTCGCCAGAGTAGGCTGGCTGTCCAGGATTGCCTTGTTCGGTGCTTGCTGGTCGAGAGTCTCGAGTTGGAAACCTGACATGGCGGACTGCCGAGGGGGTAAAAGCGATGAGGTGTTTCGGAGCTCGTAGCATGATGACTCCACATGATGTTCTGCATAGCGATGCAAAGGAACTTTGAACATATGACATGCTCGTTGCGAGATATTCCTCTGTGCACAAGCATTATTCTCGTGTAGGTATCGCTGAGACGTGTTGTCGTGTGGACCTTATGTTCATGCCTCAGGCACATCTTACAGGCTTGGTATAGCCACTTTGTTCCCAGCGTTCTTTCACATTCCTGTAGTTCTCAACAACAACATGTTTCATCAACTTGTGGCGTGTTGGTGCAGGACTCGAGGGTTCCAGATGCGCTGATGTGGAGCAGTATACTGCGGCTACGGATGGTTGAGCCTAGGCTTGCAGGGTTTCACGTCAGCTCGCTTTTACTAATAGCCACAAACTAAACTCCTTGAGATGGCACTATCAGGTCTATGGTGCTACGTCAATGTTCGTCAGCTTTTCCTATTCTCACGCCTCAGCTTGAGTCTCTTGCTCATGGAGTTAGGCTTTCTCCGGAGTTAGCACTTATCTCCTGTCGTGCGTACCAACCACAATGCAACAGCCAGATGATGAAGCGTATTGTATTAAATACACAAATTTGTCACCTCACCACAAGCAACAGAATCTCCAGAACATCGACCAAGCACTTGATCAAAGCCTGCAGAAGCCATGGCAGATAAGCAGATTGTACTTGTCACTGGCGGTACGTTGGTCCCGCTCAGACGCAACCTTCCATGACTGACAGTGCGCGCAGCAAACGGTGGCATAGGCTTTGAGGCCGTTCGCCAACTCATCGCAGACGCGACCAAGCATGTCCTCCTCTGCAGCCGCTCGATCGAGAAAGGCGAGAAGGCCGTCGCAGAACTCCAGTCTCTCCAGCTCCCAGGATCGGTAGAGCTCGTTCAGTTGGACACCAGCGATCACGCCTCTGTCGTTGCTGCAGCGAAACTCGTTGCAGATAGACATGGCAAAGTCGACTGCATTGTGAACAACGCTGCCATCTCCGGAAGTCTGCTCCCGCAGTCCACGCCCATCTATGAGCAGATGCAAGCATGCTTTCTGACCAACGCTGTCGGTCCAGCGATGGTCGTGGATGAGTTCACACCTTTACTCAAAAAATCCACCATGACTCCACGAGTCATCAACGTCAGCAGCGGAGCGGGATCGATCGAAAGACGTATCGCTTCAGACTCGCAGATTCGAAAACTCTCTGCGATCCAATACCGAGCTTCGAAGGCAGCTCTGAATATGGTCACAGCTGATCAGGCTGTGATGCATGAGGATGATGGGTGGAAAGTCTTTGCCTATTGTCCAGGTTATACGATCAGCAATCTGAGCGACATGAACTCGGCCGCCAATGGTGCTAAGCCCACGTCGGAGGGTGCGAAGCCTCTGGTCGACTTGGTCAACGGGAAGAGAGATGCAGAATCTGGACACTTCGTGCATGAGAACGGGCAGTATCCTTGGTGAGAGTAGGCGCTACATACGAGGAGGCGTAAATCCAAACCTAGTGTTCCCGATAGCCTATAGCCTAAGCTATACGCTGCTTCAATCTCAAGCGCTTTAGAGCTATTCTGGAGGAGGATCTATCATCCGGCCACATGTCCAAGAATCCCAATAGCGCCCAAGACACCGCCAGGCGGTCTGATTACTGGGACTAGCTTGGCAGCCAGGTGTTTGCCTGACAGAGTGTCTGATCCACAACAGTCTCTCCGTCTCGAGTTCAGCGCCGTAGTCTCTCCAGGTTTCGGCTACCCACTACACGTAGAAGGCAAACGGTTAGCATAGAACTACTTGCGACTCATATGGATTCAAGGTTCATCATCTACACAGTGTGACATCTCACTGCGTCTCGCCATCTCCCCGGTACATGTTATCCCGCATGAATTTGACTTGTAATAAACTGCCTTCACGCCGCGCTTAATGCACGTTGACCAGATCTTTAATGTTCCTGGAACATTTGAAACAAGTGGATCATCTTGTCGGGCGAAGATGTTGGGACATGGAGGAGCGGCGAGGACGAGGCCAATAGTCGAAGAAAGAATGAGGACGAGAGTTGAAGAGTGCACATTGTAGCGAGACTGCAGGGATGCAGTTGTGTAGGCGTGAAAACAGATGAACAGTCACTTTCAGCGGGGAGACGTCACTCGATGTTGCTTTCATACAGTCAAAATCGCCTAGACGTAGTCCATGTCCTACGTGTAAGAGCCAAGAAGTAGTAGAACTCGTCAGCGCTATGCTTTCGAAATAGTAGTTCGCCCGGATGATGTCCAACGAGGCCTTGCTCTGCCATACCAATTCTATTTAATCTGGTTAGCCCGTAGTTGATGGCAGCAGCAACATGCCTACGACATCGAGCCGATGGGCAGTGCGCCCGCTCTCTCGGAAGAACTTCAATTGATGGAAGTGGATGTTGTTGTTATCATTACCACGGAAACTGGGGGAAAACGCTAATGAATCTAAGCGGTTTTGCCAAGCCTGTGAGAGCCTGAGGCTCACCTAGAACTGAAGTACTTCACCGAATTGCCAACCTCATGCAAGCCAGAAGTATCATCACGGAAAGAGAAGCACGGCAAGACTCCCAGCTTCTTGTGCCAAGTAGGCTTGATCGGCACCTCTGTGCCACGCGAGCGGAAAATTGTCGAAGCCATTTGGAGGACTCTCACGCAAAAGCACGACATCGAGCTAGCCGACGATGATGCATGCGATCGACCTGGCGACGAACCATCGGAGCCAATGACAACTTGGCTTACGCTTGTCACTGACTGCCGTCCATTAACATGTTCTTCGCGATGAGCCGAGTTGACATGTCGAACAGGTGGACTCTTGATCTGCACGCTACGTGGAACGAAGATTCCTTCTTGATGTTGCATCATGTTTCCGCGGGTATGTAACGTGGCCGCACGTGCAGCCATGTTCTCGCTCCTCTCGTTAGTCCTCTGGTATTCATCGTAACTCGCTTACTCTACCCAGTCTCCGCCGCCCAAGTTTACGTATGGCGGACAAGCGTTTGGCAGATGACGGAGCACGCTCGGCCTCCCGAGAGCTATCTCCAACGACAGCATCGGGCTTGGATGAGAGCTATGATGTCTACAAACAAGACACTGGCGAGCCGATTGACCCGGCGGAGTCGAAGGCTGTACTGCGCAAGATCGATCTTCGACTCATACCGACTCTGTGGCTTCTCTACTTGTTGCAGTACTTGGACAAGAATGGCATCAACTACGCATCAGCCTACGGTCTCCAGAAAGGGACGAACCTACACGGCGACCAATACAACTGGCTAGCATCGATTTTCTACTTTGGTATGAGTGCTGCCAACGGCGACTGCCCATGACACACTTACTCACCAACTGTCAATGTAGGATACCTGGCGGGACAATACCCCGCTGGATTCCTGATGCAAAAGCTGCCTCTTGGCAAGTTCCTTGGTACGAGGATCCCCCAGACCACATCGCGTTGCAGCACTGACTCATCCGTAGCCGGAACGTGTATCAGCTGGGGCATCATTCTCATGACCACTCCGGCATGTACCAGCTTTGCGGGCATTGCGAGCAACAGATTTCTGCTCGGCTTTGTGGAGGCCGCTGTCAACCCCGGGTTCGTCCTCATGATGGGCTTGTGGTATGTTTCTGCCGAGCAGCCGCTGCGACTCGAAGCGTACTACTGCACCAACGGCATTGCAACCATGTTCGGAGGCCTCATCGGATACGCGGTCGGACACATCAATGGTGGCTTGGCGCGATGGATGTATGTCTTCATCATCTTCGGCAGCTGCTCGCTCGCCGCTGGCATATACGCCTTTATTGTCTTGCCGGATCTGCCGTCGAAAGCCAAATTCCTCAGTCCTCGAGAACGCTACATTGCTGTCGAGCGAGTGGCAAGGAACAGGCAAGGCGTAAAGAACTCGCACTTCTCCAGGCGCCAGGCAATACAGACGCTCTACGACCCCAAGACCTGGATCCTGTTCATCATGGCTATTGGCGCACAAGTCCCTAACTCTGCGCTGACCAGTTTCACCTCACTCATTATCAAGTCTTTCGGATTCGACACCTTAGGCACGCAATACCTGCAAATTCCTGGAGGTGCTGTTCAATTTCTGTCCTTGTTGGGAGGCGGCTTCATCTGCACGAAATTTCCCAATGTACGATGCATCACTATGATTGTCGCAAACCTGATCTGCATTCTGGGCTCTGGACTCCTAGTTGGCCTGCCAGATAGCAACAAATGGGGACGACTGGTGGCAATCTGGCTGTGCTACTTTCAAGGCATCGGCTTCTCCATGTCTTTGACGATGATCAGCAGCAATATTGGTGGCTTCACTAAGAAGCAGCTGACTGGTGCTATCATATTCACGGGATACTGCATTGGCAACATCATCGGGTAAGTCTCCCATTGTTGAGTGATGAACTGTGAACACTACTGACAGCGACGAAAGACCACAGACCTTCAAAGACAACGAGTCTCCAGGCTACCATTCCGCATACATCGCCATGCTCGTCGGATACAGCGTCAAGCTCACTGCTGTATGCGTCTTGTACTTCTACATGTGGAATGTCAACAGACAGAGGGATGCAGCTCTGGCTGCATCGGGCTTGTCGAGAGAAGAAGAGGAGAAAGCTGCCGTTGAGAGTGGCATGCACGATGTGACAGGTGAGATACTATCGTCCATTCCCACCATCCGAAACCGATACTAATGTGTGAATAGAGCTGGACAACAAAGGCTTCCGATACGTTTTGTAGTTGTGCAAGTGTCGCTGTTTGGACTAGATCTCGAACTGGTATAGCTTTCCTCTCCATCAATGGCCGTATTGCTGTATGACTATCATGTTTGGCCACACGACCGTCCACATGTGAACTCGTTGCGCGCATATCACAACTTTCAATCGTCGGCCTGACTGCATGCAGTAGATCGCGCAACCGATGATGCGTGAAGGGTCGTAGTGATGCCAAGCCTTTTGAGCGCGAAGCTGTCGGCATCCCGAATCTGCGGGCTCCACGACCGGACATGTCCAAACGGTTGCGTATCGGACTGTTTGCTGCACGAAGACGATGAGCCGATTCACGCGTACGCTGTGGCTTTCAAGCATGACATCGGCCTCAGCAGTGTCCGAAGTGCAATATAAGTAGACCACAAGCTCACCGTGCGTCCGTCCTGCACACCTTCCAACTTACAATTGCATTCCAGAATTTTCAAGATGACTATCAATCAAGATCAAATCTGTTCTTATCACCGGCTGTTCAGAAGGTGGTATAGGTGCCGCCACAGCCTTGGAATACCAGAAACGAGGCTACCACGTCTTCGCCTCTGCACGAGACACCACCAGATTGCCAACGTCCCTCACCACTCACTCAAACGTCACGGCTATCACCTTGGACGTCACATCGAGCGGCTCGATGTCCTCAGCCGTGCAGACAGTATCGAGCGCGACCTCTGGAAAACTGGACTTTCTGTTCAACAACGCCGGCACATCTCTGACTTGCCCGGCCCTTGACACGCCCATCGAAGATGCTCGGACACAGTTTGAGCTTCACGCGATTGCACCTCTCGCAATGATCCAGGCCTTCTTCCCGTTGCTGGTGAATGCTGCATCTCCTGTGGTACTGAACAATTCTTCGATTGCGGGAGGGACGAATCTTCCCTTCCAAGCAGCGTACGGAGCTTCGAAAGCTGCTGTGGCCAATCTGAGCGAGACGATGCGGCTCGAGCTGGAGCCACTAGGTGTCAGGGTCGTCACAGTCGTGACCGGCATTGTAGAGACCAGGCTTCATGAGAACGAGCGACTGACAGAACTTTCTCAATGTTCGTATTATCTGGCATTGGGAAAGTGGTTGAAGGAACGCAAAGCAGGCACAAATCGTCCGAAGGGAATGGCAGTCGGTGATTACGCAAAGACGTTGGTGGATAGGGTGGAGAGTGGCCAAAGCGGGAAACTGTTCATCGGGCCATTGAAGCCAGTCTCGTAGTCAAGGCGGGGCGGGAAAGAAGCAAAAGAGTTCGAGTTTCTGGAAAACTCGTCCCTAAACACCACACCGTGGATGCAGTGGTGAATGCCAAGCTGGATCTGGGTAGGCAAAGTCCGGCCAGCACGCAATGATATGCGCTAACAGTATTGTGATAGGATAAGTTTATGCTCATGTCTGGGCCGGAAAGGCAGAACGAGCTGATTCAGGAAGAGTATGCAAGGAAGAGGCAGTCGCAAGGCTTGTGAAATCATCTCCTGAAGGTGACGCAACTCCACGGACCACACGAGCAAGGCTGAGAGTCTCACGAGGGTGCGTCTTCTGCAGCCAGAAGGCGGCGTCTTGGCGCAAGGCCGCACACAGTCAGCGCTACTGTGTTGACCAGTGGTGGAATATGGCGATTGTCTTAGTGCAGAATGTGCCGTAGTATGGCGGTCATCCATCAGGGATTTGGAGCTGTGAACCATGGACTTGGCTTTAGTTCTAGACTTTGCTTTGAAACGGCGAGTTGCAGTCGGCGATCATGTTGTTGGTGATGACACGGTGCGCAGCATGAGCACGGCCAGCCCGCGATCAGTGGTGTTTGCAGGGCCGTAAGTTCGAACATGATCTAGGCAGTCTCATGCTGCGCTTTCACTAATCATTCGGTCAGTTACGAAAACTCAGCCATGTCTCGCGTGATGGGTAGTTTCAGATTTGTAGTCCAGCCTGCTCCTCGCCTTTCAGAGTCTCTACACAACTTCGCATCGCCAGAGACGATGAGCAGTTCCGCCGCCCTGGAATCACACCGCAATTCGGCGGACACCACCACGGCACCACCGTCGTATGAGGTGTCAGTCGACCTGGGCCAGATAATCAAGGACACTGGAGATGGAGTGGCTGTACTTCGTCGAGATGTCCACCACCTCAAAGCTAACGCCGAGCTGATACCACGGCTACAGAGCTCAATGTCGAGTCTTGAGCAGAACCTGGAGGATATGAGAGTCATGATGGAGCTCAATCTGAAGGCCTTATGCGATCGACACAAAGTGCCATACATCAGCTCCGAGCAGGTCCGGACCCAGAGAGTCCAGGAAGAGGCCGCTCTCAGCCAGGGCAGTCGATGGCAGCGTCGTGTCGTCCACAAGACCCTCTCGTCCAGGCCCATGATGGCGATGGACACGGAAAGGAGAGACAGCAGCGAGTGATGAGCGAAGTCAGAGAAAGTCCCACGACTTTCGGGAGCGACTCGATTTGCCCAATCCTTCACCCTCTCTCGTCTGCTTCTCCCAACATTAATATCGCCCAAAGACATGGCTTCGCAACGGTCAGTGGCCGTCATCGGCTCTTTGAACATCGACTTTGTGACCAGAACGTCACGGATACCACAGCCGGGGGAGACGCTTCAGGCCATATCCTTTGACACCGGCTATGGTGGCAAAGGTACGCAGGGGAGGCTGATGGTGCACTGCAGCTGCTGAGACGGAGACAGGTGCCAATCAGGCGGTGGGGGCTGCCCGGCTTGCCGGCGACGACGTCAAGGTCCGCATGATTGGAGCCGTCGGCGATGATGGCTTTGGAAGCGATTACTTTAAAGCTCTCGGCAAAGAAGGCATTGATACCAGCGGCATCAGAAGACTGAACGGCGAGAAGACTGGCGTCACGAATATCGTTGTGGACGAGACTGGCGAAAACCGCATCATGTTTGTTGCCAACGCCAACATGAAGTTCGACGGCAACGAGGATTTGGTCAGTGGTCAAGCAGGCGATGTAGTCGTGTTTCAACTAGAGATTCCTTTCGAAACCGTGAGTTGTATCCCATCCGTCGTCAGATGTGGACTGTGGTTTATTGATCGCGAGGTAGGTTCTACACAACATGCGCAAGGCCCGCGAGGACAAGAGGCATGTCATCTTCAACCCAGCGCCGGCTGTCGCCCTGCCGGATGATTCGTATGCGACCATGGACACATTGATCATGAACGAGACAGAGTCGGCTATTCTGTCTGGCCAAGCGGAGTCAAGCTCGGACAGAGACACTCTGCTACAGCTCTGCAAGACCTTCTTGGACAAGGGTGTTCGGGAGGCGGTAGTGATCACACTTGGCGGCGATGGCTTGGTCTATGCCACTGCTTCTGGCCAGTCTGGCCACGTCAGTGCACACAAGGTCAAGGTCGTTGACACGACAGCCGCCGGAGACACATTTGTCGGCGCGTATGCAGTCCGGAGGGCGAGACACGTGTTGCAAGAGTTCGACTACAGGCAAGCACTGGAGTTTGCAACACTGGCAGCATCAAAAACGGTGGAGAAACACGGCGCGATGGCCGCCATCCCGTACCTCAAGGACCTGTGAAGCGGCACACCTGGTCAAAGATGCAGCTCGGCCGCTCAAATACCTCTGATACGGGAGTCTTCGCTAAATTCATAGAAAGACACACCTCGCTACATCACCGCTGTGAAGTCACTAGCTTGCCTATGGACTGTCTATACGAGTGCTTCTCCATGTGCATACAATTCAATCTATTGATCAAGCGACGAAGGCCCTCTCACCCAGCAGACAGACACATCGCCAATCGCCCCATCAACGAGCTCCAGCCTACCGTTCCCAGAACTCCTGCTCTTACTCCAGCCGAAAAAGCTCACCCACTTCCAAAACACCTTTGACGAGGACCTCCAGCAAGAATCCAACCTAAAGTCGAGATGCCTTCCCTGGCAGACTCAAAGACCCCAAAACCACCCAAAGCCAACCAACAGGAGCCTTCAAGCTGAAAGCTCCATCCGAAATCGAGATACCTCTAAGAAAACCCCTTAAACGAGACATCCACTGATCATCGATACGGCTTTCACGAGAATCCTTGAGAGCATTCGCACCATGCCGAGATATCCCGGGGAACTCCAACTCTGACCAAGGGTTACACGCAACCCCGTACGACACGGTAAATGGCGGACATGACTATTGTGGTCCGTACGGGTCGCACAACTGGAAGAGCATGTGTTAAAATATGTAAGAATCATCCTGAGGAGTATCATAGGGTGTGCGGGCCGACTCCTTCTAGACCACGAGCAGGACCAAACACCATTACCTATACCGAGAAGTGTGAAAGAGGCCAGATGGAGCGTAATTGGTGATGGCGACGATTCACACGAGATGTGAGAGACCCAATTGGCGACGGTTTGGTAGCATGTGGATGTTGTGGGCAACACGAGTGAAGCAGAGCAATGGTGGAATTAAGTGAGGTTTTGAGCCTTTGGTGCGTGAATGGGAGTCTGCTGGAAAATACTTCACTTTGCCTCTGATGAAAAGGCACTGCAGTTCGGATATTACATTCGTCTTCTTTCTTCTTCATCACACATCAATCGCAGACCATACCACAGCGGGACAGAGACAGCATGGCTACCACGAGCACTAATCCGCGCAAGCGCAAGCTGTGAGATATGCCCGTTGGACTTGTCAATCATCCTTTGCTAACGTCACATGTAGCTGCGACTTTTCAGAGACCGCAATCACCGTCGTTGTCGGGAAAGCGCAGACGCGCTTCACTCTTCATCCGACCATCTTGACCAACAACTCCCGCTACTTTCGAGCTGCGCTTGCTGAAGGCCGTTTCAAGGAGTCCTTCGACAAGGTGGTCAATTTGCCAGACGCCGACCCGGCTGTTTTCAAGATATATGCCACATACGTCTACACTGGCGAGCTCCCCATGCAGAGGGTTGGGGGCGAAGAGGAGCTCCACAACGAGAATGATCCGCGAGGCATCGATCGCCATCATATGTGCATTCAGCTGTACATTCTTGGAAATTATCTCCAAGACCTGAAGCTCAAGAACAAGGTCATCGATGTGCTGATTGAATATTCTGCCGCCACAGCAAACGGCTTTGCTGAGGAAAGCATTCAGCTGGCTTTCGGGTCTCTCCCTGCAGACTGCACTTTGTGTCGATTCATCATTGACGACTGGGTGTACTGCTGTCCACCCGACTTCCTGGAAAGGATCTGGTCTCACCTACCGGAGGCTTTCATCAAATCATTGACTCTCGCTTGGGCAAGAATTTCAATCGATCTCGAGCCAGTTGGTCCTCCAAACGAAGCCCATTGGTGTGATTACCACGAGCACGATGAAGAGGTCGTCAAGGGAGAGACATGTGGGATTGGCGGAGTCCAAACGCCACACTTAGAAGAACACGCAGAAAAGTGGATTTTAACTGATTGAGAATGAGAGTCAACAGTCGAGCCGCGTCTAGAAGCCTTTACGGTTACAGATCATCAGCAGCAGAACCTGCTATCAGCAACTTCTCCAGCTCTCAATACTAGCACTTTACGCCTGGACATTCAAGACTCGCTATCCATGACTGCTGCTGTGCCTTGCAGAATGCAGTGCTATACAGACAAATCACAGCAATCGCGAGGCAAACACTGCCGGCAGAGGAGAAAAGTTGCAGGATGGAGATCGAAAGCTCTTGCAAAGTGAAGGCGATGCAGGGTAGATAGCCACTTGCAGGCCAAACCACTCTTCAAGCACTACTTTCCATTCCTCGTCGTGCTACCCAATGCAAGTTTACAGTCCGGCTCATCTCAGATCACCCAGGTGCTCGCAACTTAGTTGCTCTTCCTCAGTCCAGAGACATGGACCCGGGAACTGTCTCATCATCCTCATCCACATCCATGTCCTCCGCCGCCGCAGCTGCCGCAGCTTCAAGTGCCTTCTTCTCCTTTGCCTTGTTCCACGCTATGACGATCTTCTCCTTTGGCGTCCAATACGACCTATCAGCCTTGAGCATCTCCTCCTCCGTCAAAGTCCGCAGCTTTCTGCCACCTTTGCTATTGAAGCCCCATGCCATCATATCGAGCCACTTCAGCGACATGTCGATTCGTCTCCTGATGGCTTCGCCCATGACGAGCAAGTCCAGCGTGAGGATCGGACTTGGCCTGAATCGAGTCCCGCCTGTAGGTGTCACGAGTCTTTCGTAGCCGACGAAACAGAACTGCTCCATTTTCAGACCCATGATGGGACGCGACCTGTTGATACGCGCTGGTGTGCGGGAGTCGAAGCGGAATTTGTGCCTCATCCATAATTTGAGAATGTCAAGAGTTCCGATGGATCTGCAGTTATCCGCGCCGTCTGGCGCCCAGCCTCGCATGACGCGCCACAGAGGTGTGAGACTCTTCTCTGCCAACAGCTTCTGGCGCAAGTTGCAGCCGAGCGCCACGCCGTGAGCCCAGCGATTTGGCCAGACTGCTTGGTTGGGGTGGTTGGCGGGATAGGGTCTGAATGCTGGATCTGTCAAGAACATGTCGACTTTGAGGAAGAAATGTGTTGCGAGGAACAGCGTTTTATCGGTGATGTAGGTCTTGCTCTGTACGCAAGCAAGTCGATGAGCGTTCATGGGCAGATCCATGATGAACCATAACCGCTGTTAGTATCGTCAGCACAACAAGCTGCTGGGGTGGGTATTGGATCGCCTTACCTTGATTGCATCTCTGGTCTCAAAGGGCGTGCGAAGTGCCTTTGTTGCAAGCTGAATCGTCATGTCCTTGACTACGCCTTCACGCCAGGCTACCATCTGCAGCCAGCGCATGCTGGGCACGTCTCTGGAAAAGAGGTTCAACTGAGCAAACTCTTGGCCCAGAGGGTCTGCCTTTGCTTTTTGGCGCTTCAGTGGATCTTTGATGCAGAGCTTTTCGTAGTGACGCCAGGGAAAGATCCTGTCTGCGCCTGGGGCCCATGTTCGCGCACTCGCGAGTATGAACGCAGTGTAGTTCTTGTTGAAGTACCAGTGGAACTTCTTGTCGATGGCATACCACGAGATGAGAGAAGGTATGTCCAGGTAGCTGACCAAGGTGATGATGAGAGAGCTGTCTTCGCTGATAGCGCCGAGGAGATTGAACTGCTTGATCGACAGTTGGGGCGATGCAAATTGGGAGGGGATAGTGGCAGAGAGCGGCACACTCGGTGGCAAAGAGCGAGCCAACGTGGTGGCGCTTGTTTGTGGTAGGAGTGCTGTTGATTTCGCAGTAGTAGGCGGATATCGCCCACCTGCAGCGATTGAAGACGTTATTCCTGAGGCCGCCGATGCTTCTTGTGCAGCCTTCGAGCGTGGGGTACCCTTTTCATCGTACTTGAATTCCGTCTTGCCGGTTGTCCTCGAGCGTTTCTGAGGCCGAACGTTGGCCTCAAGCAATTCGGTGTCTGCATCATCCTCCACCAATGGCCTCAAACGTTTGTAAGGGCTCAGAGAATTCTCCCGCGTAATTTCGAAGGGCTCAGTCTTGACTGTGTTCGAGGCAGGGACAACTGGAACATGCTGCTCAAGCGGCATCCCCGGCGTTGAGCCTACCCAAGTCGTCGTCGATACCGAAGAGGTGGTTGTAGGCCTCGGGATCCGTGTCTCGGACTGTCTTACCGGGATGTCTGTGATCAGGGATGCTGAAGTCTTTGGGTGTTCGCTTGTGGGAATTGCGCTGGGTGCCATGGACGGGGTGGAGTGGCGATGCTGGCCGAGCGGCTGAAGGTGTGAGGATGAAATTTTCTGGAACAAAGTCGGAGTAGGGGGTGGGCTGGACTCTGTTGTTTGATTGGTAGAGTGTGTGCTCGCTGCTGAGTGCACTCCGTCCGCTTCGCGACTCGGTGGAGAGGGAGGGCGATCGGCGGCGCTCATGTCTGAAGTTGCGGACATCTCGACGCCTGCGCGGTCGGCGTGGAGGGGGAGTCTCGTCTCGGCGGTCGTCGTATCGCTCTGATCTGGAGCGGCCTCGTCTGGTGTCGTGATCGCGGATTTCGCGGATGTCTTTGGCGAGAGCATCTGCTTTGGACTGGGCCTTGCGTTCGGCCTTCTTGCGAGAGTTGTTTGCTGGACGGTGAAAGGCGCCGTCGAAACCCTGGTAGTGGGAGAAGCCTGTCGCATCCGTCAGTTGTCTTCGTAGAAAGCGATGGAAGCGCCTCGAGGGCCGCGGAATGGCGGGCAACTTACAGCACCAGGAGGCGAGGAGCGTCGCTCCGGCGTAGTAGTAGAGCGAGTCGATGCCCATTCTGACATTCGCGAATTTGTGGGAGAAAGTTGTTGTTGGCGGAGCAACGGGCGGAGGAAGTGAAGCGCGGAAGAGTGGAATCGGATGAATCTTTTCAAGAGATCAGATGTGGCGTTCTCGTGGTTGAAGTCGAAATGTTTGTTATGCGGAGTGAGGCCGCCCGTGACAGCGCACTGGAAAGCTTAGCAGCAGTTGTGAGACGAAGTGAAGTCAGCTGTGCGCGAGGTTCAATGCAGCACACGGCAGCGAGCGTCAGGGGGTCTTCTGTTTCACCAAGAGCAGAGAGAGAGTGCGTTGTCCGACTGTGAACCAGGTAGATCTATACAGTGCTCTTGCGAGCCTCCAATGGTCTTCTCTTTCTAGAAATCACAAAAACTTATGCTGCGTTGAGCGCTGGTATCACTCGAAGGCCTGTTGAACCGCAGGCCTGTTGAAAGACCTTCCCAGCCGGACCCACACACCGCCAAAACTCCTGGACCATGCCCATGTGATGCAGAATGTGCATGATCGGTCCCTTGAGAGACCGTCGCCGCTGCTCCAAGAAAGTCATCGTCCTCGCCATCGCTTCGGACAATGATCGCACGTCATGTCTTGATCAAGCTCAAGAACTCTTCTCTTGTTTTGGCGCGCTTCCTCATGGCGCCGAGCATGCAGCTCGTCACCGTCGACGAACCCGACTTTTGGACGCCACGCGCGCACATGCACATATGCGTGCACTCCATGACAACGCCCACACCTTGCGGACTCAGGACGTCCCGCAGCGCCATGGCGATCTGCTTCGTAAGCCGCTCCTGCACTTGCAGGCGCCGGCTGAACATCTCCGCAATGCGAGCGAGTTTCGAAAGGCCAATGACTCTGTTTGAAGGAATGTAGCCAATGTGCACCTGGTCAATCTCATCAGCTTGATCATTGCGCAACTCACGCCGCCATCCCTACCTTTCCAAAGAATGGAACCAAATGATGCTCGCACAGCGCGTAGACCTCAATGTCCTTGACAATGACCAATTCGTCGTGATTTTCCTGGAAAATGGCCCCGTTCACAATGTCTCTGAGATTCTCCTCGTAGCCTTTTGTGAAGAACATCATGGCCTTTGCATAACGCTCTGGTGTCCCATGAAGGCCCTCGCGCCCCGGATCCTCGCCAATACACTCGAGGATTGTCCGCACTGCACCGGACAGCTTGTCCAGTCTGGCCTTGGCCTTGGCCGGGTCTTCGCGCTCCTGCAGCCGCCCAATTGCGCCCACGCTGGGGAAAGACAAGCCGTCAAAGTCGATTGCTGATGCTCCAGTGTTGGGCGATATCGAGCGGCTCGTGGCGGGTGGTGTCAGAGGGGCCTCGTCCACCGCTGCACGAGGTTCGAGACTCACTTTGAGGCTCTCGAGCTGCGCATCGTCCACCTCTTCGTACTGTCTCGCGGGCTGACTCTGCGTGCCGTTGGGCAGAACACCCCTCTCCAGCTCTGCCATCGATATGGGCTCTTTGCGTGCTCCCAGTCCGCTCGACCGGATGGACGCCAACACTCTTTCTCCCTCTGAATCGGACATTGAAGAGTGCTCAAATGTGGTATGCGGGAATGACTCGGCGAACGAAATGCAGATTTCGAGCGAGAATGGGAATGCTTTAGAGAAAGTGGTTGGAGAAGGCCGCTTGGATGTGGTAGAACAGCCGATCCATAGTCCTGCTGTGAGAAGCTAGCGACTGCTGTTCCGACTAAAACTACTGTCCACCAGGCGTGGCAGCGCGGGAAAAGATTCAATTCTACACCTGCGATTTTCGGCGTTGCTGATGAGGTTCCTCCGCTTTCCACCGAAAGGCAGGGTCCAATAGAAGAGTTCTAAACGTGACGGTCGCAATTGCCTCGACGCTTCACTTGCAAAGAAACGACTACATCTGCTTCATCGACCACTTGTATCCCCCTTTCCCGCACCATCAGACTTTGCATTCCGCCAACATGTCGATGTTCGCGTCGTCTTTGTCCTTCAATTTCGATGCGCTGGGACAATGACAGCGCCGCCACGGTTGCCGGTCCTCTCACGTCCTCGGGCAGCGCCTGTCGCCTTTCGGGTGATGTTTTCCTACCACGCGCAGATCTGGACACGAAAGTCCCCTCACAATCATCATCATCATCATCATCGTCTTCGACATCAGACCACGAAGACGACTGCGGAACTCCGGAGCTCATGATTAAATTAAAAGACGCAAGCATCGGAGTCGCGCTGCCCTGCGCTCAAGCGCTCATCACTGCCGGGGACCTTTCCACAGCCCGTCTTCGCTGCCCTAGATAGTCTTTACTTTCCGTGATGCGTTCTCGTCATTTCCGTGACAGCGAGAAGAAACGCTGGTACTTCCTGCGGGCGCCATATGCGCTTGATGGAGCACCAGTGGTGGGACGCAAATGCGGTGCTGCGGCAGCAGAGGTTCTACAAGCAAGGTGGCAGAGACGATGAGACCGCTGCACCAGGCAGCACAGCAGCGAGCGAGCGCGAGCACACTAATTGCCTCGGGCCCAGATCCAGATTCAACTCGCCGGATGTCACGTCTACTCCGTACTAACGTCCGCTATACGGCGCTTCTGCCACCACCACCGACAACACCAGGAGGACGATGATGACTTATATGCTTTACCGAGCACGATATCTCGCAGGCCTGAGCAAGCCAGCGAGAGCTTGCACGCAGAATGCCCGTTGCATGTGTGAGTAACACGGGCAGCAAGGTCCATCTCTCCATCGACGCGTGGTGACAGAACGACGCCCTCACCGCTGGCCGATCTGTCTTCCGCGTGATAGTTGTTGTTAAATGTGGTCCACGAACCGGCTGCATTGCGGACACTGTGCGAGACGGCGGCATAGCCCCAGCGAGAGATCAGTCGTCTTTTCCTAACCATCACAGCATCGAGTGCATGATACAGAGAGGCTTGGAGTCCAAAGACTCGCATTTGAGGCAGACACAGAGCCGGATGCGCCAAGAACAGTTGTGGTGTGGATGAGGGAGGGGAGGGGCGTGCATCCGCGCACCTCTGCACACCACTACTCATCTTCATAAAACCCACGCATCATCGGGATTTTTTGAGAAACAGCGGCAGCGACGGCGAAGGGCGGGACTAATCTTCTGATGATGCTGCTGGCCTGACTTTCGCTGCGTGTTGTGAATCGGAGATACCTTATTCTTGCTTCGTCGGGCCGCCGACCTTTGATGTCTGTTCCCGCATGCCGGGCTCGACGACCTTGACACCTCCATCGAGCCACATGGATTTGGGAAATTCCTCAGGAGCGGTGCCAGCAAAGGAGAGCGCCCAGCCGAAGAGCAGCTCAATGCGTCCGAGTCGAGCGCAGCCCGATGTGCAGAGTTTTGTGAAGCTTCCTTCGCCAGTGCCAGAGGGCATCATCAGCGTGTCTGAGCCTTTGCCGCAGCCCGAGTCGTCGCGATACGACCGATCGCCCTCGTCCCGACATCATCACCACCATCGCCATCGCGACAGCAGCAGGAGCAGGAGTCGCCGACGGTCACGTTCTCGCGGCGCGCGCAAGGGAGGCGACGACGGCTGGAGACATCCATCATCGCGCCAAGACGACCACCGCAGCTCGCGTTCTCACTTCTCCACGTCGCACCATCACGATCCATCCTCCGATCGGTCCTTCGCTCACAGTCGCCATCATCGAGCGCCCGAGTCGGAATCAGCATCGGGACGCCATCATCGACGCACCGCAGATTGGGATGATCCCCGGGCTCGGTCGCCACGATCTACAAAAGACGGGGAGGCCGTAGCAGACAGACGTGCCGCCGGCGGACCCGACGAGCACTCGTATCGTCGTCGTAGGTCGCCTTCGGCATCGTCAAGCTATCACGAAGACACCAGTCGTCGGAGAAGAGAGCACTCGCACGATCGACGGAGTGGAAGGCACCAGGACGAACGCCGCAGCCATCGCCGAGACCACGACCATCGCACCTCTCGATCGCCCCATCGCACGCACAGCAGACGAGACCTCGACGGCGATCAACTACGACAGGTTTCTCCGCCACGGGGAAGCAACCGAGCAAGTCGGCACGAGACGAGATCACCACGACCCGCAAGCACCGAGAGCTCTCGGCGTCCGGCCGTCGCGGAAGACACAGCTCGACGATCGCAGAGTCGTGGAAGCCATTACTCCCAGCAAGCGGACCCCAAGGAGGACGACGAAATGTACGGCCGAGGCGGGTACGGGTCAAGATATGGAACTTACAACAACAACAACTACAATCAGCATGGCTACAATGCGAACTCCTCATACCAGCAACAACAGGCCTATGGTTATCCACAAGGCCCTGCCACAGGAGCTGGCTACTACCAGCAACAAGCAGGCAAGCAGTACGGCAGTGCCCCACGAGATGCCTTTGCCCGACCCAGTCCACGAGGAGGCGCCACCGCAGCATCAGCAGCCCGAGGCACTGGCAGAGCTCACTTTGCCAATCTCTCCTGGACACCCGGTGATGGCGTAAAAGGTGGCCAGATTGTGGAGCCGACAAAGTCCAACTCAACGGAGCCACGATCTGTCGTCCTCGCACCTGACATCGACGAGAGCGACAATCCGTATCGTCCTCCTGCCGAGCTCCGTGCCGAAGATGAAAATGCGACGAAGAAACGCAGGCTTGATCCAGATACACCCGCGGGGACTGCTGTCGACCAGAAGACCGCGGAGCAAAAGGCGCTGGAAGCAGAGCGGGAGAAGAACAAGATCAGCTTCTCAATCAAGGGACGTGCGAGTAGAGTGGCTGCAGAAGAGAAGTTGCCGGTCATGCCAAAGGCAGAGACTTCGCCGTTGATTGCAAAGAGAACACCAGTCATTGCATCTCCGCTGGTGCAGGGCAACCTCCCAGCAAAGAGTTCGAACTACGTCGGCAATACTCGTGTGTCAGATCTTCGCAGAACCGAGGCACCTGCAACGAGGAAAGAGAAGGTCAGGAAGAAGCGACTGAAGGCCAAACCAGAGCTCAGCGAAGAGTTCAAGCAATCAGAGAGTGTATACTTCCGGAAGACGGGCAACGAGTCCGTCGTAGGCAGCGGCACGTACGGCAAAGTGTACAAAGCTATACATGTCTACACCGGAGGCATGGTGGCGCTCAAGAAGATTCGAATGGAGGGCGAGCGCGATGGCGTAGGTTGACTTCTTACTCTGAGATGAACCCTTGCTGACCGATTCTCAGTTTCCCGTCACCGCCATACGCGAGATCAAGCTCCTGCAGTCACTCAACCACAACAACGTGGTGCCACTGCTCGAAGTCATGGTTGAGCGCAATGACTGCTTCATGGTCTTCGAGTATCTGTCCCACGACTTGACTGGACTGCTCAATCACCCTACCTTTGCGCTCACAGCTGCACACAAGAAGCATCTGGCAAAGCAGCTGTTCGAGGGCCTCGACTACCTGCACAGGCGAGGGGTCTTGCATCGCGACATCAAAGCTGCGAACATCTTGATTTCCAAAACTGGCGAGCTCAAGCTGGCTGACTTTGGTCTGGCGCGCTTTTACCAAAAGCGCCAAAAGCAAGACTACACAAATCGGGTCATTACCATATGGTACCGCAGTCCAGAACTGCTGCTCGGCGAGACGCAGTACGGTCCGGCAGTGGACATCTGGAGTGCTGCTTGTGTGCTGGTCGAGATCTTTACACGTCACGCCATTTTCCCAGGAGACGGCAGCGAAATCAACCAACTGGACAAGATTTACAATGTGCTGGGAACGCCGTCAAGGAGTGAGTGGCCTGCCATTGCCGAGCTGCAGTGGTACGAACTTCTTCGACCTACGCAACGGCTACAGTCGACCTTTGCAGAGAAGTATCGGGAACGTGTCTCGCCGGAAGCTTTTGAGCTTCTGCAGGCAATGTTGCTGTACGATCCTGCGAACCGACCCACAGCGGCCGACGTGCTCGAGCATCCATACTTTACGACCGAGGAGCCCAAGCCGGCTCAAATGGTCGAACTGGCGGATCTGGAGGGCGACTGGCACGAGTTCGAGAGCAAGGCGCTGCGGAAAGAGAAAGAGAGACAAGAGCGCGATGCAAGACGGGCTGCTCGAGAGGGCGACAAACGCAAAGCAGAGGAAACGCCCGCGGGCGCCACGCAGCCTGATGCGAAGAAGATTAAG
Source organism: Septoria petroselini (assembly GCA_022559915.2). NCBI lineage: Eukaryota > Fungi > Ascomycota > Dothideomycetes > Mycosphaerellales > Mycosphaerellaceae > Septoria > Septoria petroselini. The sequence continues at coordinate 617,238 of JAFJTQ020000007.1, forward strand.
GCTCCTCCGGCCGGGCCTAGTGTGGACGCTGTAGCGTAGAACGCTGCTGCGGAAGCCATGAGACGCCGAGAGCAGCGGAGTGGCCGCCGAGGGAAGTTGGACAGGCAGCGCTGAGACTCACACACAACAGAAGAAGATGGTTACGCATTTGTGTGCTTGGACCAAGTACGTAGATCGTGACGATCAGTTCCATTCACTTCAGAGTGCTGCACATGCCTGCTCATCAGGACGCTCATCTCTTCTGGCACAAGTACACATTGCTTTCTGTGGACAGTCCTATTCTTCTGGTATCAACAAAGCACGCCCGCCGAAAACGCCAGTCGTGGCCCACCCAAACGCCAATCATGACCACATTGCCCTCAGGCATTACTACTGTACTGCCGTGAAGGCACCAACTCTGAGATGCTCTCGCTTTCCAAGCGCCCCAAACTCGGCTCTCGTTCAGTTTCCTGCTCCACAATCGTCGTGACATGGATTCCATGCCCGCGGTCCGTCGGCGTCAGCCTTCCGTGGTAGCTGAGAGAGTCTTCACTTGAAACTTCTTCAAGGTCTTTTTCACTTCTGCCAATCTTGTGCTTCATTCTCGAAAACTTCTCCATGGGCGTCTCGTCGCGGTTCACGCTGCGGGTTGCGGAGATGTGGCACGAAGCTTGGTTCTTGCGCCCTCGGCAGCTGAGTTCGAGGCCGCCTCCCACTTCGCCGGTTTGTCGGGAGCCGGTGGAGGAGGAGGAAGAAGAGGAGAAGAGACGCGGGAAGTAGCGCGTGACGCAGCCTTTGAGCGTCGGGAGACAGGAGCAGAGGATTCCGACGTTGACTTCGCAGCTCGACCAGATTGCCGCGAGGGGATTGTCCCAGCTGACGTCGGTGCTGACGGAGATGGCGTAGAGGGAGGAGAGGCGCATGATGGATATGATGCACACGACGCCGCCCATGCCGAAGACTACCATGAGTATGTAGCGTTGTCGCTTGGGGAGATTGAGAGATTTCAGCACGGGGAGTGGCAGGGCGGCGGTAGCAATGTCGGTGACGATATTCATGGCTGCATTGGAGAACCTGCGCATCGATGTGGTTAGATCTGAGACATTGGCCGTGAATAAGTCCAAGCTTACCACACTGCCAAGCGATTTAGACACGCTCCTGGCATGTCCGGGTTCCAAAAGTGTTGTATTGGCCAGCAAGCGAATACCGCAGAGAAGAAAGCCCACAGTGTCCAGCCGACTACAATGGCCATCAGAGTGAAACACGATCGCCTGAAGTGCTTTTCTGGGAAGATCCGGAGGTACTGGAACAGGATCGACAGCTTTGCAAACATGAGTGCCAAGTAGTATATCCAGACGGAAGCCCAGAACCAGATGAGAGAGTATGTGTTGTCGTTATCCGACAGTGTATTTGCGTGGCGACCCATGCCGTACTTGACTTGCATCACCATACATGTCGTGAGGGCAATGGTAAGCAGCAGTGCGATAGTAATGATCAAGTCATCGATTCCAGCGGATCGAACAATGGCTATCCGTGTGGCCAATCTCGATACTGTAGCAATAAAAGCGAGGACTGTGAAGGCGACAGTCACGCCGACCACAGCGCTACCAGGCGCGTGGCCGACAGCCATGTTGCGGTCGAGTTGGAGGTTGTGGTATCGATAATGGTTGTCCAGGTCGCGTGTGGCTTTCGCCGAAGCCACCGAGGGAGGGCAAGTTCGAAATCAAGCAATTGGTCCTGCAGGCGGGGAGTCGACGTCCATAAGCAGAGAGTGTGGAACACCTTGTCAATGTAGTGGTGCAACAAGCACCCCAGACCCAACCTGCATCACGTTGAACTGTGCTTGGAGATTGGACGGTCCCACGAATAAGCAGGAAAGCTGCAGTCTTGCGACTCCCAAGCACAAAAGCGAGAGTTGATAAGATCGACCCGTGAGCGTGGCCTGTTTTTGGTAGGTCAAAGTAAATACCACGCGCAGCGGATGGATGATGAATCGTGCGGAATTCCAGATTGATTGTTGATTGACGGCAAGTGGCACAAGACATGGTTTTTCATGCGTGACGAGCGCATCGTTGGCCACATCTACGGCACACATCAGTGGCTGACGAGGTCGCACACTCGGTCGGTGGGCCCCGGTACCCATTGTTGTGGGCCAATACGGAGATCATCGATAGGACGCGAGATATGCCCATGTCGCCAAGGTTCGGAGTAGGACTGTGAGTGGCTGACTCATGCAGTTGAAACATGAGAAAGCTGCACTTCGGGTCTGCATAGAGACAATTAATTGCCTGTCTTTGCATATCGGGATTCGATGGTGAAAGCACTTCTCTGGTCAGCATGATGTTCAAAAAAGAGCTGCCATCCGCAATATCGGTCCCAACTCATCACCAGTCAGCGAAAAAAGTCTTCCGTACTTTGTGGGCATCTGTTGCCACTTTGGGACATGATCATCAGGCACGGATGGTAAATTACTCGAAGCATCGATAGCAGGACTTTGGGTATACCACGCCGTGTCAGCGGCAAGCAAGCAAGCATGCTCATCGCCTCACCTTTCCAGCGGCTTGTAATCGAGGCTTTGGAACCTAGAATCGTGGATGTAACTCCACCTTGCTTCGGGCCTGCTTCCGATGAAGATGTTCGAGGTGGGATCCGTGCGAACATCATCATGTAATCATGATTGCTGCTCGAGCACGAGGAAAGTGGATGCACACGATGCAAAGCAGACCGGACCCATTGTAGTCCTCGGAGGCTCAGTTCCATTAATTTCCTCGCATTGCCGGGCGTGAGCGCGTACATGAGTCGGTACTCTCTCGGGCATGAGTCGCCGCTCGTCACAGAAGCCGGTAGTCATCACGGTGACGCGCCGATGGTATGTGATGAACATAATAGACCTGTGGTCCACGAAGACAGACGTGTTGTTGACAAGATCGAGGTTGTTGTGGTGGATGTTGGTGTTGGTGTAGGTGTGGAGGGAAGGAACAGGAACAGAACAGGCAAGATCGGAGGTCGGCGTTTGTGGACAGCTTGCCTCAGGTAGACTGTTCTGTCATTGATAGACTGGAGACGTATTGCTGTTGATCATACCAAAACACTCCCCACCGTCGCCGACAATGCATTCCAGCCTGGTGCGCGTGCAGAACGTGTTTGGCTTCTTCACGTCCGTCGCCTTCGCCGTCGCCGCCGCCATTGCCGTCAGCGTGCTGCTCAGTCCGCAGAACCCATCCGCCGAGCTCGAGCTGAAGAATGTCCGAGTGTGAGTTGTTGCAATACTGGATGTCCAGTATATCCACTAACTTATACTCACTCTCATGCAGAGCGCGAGGCCGTCCGCACTACTACAGCTCCAAGCGCGAGGAGTACGCCCACGTCACCTTTGACCTCGACGCCGACCTCTCGTCGCTGTTCAACTGGAACACCAAGCAGGTCTTTGCCTACATCACCGCCTCGTACCCGTCCGACGACCCCCAGAACGTGCCGGACTCGGAAGTCGTCGTCTGGGACGCCATCATCCCCTCCGACTACGCGCCCTTCCACCCCAACACGTGGATCCACCCTTCGCCCAAAGGCAAGAAGAAGCCCACCAAGAAAGAGCGCGCGCTGGGCCTCGGCGGCAAGGCATACCCCGAGGGCAAGCAGCCCGGCATCATCCAGCTCAAGGACCAGAAGCCCAAGTATCAGATCACAGACATCTCGGGCAAGATTGCCGGCAAGCAGTATGCGACGCTGACGCTGCACTGGAACGTGCAGCCGTGGGTCGGCTTCTTGACGTGGACCAACTTCAACACGTACGGCAAGTGGCAGGGGCTGCGGGGCGGCATGTCGAATGCATTTAATTTCCCGACTATCAAGGCGAGTGAGACGGTGAAGAAGGAGGATCTCAAGACGGAGACGGGCGCCGAGGCGAATAGAGGCAGTCCGGCGTAGCGGGCTGTTCTAAACAATCGAAGTACACCTTTTGCGCAGTCGTTTTCCAGAAGTGAAGTATGGCGAGATGGTTCAAGACGCAGCGCGAGACGAAAAGAGTCCTACTTGAACGAAAAGAGGTAAATGCAGCGACAAGGTCAAATGTGTATACAAAGTTCAAAGGTAAAAGTAAACAAGTTGCAGTAAATGATGCATTTCGGACGGTGTAAGCAAGGTGCAGCAGCTCTTCTCGCTCACCACACCTTCCCACCACGAGGCTGAATAATTTGCCGGGTATAAAACTATGGTTCGGATGCCGTCGGGCTCATCAATACCATCAAAAGGCGTTTGGTCGTGAGGAATCCTGGTATGTTACAGTTGTTGTGTGCACACGCCGCAGGGGCCTGCCCGCGAAGGACGGTGCCGTCACCTGCTTCCTTTGTGCTCGATTCTCGCTCTATTCTCGATCCGCACATCAAGTCAGATGGGCATGTCCATCCTCACATCAAATGAGATGGGCATGTCCTCCAACCTCTGATGACATAGGATCGTTCTTCTGTCTTGCTGGTGGGGAAAAAGACAAACTAAAAGAAAGCCACCCAATGCTGCTGAAAACTCGAATCGTGCTTGGACGGCACAACCAAATCTAGTGCTTGCGGTGGTGAGCGTGCTTCTCCGCGTGGCGCTTGTGCTTGTAGCTCGGTGGTGCTGGTGCCTCGTAACCTGCTGGCGCAGATGGTGCAGCCGGGGCAGGTGCAGCCGGGGCAGCTGCGGTTGCAGTCGCGGTCACGGTGACCTCGACCTCCTCAATGACCATCTCCCAGACTTCGTTGCCCTTGGTGATCCAAGTGGTCGTGCAGTCTTTAGAGTGGCTGGCCTGGGGGGCAGCGGGCGCAGACGTCACTGCTGGAGGTGCAGAGCTGCTGGAGCTGCTGGAGCTGCTGGAGCTGTGCTCGGCTCCCATGACAATGCCTCCCTGGGCAGTCGCGGAGATCGATGGGTTCACTGGAGAATATGCTGGAGCAGATGGAGTGAACGTGGCTGGCGTCGAGGTGTGTGGCAGAGCGCTGGTCTTGACGGTGGAGCCCCCTTTGCCGTACGCACCTGGTACTGGGTACTTGGTGGCAGGCTCAGGGCCGTACTGGACCGGGACACCGACAGGAAGACCATCACGAGGGCCGGCACAATCTTCGCCGTCAAGGTCCTCTGGCATCGCGAACTTGCACTTCGCAGCGGCGCCCTCCTGCTGGATCGTGAAGAGCGGGCAGTCCTCGATCTTGCCGGACTGGTTGGTGCAGGTCTTGATGGCCTCGCCGAGGAACTCTTCAGAGTCCCAACCCATGACGAAATCGGCGTGGTACGAAGTGCCGACAGGGTCACCAGTGGAGAGGATGAATTGTCCATCCATGCCGGCGAACTTTTGGGTGGCAAAGATGGTCTCGTAGAACAGGAACGGGTAGTGGACATCGTAACCCTCGGGGCAGTTGCCCTCCTTGACGAGCGATGGGTAAGCGACGTGAGATCGGTGGTCGTGCGAGTCGAGTTTGCCGTTGCCACAGGACGGGAAGGCCATTTCAAGGCGCAGCCCGTCCTTGCAGTTGTTGTCCATATCCTGCTTGCTGGGGAGCTGGTGGCGGTAGAGCGATGCCTCTGGATCCTTGGCATAGTTCAAGCAGTTGAAGCCGATGGCGCGCTGCTCCAGGAAGAACTGATCGGTGGGCGTCGTTGGCCAGTAGCTCAGGGGCTCGTCCGGGAAGGGGCCAGAGAAGTTTCGGTAGGCCGTGTTGCCAGCAATCATCTGGAAGCCCTCTGGGAACGGCTGCAGGTTGTCGAGGTAGAAGAGGTAGTAGGCAAGCATACCACCGACGTTCTCCACCATTTCGACCGAGCCGTTGGCGTGCTGGAAGTAGAGAGGCGGCGTCCAGTAGGCGGACTTGTCCTGCACGACCTCACACGATGTGCAGTCGTACTGCTCGTCGGGGCACTTGGCGAGACTGTCGAATGAGGTGTTTTGGCCAAAGTCTGTGCTAACGTCAGTGAAATGCCGCCACCACTTGCAACGCACTGCACTCACTTCCGCCACCAAAGACAATGTGCGAGTGGTCGGCCACGTCGTTGGGCGCGACCATGGGGTCGATGCGGGCAATACCAGTGCTCGAGCGGCACGGCATGCGCCAGAAAGCCGCGACATTTCCCGCGAGGGCGAGCGCAGTGACGGAGGTAAAGGTCTTCATGTTGCCAAAGTCGCTCCTGGCGCTGGTGGTAGGAGATGCTGGTCGAGCGCCTGCGCGGTGGAGGTGACGATGCTGATGCTCTGCGTTGCCGGCGCAGTGATGTCGAACGGACGGTGGCTGAAGTCTATGCACAAGCTTCTTCGCGCACAGCGACGAAGGCGGTATATCAGAAGTCGGAGGTCGAGAAGAACGAATCGAGTTGCCCGCGATGCGCGCTTTGCAAGTGTCGATGGAGGGAGATGCCGCGTGTCTTGTGACTTGTGTTCTGCGGGGGCTGGCTCTGGTATGCACCTGGCGCGGATGGGGTCTCTGTCGGCTGTGGTGGTGGTGGTTGATGTTTTGTTTAAAGTCGCTCGAATGGGGCGGGGACCAAAGGAATGGAACGACTGCAATTGTGTAGCTCTGGGCCGCACAATAGAACAGTCTGCGGAAAACGATTGACAGCAATAATGCGAAGGGAGTGGTGGTCGTGGGCGGTGGTGAAGGAGTGATGATGTGTGACTAAAGCAAAACCACGACTTGGCGACAGAGCGAGCGAGGGAGGGTCGAAGAGCGTTTGGCGCTAATGCGGCTAACTGCGCCTACCCGCCGCTCTTGCAGGCATCGCGCGTTTCATTCGAACCCTTTTGAAATTACACTTTCAGGAACACATCTCTGATTGCACCACACCATCACCATCGCCGCCCACAACAGCGCCAAAGCTACTACTGTACTTCCTGCGCTGAGTGATGGCCATGCTTCATGAGCTCATAGGACACGTCCTTTTCCACACATGTCCTCCTCACGTCGTGCGGCCTGAACGTCGAGCTGTCCAGCGACGCGCAGAGTGCGATCGCCGGCACTGACCCATCTGCGCGAATAGCGATCTCCACTCGACTGGCAAATTCCCGTGGCACGGCCAGGGGGGGGGGCTGTGGTGGCCGCGTTTCCGGCCAGCACCCTCCTCGTGGTCGACGATGGTTCGCTATGACGCACACTGGCTGCATTTCTTGCTTCCCATTTCCGATGTCGAAGCGGATCTGCCGGACCATGTATAGTCGTCAATCGTCTTTTGCCCAAATGAGTCTGAGATGATATCAACAACAAAATGAAATGCCCATCGCCCGCCAGACAGGTCACATGTGAGACCAAGGGACAAGCCGCGTCGAGACCACTCCAGCCGGCGAGCGATCCCAAGAGAGACTGGTAGGCAGCTGCATATCTCGGCCGCGACAGGCATTGCGGCAATCTGAACCCGACGCGAGATTCCCACTTGCTCAGCGCAAGACATGGCAATATAGTCGCCTGCTTGATGCAGCCCACTCGCGCAGTCGACGAGCGCGATGTGCATGCTGCGGCATGCAGCCTGTGTTCTCGAACGCCATTGCGAAAACCTGGCAAGACCCTGACGACTCGAGCTCAGACACAACCAAGCCACACGGTGTGAAACGGCAAGAAGTCGCACGACAGAACTCTGTATCGTGGCGGTGATGACTACAGTACAGTATTCAAGGAAGCAGCAGGCTCGTTGCAACGTCAAACAGATGTTGGACGTTGGCCGCCGCGAATCCTCCCAGACAGCTCGGCAGTATCAGCGAACATTGGCACTGCTGCCAAGCCACATTGATGCTGCTACTTTGATACATCTTGCAGTAAATGATGACGCTGCCGGCCTGCCATCCACTTTGCATGAGCAACACAGGTAGACTAGTAATGCGTGGCCTGTGAAAGATGGAAAGATTGCACAGTGATGCAGCATGCTCTACGCGCCGCACAGATCTGACGCACATGCGGCCCAACAGCACCCGCAGTCCGATCAGCGATGCACGATATTAAATAATGGTACCTCACAACGGTCAAGCTTGATGCTCACAGGCTTCTCCAGATTGCTTGTACGTGTCAACCTATATGGGTATGCGTACAAAGTCATGCTGTGACCGCCAAATCTGGATCTTCACGGCACTCCACACGAAGCACTCATGCTGTAACAGCCACACAGCAGGAACTATTGGCTACTCGCAGATCATCGGCTGTCCTCCTCTTCCGAACGATACTGCTGCATCGGCTGCATCCGCTTCCTCCTTGGACGTGCTAGAACCACCAATAATGCCAGTTCAGCGCTGCAGCTGCGGCGCTCACGAAAAGCGCGCTCACCGGTCGTGCATTGCGACAGGCTGCACCATCGGCAATGCTGCTACCAGATTGCGTTGCGCTTGCCGCCTCGTCTGCAGAGGTCGTCGATACTGAAGGTGTGCTGCTCAAAGACCACGGCAGTCTGGTTTGCGAGGTCACCGTGCTGGAGCTGCTTGCCGCCGCCGATGCTCCGCTAGACACATACCCTGTCCCTCTCAGCCTCGGACTTCCTGTGCCCAACAAAGATGGTCTGCTCGTGGTTTCCGCCCAGGCGCCGCTCCTCGTCTTGCTGCCGTTGACAGAGCTTGACCCCAGCTGTCCTGGCCCTGCGACCTCGCTTTCCGCCCCTGAAGCCACTGTCGGTGTCGTTTGCGCCACATGGCCACTGCTACATAGTGTAGCCGTTGCGGTCCCTACGAAAAGGTGGCATTCATCCAGGCTGTACTGCTTGCTGGACATCGTCTGCGCCGCGCCTCCAGCTGTCAGAGTAATTGTCCCCATCAGAATGACTCGCGGCTTGGTTTCCGCCCGGTCGGCTACAGAGGTCGCTGGTGTTGTTGTTGGGTATGGCGGGTCGGAGAGTGTCATGTCGTCTGGCGCGTCATACACGGCTTGCGATTGTTGGGGCTCTGTCGCAAGGCCATAGCTTGTGTTGACTCCAGCATCGGGTGCTGCAGTCGTTGATGCTGTTGATCGGTAGACGGTTGTTGTGAGCTGTATTTGTTGCGTGATTCGTAGTGTCACAGCATTGATGCCTTGTGCGAGAAGAGCACAAACGAGGATGGTGGAGTACATGATCGTGGAAGACGTGCTTGTGGACGTGGTGAGATATTCAATCGTGTCCTGACAGCAACTACATATTATGTGTCTTCGCGACAGCAGCGCGTACGATCCTACGCGCTGCTGTGCCGCCTGAGGACATTGATATTGATCAAGTCTCCATGCGAGATGCTAATATTATGCAGCATAGCAGCCTACGCCACATTGGCAACCCCATCTGGGCGCTTACGAGCAGGATGCATGTGGTCTCTTCCATGAAGCCGACGGACTGCCGACGAGATCCCTCGGAGCGAACACCGAAGCGCGCCCACGAATTCTGTGAGAAATTATCACACAGCGGAGAAGGAAAGATGAGGTCGCAAGACCAACATCTCCATCATCACCTCTTTGACTTTTCTCATCGGCATCCAAGCTTTTGTGGTTGCCGTCCCCTGTCGATCAGACGTCACCGATGATATCTTTAACTTTGCCATGCCGTTGCAAGAACCCGAAGCGGCAGACTTTGATATAGATTGTCTCTTACGATCTTCTCCTCGGAGCAGCGGATTCTCACACAGTTGAACATGTGAATCATGGCACTGGACTGTTTGATGAATCAAGCTACGATCCGATAATTGCATGAGATGTTCTGCTGCATTTTGGCCGGTAGCTGCTTATTAGCAACTGTCAGTTTCCGGCCACGTATGCGATGACATCGCTGTAGGGAAGCTTATCGTGACGTCTGGACGAAACGGTGCTTTGATCTCGATTGAACTTTATGCCCTTCATCTTCACATTGCACACATGAGACAATTCAGGCAAGGCAACATGCGACCTCATCCCGCCGTAAGATCGATCAAGCGACGGATCCTGAAGCGGCACTAATTCGTGCTCTTGCTACCTTCTGCCTGTCACAGCGTCAGTCTTTGTGTTAGTAATACAGCAGTACATGAGCCTGACATGTTGCAGTTCTCGGCCTCTCTGGCGTCAGAAGTGACCGATTCTGGTTGACTTGCCACAAGCTCGACTCGCATGGCATTCGCTGCACGTTTCCTCAAGGTATGCTCTGGCAAAAACTCCAATTGTTTGACCTAAAACAGCATCAATTCTTAGCCGGATCTCCAAGCACCCACGACCTCAGCAGCAAGGAAAAGAAGCTGCACGTGAACAGGACGAGCACAACCGCAAGTAAGCATTGCATGACCATCCTGCTCATTGAGGTTACAGAGCACGAACATGCAGGAGGAAGATTGCTGCAGCTGCAGTCGGAAAGGACACAAAGGGAGGCGTGAAAGTGATTAAGACACAGCAAAAGCAGAAGTCGCGTTCACGGCCCCCTCTTCTTTCACCTACGACCTGCCTACTACAACTCCTTCCATGCTTGCCCTTTTTCCTCGCCTCTTCTTCTCCCTCCCCTTCTCCTTCCATTTCAAATGGTAATCTGTTCAGCTGCAGTTCGCCCTCCATCCATTCGTGGAGTACCGTCCCTTCTGGGTGTCTGCTTCCACGAATTGCGTGTTGAAAATGCAGCCATTTCCAGTGACCTTGCATCGATGTTCCGACGTACACAACTGTTTTTCTCCGCCATTTTCATTTCTGTAAGGCCAGCACTCTCCGTCGCCCGTGCTGAAGTCTATGGCGCACCTCTGTTGTAAAAGTGTTAGAACGAAAGTAGGATCCGCGGAAGTGACTGTCATCACGAGAGGGAGGGAGAGGAGAGGCATACCCCAGCGAAGGCGAAAGGAAGGATGACAGAGAGCACAGTGGCGGCCGCGAGTGAGAACTTCATTTTTGCGTGATTGTTTGCTATATGTTTTGTTGTGAAGGGAAGAGAGAGATGATGAGATAAAAGGGCGTGTGGATTTAGGTACACATAATAAACAAGCTACACGAGCAGGACTAGGACTACGGACGCTCAAACGTTACTAACGTACTTGATAAGCAAGTGGATCAAATAGGCATGTGAATCAGCACAAATCGCACCAAGATCTGAGATTTTGAAACCGCTCTAATACTACAACGCGACTACATGTAGCGTTAACACTATAGGTATA